>OZ024800.1:29351665-30551665 GCA_964017045.1 Omphiscola glabra | reverse complement strand
TGCGTGACGTCATTAAAATCGCAATCTGTGCAAGCAGTTGTCCAGTGGTTCCCACACTATATGGTGCTGCGACCACCAATTTCTTTTAAACTAAAAAAAAATAGTGCAATGACCTTTTAAAATAATTAAATGGGGGAACCTCCCCCCCCCCCCCCCCAATTGTTAAAAAAGCACACACACCGGGTAGACCTGAAGACCTAGTCCAAAATAAATTAAGAATGTGCCCCCATTGTCCACATTTGTCTAACATATTCCAGCCCCCCAACCCTCCCCAATCATACACCGCCGACTCATCCCCACGTGGTGTCCGCGATGGGTGATCAAGGGACGTAACGCCAAACCTCACGGGGTTGTCTTCTCTTGTTCAGTTGTTGCAACACGACTCTCATCTCCACTTGGCGATGAGCTCTCAAAATTTGAGTGTGAGGCGCTCTCGTTTGTTTTGGCGGCATTAACCATCAGGGTGGCAAATTAAAACTTCCTGTCCAAGTCTACATCCGGGTCTTTGACATGGATTCTCAGATTTTAAAAGTCCAAACTCAGACAGAAATATAGATAACAACACTGACATGTTCATCTCGAACTGACGTCATACATCTTCCTTAGAACATGAGACCTCAGGATCTGGCGTCAAGCTTGAAAAGTTTGATTAAATCTTCTATCCCGAGGTTTCTTATCCATTAATGTTCCATGGATTCGTTAGCCACTCAGGCGAAGGCCACCATGCGCACCATCAGTTGATTAGGATCAACGAGTTATGTACATCAAGTAACATGACTATGAAAAGGCATCGTACAGACCAGTGGTGTTTCACGAACCTTAAGGTGTCCGTGCACCACATGTTAAGAAAATCTGGTCACTCATTCTTCTGACCTGCCGACGTTAACATCATGTTAAACATTATACAGTCATACATATGTATAACATGAGTACATTAGTACACTATATATTTTTGTCAGTATATTATAATATAAAGTATAAAATATTTGTAAAAAAAACTTTATGTTGTAACAGTTATTGAGTTTGGGCAGACAAGACATACAAGACAGACAAGACAGCTAAACAATGTCCAATTCCCATAAACGGTTGTAGAGTTTCGTGGAACACGCAACGTTCAATCTTTATCCAGAGCCAGATGTGCTTTGTCGGCTTACATGTTGTACCGGTACGGTAATCTCCGAGAGCTACTCCAACCAGTTCCACTAATTCGGTTATGTCACACATTCATTGCGTCGTTAAGAAGTTCCACGAAGAACCAGTTCCTTTAGGGGAAGTCATTAATTATTCAACCGTTGTAAATGTGTGAGACTCCCTCCCTCGCCACAGGCTCAAGTGCCCTGTGCGTGCTTATTCGGACACCTCACAGTATGGGGTGTCGACAACACTAGGGCAAGTGGATGTTTGGACCCCCGACCCTTGATATCACTAGTGACCGCCCGAAGTCTTTGTTCGCTAACTGCAGTGATGGTGGTAGCTCGTGGAGGTGGGAGGAAGGGGGTCTTGCCCAGCTGGTCGCGGACTTCAATGGACGGCGCGGCCGGACGGGGTCTTGAGATGACGAGGAAAATATCTCGGCATGGAATTCCGGCTCATGACGTAACACAGAGAAGTTAATCCACGAGGACAGAAGTCCTCATTTTTTTTTTTTTACAAACATGGGGCTTAATCTGTGACCTCAGACATGGGTCGGACTAAAGTTTGAAAATGTTATGAGCGAATTCTAAGCACACTGCACATTAAGTCATTATTGCCACTAAATGAGTTCACCCTTGGCCTTGGCTTTTTTTTACACTAGATAAATAATATAGATATCTTGTGTTTAAATTGTTCTGATTGTAAAATGTTTTCTTGGTTTAAATATGTATTTATTTATGTGCGGAAAATGAATATGTACAATGTAATTTAAAAAACAAAAACATTTCCGTTTATTTGGATTTTGAAAAAGGATGTTGTTATCTTAACTTATCTTGAAAAACAATAACATTTCAAATAAGGAGGAATATTTCAATGGGAAGTGAGGCGCCCTGCTTTTGGCTAATGACATGATCACCGTCCGGTTCCATTTTTGTCACTGCTTATAACTTAACGGCGGCCTGGCGGGCTGGTTCTAACCCGTGGGCCGTAATTTAATCATTTTGTTGGTAACCATCTGCCTCAACGGACCGATGTTGTATCCATCTGCCTCAACGGATCGATGTTGTAACCATCTGCCTCAACGGATCGATGTTGTATCCATCTGCCTCAACGGATCGATGTTGTATCCATCTGCCTCAACGGATCGATGTTGTATCCATCTGCCTCAACGGATCGATGTTGTATCCATCTGCCTCAACGGATCGATGTTGTATCCATCTGCCTCAACGGATCGATGTTGTATCCATCTGCCTCAACGGATCGATGTTGTATCCATCTGCCTCAACGGATCGATGTTGTATCCATCTGCCTCAACGGATCGATGTTGTATCCATCTGCCTCAACGGATCGATGTTGTATCCATCTGCCTCAACGGATCGATGTTATGCTTTACTCAGAACGTCATGACAAGACATGGGATTTTTATAGGAGAATAAGTTGGTCGGCATTTCTCCCATATCTCCATAGCTGAATTAAGACATCACAAGGTATGGCTATAGCTGAATTAAGACATCACAAGGTATGGCTATAACCAGTGGCGTAGCGAGCTTAACTCGCGCCCGGGGCACAATACCTTTTTAGCGCCCCCAATACCTTTTTAGCGCCACCCCTATTCGAAAACCATACAATATTTTAGTAAAATATACCATTTGGCGCTACTTTGTGAGTAGCGCCCGGGGCATGATGCCCCACCTTGCCCCCCTCACTACGCCACTGGCTATAGCTGAATTAAGACATCACAAGGTATGGCTATGGCTTTATGAAGACATCACAAGATATGGCTATGCTATATGACTGAATGAGGGAATGAATGAAGACAACACAAGATATGGCTAGGGCTAAAGGAAGACAAGACAAGATATGGCTAGGGCTAAAGGAAGACACCACAATAGTATTATGAAGACATCACAGTGTATGCTTCTCGTCGATGAAGGCTTCATACTTCATAGATTAAAAATGTAAAAATTTGATCTAAATCAATATAATAAAACAATTGATACATTTATGTCAGAGGAGATTAATAGAGGATGTGGCAAAATGCCATCAGACAAAACTTTGATAGATTTAAACAAAATGCCATCAGAAAAACTTTGATAGATTTAAACAAAATGCCATCAGACAAAACTTTGATAGATTTAAACAAAATGCCATCAGACAAAACTTTGATAGATTTAAACAAAATGCCATCAGACAAAACTTTGATAGATTTAAACAAAATGCCATCAGACAAAACTTTGATAGATTTAAACAAAATGCCATCAGACAAAACTTTGATAGATTTAAACAAAATGACATCAGACAAAACTTTGATAGATTTAAACAAAATGCCATCAGACAAAACTTTGATAGATTTAAACAAAATGACATCAGACAAAACTTTGATAGATTTAAACAAAATGCCATCAGACAAAACTTTGATAGATTTAAACAAAATGACATCAGACAAAACTTTGATAGATTTAAACAAAATGACATCAGACAAAACTTTGATAGATTTAAACAAAATGCCATCAGACAAAACTTTGATAGATTTAAACAAAATGACATCAGACAAAACTTTGATATATTTAAACAAAATGCCATCAGACAAAACTTTGATAGATTTAAACAAAATGCCATCAGACAAAACTTTGATAGATTTAAACAAAATGCTATCAGACAAAACTTTGATAGATTTAAACAAAATGCTTTCAGACAAAAAATTTACGGAAAGTTATAATAGCAAAAGCGAGTTGTAGATTATGGTGAGCATGACAAAAAACAAAGAAACACACAAACAAACAAACAAACAACACTTCTAAATTGAATGAGATGAGTTAGTTTATTTAAAAAAATAAAACATTTTTTTGACTTACTAACGCTGTCACGGCAGGCTCGTTCCAGCTGGTCGTATGCCCGGCTGATTACAGCTTAAATTTTTATCAAACTGATTACATCTGAAACTTCCCTTGACTCTGATATTTTTTTTTTTTTTTTTTTTTTTTTTTTTTTTTTTTTTGTTGTAGTTTTTTAAATATTATTTTGAATTTAAAATATAACCCATAGAGTTTAAACTTATTTTAAAATTTGAGATTGAACATTGAAATATGATCCTTTTGGCAAACTTGTCTATAATAAGGGCGTCTCACTCCTGCTCATGCGTGGAGGGAGACCACTCGAGTTACCCCCGCCATAAGGCTATGCATAACTTTGTCCTACTTAGCCTACTTCCATCTTTTCCTCCGTCAAAAACATGTTGTTCCCCGTAATCTCCCACAGACATCTCACATAATATTTTCTTCCGGTTGCATCTTGGTTGATGTGATCACTTCCTGCATTGACGTGACTTTAATTAAACCAACAGCTGTATGAAATGTAAGGGTTCTAGAGTCGCTTCATAATCCATCTTTGCTGCCGAGAAGAATGTCGGTGTCACAAAATGGCACTGCCCCCCCCCCCCCCCAACAAAAAACAACAACAACCCCACAGCACAGTGAAATATGTAACAATTGAATGGAGTGTGACGATAAGCTTGACATAAGATCATTTTTCTGGTAACTGTGTAGCCGCCACTGCAGTTGATCCCTTACAATTGTAATCCAATGCCGGAACAAATGGTGTTTTTTATTTGAAATACCATTTTTTTAGGTTGTAATTTAGTCGTACATTTGTATCTGTTACATGGTGTTACATGGTGACATGGTGTTACATGTTGACATGTAGGTCACGTGATAGGTCTGTTGGAGCTTTCTGAACAGTTTTTCCCCTACTCCATGGTTGTATTTTCCCATACTCCCTGGTTGTATTTTCCCCTACTCTCTGGTTGTATTTTCCCCTACTCCCTGGTTGTATTTTCCCCTACTCTTTGGTTGTATCTTCCCCTACTCCCTGGTTGTATTTGACCCAATAGAAGTTAGAACAAAGGAGAAGTTAGGACCCAGGAGAAGTTATGATCCAGTAGAAGTTAGGACCCAGGAGAAGTTATGATCCAGTAGAAGTTAGGACCCAGGAGAAGTTATGACCCATGACAAGTTAGAACCCAAGAGATGTTAGGGCCCAGGAGAAGTTAGGACCCAGGAATAGTTAGGACCTTTGAGAATTTAGGACCCATGAGAAGTTAGGATACAGGAGAAGTTAGGACCCATGAGAAGTTAGGACCCAGGAGAAGTTAGGACCCATGAGAAGTTAGAACCCATGAGAAGTTAGACCCATGAGAAGTTAGGACCCAGGAGAAGTTAGGACCCATGAGAAGTTAGGACCCATGAGAAGTTAGGACCCATGAGAAGTTAGGACCCAGGAGAAGTTAGGACCCAGGAGAAGTTAGGACCCATGAGAAGTTAGGACCCATGAGAAGTTAGGACCCAGGAGAAGTTAGGACCCAGGAGAAGTTAGGACCCAGGAGAAGTTAGGACCGTGGAGAAGTTAGGACCCAGGAGAAGTTAGGACCCAGGAGAAGTTAGTACCCAGGAGAAGTTAGGACCCAAGAGAAGTTAGGACCCAGGAGAAGTTAGGACCCATGAGAAGTTAGGACATAGGAGAAGCCACATTTTATAAAATTAACCTCGAATGCAGCCCTTATGATTGCATGCATATAATGGTAAGTAAAGTTTATTGTCAATGAAAGTTCAATACATTTCGATTCTTTGATTTTATCCCACCCCTCTATTATCCTAAAGACAGGGTTTCGTATGGTCTTATATTTTAATGCATCACTGCCAGGGTATCGCGTGGTCTTATATGTTAATGCATCACTTCGATTACTGCTTAGAACACCCTCATATGTTGGCATGTTAATCTCTCTTTGTTTTGATACTATGTCGGATTAAGGGGTTTGAGGTACTGGGTCTAGTCAACATAGGGACACACAGCTGTCTGTTTATTGTCCATAGACAGTGATTGTAGTAAGCCAGGATATTGATCATGTAGTACACCCGGACTGGGGCCCATTGAGGCCCGTGGGCTTAAAATATTGAACATGTAGTACACCCAGACTGGGGCCCCTTGAGGCCCGTGTACTTTAATAATTGAAATTAAATAATTGAACATGCAGTACGATGACAATAATTGATACAATAAAACGTACAAAACAAAAACCCTTCAATGCTTGCAATTATTTTATTTTTTTGTTATATAAAAAGACAGAATTTTTACCTATTGAGCCCAGATCTCAACATAACACAGTGCGACAACTACATTGACACATCCGGGCAGCCGTTGTCCAATAGATTTCTTTGACCACTACTCCTATATTCCACTACTCCCTAATCCTATATTCCACTACTCCCTAATCCTATATTCCACTATTCCCTAATCCTATATTCCACTACTCTCGAATCCTATATTCCACCACTCCCTAATCCTATATTTATATTCCACTACTCCCTAATCCTATATTCCCCTACTCTCGAATCCTATATTCCACCACTCCCTAATCCTATATTTATATTCCACTACTCCCTAATCCTATATTCAACTACTCCCTAATCCTATATTCCACTACTCTCTAATCCTATATTCCACTTTTCCTTAATCCTCTAATCCACTACTGGTTGGTGGTTGGGCGCATGTTTACTTTCTCAACACTCGTCGACATTTAGGAGAAAAGCTCAAAAACAAAAATAAGATATATTTAATAAACAATTTTATTCGCCCACCATTGAAGATAGTTTAATACGCCCACCATTGAAGATAGTTTAATACGCCCACCATTGAAGATAGTTTAATACGCCCACCATTGAAGATAGTTTATTACGCCCACCATTGAAGATAGTTTAATACGCCCACCATTGAATATAGTTTAATACGCCCACCATTGAAGATAGTTTATTACGCCCACCATTGAAGATAGTTTAATACGCCCACCATTGAAGATAGTTTAATACGCCCACCATTGAAGATAGTTTATTACGCCCACCATTGAAGATAGTTTAATACGCCCACCATTGAAGATAGTTTAATACGCCCACCATTGAAGATAGTTTATTACGCCCACCATTGAAGATAGTTTAATACGCCCACCATTGAAGATAGTTTAATACGCCCACCATTGAAGATAGTTTATTACGCCACCCATTGAAGATAGTTTATTACGCCCTCCATTGAAGA
Organism: Omphiscola glabra; assembly: GCA_964017045.1. Classification (NCBI taxonomy): domain Eukaryota; kingdom Metazoa; phylum Mollusca; class Gastropoda; family Lymnaeidae; genus Omphiscola; species Omphiscola glabra. The sequence continues at coordinate 30,544,447 of OZ024800.1, read as the reverse complement.
TAGTTTAATACGCCCACCAATGAAGATAGTTTATTACGCCCACCATTGAAGATAGTTTATTACGCCCACCATTGAAGATAGTTTATTACGCCCACCATTGAAGATAGTTTATTACGCCCACCATTGAAGATAGTTTATTACGCCCACCATTGAAGATAGTTTAATACGCCCACCATTGAAGATAGTTTATTACGCCCACCATTGAAGATAGTTTATTACGCTCACCATTGAAGATAGTTTAATACGTCCACCATTGAAGATAGTTTAACACGCCCGCCATTGAAGATAGTTTAATATGTCCACCATTGAAGATAGTTTAACACGCCCATCATTGAAGATAGTTTAACACGCCCTCCATTGACGCCCCAATTTTATTTCCAGAAGCGCCATTGTTTATTGAAATCAGGGGATTAAAATCGTTTTGAGAGCGCCGCGGACGCCGATGCTGTTTTCTAAGCAAACGACCAAAAATGTCACCAATACTAATCCGAGATATTTGAACCCGGCACGCGGCAAAGTAACAGGTTGAGGGGAAATGTGCTTTCAAACCAGATCGAAAGCGACGAGTTCAAACTTCATCACAAAGCCTCCGTCCACAAAAGCGAGGAGAGAAAAAAAATTGCATCAGTACAACAGGGGTGGGGATTGGTAAGGTGGGGGTGTATGAAGGAGGTTATCTGAGAGGGTTACTTGCTCCGCATCAAGCAATTAGATCAACTCAGAAAAAGGGGGGTGGGGAGGGGAGGGGCCACGTTTCACACCTTTGTGAGCGTGCAGTCAAGGAGAAAATCTTCCAGGAAAGGTAATAAAGCGCCCGGCGATTCCAACTATCTCCGGGAGAGCGGAGCAGCCGTTACAGTTCGCCGCCGAGCGTTTCACGTCTCAGACACAAGGGAGCGGTGCGGCCGCAACAGACAAGGAACGGTGCAGCCGCATGCCTCGCGTGCATTGTCAACAAAACGGTTGCGCATTATCGGCGCAGGCTGCCGGCCGTCCAGTAGGTGTTGGCGGCATACGGTCTCCTGTTTTATTGGCCCGTAAGTATTCGGTTGGTGAGCGGTGGCCGGCTCAGTGACGCTTTAAGGAGTAGCCTATCCTGATATCTGATTTAAAACTGAAAGATACCAAGGCGTATCATTTTGAACTTGCTTTTGTGCTGTCTTTTAATCAAAATGATGGGAAATAGTTTTTGACAAGTAGAGATGAATTCTATCTTTACAAAGCTCTGGGCTGAATGTACAAATATTTATTTATATTTTTATTGATCATTCACAGACGAGGAAATTCTTATTGCATTAGTGGTTGACATTGATAAACTATTGACACGACTTCCGAAAATTTCTTTTAATAAAGGATCACATTAAAAAAATATATATATATTTTAAAAGAGACAAAGTTAGCAAATGGATTGCAATTATCCAACTATTATTTTTAAATGAAAATTCTTATCCTAAAATGTTCGACAAAATGTGGCTTCCCACCTCTGCTGTGGCATCACCAAATCTCATTTTATTTACGCTAAAACTTGGACGCAATTCGACATCGACTTTACCCTTGAAAACTGCGCGTTAGTTCATCAAAGAAAGGGGAGGTGATGAACCGTCTCGAAAGTGAAGTACTCATCTTGCTTACCTCCCTTACTTTCAACCTTACTTTGGTCTGATTTTTTAAAATAAATATTATTATTTTAATTTGTAATTATTTTTTTAAAATATAAAGTTAAAAACATCTTCAGATAAAAAGAACGTATGGCTATCACAACGGCAGGGCTTCCCTTCGGGCTAAGCGTAATTTTCAATGAAGCACCCATGCTATGCTATCCAATGTGGCAGTTTGCTAAAACTACTTTGGCAACATTTTGTCTTTTGTCGTGACCAGGTTTCAACGAGAGAATAATTGTGCTAACGGTGATGTCTCGCTCTTGACATCATGTTTCTTTGCTTTACACTTGGTGTACGTGCGGGGGAGGGGGGGGGGGAGAGAAACAGAAAACACCTAGTGGCTCCCTTCCTCTTTTTTATTGCACTCGATTGAGTCTAGTTATGTGCACGAGCGTGTCCACGAAAGAGCGGTCGATCCCTCAATACGTCATTTCTAGTCAAGATGCCACACAGATTGAGACGTGGGGGCCGCGCACACGTCTTATTTGAAAGTTAATTGGGCACGCATTAGTAACAAGAAAGTAACAGGTACTTAGGTGTTGTTTTTTTTAAAGTGTAAAAATTTTAATATCACTGAAACTATTTAATTTTCTTTCAAGGTATGTAACTGGAATTAAAAAAAAATATTAAGGCTAAAAAAGTGTCTCTTTATTCAAATAATATTTCCTAGACAAAGAGAATACCACATAAATATCGCCAAAGTTTATCAGTGAACACCTTCATAAGGAATTCCTACCCTCTTGGTCTTGGGGTGTGACTAGGCAAATAATTCAATATTTTGATAGATACAGCTTCTGTCTTTATTAAAATATTCACTAAAATAATATAAAAAAAGCACAGAGATATTGCATAACAAATATTTTATTAACCACCACTAAATGAGTTTTTTTTCTTCTTCAGATGTGTCACTAGAATAATTTAATTTACGATTCATATACATCCTATTTTCATTGGATATCCATTTTTTCCCTTTATTTAAATATTTTCGAAATATATACATAATGTTTAAAAATAATGAGAAATGTTTAATAGTGAGTTATTGATAAGGGGAGGGAATGCGACTGCAGGTTGATTCCCTTTGACGTTTCAATATTTTTTAATTATTATTATGATTTATTTGGGTTTGTTTCTTAAATTTAAAGAATCGGAAACTTAAGAAAAAAATAACACAATAAAAAAAACAACTTCAATGATAAGAATACATTTCAAAAAGCTCTGGTCAATGCATTGTTTAGTTCACAGCTCTTCAAATGTTTCTAAATTGTTTCACATTGAAAGTCTTTTTAAAAGAAAATATTTCGAAACATAAATGTAAAAAAAAAAAGCGTTTGAAACAACAAAAATTTTGATGCGTAGATTGACTCGGTGGGAATTATTGAATTAAAAAAAAAGAAAGAGGTGCACTCGCTCCCGGAAAAGGGGGGGGGGGGGGGTCATCGTCAGGGGGTTCCAAAATGGTCAATGATCCGTATACGTAAAACTTTTATTAATGCTATGGGTATGTTGGTTCAGTTATCTGAACAACATCGCCAGCTGCGATTTGCCGACCACTCAGCAAGGATATCCATATAATGCTTTAAAAAGAATTCATTTGATTCATAAAAATGGTAATGTTTTTTCTATTATTTTACGGAAATCTAATAAATTTAAATGTACTAAAAATAAATATATCCGCTTTTATTTTAGTATAAGTTTAAGTATTATTAATATAAATTACAAATACATTTAAAATAACAATTACAGAACTATGTTAAGCATTTTATCCGAATTTGTAAGTTATGATATTTTTTAAATCAATAAATTACGATTTAAGTAATTATTTTTAATAAAATCAAAATCAGCTTTATCGGGGAAACCCCAAAATTTTTTTATTTTTTTTATTGGGTTGTTAACATAACGAAATTAAATTTAAATTAAGTTTATCTAAATGAATTCAAATAATGTCGAAAAATTTTTTTTGATTGAACTCAAATAAAGAAAAATTAGATTAATTTCATAAGAGTAATACATTTTAACTTGCAAATCAAAAGCTTAAAGTTTCTTTGATTCAATAGCAAAGTGTAACAAGAATGATAATGCATTCCACCCCCCCCCCCCCCTTTTTTTAAAGTAAAATTAATAAATATAATTGATTAATTTTAAACAGTTAATAAACCTTAACCAAAAGTTACCTTCCTATTTTTAACATTCAATTTAAAAAAAATGTGAATTGATGACATTTATAAGTAATAAAAAAGTATCGTTAAAAATACTTTTAATAAGAAAAGGCCGTTTAAGTAAATTATTGCAGCGAAACTTCATAGCCAAATAGCACTCACTAATTCACCTTAGAAATTGACCGAATTTCGGCTTTGGTTTCGGCGACGAAAGTAGCCATTTTATCACTTTCGGCCTAGTTTCGGTGTCGGCCGAAATTGAAAAGTGAACTTTCAGTTTAATTTCGGTTTCGGTCGAAATTTTTTAGACTTTCGGCCAGTGTTTCTTTCAGGCATACCTCCGGGGGGGGGGCACTAGCCCCCGGGGCAAGTCAAGTGCCCCCCAGGGGGAAAATGTGTAAGAAAAAAAAAAAAACTACTCTAAATTTAATTTTTATAAAATTTTTAAAAGTTATTGAAATGTGTGCCTTTAATCGATAACAATTATTGGAACAAATAAAATATCGCTTTGTTCGATATATATTGATGATCCATAGCGTTCAGGTTAATCTTGTTACAGGCTCGCATAAATCGATTATAAATATGGTATTGTTTTAAAATTGGCCGCTCCTGATCATAAGCTAAATCTTACTTTTTCTGATTCGCAAATATCGGTATCTTTTATTTAATTACATTTTGCAGCTGCAAAAGTTGAAAGACTTTTTAAATATAGTTCTTGCTAATAAATAAACATGTGCAATCTGTTTTTAAATTATCTGTATATAATAGCATCATGCTTTAAAAAATCATTTTTAGCAAACATTTTAATGTAGTAGATTCCATAGATGTATGCTGACATAGATAAAATGAAAATTTAAAAATAATAATAATAATAATTTTTAAAAAAAAAATTAGGAATTTAGCGGTTACATACAAATAGTGGACATTTCATCATAATTATAAAATCGAGTGTTTCTAATTTATTATCACAGTTTCGGGAACACAGTAAAATGATTTTTAAAAAAGTCTTTATTTATTAAATCCCCAATGACTTTTCTCTGTTAATATAATAATAATAATAAACAATCTTCCCCAGCTGTTTGAACTATTTAAAAAAAATATTTTAAGATTTTAATCCAGTAGAAAGAATATAATATACATTTAAACAACGAATAAAAAGAAAATTGAGTATTTCGATTATCTTGTAAATGCCATTTTTGGTAGTAGTAAAAAAAAAATTATATGGAATTGGTAAAAAAATTGTTTTCAAGTATAATATCGAAGAGGCAAGTTGTAATGATCTGAAGCAAATTATAGTAGTCTAAATTTCTTATTTAACATTTAAATCAACTGAATATTGAGAATTGAAACTTTAATAATTTATACGAAAAAAAATCACACATTAATAAATATATGAGTCTTTTGTAAACAATTCTTGACTTCTAAACAATTATATCGGTTACATATGATTTATAAATAAATACCAATTTTGAAAACCCATAAAGATATATTTTATAGCCTTTTGTACAGAAAAGCTTTTTTTCTTTTTGACTTTGGTGAAATTTGGAAATATTTTGAAATAAACGTTTGTTTTGGTTTTTTCTTTTTCGTTCAAAATGTAAAACTATTTTAGCATTTCTTTTTTGGGATGGATCCCTTTTTTGGAAGAAAGTCTTTTTTCTTAATTTTACAAATATTTTGTAGTAGATTCATTATTTTTATGTAGTTGATCCCAAAAATATTTTAAAATAATAACTTTAAAAATACATTACTTTTCAATTTTAAAAAAATGTTTGCATACCACACTTAGTCAAGCAGAGACGTCACTTGTACGATGGCTGTTATGTCAAATGACACATAAAATCTTAACTAGCATCTCTCCCGTTGCTCTGCAGTTAAGTGTTTAATGATGCGAAACTAAATTTAACTACGGTATTTTAAAAAAAAAATGCATTCTTGCATTTTGAATTTATCAAAAAATTTCCGGGGCCTATAAAGTTTTAAGGGGCGAGTCTAAGCTAAGGAGTATCTGTCGATAAAAAACATACCCTAAGGGATCCCAATTGGACTGAATTTATTTAATATTGTGCTGGTGGAAGAGTTAGTGATGTCCTGTTATTATCGTCATTTCTAGCGCTTCCCACCCAAATGTCTGAAATGTTTACATCAGTGGCGCTTCATCCCATTTAGGGCCCTGGCCTGCTCCACCCCATTCTTCCACTGGGATCGATCCATCGCTTTACACCTCCATGTGCCAACCCCAACCTTTGTAAGCCCTTCTCTACATCGTCAATCCATCTCAGTCTTGGTCGACCGGTGAGCCGTCTGCCCCTAGGTTTCTGCATTGGGATCGTTTTTGTTGCTCCAGAATCCGGCATCCTTTCAATGTGTCCTGCCTAGGGCAGTCTGCCTTTTTTTATATTGTTGTGACTATGGATGGGTATTTGTACAATTGATATAGCTCTTAGTTTGTACGGATTTCCAAAAAAAAATTGTCTATCATCGGGTCATATATTTAGCAGGTTCTCTGCTTTTCTGGTAGGAACCAAGTCTCACTTACGTAAGTTACTACTGGTCTTGTGATAGTGGTGTATACTGCCTTCTTTGTTCCCTTAGCGAGATTTTTGCTTTGAAGTAGCTTTTGTAAATTGAAATAAGAAAGGTTTCATGCTGTTATTCTTTCTTGTACATCCGATTTTATTTCCCCTTGCTTATTTATAGTCACCCCTAGATATTTGAAAGTAGCTACCCTCTCAAAGGCGTAGATGTTCATATTGATGAAGTCACCAGTGCGTATTTCCTGACATTATCATAAATATTGCCTTCGCTTTATTTACATCAAGACCAGCTTTGACCGTCCCATCTTCAAGTTCCCTGAAAGTTTTAATTATATCATCAATGCTGTTTCTACCAAGTAGCGCTATATCGTCTGTGTAGGCCAGGTATTGCAGTGGCTGGCTTTATAAAGTTCCTTATGGTTGTTCTGTACCACCTCTCAGATGCTCACACGTATGTTTCTAATGCTTTTTTCTAAAGTGATGTTGAAAATGATACACGGATTTCCTTGTCTGAGGCCCAGATTGATTGGGAACTCCCTCAAATACTCCCTCTGTACTTTGATTCTACTTTTGTAGTTATCCATTGTCATATGTATAAGTCGGGTAAGTTTGTTAAGGACTCCATCGTTCATGTATTTCCTGTCTATGCTATCATAAGCTGATATAGTTGGTGTATGTTGATGTATTCTTAGCATTTTCTACGAGACATCTAACAGTAAATATATGAACGTTTGAAATGCTCCTTCACACATTGTCTTAAAGATACATTGAATACAGTGCATGATACCCTCACTAGGTAACTCTTGTTACCAGTGAAATATCCGCATCAACACCAGGCACAGACACATTGCAAATTCCATCTACATTCATAGGAGCCATAATGATCAATAAATTGATCGTGGGCCCTTAATAGACAGAAAAAGAAGAAGAAAAATTTGCACCACAATGCATCACTGCATTTTGAATTTATTATTTTTAAATTAAGGTGACCCCTGCCATCACTTTTGCTCAAACTCTTCGGATTCCTCAATTTCTGCTACCCCCCCCTTTTTTTTTTCCTTGACGTTGATCAATGTGACTAACGGGTTGAATCTAATCTTGTGTCAAATGATTTTCTTCGGCACACCACAACAAAAATGAATTTAGTTTGTGTCTGGCACTGGTCGCCATAATGCCTCCCCTGACGCTTGAAAAATTATTTCCCCCGATCAAATGAAAGTCTTATCAAAACATTCGAATCATGTATACTCCAAAATGCACCTTTTGATTGTTAAACAATCACACATTTTCTGCTGCCCTACTTCCCGATAAAAATTACTTGCCATGACAGCCAAATTTGGTGCTGATATATACACTGCCCAGCGGCGTGCCTAGTGTTAGCGCCACCCTAGGTGGGTTAACTTTTTTGCCACGCTACCTTTCTCGATAGAAACTCTGCAGATGTCCGAAAATCCCGCCGCTCTATCTAAAGAAAAAATGACATCTGGGAAGACCAAATGTTCGCCCCCCCCACTTCTACGTCACTGACGTGAGTCGTTGATGACAGGGGACAAGATTCATTTTTACCCCCCCCTCCCCGGCTAAACTGTGAAACCTATTATTTTCATCCATTAACACTATAGCCCATTAGATGCCCCCGCTAGTCTGGCGCCCGGGGACATATGTCCCATCTGCCACCCTTTAGCTACGCCTCTGGCCACTGAAAAACTGGCACTGCCCCCCCGAGCGTCAAAAGTGCCCCCTCGGGGGAAAATTTCTGAAAGAAACACTGCTTTCGGCCAGAATTGACGTTTTTGGTCATCTACCAGAAGTCAGACTGTCTGTATGTCTCTAATAGAGCGGCAATCCGATATTCATTATTGCTCGACGTCTTGCTGTCATCGTATGTCATATGACAATTAGTCTGCTAGAACTGCCCACAGCTGCATGATGACCAGCTTGTTCTTTATTTCCATAAATTAAAGTTCAAATAGGCCTAGGCAAATGTAAATAGTTTTGTAGAAGAAAAACTAATGGAGTGGTAATATTTATATCCTTTTTGTTTTAAGTTTTTCACAAATTAAATTCGGAATTTTGGGTTTATTCAATTCATTCATTTGTGAAATACATTTTAATTTAGCATCAACAACAATTTTAAGAGTCCCGGTTAAAAAAGTATCATACCGCCCCCCCCCCCAAAAAAAAAGGGGGTGAGGGAGGTTGGTCGTCGAATGAAATAATTCCGTCACAAATACGGAAAGACTAGTTTGTTTGGTATTAGGCTAAATATTAATGCAGCGATATCTTGCCAGCTATTTATCAAAACACAATGCATTAGAATGACGATAACCACGAAACATTGTGGTGATATTTTTTTAACCTTAATAACTGATATTTAGGTGACAATTGGCTCTACTAGAGCCACAATGCATATTGTAGATACATGTCTATTGAGCGTTGTGATTATATTATAAAAGCAATGGTCACTCAGGGGTCTATTTTGCATGAATTTTGCCCCCCCCCCCCCCAACCGTCCTAATTTTCTCTTTATTTTAAAGAAATTTAAATTACGTTTAAATTAAGATGATAAAAGCCAAATTATTTATTAGATTTCTATTTATTAATATTCACGATGATCTCATTATTTAGAAAAATTAATGTTAATATTAATACGTTCCCCCTAATAATTTTTCGCTTTATGCAGAATGTATACGTGAACGAATTTCAAATTATCTAAATATTTCTGTTTCGGCTTCGGCCGAAAGTGTCGTTTAGCTTTTGGTTTTGGCTTCGGTTTCGGCCGAAAGTCTCGTTAAGATTTTGGTTTGGGCCGAAATCAGATAATTACTTTCTGTCGGTCACTATCACTCATCCAAGTAAAAATAAACCATATGAAGTTGCGATTGGTTCATTTTGATATATATATATATCTCAATTATATGACACATATATCTCAACTATATGACACATATATCTCAATTATATGACACATATATCTCAATTATATGACACATATATCTCAATTATATGACACATATATCTCAATTATATGACACATATATCTCAATTATATGACACATATATCTCAATTATATGACACACATATTTCTCAATTATATGACACACATATCTCAATTATATGACACATATATCTCAATTATATGACAGATTTGAACTCGGCTATAGTTTTTTAACGTTAGAACCAATCAAAACAATCATTAAATATACTGTTGTGTGCATGGAATCATATATATCTTTTAGAAAGTATAAACAATGTGTGGTAAAAGGGATCTGGGACTTCAAAATTTCAATTAAGTTCAGGGACGTGCACAATATATGTGGTTGCGTACCTGTTGGGCTACCATCCCATGGATGATTGTTATTAATTTTGAATAAAAACTATGAGGGAGAAGGGATTCGATACTTGTATATTTTGCCACAAGATACGCCAAAAAATAAGGAATTAATTTGATAAATAATTAACCTTCTTAGCTACATATATCGAGGGGGGGGGGTGACAATATCTTTAAATCCAATAATATTACAGTCATGAGTTCTACATTGTCTTATTACAACTAAATATATGTTTACCAATTAAGAAAGTTTAGTGCAATGTCGTTTACAAGACGTGGGTACATTTACATAAGTTTACCCAATCGTAAAATAAACATATATCAAAACACAATCATTTTGCACACGTGAACATTAAATCCTAATAAAAGAGCCATATTATTTTTCCTTTACAGTTCATGGGCATGAACATATGGGTTAAGATTTCTTTTTTTTATTTTTGTTTTTACTTTGCAAAAAGCAAAGTGGGCGTAGTCAATTTTTTAAAATAGAAATTTCATTTTTTTTTTAACAAAAAGCAACCAATCCTGTTACATTCGTGACAAACCGTTAAGAGACTCTTCTTTCGATAAAAGTAATCTTTGATTTACCCTTTTCCGATAATATATCATATATCTTATATATACATATATATACATACAAGTAAAGATGTGTTTGTTTCTTTGTGAATTTGTTTGTTGGTTTTATTGTTCCACATATATACGTTATTACATGTATTGATGGATCTTGACCAAACTTGGCACATATATCCATCATTATCCGGAAGGAACTCTTGGGGGGGGGGGGGGGGGGGTTTATGAACTTTTCATTTTTCCTTATATATTATTATTATTATAAGCTATAAATATCAATAGGCTTAGATATGTTAGACAACACTATAGGTTCTACATGAATTGAGGGGTCTAGGCCTAGCTTTCTAGCAGAATCTTCATAGTCCTTATTAAAATATCTGTGGATTAAAAATTTAATTAAATCCAAACCATTCAGGGCCGGTCTAGAATTTTCTAGAATGTTCGCTTATTTAAAACGGTTATTAGATCTATGGCAATTTGAAACAGATATTTACGGGACATCTTTTAAATTATAACTCCATTATTTATCTGAGTAATTTTTATGGGGCCCCATCTCAAGCTTAACTTAAACGGTACTTATGGAAATGTACTAGAGTAATAATAGTACATTTAGTTGTAGAATGTTTCGTAATCATATATAATCATATATAATCATAGATGATTACCAAAATGTTTAACACGTTTCGAGGAGGTTTTTTAATTCGTTTTGAAGAGGGCTGATGATAGCAGTAAGTTGTTCCCGAGCACATGTTTCAATACTTGTCTCAGAGCACATGTTTCAATACTTGTCTCAGAGCACATGTTTCAACACTTTTCTCCGAGCACATGTTTCAATACTTGTCTCAGAGCACATGTTTCAATACTTGTCTCAGAGCACATGTTTCAACACTTTTCTCCGCAAAGTGGGAATTAATCATTCATTATTTATCTCGGCATTTTCGGGGTGACGTCATTTTCATGGAACGATTTTAACTGGTGATCTTGCGTGTCTTCGCTTGTCCTTGTGTGCCCTTTGTTGTCCTTGTGTGCCCTTTGTTGTCCTTGTGTGTCCTTGTTTGTTCTTCAATATGTATGCTTTTATAAGGATTCACTTAATATACATATGTTGGTGTATGGAAAACCTACCACTTTTAGGGATTCCGCTGGCGGACCAGATCAAATGATCTTGCGGACCAGATCAAATGATCTTGCGGGCCGGACGTTCCCCATCACTGATATAAATTGTGTCGAATTTTACCTTCAATGCACCGTAACTGTGGGGTGGGGGAGGGGGTTAATTAAAAGGGAGTAAGCTGTTAGGATCATCGAGCTGGAAATGTTCCATGTATTTGAGAACCTGTGTTACAAGAAATCTTGTTATTGAAAAAATACTAAAACAAAAAAAAAGGTACTTTCCATACAAACGAGAGTGCATGCCAACATACGACTAGGGCTCGATATGTTACATGAGCGCCCCCCCCCCCCCCCAAACTGTGCTCCAATATGAATTGTTAGTCCTACCAACATCATGACCGCAATGGTCCAGCGACACGCGCTCACTCGGGGATCGCTCGGGTGCACAACTATCGAATTCTGCTCCACCAGGCGTTGTACGCCATCAGGGCCTTTGTCGTGGCGGCACAATAACAAAACTAATGGCAGGACCCTAAGATGATCGGATTTGCGCACAATCACGCCACAGTCCCTAAACTATACCATACCTTTATGACGCCCCTAACCCAGGGATTAGATTTAGGGCGTCAGGTTTTCAGATTGTTTTCTTGGACGCCGCAACTAAGCCAGCCTTGGATTACAGCCCTCGCCGTCTTCTCGTCGGGCGGCCACAAAAGAAGAGAAGGCGAGGCGATGAAATTAGGTGCCGTGAAAGATGGCGCCTACTTGCAAGCATTATGTGACCCGGATGAGGAAGGAATGTTTTCTGCACATGTCGCCATATTCAATTCATGGTGTTGATTTCCGAGGAGAAATTTACATGACGCTTGTCGAGCTTAATGTAAGGAAACGAAGGCGCGCCGAGGGGGGTTAGTTTAAGAAATATTAATCATATAACGTTGACTTTCTATCAAGTATTGAAGACAGGAATATGTTTTTAACAGTTATTCCCAGCTCTGGGCTGCAATAAAAAAACATTCTTATATTTTTCTGACTTAACTCGTTCAGGTATTTTTTTTTTAAATCGGTAACAGCACTTTAATTATGGTTGGATTCGTCTGTCTGTCTGTCTCTCTCTCCCCCTCTCTCTCTCTCTATATATATATATATATATATATATATATCCCTCTCTATCTCCCTCTCTCCCGCACCCCAAATTCTTATCCGTATTTGTTTGAATTTACAGTTTTGAACATTCACGTGATATATGTGTCATAACCCCCAGTTGTAGTCAGAGAGTAACAATAATTTGTATAAGCTCTGAACAATTTATGGTCTTATTTTTACAACATTTTTGATTTTTCGATTCCCGAATGGGAAATATATATATATGTATAGTTTCTAGTTACAGGCCGGGGAATCGGTGGGACGGCGGGAAAGAAAGGGACGATGATGCAGGAAATTGTCATTATACATATCAGTATACATATCAGTATACATATCAGTATACATATCAGTATACATATCGGTAAACATATCAGTATACATATCAGTATACATATCAGTAAACATATCAGTAAACATATCGGTAAACATATCAGTATACATATCGGTAAACATATCGGTAAACATATCAGTAAACATATCAGTATACATATCAGTAAACATATCGGTAAACATATCAGTATACATATCGACTGGAATGGGTTAACATCTGACTTGTTCTCTATACATTTACAATGTAACAACTACCTTATTATAGTGTTATCTAGCTCAGTTTTCCCAAAATGGTGGTCCACCGACCGGCACCGGTCCGCGAGCCTTGCGTTGCCGGTGCACACAACATAAATATTTATGGTCAAATAAAGAAATTATAATTAAAAAATCGGCCACGGTCCATGGATCATATTCGAAACTTGTCAAATGGTCAAACATAACAATTTGGGAACCGCTGATCTAGCTATAGAACACGGTTAGGTTACCCAGGGGTTGCTACCCTAAAATGGGATCGCGGAAGGTTTTCCTAAGGGTGGTGGGGGTGGGAGGGTCACTGGCTGATATATTAAAACTAAAGCAGTATAGTTTTAAAGAAATTTTCATTTTTTAACCCGCGTCTTAATGAAGTTTGAACAAGCTCGTAATGCTTCCATCTATGTTCAATGTTTGCTCTCTCAATGTAGTCAGTTGCTTCATGTTTCAAGATCAAGTGTAACTTTGCTTCTATAAGTTGGTGTGGCACCATCAAGTGTAACTTTGCTTCTATAAGTTGGTGTGGCACCATCAAGGGTAACTTTGCTTCTATAAGTTGGTGTGGCACCATCAAGTGTAACTTTGCTTCTATAAGTTGGTGTGGCACCATCAAGGGTAACTTTGCTTCTATAAGTTGGTGTGGCACCATCAAGTGTAACTTTGCTTCTATAAGTTGGTGTGGCACCATCAAGTGTAACTTTGCTTATCTATAAGTTGGTGTGGCACCATCAAGTGTAACTTTGCTTCTATAAGTTGGTGTGGCACCATCAAGTGTAACTTTGCTTCTATAAGTTGGTGTGGCACCATCAAGTGTAACTTTGCTTATCTATAAGTTGGTGTGGCACCATCAAGTGTAACTTTGCTTCTATAAGTTGGTGTGGCACCATCAAGGGTAACTTTGCTTCTATAAGTTGGTGTGGCACCATCAAGTGTAACTTTGCTTATCTATAAGTTGGTGTGGCACCATCAAGTGTAACTTTGCTTCTATAAGTTGGTGTGGCACCATCAAGGGTAACTTTGCTTCTATAAGTTGGTGTGGCACCATCAAGGGTAACTTTGCGTTTATAAGTTGGTGTGGCTACTTAAACATTTTTGGAGCCCATGAGCTAGTAGGTCAAGATAGTATTCCTTCCCAATGGCAAATCAAATTTCATTAAATTTGCCAAACTTCAACATCTGTTAATTTTAAATCAAATCTTTCAACCTGTCCCATCCAAATGTATCAACATACTACAACCAAATCTATCAACTTGTCACATCCAAATGTATCAACATACTACAACCAAATCTATCAACTTGTCACATCCAAATGTATCAACATACTACAACCAAATCTATCAACTTGTCACATCCAAATGTATCAACATACTACAACCAAATCTATCAACTTGTCACATCCAAATGTATCAACATACTACAACCAAATCTATCAACTTGTCACATCCAAATGTATCAACATACTACAACCAAATCTATCAACTTGTCACATCCAAATGTATCAACATATCTACAACCAAATCTATCAACTTGTCACATCCAAATGTATCAACATACTACAACCAACTCTATCAAATTGTCACATCCAAATGTATCAACATACTACAACCAACTCTATCAACTTGTCACATCCAAATGTATCAACATACTACAACCAAATCTATCAACTTGTCATATCCAAATGTATCAACATACTACAACCAACTCTATCAACTTGTCACATCCAAATGTATCAACATACTACAACCAACTCTATCAACTTGTCACATCCAAATGTATCAACATACTACAACCAAATCTATCAACTTGTCACATCCAAATGTATCAACATACTACAACAAACTCTATCAACTTGTCACATCCAAATGTATCAACATACTACAACCAACTCTATCAACTTGTCACATCCAAATGTATCAACATACTACAACCAACTCTATCAACTTGTCACATCCAAATGTATCAACATACTACAACCAACTCTATCAACTTGTCACATCCAAATGTATCAACATACTACAACCAAATCTATCAACTTGTCACATCCAAATGTATCAACATACTACAACCAACTCTATCAACTTGTCACATCCAAATCCATAGACAAACAAACCAAGCAATCAACGTAAATAATCTGAGTCAGTCAACATGTCACATATCAATTTGTCATATTCCCTGTCAACTGACTTTAAAATTAAAATCTAGTCACATGTCATTAAAGTCTTTCAACATGTCACATTCAAATCTATCAACATGTCACATTCAAATCTATCAACATGTCACATTGAAATATATCAACATGTCACATTCAAATCTATCAACATGTCACATTCAAATCTATCAACATGTCACATTGAAATCTATCAACATGTCACATTGAAATCTATCAACATGTCACATTCAAATCTATCAACATGTCACATTGAAATCTATCAACATGTCAAATTCAAATCTTTCAACATGTCACATTCAAATCTATCAACATGTCACATTCAAATCTTTCAACATGTCACATTCAAATATATCAACATGTCACATTGAAATCTATCAACATGTCACATTCAAATCTATCAACATGTCACAGACACCCCCCCCCCCCAACAAAAGTAACAGATTAATCGCGGGCGTTGCTTACTTTTCTCTTTATTCAGTTCACGAGGTAACACAGAGCTAAGCGTGCCACGTGCCGCTCATGAGATCCTTGTGCCATCAACTGCCCGTAGTAGCGGCACGTGGCCAGGTGATAACCTACCTATAGGTGTGAAAAGGGTGTTGGGTAAAAAAAAAAACACATTTTATACGTGTGCGCCATCTGTTGGAAATATAAAATTAGATTTTAAAATAGTATAATGTTTGTTAGTTTTTTTATGCATCGCTAAACGTTCAATTGTACATAAAAATGTAGTCCTCTAAATGAATTGCCTGGGTGTATATTTATAGGCACTTCAAAATGGGCTTCAAAGAAACACTTTTATGCTATCATTATAATATATAACCGGGGATCTATGTCACGAAATATGATTCACTATCTGTGCTTCACCAACACTTATTACTTATTATAAAACATCTTTCAATCAAACAGAGAAACAAAACAAAAAGATCAAAACATGTGTGCGTTTAATCTGAAGGAAATTCTTCATTTGTCCGCAAGCCAGAAGTCAGAGTTGGTAGACCAGGAAGTCAGAGTTGGTAGACCAGGAAGTCAGAGTTGGTAGACCAGGAAGTCAGAGTTGGTAGACCAGGAAGTCAGAGTTGGTAGACCAGGAAGTCAGAGTTGGTAGACCAGGAAGTCAGAGTTGGTAGACCAGGAAGTCAGAGTTGGTAGACCAGGAAGTCAGAGTTGGTAGACCAGGAAGTCAGAGTTGGTAGACCAGGAAGTCAGAGTTGGTAGACCAGGAAGTCAGAGTTGGTAGACCAGGAAGTCAGAGTTGGTAGACCAGGAAGTCAGAGTTGGTAGACCAGGAAGTCAGAGTTGGTAGACCAGGAAGTCAGAGTTGGTAGACCAGGAAGTCAGAGTTGGTAGACCAGGAAGTCAGAGTTGGTAGACCAGGAAGTCAGAGTTGGTAGACCAGGAAGTCAGAGTTGGTAGACCAGGAAGTCAGAGTTGGTAGACCAGGAAGTCAGAGTTGGTAGACCAGGAAGTCAGAGTTGGTAGACCAGGAACTCAGAGTTGGTAGACCAGGGCAAATAGTAGACAATAGAACAGACCATCTGTTGGAGGGATTCTATTACTCCACATCCTCCATTAGTATTTTTTGTCCTCCGATCTTTATATTGTTCTTAATTTTTAAAGTGTAAATCATGTATCTACAGTCTACAGTGTCTCCATCTGTATAGCCCCCCCCCTCCCCCCCCCCCCCCGTCTTGATAGTTTGACTCATTTTGTATTGTCAACTTTCTTTACATTTAGATTATCCACTTTCTTCATATTTCACATATTTTCATATGGCCCATAACTTTATATAGCCCATATCTTCATATTTCACATTTCATATTGCCCATATATGTATACCGCCCATATTTTCATGTTGTCTATATCTTCACATTGTCCATATCTTCATATTGACCACATCTATTAATTGCTAACTTCCTTTTCCCACATATTTGATCAAACTCCCCCCCCCCCCCCAAAATCTTTAAAGCGTAACTTAAATATTTCTTGAAACAAGTTTGTCTCAAACAGTATCGTCAATGGTCGCGTCAAAGGTCACATCAATGGTCACATCAATGGTCGGGTCAATGGTCATGCCAATGGTCGGGTCAATGGTCGGGTCAATGGTCGGGTCAATGGTCGGGTCAATGGTCGGGTCAAGGGTCGGGTCAATGGTCGGGTCAACGGTCGGGTCAATGGTCGGGTCAATGGTCGGGTCAATGGTCAGGTCAATGGTCGGGTCAATGGTCACGTCAATGGTCGGGTCAATGGTCGAGTCAATGGTCGGGTCAATGGTTGCGTCAATGATCATGTCAATTGTCGCGTCAATGGTCAAGTCAATGAATATGTCAATTGTCGGGTCAATGATCGCGGCTTTACGTTGATGTCACGCCACATCTATTTTAATCATTGAAATCCATTTCGTATTTTAAAAGCAATGTGACCATGGCGCCTGGTCTCTCTTCGAACATGTATGTTAAATTTTTTTATAACTTGTTTTTTTTCTCACCATCATACGATGAAAAGCATCCCCCGCCCAAACCCCCTTTCCACCGACGCCTCCTCTCAACGCCCCATTAACCCATCGACTTCCCAACCCTCTTTGCCCATAAAGTCACCCTACAGCTACTGGCCTGGGAATATTACGATCTGCTGGGTATCGCTGTCATTCTTGACTAACCCTCAACTGGTCACGTGCGAGTACGGACACTAAGACGCCAGCATACAGGTCTGCAGCGATGACGACGGCCAGCGTGTTATGGGTGATCAGCGCTGCACTCGCACCTCTCTGGTGTCTATAATAGGACAGCCCATGGCGTACGCTCGTCATGAACTAACGGTTTCGGCGCCGAAAGTTGCCATTTGATAACTTTCGGTGTAGTTTCGACCGAAAGAGAAAAGCTAACCTTCGGTTTTATTTCGGTTTCGGCCGAAAGTGATTAATGCTTTCGGTCGTGTACCAGAAGTCAGACTAACTGTCTTCAGGCCGGTAATCCGATAATCATTATTGCTCGACGTTTTGATGTCATCGTATGTTATATGACTTCTCCAAGGCGAAAACAGCTCACAGCTTCTAAATGACCTACTTGTCATATAACAGCTCACAGCTTCTTAATGACCTACTTGTCATATAACAGCTCACAGCTTCTTAATGACCTACTTGTCATATAAAGCTCACAGCTTCTTAATGACCTACTTGTCCTAAAACAGCTCACAGCTTCTTAATGACCTACTTGTCCTAAAACAGCTCACAGCTTCTTAATCACATACTTGTCCTATAACAGCTCACAGCTTCTTAATGACCTACTTGTCCTATAACAGCTCACAGCTTCTTAATGACCTACTTGTCCTATAACAGCTCACAGCTTCTTAATGACCTACTTGTCCTAAAACAGCTCACAGCTTTTTAATGACCTACTTGTCCTATATTTCCAAAAATTAAGTTTCATTTAGGCTTAAGCAAACGTAATAGGTTTGTGGATAAACAAATTTTTATATTTTTAATTTTGTTTTAATTTTTTTCAAAAATAAATTTTGGGAACCCTAGGTTTATTCAATTCACTTTGATTTATCATTATAATGCTGATAAACTTTGTTATTGACGTTGAAATTCATCATTATCATGCTGATGAACTTTATTCCTGACCTTGAAATTCATCATTATCATGCTGATAAACTTTATTATTGACCTTGAAATTCATCATTATCATGCTGATGAACTTTGTTCCTGACCTTGAAATTCATCATTATCATGCTGATGAACTTTGTTCCTGACCTTGAAATTCATCATTATCATGCTGATGAACTTTGTTCCTGACCTTGAAATTCATCATTATCATGCTGATAAACTTTGTTATTGACGTTGAAATTCATCATTATCATGCTGATAAACTTTGTTATTGACCTTGAAATTCATATTAATCATTATCATGCTGATAAACTTTGTTATTGACCTTGAAATTCATCATTATCATGCTGATAAACTTTGTTATTGACGTTGAAATTCATCATTATCATGCTGATAAACTTTGTTATTGACCTTGAAATTCATATTAATCATTATCATGCTGATGAACTTTGTTCCTGACCTTGAAATTCATCATTATCATGCTGATAAACTTTGTTATTGACGTTGAAATTCATCATTATCGTGCTGATAAACTTTGTTACTGACCTTGAAATTCATCATTATCGTGCTGATAAACTTTGTTACTGACCTTGAAATTCATCATTATCGTGCTGATAAACTTTGTACTGACGAAATAACACACGTGTGCATGTAGCACTGTTTTGTATAACACAAAGCGTTAGTATGACGATAACCGCGAAACGTAGTGGTAATATCTTTATATCCTAAACACAGATTTTAGGTGACATTTGGCTCTGTTAGAGACTGTCAGGATAATTGTTGTAGAATTTATGATAGGTGTAGGTAAATTCTGGTGACCCCCCCCCCCCCCACACACACACAATCTGTCATATGAATCCCCAGTGCCTACGTAAAATATGGACTGCCCCTTAATTTGGTTGGGTTGGGGGGAGGAGGGTGTGAAAATATATTGTTTTTTTACGTATACGCTATACATATCGATGTCCAATTGTCTAATCGACTCTGGCATTCAAATCTGGCTGCAATGACGGACGTGTACATTGCGTGGTTGATTTTAATGCTATCATCAATTTTGAGTAGGCGCTCCTTTTTAAAGACCAAGAATTTTAAAAAATGCATTCTCAACAACTGCTCTGCACGGAAGCGTTAGATTTTGACATCATTTAAGATGAAAATTTGTCTGTGGATTTGTTTGTAAAAACAAAAGCTTTTACATGGATTGATGGATCTTGACCAAACTTGGCACATATATCCATCATTATCCAGAAGGAACTCTTAAGGGGTTAAGAACTTTTAATAACGTTTGGGGCCGGGGGCCCCGAATTCGTTTTTTCCTTATATGATTATATAAACAAAGTGACCGACAAATACTCCTGCATGAATAGATAGATCTTGACCAAACTAAGTACACGTACACTTGATTATCCATATTCAAGTACCGAAGGGTACTGAACTCATAATATCCATTCCTAGGGGTCCTGGGGCCCCATTTCATTTTTCCTTATATAAGCTATATATAAATATCAATAGGCTTAGACCGGTACCCCACCGGTATCGGGATCCGACAGCTATCGTTATCCCACTGGTATCGAGATACCACTGGGATCGGAATACTGACGGGATTGGGATCATACCGGAATTGGGATCCAGAGGGATCAGAATCCCAATCGGGAAACGGTATACTAACGGGAGCGGGATACCGACGGGATTGGGAGCCCACCAGGATCGGAAAAATTATAAGGCTGTAGAAGTTCCTTCTTTCCGAATGCTATACCGGCAAAATGCCGGGTATATCCGCTAGTAATCTATAAGATCCAGTAAGCGGCATTTTTAGAAGTCACTAAGCAGCTGTACAATTTTGATACCTATGTTTTGTTCCACAGTTCTCTTCCTTTCTCCCAATACAGCTTGTGGTAGTTTTACCCACAGTATGTTAACGGACAATAAAATCAGGCTCCTAGGCTTAATGTAGTTGTGGGTAAACCCTGGCACGCCACGTTAAATGATGTGGTCATGTGGCCCGTGAGATGTATCACAATTAACTTATTTCTTCGTTCAAATAGCGATTATTTTATTTTGTGGCGTAAACGCATATTTCTTTATTTCTATATATCATTTGTTTGTGAGCATTACGCGCCAATTCTGTGTCCATGCCCCTATTTTGGAATGATAGATTGAACATAGATTGAAATAATAAATGTCAAGTATCACTTAACAACTAAATTTAAAAATAAAAAGGTTTATATAAACAAAGCTAGTTATGGTGAACCTCATTTTTCCCAAGCATTACGATTAAGTCTAGAATGATACAAAACTATATTCAGGTGTACACAAACGTGCATCTCTTCACTTTGAATTTATTTTAAAAATCTTGGCTCAGCCTCCCCCCAAACCCCACCCCACTTTTGTTCGCGTGAATTAGGCAGGTGTCCTCAATTTCTGCTCCCCATGATATCTTCGCCCATCACAGTTGGCGATTAAAATTTATTTGCAATAATACACAGTATTGGGAGCTTCAGGTCCGCTACTGTATCATCATACTAAGATAAACTAAAAATTCCTTCCACTTTTGTTTGACCTGGGTCAAATATAAAACTACTCGATAAATAATAATTTCTGATAAACGAAACATTTAAATGTCGACCAATAAGAATGTGTTTTAAAGAAATAGTATGGTTTAGCGGAACAAATAACTCCTTCAAGACATTTAAGTGAACCATAGCAATAAAACACGCATAGTTGCACAGGCTAAGCTTTCGATCTATAC
The DNA here is from genome assembly GCA_964017045.1 of Omphiscola glabra. NCBI lineage: Eukaryota > Metazoa > Mollusca > Gastropoda > Lymnaeidae > Omphiscola > Omphiscola glabra. The sequence continues at coordinate 30,522,824 of OZ024800.1, read as the reverse complement.
CAAATATGTCTAGGTAGCGGTGCAATTATATTGCATGAATCCCCCCCCCCCTTTTTTTTTGGTCCAAATTTTTCTCTTGTCATGCTACTTTAAAATAAATTTTAACAAATTTAAATTACTTTTAATTCCAATGGTAAAGGTCAAGGTATTCATTGGATGCTAAAGGTCAAGGTATTCATTGGATGCTAAAGGTCAAGGTATTCATTGGATGCTAAAGGTCAAGGTATTCATTGGATGCTAAAGGTCAAGGTATTCATTGGATGCTAAAGGTCAAGGTATTCATTGGATGCTAAAGGTCAAGGTATTTATTGGATGCTAAAGGTCAAGGTATTCATTGGATGCTAAAGGTCAAGGTATTCATTGGATGCTTATCTATTCAAACTCACGATGATTTCACTTTTTAATAAAAAAAAAAAAAAACATTTTGAAACTTTCCCCCATCATTTTTCGATGCCTGAAGAAAGTATGCGTTAACGAATTTCAAAATATCTAATTCTTTCGGCTTCGATTTCAGCAGAAAGTCTCATTAAGCTTTTGATTTCGGTTTCGGCCAAAATCAGGAAATCCCTTTCGGTCAGTCTCTAGTTTGAGCCCCATGTCAAGTGAGACCTTGTTTTAATGCGGTGGTCGGTAGCACAGACGGACACCTCTTAACACAAACATATTTATTTGCGAAAGCGATCAGATTCTATCCTTGCTAAACAGATCCTTAAACCAAACACATTCAATATTTGAATCCACCAAATACAAACAACGAACTTACTATGGTCGACTTATATCGATCATTAATCAAGCGATTGATCAGATTACTGATATTATTCAGTCATTCTGTCGGTCAAAAAAAAATAAATAATAATAACATCAGCAAAAATAATAATAATAATAATACATTAATTAATTAATTAATTAACTAAAACATAGATTCAGAATTGACTTGGCTAGAAGTTGACCACGAGGACAAGCACCAATGACACAGGAGACCAACGGGTTTCTAAATTCCATTAACTGAAGACGAAGAAAATACCAAAACAGAGGCTTGAATGTTTCATTTCCTTTTAGACAGTAGGAAGAAGAAAACAATTTGTTTAAATTTTTCTTGGCTGTTTTCATTAATTTTTACAATTACTTTTGCTATTTTCTGATTGTCGTCAATCACGAAAAGGGCTTAGCGCAGACACAACAGTTATGATGAGTTCGAGTTAGAACGGGAACATAAAGAGAAATAACTAGGCTTATGATCATGTTGATAAGAAAAAGGCAGTTTCTTCCCCTTTCCAGACCCTTCCAAATTTTTTTTAAGCTGGTCAAATGGGGGGGGGGAGAGTCGGCTAACAGTAATATATTGGTCCCCGTATTTCTCTTAAAACAATAAGACTTATTTGTGAGAAGGTCCTGATACCGATATCAAGAATGTAGCTGCATGTCGTAGTAAGAGATACTATTACTCGAATGTGACAGCAAAGTGCACCACCACGAGACAGCGAAACAACAGGTTATACAATAGATGTGCACCATTACGAGACAGAAACAGCAGATTGTACAACAGAAGCCTGCAACCATCTGTTAAATGTTGCTGTTAAAATTGTAGCGTTAGATGAAATGGGATTGAATAAATAACCTACTCGGACCGCATTGCTTACGATGCCGGGACGCATTGCTTACGATGCCGGGACGCATTGCTTACGATGCCGGGACGCATTGCTTACGATGCCGGGACGCATTGCTTACGATGCCGGGATGCATTGCCTTACGATGCCGGGACGCATTGCTTACGATGCCGGGACGCATTGCCTTACGATGCCGGGACGCATTGCTTACGATGCCGGGATGCATTGCCTTACGATGCCGGGACGCATTGCTTACGATGCCGGGACGCATTGCCTTACGATGCCGGGACGCATTGCTTACGATGCCGGGACGCATTGCTTACGATGCCGGGATGCATTGCCTTACGATGCCGGGACGCATTGCTTACGATGCCGGGACGCATTGCCTTACGATGCCGGGACGCATTGCTTACGATGCCGGGACGCATTGCCTTACGTTTCCGGGACGCATTGCCTACAATGCAGGGACGCATTGCCTACGATGCCGTGACGCATTGTCCTACGGTACAGGAATGCATTGCCTTACGTTTCCGGGACGCGTTGCCTTTTTTTGCCGGGACGCGTTCTCTTACGTTGCCGGTCCGCACAACGTGATTATTTATGGTCAAATAAAAAGTAAAATAATTAGTCATTATGGCACCGGTCCCTGGTTTAATTTCTTTATTTGTCCTCATGTGCCCTAAACTTAAAAGCTTGGGAAACACTGAATTACACATGTATAATTTATTTTAAATTTTAGATTGTTAATAATTTTGTTTTGGTCCCATAGACACATTTGGACTTACGCAGGAACGCGTACATCTCATCTCAGTTTGCATGTCCGATGAGTTAAATGACGACATAAATTTCTATTAGTTTTACGACGTATAGTTATCAAGAAGAAAAATTGATTAAATCAACATAGAAAAATTCGTGTTTCTAGATAAAGATTTGGTTTTAATTTAGATGGCCATGTCCAGGTGGCCGATATAAAAAAAAAGTCTTTATAAAAAGTGGAACCATTTGGTTAAATAGATTGTATTATTATTTATTATTTTTTACAATCTGCAAAGAAAGATAAGCACTAACTAACGTGCCTGTATATATAAAGCACTAACTAACGTGCCTGTATATATAAAGCACTAACTAACGTGCCTGTATATATAAAGCACTAACTAACGTGCCTGTATATATAAAGCACTAACTAACGTGCCTGTATATATAAAGCACTAACTAACGTGCCTGTATATATAAAGCACTAACTAACGTGCCTGTATATATAAAGCACTAACTAACGTGCCTGTATATATAAAGCACTAACTAACGTGCCTGTATATATAAAGCACTAACTAACGTGCCTGTATATATAAAGCACTAACTAACGTGCCTGTATATATAAAGCACTAACTAACGTGCCTGTATATATAAAGCACTAACTAACGTGCCTGTATATATAAAGCACTAACTAACGTGCCTGTATATATAAAGCACTAACTAACGTGCCTGTATATATAAAGCACTAACTAACGTGCCTGTATATATAAAGCACTAACTAACGTGCCTGTATATATAAAGCACTAACTAACGTGCCTGTATATATAAAGCACTAACTAACGTGCCTGTATATATAAAGCACTAACTAACGTGCCTGTATATATAAAGCACTAACTAACGTGCCTGTATATATAAAGCACTAACTAACGTGCCTGTATATATAAAGCACTAACTAACGTGCCTGTATATATAAAGCACTAACTAACGTGCCTGTATATATAAAGCACTAACTAACGTGCCTGTATATATAAAGCACTAACTAACGTGCCTGTATATATAAAGCACTAACTAACGTGCCTGTATATATAAAACACTAACTAACGTGCCTGTATATATAAAGCACTAACTAACGTGCCTGTATATATAAAACACTAACTAACGTGCCTGTATATATAAAGCACTAACTAACGTGCCTGTATATATAAAGCACTAACTAACGTGCCTGTATATATAAAGCACTAACTAACGTGCCTGTATATATAAAACACTAACTAACGTGCCTGTATATATAAAACACTAACTAACGTGCCTGTATATATAAAGCACTAACTAACGTGCCTGTATATATAAAACACTAACTAACGTGCCTGTATATATAAAGCACTAACTAACGTGCCTGTATATATAAAACACTAACTAACGTGCCTGTATATATAAAGCACTAACTAACGTGCCTGTATATATAAAACACTAACTAACGTGCCTGTATATATAAAGCACTAACTAACGTGCCTGTATATATAAAACACTAACTAACGTGCCTGTATATATAAAACACTAACTAACGTGCCTGTATATATAAAACACTAACTAACGTGCCTGTATATATAAAGCACTAACTAACGTGCCTGTATATATAAAACACTAACTAACGTGCCTGTATATATAAAACACTAACTAACGTGCCTGTATATATAAAACACTAACTAACGTGCCTGTATATATAAAACACTAACTAACGTGCCTGTATATATAAAGCACTAACTAAAATGGGTGTATAGATAAAGCACATTCTTTTAATACCCATTTTTATATTTTGATAATCAAGTGGATACTTTTCTTATTCTAAACACCCCAATCCCCCCACCCTTTTCCCCATATCCCAAAACATCCTCCGGGTTGGTCCGGGTATTATTTGTTGGTCCGGGTATTATTTGTTGGTCCGGGTATTATTTGTTGGTCCGGGTATTATTTGTTGGTCCGGGTATGATTTGTTTGGTCCAAGATTGATTGATATTTCTAGATGAGCTTGGATCTATAACACATACAAACACATTTGATCTACATTGATGATAATAGATTCCCAGTTAGTATCTACTTTATGGTGAGGTGATATTTAGGAATTAGAACTAAACTCCTTAATAAGCACCCTAGCAAGCTCCAGTCCTCCCCTCATCACGGAGGGACATTACCCACAATCCTAGCGTCCGTGCCAGAAGAGGTCGTGGGACCAGCTCGTGGCAGAAGCCCCAGCATAAATTATCTTTAATGACGCCAAAGCTCGACTTCATCCTGTGGCTGGCACATGCTCACCTGTTGCGTTCAAATCAACTTCCTGTCATTGTCCCAGCAAATGGACTCTTTCCGGTCTTGGTGTTTCATGCATACAGGCAGTTAGTCTTGTTCCCAAAGTCAAATTATTTACGCTTCTAATCTTTACAATTTCGTTAATCTGAATGAAATGACTTCAGTTGGTGGTCGGGCGAAAGCTGTTATATCTTGGGGCAATAATTGTTTAATTTTGGTTATTTTAAAAAAGAATTTGACATTGGAAACAATTTGACATTGGGAACAATTTGACATTGGAAACAATTTGACATTGGGAACAATTTGACATTGGAAACAGAACAGAAAAAAATTAGAACATGTACTGACAAGACTTTTGAAAAAAAATTGAAAATTAAGAAATAAAAGTGTTTTTTTAATTAAAAAAAAGTGAAAATTGTTATAAAAAGGGCCATCCACCCTTCCTCCACATCTATACTCCATCCATATCATCCATTACATCCATGGACAACAATGCACCCATTCGTATTTTCTTGTAGCGTTTGGTAATGTGTTACAAAAGGTTTCATGACTTCAGTTGTTGTTTCTAAATGTCTGTATGGCTAGTACCAGTAAGTAGTGTACTGTTCTTTGTGCCACCCCCTCCTGCCCCAGCCCCCCTTTCTCCGTGGCATGCACTCAATAAACTGTCGTAATGTTCCGCGCGAAGCGTTCATTACACCCCCCCCCCCACCCCCGCTACGCCTTAGTTCAGCTTGTTTGATGTCTTGCACACCAAAGTGCGCACCGTTCTGCTACATCGCGCCTCTTGCAGGTTAGATGAGCTTCTCTGTCTGCCACAATGTCATTCTGCACGGCTAATGAGACCTAGACACTCACATATATTCCAAAGTAATGGACGGAGCTAACAGGAAACCGTTTTACTTTTCAGCTGTAAAGCGATTACAAAAAAATTGAGATCGTGAAATTTTATTTTTACGTCTGGTTGGTTCTGCCATTTTTTTGTAAATGTATTTTTTTATGGGAGTGGGCGTGGTGGTGGGGGTTATGGGGGGGGGGATGTGGGATTGGGGATATATTCCGTGAGATGTAATTGGTGGGGGAGATGTCATGGTGGGGGACTTTGTGTTGTGACTAAATTGGGGAATTTGTGTCGTGACTAAATGGGTGACTAAAAAAAAATATTTATGCACTTCTTTCTTTTTGGTTCTTGCTGGCTTTAATTTGTTTTAAAAATAATTAACTGATACATTTTTTAACGGATATCTACAAACTTTCTACTAAGTTTGTCTGTGTGTTAAGTCGAAGTGACCCTTACAGCCTAAACAGCCGGAACTGTCTCCCGTTTGAGGCTGCTACCCACCAACGTCTCCTATTTGGAGATTGGGGGGGGGGGCCTGTTCCCATTAACGTCTCCCATTTGGGGACTTGGAAGTGTTACTATGCACGTCTTCATAGACTATTTTTGTTTTACATTTCAAAATAACGTACTTCTTTTAGACGACTGGAAGGGACTGCTATATTCAAAAATGTTAGCAAAAAGAAAAGAAAAAAAATCAGCAATTTTTGGAAATGTATCCAAAAATAGAAAGTCAAATAATAAAGGGTCCACTCTCAAGCCGTAGCTTAGCAACAGCTTTGTGGTGGGGTGGGGCCAGAGAGGAGGGTGTGAGCCGTAAGGTCACTGAATCTCAACACTAGACATCGGCATTTTTTGACACCCCCCCTGGGTGGTGGTGTCGAGTATCCCTCCCCAAATAGCTTCAGCTCCCCAGCGTTTAGTTACCATCTCGCACCCCCGTCCCTGGGGTCCAATCACCGGCAGCATCGTGTGAACGTTCTTACAACCCGCCGTGAAACCGATGTGTACCAATGATGCCAGTTGGCGGGCCTGGTACCTGACAGGGGCGGCTGTGGCCTGGTACATGACAGGGGCGGCTAGCCTGCAGGTACCTGACAGGGGCGGCTAGCCTGGTACCTGACAGGGGCGGCTGTGGCCTGGGGTCTGACAGGGGCGGCTAGCCTGGTACCTGACAGGGGCGGCTAGCCTGGTACCTGACAGGGCGGCTGTGGTCTGGGGCCTGACAGGGGCGGCTAGCCTGGTGCCAGACAGGGGAGGCTGTAGCCTGCAAGAATCAAATCACCGGAACTTTCGGTTATGTCCAGGGTGTCGGAATCGCTGAAATGGAATCGGAGTCCTAGTATCGATACTTTAAAGAACAGCAACAATGAGTTCAAATATATTTCAAAATTATTGGGGGATTATAAATCCTTGCATTTAATATATATTTTATGTGTTATCATTCCGGCCTGTCACAATCTCAACTTAACAACTTAATTAATAACCCCAGGGTAACAACCTTAGCATAAATGCCTCAGCTTGGTAGCCTCAGTGTGACAGTCTCAGTGTGACAGCTTCAGTGTGACAGTCTCAGCGTGACAGCCCCCTCATGATAACCTCAGCGTCACAAACGATACCGATGATGGTGCTGAAATCCAATATCCGATATCAGAGCCCTACACCCCCCCCCCCCCCTGCCCCCACGAGTCAGCGGGACAGGTATTGAATAGTTGTTGAGATGAGTTTCATCTCCGATGAGTGTAGCAGTTGGCGTGTACACGTCATGTCGAGCTGGTGCCGCCGTAAACTTCCGTTTCTTACTCCAAACCCTGGTTTGTTTCCTTGCGGCTGTTAAACTCTGTCAATCTCATCGTCGCTCCCCCACCCCCCAATCCTTTCCCGGGTGAGTTTTGACCAAAGCTTGTAACATAATTTCATTTGAATTTTCTTTTTCCCCCGCTGTATATAAAAACAGAGTTGCTTGTTACAGGACAAGGTTTCTTAACCAAGGGTGCCCGACCCCCCTGAGGGCGCAGGAAGCAGTGTCAGATAGTGCGGGAAGCAGTGTCAGATAGTGCGGGAAGCAGTGTCAGATAGTGCGGGAAACAGTGTCAGATAGTGCGGGAAACAGTGTCAGATAGTGGGGGAAGCAGTGTCAGATAGTGCGGGAAGCAGTGTCAGATAGTGCGGGAAACAGTATCAGATAGTGCAGTAAGCAGTGTCAGATAGTGCGGGAAGCAGTGTCAGATAGTGCGGGAAACAGTGTCAGATAGTGCGGGAAACAGTGTCAGATAGTGCAGTAAGCAGTGTCAGATAGTGCGGGAAGCAGTGTCAGATAGTGCGGGAAACAGTGTCAGATAGTGCGGGAAACAGTGTCAGATAGTGGGGGAAGCAGTGTCAGATAGTGCGGGAAGCAGTGTCAGATAGTGCGGGAAACAGTATCAGATAGTGCAGTAAGCAGTGTCAGATAGTGCAGTAAGCAGTGTCAGATAGTGCGGGAAGCAGTGTCAGATAGTGCGGGAAACAGTGTCAGATAGTGCGGGAAACAGTGTCAGATAGTGCGGGAAACAGTGTCAGATAGTGCGGGAAACAGTGTCAGATAGTGCAGTAAGCAGTGTCAGATAGTGCGGGAAGCAGTGTCAGATAGTGCGGGAAACAGTGTCAGATAGTGGGGGAAGCAGTGTCAGATAGTGCGGGAAGCAGTGTCAGATAGTGCGGGAAACAGTATCAGATAGTGCAGTAAGCAGTGTCAGATAGTGCGGGAAACAGTGTCAGATAGTGCGGGAAACAGTGTCAGATAGTGCAGTAAGCAGTGTCAGATAGTGCAGTAAGCAGTGTCAGATAGTGCAGTAAGCAGTGTCAGATAGTGCAGTAAGCAGTGTCAGATAGTGCGGGAAGACCAATAATGAGAGTTTTATTTAAAAAGAAGCTATTTTTAAAATCCTTTAGAGTAAGTACTCTTTTGTTCGCGGCTGGTTTGCTTCCCGTCAACATATCGAGCTGAAGCTAGGCATATAGATTCGTTGCAGACGACAACACATTCTTTCAAATTTTCAACCTCAACTCCCAACCCGAAAAATCGTTTTTTTCCTGTTTTTTCGAGGGGGGAGATAAAATAAAATTTCCCAATTGAGCTAAATGAGATACTTAAAAAAATATATGACAAGTGTGTTTAGTGCGTAATATTTTGTTCTAAAATAGTTGTTGACATAAATGTGCTGGTGGGTGGGACATTAGAATATGAGTATAAAATAAAACAATAAAAAAATATATAAGTATTTATACGAAAACCTTGGTTTTCATGGGATAGACATTTGAAAGACAACTATTGGAGACGACGTGAAAGTCTATAAGAAATTAGATCATTATTGGTGTTAGAAATTAATATATTTTTCATGTTCATTGACAATATCAGTTTATTCATTATTATTGGTTTTATTTCATCATTGATAACGTAATATTCTAACATCACTCGGGATCACGACCAGGTAGGTAACTTTTACTTCAACCCAAAAGCCATCGTCCTTGACCGACACTATCGTGTTTTTATGCTACATGTCTACAGTCCTACTACCAATAAATGTAGGCTACATGTCTACAGTCCTACTATCAATAAATGTAGGCTACATGTCTACAGTCCTACTATCAATAAATGTAGGCTACATGTCTACAGTCCTACTATCAATAAATGTAGGCTACATGTCTACAGTCCTACTATCAATAAATGTAGGCTACATGTCTACAGTCCTACTATCAATAAATGTAGGCTACATGTCTACAGTCCTACTATCAATAAATGTAGGCTACATGTCTACAGTCATACTATCAATAAATGTAGGCTACATGTCTACAGTCCTACTATCAATAAATGTAGGCTACATGTCTACAGTCCTACTATCAATAAATGTAGGCTACATGTCTACAGTCCTATATGTATGCTATATGTCTACAGCCATACTACCAATAAATGTAGGCTACATGTCTACAGTCATACTACCAATCCGTGTATGCTACATGTCTACAGTCATACTACCAATCATTGTATGCTACATGTCTACAGTTATAATACCAATCAGTATATGCTACATGTCTACAGTCCTATATGTATGCTACATGTCTACAGTCATACTACCAATAAATGTAGGCTACATGTCTACAGTCATATTACCAACCCGTGTATGCTACATGTCTACAGTCCTACTATCTTTCAGTGTATGCTACATGTCTACAGTCCTACTACCAATCAGTGTATGCTACATGTCTACAGTCCTACTACCAATCAGTGTATGCTACATGTCTACAGTTCTTCTGCCAACCAGCCTCCAACCAGCATCCAACCCTAAAATCAGCCGCTGCCTCTCTTACGACCTTTCACTGGATGAGACAAACCTGCACGCCTCAGCTAATGGGGAAAGTACATAGGAATTCGCGATTGTAACTGATCGAAGCGCCTGCTCCGCGCCATTTATTTTTTTTCCCGCCGTCACGTGACCAGTAAGGGGCCGTCACTCTTGAGGGTTGAATGTCAGCGAGGTGCATTGTGGATCCATTACGGGCGGAACCTGTTGGTAGAGTTATCTTTCTCGGCCCCCGTTCTGATATCTGTACGCAAAAACCGCGGTGCGGCCGTGGAAAACTAATTTCTTGATGCTTATCTTTAGAGGAGTAGTTCCCCCGTGAAGTGGAGTGGAATTGATCACTGTACCGGTCGTTTCGCGTGTTTATTAATTTAGCTACAGGAAGTTCCCACAAAGAAGATTTTTTTTTTTTTGTTGAGAATTTAAGGACAAAATTGTCAATGGCCGCAGGTGTTGTAATTATGTAAGGGAAAAAAGTGACAGAAAAAAGTGACAAAGAAAAAGTCACAGGAAGAAAGTGACAAGAAAAAAAGTCACAAGAAAAAAGAGACAAGAAAAAAGTAATGGGAGAAAAGTGACAAGAAAAGATCACAGGAAAGAAGTGACAAGAAAAAAGTGACAAGAAAAAAAGTCACAGGAAAAAAGAGACAAGAAAAAAGTAACGGGAGAAAAGTGACAAGAAAAGATCACATGAAAGAAGAGACAAGAAAAAAGTAACGGGAGAAAAGTGACAAGAAAAGATCACAGGAAAGAAGTGACAAGAAAAAAGTAACGGGAGAAAAGTGACAAGAAAAGATCACATGAAAGAAGAGACAAGAAAAAAGTAACGGGAGAAAAGTGACAAGAAAAGATCACATGAAAGAAGAGACAAGAAAAAAGTAACGGGAGAAAAGTGACAAGAAAAGATTACAGGAAAGAAGTGACAAGAAAAAAGTAACGGGAGAAAAGTGACAAGAAAAAAAAAGTCACAGGAAAAATAGTAAAGGGAAAAATAAGTCACAGGACTGACAAGGGAAAAAAGTGACAATATTTGTTTGGTATAAATTCAATTGTGTCCGTGTTTTATATGTTGTACTATTTATCAACTAATTATATTTGAAAGCCCATATAAATGTTCATTATATACTGAATATCAGTACATAAGTCCATTCTCGCTTGGGATTGAATAAATGTTTGCTATTTTTATTAAGTATATTTATTATAATTCACATATTTAATAATGCGATGTACTATTCACTGGGCCCATAAACACATAAGTAAAGACATAATGACAACATCTGGGAGTAAGCGATTACGTACAGATTGTCCAAAAAAATCGTGATGTGATCTTAACTCGGAGTAAAATCAATGGCATCAATGGCATCAATGGGGCCAATGCGGCACTGGATCTAAATCTATACAAATTCATTTGGTCCCAAATCTTGTCAGAATTTACCCCCTCCAAATGTTACACCCCCCGCCCTTCGGTCTGTTGTACATTCAAATACTTCAAATCACTTGAATACTCATGATTTTAGACTTATCTATCATCTACACATACGAATCTATCATCTACACATACGAATCTATCATCTACACATACGAATCTATCATCTACACATACGAATCTATCATCTACACATACGAATCTATCATCTACACATACGAATTTCATTTTTAAAAAACGTTTTTTCTCGTTACTTTTTTTTTTTTCATAACAAAACTTGTGACGTTTTTCCGTTTGTGGTTTCATGTGATTTTGTTCACTCTATCCGTTGTAGCTGTGGTATTTAAGTACATTGATAAACTCACCCCTGTTTAGATCAGAGGCGGATCTTTAAAACAATAAAGCAACGACATATTGTACCATACATACATATTATTTTATAGCCAATATTAACGCATACATATTTTGTTTCAACAATCAGCCTTGCCAATTTTTTTAAAACGCAACAACAAAAATACTGCTGCTGTCTCATGTGGTCCTGCAATTCTGTGTGATGAGAATTGTGTGGGCCACCATTTCAACCATGGGGCCCTGCAATTCTGTGTGATGAGAATTGTGTGGGCCTCCATTTCAACCATATGGCCGTCCATAAAGTACGTAAAACTATTTTTTTTTAAATTATCCCCAAACTTCCCAGTCACAAAAGTCAGACATCACCCCTCCCCTTCCCTCCCCCTCCCCCTTCCCCCCACCCGCAAAGTATGTCACACTTGCGAACTAAAAAAATGTTAAACATTAAGAAACAACTTATTATTTAATCTAAAACATACTTAAGACTAGTAAACTATTAAATGTATAAAAGTGACTGCTCTTATCACAATACATTCATAGACTTCTCTTATCACAATCCATTCATAGACTTCTCTTTTTACAATCCATTCATAGACTTCTCTTATCACAATACATCCATAGACTTCTCTTATCACATTACATCCATAGACTTCTCTTATCACAATACATCCATAGACTTCTCTTATCACAATACATCTATAGACTTCTCTTATTACAATACATCCATAGACTTCTCTTATCACATTACATTCATAGACTTCTCTTATCACAATACATTCATAGACTTCTCTTATCACAATACATTCATAGACTTCTCTTATCACAATACATTCATAGACTTCTCTTATCACAATACATTCATAGACTTCTCTTATCACAATACATTCATAGACTTCTCTTATCACATTCCATCCCAACAGAAAGTTCATCATCATGTCACTTTCAGGTTTTATATGTATGATTAAAAAATAAATGTCTGACGCAACACAAGATCTTTACAACCCCACCCCCCCCCCCCCAAAGTCTCATTCAACCCCCAAACTATCAAACTTTCTTAGAACCCCCCCCCCCCCCCCACATTTGGAGCGTGACGTACTTAAAGCATGACCCTTTGCACATTTATTTTGTTTCAAAATCTTTTAATGTATGGACTCAGTGAGCCCCGGTCATTTCATTTGTTAGACACCTCTTTAAGAGACCCCACCCCCCAAACCACACCATGTTGTTATTTTGACCCTAGGTTTGAACCTAAGTTTGGAGCGTCCAATAGGGCTATTTTGACCATAGGTTTGAACCTAAGTTTGGAGCGTCCAATAGTGCTATTTTGACCCTAGGTTTGAACCTAAGTTTGGAGCGTCCAATAGTGCTATTTTGACCCTAGGTTTGAACCTAAGTTTGGAGCGTCCAATAGTGCTATTTTGACCCTAGGTTGGAAGGACCCAGTGTTGCAATTTTAGCCCTTCTTTTGAAGGGTCCATTGTTGCTATTTTGACGCTTATTTTGAAGGACCAATGCTGCCCTTTTGACCCTAAGTTTGAAGGGTCCAATGTTGCTATTTTGGTCCTATCTTTTAGAGGCTTCATGATGCCTTTGCTACCCCTCTCATTTAGTTTAAATTTTCGGCTGGGTGGAGTTGTGTCCCCTTGCAATCCACTGATCCTTAAATCAACTTTAGTGGGGCGTTAGGCAGTAAGCGGTTATTATTGGCACCACTAGGGGAGGATAGCTTGGCGCCAAAGATCCCTCTCAATTTACAAATGTAAAGCGACAATTGCATTTCAGGATGAAGTAATTTAGTTGATTTGAACAAAAAATGATGAAATATAAGTGTGCGACATTTAACAATTGAAAAATCTGTTTAATTTTCTTTTAAAACTCAATGTAAGTGTTGGTTTTTATAGTGTTTTTGGCAGTGTGACTATCTTCTCATCGTCTCATCTTCTCATTTTTTCATTTTTTCATATTCCCATCGTCTCATTTTCTCATTTTTTCATTTTTTTCATATTCCAATCTTCTCATTTTCGGAAGAAATGACTTCTGACAGTTTTCTTAAAAATGGGGGGGGGGGGGGGGGGGGGCCGGGGGGGCGCGCGGGGGGGGGGGGGTTGAGTTGTCGAGTGGTTTTTTTTTCTCCTAAATTTGACGAGGCGTACTTAGGTCATGGGAGAGTGACCCGCGGGCACCAGTTGTTTATGAGCTGTATAACTGACCATGGCAACGGATACTCACAGCCTCATCGGATGTCTGATGTACGATGTGAATTGTGGGCGTGATCGTCTGCTAACAGTTGCTTAAAAAAAAAATTCTGTGTGAAAATATTCATAAATAATTGGCTTGTTAAATTCGTCTCGTTCCATGGATGGAAAAGTAATTCACCATTTATCTGGAGGAGCAGGACTTAAGAATAGGACATTGGATCAGGACATTGGAACAGGACATCAGAGAGGACATTAGAACAGAACATTGGAGCAGGACATAAGAGAAGGAAATTGGAACATGACTTTGGAGCAGGACAATAGAGCAGGACATTACAAAATGCCATTAGAGCAGGACTTTAGAGAGGACATTGGAGTAGATCATAGAGAGGACATTTGGTTAGAATATTAGAGAGGACATTTGAGAAGAACATTAGATCAGGACATTGGAGCAGGACTTTAGAGTTCAATGGGAGTAAGACATTTGACACTGTAGTGGATGGTTATAATTATGACTATGTTAAAAGAAAAGCCAAACAAGATAATTAGATATGTAACAGGCTAAATGCCAAACAAGATAATTAGATATGTAACAGGCTAAATGCCAAACAAGATAATTAGATATGTAACAGGCTAAATGCCAAACAAGATAATTAGATATGTAACAGGCATAATGCCAAACAAGATAATTAGATATGTAACAGGCTAAATGCCAAACAAGATAATTAGATATGTAACAGGTTAAATGCCAAACAAGATAATTAGATATGTAACAGGCTAAATGCCAAACATGATAGCTAGATATGTAACAGGCTAAATGCCAAACAAGATAGTTAGATATGTATCAGGCTAAATGCCAAACATAATAGCTAGATATGTAACAGGCTAAATGCCAAACATGATAGCTAGATATGTAACAGGCTAAATGCCAAACAAGATAATTAGATATGTAACAGGCTAAATGCCAAACAAGATAGTTAGATATGTAACAGGCTAAATGCCAAAACAAGATAATTAGATATGTAACAGGCTAAATGCCAAACAAGATAATTAGATATGTAACAGGCTAAATGCCAAACAAGATAGTTAGATATGTAACAGGCTAAATGCCAAACATGATAGCTAGATATGTAACAGGCTAAATGCCAAACAAGATAGTTAGATATGTAACAGGCTAAATGCCAAACAAGATAGCTAGATATGTAACAGGCTAAATGCCAAACATGATAGCTAGATATGTAACAGGCTAAATGCCAAACCAGATAGCTAGATATGTAACAGGCTAAATGCCAAACAAGATAGCTAGATATGTAACAGGCTAAATGCCAAACAAGATAGCTAGATATGTAACAGGCTAAATGCCAAACAAGATAGCTAGATATGTAACAGGCTAAATGCCAAACAAGATAGTTAGATATGTAACAGGCTAGATATAGTACACTGGTTCTCAAAATTTTCCGATTGGGACATGATAAAAAAAAACTCCTCCAATACTGATCTGACTTGTCCCGAAACGTGAACCCAAAATAGTTTGATATTAGAACAATAAAAACTTGACGTTTAGACAAGTGTCATTACCCCCATCAAATACCCCCCCCCCCCTTAAAAAAAAGTAATAATTTTATTTCTTTTATTTTTGTATTAATTGTATATGTGAGTGTGTGTGTGTGTGTAACCTCTAGTGGACATGGGCCTCATCCGTCTTTGTCTTTAGCATGTCAAAAGTTATTACAAATAAATCCGAACGTTTAATTCCACGTATTCCTTGTTTACTTTTGTAACTCCATGATCGGTTGTCTTCCCCTTATTACCCCCCCCCCCTTTTTAAACAAAAAAAAAAACAAGTATAATTAGTTGTTGGAAAATTATTTTTTTTCCACCTTAAATGTTATAGTGGCCTAACGGACTATACCGTCCAGATAGCCAACTAGGTAAAACAGCGCGCATGCGCAGAGACTGTGCAGACAGTGTGAAGCGGACAGTGTGTTCCGAAGTCAAGCATAGAGTCAACACTACTAAGAACTTGTATTATATGATGATTTATGTTATTGTTTATTATTTGAAATAAAACAATGTGAAAACATAACATTAAATTATATAATATACATGTTTTCCCTATATGGGAGAATATATATTTGTCACTTGTATTTTCAAACATTATATCCTTGATATTTGTTCCGGTTAGTTGAACTTATTCATTTAAAATAAACTTTGCCATTACGAACACATCTATTAGTTTCTGTCAAGAAATTCTGCTCTACTATCTTTTTGAAAACGTACCAACATGTTTGACATGTTTGATGGTCATCTAACTCAGTGCTTCTCAAATGGTGCGCCGGTCGTACAACATGAATATAAATGGTTGAATAAAATGAAACTGTAATTAATTTTTTTTAACGTGTTCACCGGTCCGACAAACTTAAAAGTTGGGGAAACGTTGATCTAACACGCAGTTTTCATTGGAAAGTTTAAATGCCCTAACTTGTCTTGTTGTACATCTTGGCCCATACCGGTATTGCGTGGCGTAGTCCGTCTCACCAGCACTTTGACTTGCATTCAACACCTGGGGCAGATCCCTTACATTGCTGTGTAAAGTGATAGACTCATTCAGCTCAAAACCTGCCCGACGTATTTCTATCATGGCGCCCGTCGTCACAATAAACAAAGCCTCGTTGTGGCGGCGAGAGCCCGCCATTAAAAGACGATTTTTCAATACGGGACATCACGTTCTTCGGGACGCTTGTTTGTTTGTGGTGGAAAGATGGGGGCTACAAGGGTGTTCCGGGGGTTGTTTGTAGTGAGGGGGTTGCGTGTGGCCACCTTGTCCGGGTCAG
Source organism: Omphiscola glabra (assembly GCA_964017045.1). Lineage (NCBI taxonomy): Eukaryota > Metazoa > Mollusca > Gastropoda > Lymnaeidae > Omphiscola > Omphiscola glabra. The sequence goes on along the minus strand of OZ024800.1, from coordinate 30,506,173 downwards.
ACCACAGCAGAAGGAAAAGCAACGAGCCGAAGCAATTAGTTCCAAACGTCTTGAGGCTATTTCATAAGCGACCTGCATCGACTCTTTCTTTATTAGGTGCGTTTGGTTATTGTCAATCAGAGCTGTCACGTTTACAATATTTTTATGGTTTTGTTTTTTCGTGTTTGTATCCGCGTTGGGAGTTGGGGTGTTGGTATAAAAAAAAAAGGTGGAGGGGGGTGTCAATAATCATTCTTTAAAATGCAAAAAAAATGCTACTATTTAAAAAATAAAAATAAATCAGGAGTCAGACAGTAAGTCTGGGCTTGGAGCATGAGTCAGATCGTGAGTCTGGGCTTGGAGCAGGAGTCAGACAGTGAGTCTGGGCTTGGAGCAGGAGTCAGACAGTGAGTCTGTGCTTGGAGCAGGAGTCAGACAGTAAGTCTGGGCTTGGAGCAGGAGTCTGAATCAGACAGTAAGTCTGTGCTTGGAGCAGGAGTCTGACATTTGCCTTGACAGCTGCAATAGAGTCAAGGTTGGAGGATTTCACCAAAGGCAAGAATGAATTGTCTCACGGGTACTTAATTAAGCCGATAGTCGAGAGTATTATTGGTCGGGTATCGAGTTTGGAACCCGACAATTTTATTTAGACCAGCTCTACAGTTCTGACCATGTATCTTTTTTTTAAAATGTGTCAACTATAATTATAACTACTAGAATCATTCAGGTTTTATTAAAAACTATAGAAACTTTTTTATTTGAATTTGGTGATATACTTCAAAGACTTCTAACGCTCAATTAGTTCATCACTCTCTATAATTAGACGTGTGTATCACTAAACTGACATGAAGTTGTGCTTTCTATTCCACAGTAACTGAACATCAAATATTATGCTACACTTATTGAAAACATTTACTTTCGCTTTTGTGTTGCTTTGTAGCGGCAAAATCTTCGGAGGGCTAACTGACCCACTTCCCGTCATACGGTCATCCTATTGAGCTGAAACTTGGCACCATTACTCATTGCCGATGACAACACATTTCTTTACTTTTCAGTCCCGCCTTATCACCAACTCCCCAGAATCCGTTGTTCCTGTCTTTTATTAAGGAAGATAAATGAATTATGATTTGTTCAATGGGTGCGTATTTTGGTGTGGAGATTAATTGTGTAGCTGTTGATATGTGCTTTGTATTTGTGATGCATTTTGGGTTTAAATATATCTTTAGCCTATTAGGTTTTACATGCACTAAGTCTGATAAAAAAAAACATTTCCATACCGAAATCAGTTGTTACAAACACATAAATGATAATTCACGCACAATAGCATAAAGCCAAACAAAAAATGCTTGTAAAACTTTGTTTTTTTAGGAGTTGTTACATTTGTATTTCCAAGTCCCATGTAATCTACTCTGTTAGGAGTTGTTACATTTGTATTTCCAAGTCCCATGTAATCTACTCTGTTAGGAGTTATTACATTTGTATTTCCAAGGTTCCATGTAATCCACTTAGTTAGGAGTTGTTACATTTGTATTTCCAAGTCCCATGTAATCCACTCAGTTAGGAGTTGTTACATTTGTATTTCCAAGTCCCATGCAATCCACTCAGTTTCACCTGCAAAGATCATTTTTAAAAAAGCTAAAGGAAATCAGTTCCAGCAGTTAGAGATATTTATTTTAAGATGACATGGATGTAGTAGGATTAATACACGATTGGCTCAATCATCAACTGTAAGTAGTCAACCATCTTCTTGTAGATCAACCCGCAGCTAAGGTTAGGGCTCCGAGGGGGCGGGTGGGGGGGAGACTTTTTTTGTTTGTTTGTGAAGAAAAGTCCGGGGGGAACTCGGCCCGGCTCTATGTGGCACTAACCCTAGTTACGCCACTCATAAATAAGAAATTAGAAGTTTCCTCACGGTTAGATGTTTGGACTCCTCTCTAACTTTATTAACGACATGTACATGGTAATTAACAAGCGAAGGGATTTAACATACAGCGCGATGTTATCGATAGTAAACAAAAACAACACCAAAAACCGATAATTTATTTTCGAAATATTCCTTTCAACATATTTCATTCAACATATTCCTTTCAACATATTCCATTCAACATATTTCATTCAACATACTTTTCAAAAAAATATTTCAAACACCATTTGAAAACAAAATCAAATCGAACCATTATTTCTGTAATTTATTTATTTATACATTTTCACACCAAAGAATGTAGAGAATCTTCTATGGTTGTTTAAGCACCCAACATCGCCTGTAAAGAGTATATTGCTTTAAGCTCTGTGAAAAATCTTCAATTAATTTGATTATAATATTTCTTAGGAAACAATTCCAAAAAAAAACGACTATTTAAAACTTGCATAACATAGGAAGTCATTATAATATTAACATGACGCTATGCATTGGGTTTTCCCGGAAAGCTCCCAACAGACTGTTTATTGAGCAATGATATGATGGTATCAACATACAAGGGGCAAGTTTTGATATTTCCTGGACAGCTTCCTTCAGAATGACATGATAGTTTTATCTTGTCACTATACCTTGCTATGTCCAGGACAGGTTCCTTCAGAATGTTTGCTTACAAATGACATGATAGTTTTATCTTGTCACTATACCTTGCTATTTCCAGGACAGCTTCCTTCAGAATGTTTGCTTACAAATGACATGATAGTTTTAACTTGTCCTTACACTTTGCTATTTCCAGGACAGCTTCCTTCAGAATGTTTGCTAAGCAAAGACATCCGCGAGAACGTCTTTCCGCAATTTTTGCAAGCGTACTTCTTAACATCCGCGTGCGTCTGGAGGTGGGCCCTCAGGTTTGACCTGTCGGCAAACGCCCGACCGCAGTGACTGCACCTGAACGGCTTTTCCCCCGTGTGGGTCCTGACGTGTCCCTGCAGCAACCAGGGCCGGGAAAACGCCTTGCCGCACACCTGACACTTGCAAGGCAGCGTGTGGGTCCTGATGTGCATTTTGAGAGCCCCCAATGAAGAATACGATTTGCTGCACACTTTGCACGCGAATTCTTTCCTCACGTGCTCCGAGCAATGAAACTGGCGGTGTTTGGAGAGGCCTCCGAACGTTGAATATGTTTTATTGCACGCCTCACAAAAGTACCTCGGGGGAGGCGGCATCCGAGGCGAGAGCGCTTCCAAATGGGACAAATTCGATGTCTGGGAAGTCGCATCCTTGTTGCGCAGCCAGTCGAACCACGCCCCGAGCGATTCGGTAAGGGCCGCCGCCCCTGCGTCCTGCGTTTGACCAATGACGACCTTGTGCTGATAAATACAACTTTTGTGCCTTAACGTGCTGATGGCGTCAGCCGGGGACCCCTTTTCTTGGGTTGAGGACCCTTCGTCAAAATCAACTTCGATGACACGTTCCTTGATTTTTATTTCATTACAGTTTCTGCGATCAGTCTGACCATTTCTGAACGTTATGTTAGCACACGTGACGCAAGGAAACACAGCATTGTTAACACACGTGACGCAAGGGCACGGGGCATGTCCGCCGTTGATGACCTGTTTTTGAGGGAACGAGCCACACATCAAAGGCGTGTCCGGACCATGTTTAGATATGGGCTTAAAAGCACTGCGCTCCTGAACGTCCATTCGGCCATCTGCTTGATGACACATTCGGCCATCTGCTTGATGACACATTCGGCCATCTGCTTGATGACACATTCGGCCATCTGCTTGATGACACATTCGGCCATCTGCTTGATGACACATTCGGCCATCTGCTTCATGACACACTTTTTGCACTGGCGTTAATTTCTCGGTGTTGAAGTTGGCAGAAGACCGACTTGCATGGTTAATATTGTCGGGAGACACACCACCGTCTCCTGCTCCAAGTGAAATGTCACAGTCCACTTCCGCTTTCACCAAATTTTGTGATTCCACTGCTAGTTGATCCCCTGACAGAGACTTTCGCAAGTATACTTTAAGATCTTGACCAGGTGTAGCGGAACAACGTTGTGTATTTTCTGTGAAATTTTCGCCTGCTGGTTGGTTTTCTGTTTCAGAACCATCGACAGGAGTGAGGCTACTTTCATCCGCAAGATTAATCATCACATCATCGTTCCGCTCAATTTCAAAATGTTCGTTCTCGTCAACATTGTCACTCGCTTTGCTCTCGAATTCGAGTTCGTCGCTGCTGCATGACGTCACGTCGACATCGCTTTGAGCGTCACTGTCATACGCATCCGAGCTCTTTTTTCGATGCCTCGCGCTTCCGTTACTTTGTGGAAAAGACTGTTTGTTGATTGTGCTATTTTGATGAACGGGAATATCCGATCCCTCGCTAAGAATAGACGCTATGCTGTGGCTAAGGTCGTTGTTTGGCATGCCGTTCGGCATCTCACAAAATCCGACGTCACGCCTCTGGTACCTTTTCCTACGCATGTTTTGAGTAGACCTCGTCTGCTTCGTTGATTTCGAAAAGTCAACAAAACTCGAGTGAACTCCTCCTCTCTGGGGAATTCGATTGAATCTCGGGGCAGCGGCAGCGACTTCCAAACCAGATTTTTTGGATTGCATCAGTGCGCGGCTGGTTTCTTTGGCAAGGGATGAACTAAACATTGAAAATGGAGGAAGACTTGCGTGAACTTGAGAGGCGTGCCCCGCGTGGTAAACGAAATCACTGCGATCTGATGGGTGGCCAACCCCGTGCGGTATATGCTGGATGTGTGCGACCCTGACCATCGTCTGCCGGTGGCCGACCAGGGGTCGTGACATTGGGGTCAGGTCGTAACGCGTCATAAAATTGGTGACGCCTTGGGTGGAATGGTATGGGTAATCCTGTGTTGTGTTCTTGCCTTGGAGGTGCGACGGGATCCGAGCCAAGCTGGAGCAGTGACCCGTAGTGTAATGCGTGGACATGGGGCCCTGCGGACGGAGTCCATTATGTAAAGTTTGCCTGACTGGAATCTCGACGGCCGCAGGCACGGATGGATTAGGGTATGGATGTAAGCAAGGGTGGACACTGGTCAGCGCCAACATGGTCTCTGTGAATAATATTTAAAACAACAATTCAGATATCCATAAATATAATTCAGTTCGTAGCAATTTAACTTAAGTAAGCTATTGATGTAATAAAACATTGTGACAAAATATCTACAGTAAAATAGGTCGAAGATAATTATCAAGAAAAAAAATATCTCTCATACGATGATGCTATCATACAGCCGACATTTTGTGACGTACGAACATGATAGCAAGTTTCAAAGTACACAGGAGACGAAGTAACGAAGAACATTCACGAATGGTGCGTACTGAAAAAAATCTCAATATCAAGGAATGATCAATGATTAGTATTCTGCACTTGAAATGAGGCGATTTAATCAACAAGTGTAGACATTTTGTGGATAAGGTTTTCAATGGACATGCAGTCTTAAATTATTTTTATTTTTTAATTGTAATACATGAAATGGAATGTCTTACCACCCTTGACCCAAAGTGACGATACCACCCCTGACCCAAAGTGACGATACCACCCCTGACCCAAAGTGGCGAAACCACCACTGACCCAAAGTGACGATACCACCCCTGACCCAAAGTGACGATACCACCCCTGACCCAAAGTGGCGAAACCACCACTGACCCAAAGTGACGATACCACCCCTGACCCAAAGTGACGATACCACCCCTGACCCAAAGTGGCGAAACCACCACTGACCCAAAGTGACGATACCACCCCTGACCCAAAGTGACGATACCCCCATGAGTCAAAGTGACGATACCACCCCTGACCCAAAGTGACGATACCACCCCTGACCCAAAGTGACGATACCACCCCTGACCCAAAGTGACGATACCACCCCTGACCCAAAGTGACGATACCACCCCTGACCCAAAGTGACGATACCACCCCTGACCCAACCACCCCTGACCCAAAGTGACGATACCACCACAGACCCAAAGTGGCGAAACCACCACTGATCCAAAGTGACGATACCACCCCTGACCCAAAGTGACGATACTACCCCTGACCCAAAGTGACGATACCACCCCTGACCCAAAGTGACGATACCACCCCTGACCCAAAGTGATGATACCAACCCTGACCCAAAGTGACGATACCACCCCTGACCCAAAGTGACGATATCACCCTTGACCCAAAGTGACGATACCACCCCTGACCCAAAGTGACGATACCACCCTTGACCCAAAGTGACGATACCACCCCTGACCCAAAGTGACGATACCACCCCTGACCCAACCACCCCTGACCCAAAGTGACGATACCACCCATGACCCAAAGTGACGATACCACCCCTGACCCAAAGTGACGATACCACCCATGACCCAAAGTGACGATACCTCACTTGTGTCTATTCGCCCTGTCATAAAGTACAACACTACAAATTTTGTATTTTGGAAAAAAAAAGGAGGGGGGGGGGGTAAGCTGACAAAAAGTACTGTGTAATTTATTTCAGCATACAAGTAATTAAAAAAGCTGAATTACTTGGCTAGTAAAAGACGATCAATTATGACCCTCGGATTACTTGGATTTAAGAACTTTCTGTCAACTTGTCCGCTACCTAATCAGACTTTTTAATATGCAAATATTTGATTAGTAAACGTTTTTGTTTTCTTCTTTTAATGATTGCACCCCACTGACCCCCCCCCCCCCCAACTGGCCATCCGCACGCGCCCACTGCCCGTCCACACACACCCACTGCCCGTCCACACACCCCCACTGCCGTCAACACACCCCCACTGGCTGTCCACACACCCCACTACCAGTCCACACACCCCCACTGCCCGTCCACACACCTCACTACCCGTCCACACACCCCCACTGGCTGTCCACACACCCCCACTGCCCGTCCACACACCCCCACTAGCTGTCCACACGCACACACGTATGAAACAGAACAATAAATAGTTGACACCATCATCCTTCCATCAACACATCTGAAATAGTTAAAACATCGTCCAACTCATTCGGGAATTTTTGGAATGGTTGAGATGACGTGTCTCAAACTGGCCACTCAGTGACTGACTCCCACTAAGACATTTTATTGCGGACAGCAATATAACATTAAATTGCAGACAGCAATATAACATTTTATTGCAGACAGCAATATAACATTTTATTGCAGACAGCAATATAACATTTTATTGCAGACAGCAATATAACATTTTATTGCAGACAGCAATATAACAAACATGACGAAAAACTCGTTTTATGCAATAACGTATGGGGTAATAGTGAGTTCAATAGAATAAAAATAAAATTCCCGATAACTGCGCTAAATGAGATTCTTAAAAATATCGCAAGCGTGTTTGGTGCGTAATATTTACTTTTAAATGAGGTGGAACATCAGAATATTAATAGAGTTCAGTGGCGTAAAAAATGTTTGCGATGGCATACCTTCGAAAGGGGGGGGGGGGGGGGGAGCACTAATTGGATTTCTAAGAAAGTACGTTTTGCCAAGTAACTTAAACAGTGTTTGGCCGGCAATAAGTAAATTTGTGTTAAAACAGATTATATTGTGTTGCACCCCTTTACAGTGTCCTCATACCGACCCACGAGAAGTCTTGAGATGGAGACACCCTCGTTTTTATCCTTTTCTTCAGATTAACGTTCACGTGTGATGTTCACGATAGAGTGCTGATATGTCGGAGATGTGCAATATGAGATACATATGCGTCCAACATGATGTTTGTTTTTGTTTGTTTCGGGGGAAAGGGCGCAATTGAACAGATAAAACATCTTGAACTATAAAACACGATTTAAACCAATTCTGCCACTTCTGCCATTTCTGTCATTTCTGCCACTTCATTATTTAAATTTAGGAGAAAAACCCAAAATGTCTGAATGCAATAATATCCATAACCGAGATTAATCCCGGTGACCCAACGTCTGTCATGAGATGTCATTAGGTGTCATTAGGTGTCATTAGCACGTACAGTTAGCACATCCCAGAATTCTGTATGGTGTGTTCATAGACAACACGTGACGCGTGGCATCTCGGCGATTTAAGCCCGCTTTGTTATGCTTACCTAGCAGGCACAGACCTATTACTGAAATATTTCCTAATGTTTATGAAGAAGAAGAATATTATATTGTCAACAGTGACATTTTTTAAAAGTTATTAAGAAAATGTGGAGTTATTGGAATCAGGTCATGATGAAAGCATGACAACTATAATACTTTTGAGTGTACCCCAACCACACACTAACGCAGCGTTAGTATCCACATAAAAGATATTATCAAGACAACTAACTAACACACATATTCTGGTGAATGTCTTGAGATTACTCTTTTATGACCCCGGCTAGTAAATTGGCAACCAGCTTCATCTGCTGAGCTGAGCCATACAACATTTTCATGACGTAGGGTTCCCCAACCGCCCTGTCCCCTACCAGGGGGACCTAGTGAGGGACATTCGGTCAGATTTAAAAATAATACAAGAAAAAAAATTGTGTTGAAATAAAAAAAGGAAATGATAAAAAAGAATAACATTGATATCTCTATTTTTAATAATAACATTATTTGACGTTAATCTTATCAAATTGAATTTAAAAAAACATCATTGCCATCATTCGCTGATATAATTAAACCGGCTTTAACAGAGTTCATCATTGCCATCAATACCATCATTGTCATCATTGCCAACATAGCCATTATTGCCATCATTGACAATTCTGATCCTCGGTGACGGCAAGAAATCAGCAACCATAAGCAAAGATTTGACAGGTATAGCTGATATAGCTTTGATATAGCTTTGATATAGATTAACTCCAACTGTCAATAACAGAGGATTGTTTTTTTTTGTTTTTTTTTAACGGTTTATTGCAAGAAATCGATGTGAAACAATAAGAACTGAAGTTTAAAAATGATATCTGTGAACTCTTGTCTTAAGATAAACATGATATATGTGAACTCTTGTCTTAAGATAAACATTAAGTTTATAATCCACAATAAAATCTAACATAACACTATGTTCTCTGGGGCTCTAAACTCCTTCCAGAAATCGATTAAATATGTGATGCATGTCGCATGACCTAGATAAAATCAATAAGTTTATTAACGAGACCGTGCCAATTGGAGGGAAAGGGGCACTCGCCCCCGCAAACAGATAGAGAGAGAGAGAGAGAGTTAAAAATATTTTCGATATAAGACCTAAACAGCGAATTAAACGATAAAATCAAATGTTTTTCACAAAATTATGGGGCGTCAAGGTCGTGTTTTTTTTACTGGTCTGCCCGGGGAGGGGGGGGGACACTATTTTCTGTACAGCGAGGGTCACAATTTTCAGGCTTCGCCCAAGACGCCGCTTTCCTCGGCACGGTCCTGACAAAAAATGGGTTGGATGTTGTTTCAGGGCCAAATGATTCTCCCAAATGTCTTCTATTGTATGAATAGCCCAAGCCAAAGAGTATAGATTATACAGGCTGTGTCTTTGTTCCAAATAAAGATTGTGTCGTTTATTTCTTAGTTACAAATTGATTTGAAAAGTTTAAAAGAAACTCTATTTCCTATAAACGTATTAAACAAAATAGATACAAATTATTGACTCATTGTATTTTATTTTTTCAAATTATCGACTTTTCTAAACCTGATTATCTCACACCCCCCCCCCCCCCAAAAAAAAACCCCCAACTCCGCTACCTCTTCCTTGCTACCTTAAGCAGGAATAGGATTCTTATTTAAATGACTGAGTACAATTAACAAAGTTTGAAATTTTACCTCTCTTGCTGTCAACAATAATATGTACAGATCTTGTCAACACTGACATGGACAGATCTTGTCAACACTGACATGGACAGATCTTTAACAAATCGACCTCGCCGTCAGACTTTGTCGTGCGTAGTATTACTGGTCTGTAAACCTCTTCCTCAAATCATGGAGGCGACATGCAATTCTACCTGCTAAACAAATCTAGTCCAAATGACTGCTCGCCAGGGAACCAACTCAACTGATATCACGAACATAGAAAGATAATCCGATCGGCTTATCATGCCGACTAGCTATTTACGATCGGTCATCAGTGTATCCACCGTGAACACAGAGGAAGTCAATGTTTGAGGTGTCGAGGAAAATACCTCCTGGGGGCAGGGAGCGTCTCGCTGACAGCGAGAACAGTTAGCCCGTTGGCTGTTTCGTTACATCTCATCAACAGCCCATTAACCTCTCACCCCTGCAGCCGTGATGGCGAGATAAGACCAGGAATGTATCACTTCCGGTTCTGGTACTACACGGGAGCATCGTGCCGCAGTCTGTCAGGGGCGTTGACTCGTTAAAAAAAAAATGAACGAAACGAAAGGGGCAGGCCCACAAAATGTCAGAGAACGAGCGGCCATTTTAACGGCTCACGTGCGTTTTGAATTCATCCAATCGGAAGAGAAGATTTTACATTAAACGCATCCATCATTTGGAATAGCCCTCCCCCCCCCCCCTTTTTTTCCTAAAGTGCTTGGATTGTTAAAAGCTCCTCCCACTATCTGGAATCTCTCTTTGTTCATCATACAAAAATGAACTGATTTTACCTTCGTCTTCCAGTCGCCGTCACGCCATCGATGTTTCAATAAAATATTCAAGGAATTAGTATTATTATTTTTAGAAAACCGCTGACAGAACAGACACGTCATAAATTGTTATAAGGTGTAAGCTTATTTCCTAATACATTAACTGTTAATAACACTGTTATAAGGCGTAAGCTTATTTCCTAACACAGCGGTTCTCAACCTGTGGGTCGCGACCCCTTCGGGGGTCGAACGACCCTTTCAGAGGGGTCGCCTAAGACCATCGGAAAACACATACACTCTGCAGTTATGAAGCCTCAACGATTATAAATTTGTGGTTAGGGGTCGCCACGACATTAGGAACCATGTTAGAGGGTCGCGGCATTTGGAAGGTTGAGAACCACTGTCCTAACACATGTCTTCCAAAAAATATTATCTAGATATAACCATAGTTTTAAAAATAATGTAGTAAAGTGACATTCATGGTCTCAGACCGACCACACGACAATATATAGACAAAATTAACATGACATTAGAACAAAGACAGTCAGTCTCATGTTTGGTCTCTACAATGACACAGCGTCGTAAGGGTCTCAGCAAATCAGGGCAAAAGCGTCGTGTGGATGCGGAAAACTGTAGACTTATTTGTTTACGTCACATGAGCAAAGTAGTTGGGGGGGGGGAGGGGAGGGTTGTAGGAGGGGCGGAATCAGTTCTCAGACTTTGGTTTTGTTATGTCTGGTCTAAGAATGTGGACAATCCACAAGCAAGCATTGATCACGGGATGGCCAAGACTTACATAGAACATGCCTGCAGACATCAAGTGCTTTCCAAACCTACATAGAACATGCTTACAGACACTAAGTGCTGCCCAAGTCAACATAGAACATGCTTACAGACACTAAGTGCTGCCCAAGCCAACATAGAACATGCGTACAGACATTAAGTGCTGCCCAAGACAACATAGAACATACTTACAGACACTAAATGCTGCCCAAGCCAACATAGAACATGCTTACAGACACTAAGTGCTGCCCAAGCCAACATAGAACATGCTTACAGACATTAAGTGTTGCCAAAGCCAACATAGAACATGCTTACAGACACTAAGTGCTGCCCAAGCCAGCATAGAACATGCTTACAGACATTAAGTGCTGCCCAAGCCAACATAGAACATGCTTACAGACACTAAGTGCTGCCCACGCCAACATAGAACATGCTTACAGACATTAAGTGCTGCCCAAGCCAACATAGAACATGCTTACAGACATTACGTGCTGCCCAAGCAAACATAGAACATGCTTACAGACATTAAGTGCTGCCCAAGCCAACATAGAACATTCTTACATACACTAAATGCTGCCCAAGCCAACATAGAACATGCTTACAGACATTAAGTGTTGCCAAAGCCAACATAGAACATGCTTACATACACTAAGTGCTGCCCAAGCCAACATATAAATGCTTACAGACATTAAGTGCTGCCCAGGCCAACATAGAACATGCTTACAGACATTAAGTGCTGCCCAAGCCAACATAGAACATGCTTACAGACATTAAGTGCTGCCCAAGCCAACATAGAACATGCTTACAGACATTAAGTGCTGCCCAAGCCAGCATAGAACATGCTTACAGACATTAAGTGCTGCCCAAGCCAACATAGAACATGCTTACAGACATTAAGTGCTGCCCAAGCCAACATAGAACATGCTTACAGACATTAAGTGCTGCCCAAGCCAACACAGAACATGCTTTCAGACACTAAGTGCTGCCCAAGCCAACATAGAACATGCTTACAGACATTAAGTGCTGCCCAAGCCAACATAGAACATGCTTACAGACATTAAGTGCTGCCCAAGCCAGCATAGAACATGCTTACAGACATTAAGTGCTGCCCAAGCCAGCATAGAACATGCTTACATACATTAAGTGCTGCCCAAGCCAACATAGAACATGCTTACAGACATTAAGTGCTGCCCAAGCCAACATAGAACATGCTTACAGACATTAAGTGCTGCCCAAGCCAACATAGAACATGCTTACAGACATTAAGTGCTGCCCAAGCCAGCATAGAACATGCTTACAGACATTAAGTGCTGCCCAAGCCAACATAGAACATGCTTACAGACACTAAGTGCTGCCCACGCCAACATAGAACATGCTTACAGACACTAAGTGCTGCCCAAGCCAGCAGAGCTCGATGCCAAAATGTTAAACAATGAACTAATGATCAGTGGCGTAGCTTGGGTGGTGAGGACCGCCCCGGGTGAGACCATCTCAGGGGTGACAACAAATTGAAAAATTGCATATATAGAGAGCACACACAGTATTTCATAAAAGTATAACGGATCACATGAATATTTTCCACTCATGTGACCCCATCCACGTGCGTGCTGTATTAAAAGTTCAAAGCTGGTTTGCTAGAAATGACGCGACTCTATAATTAAGACAGAAAAGTACTTTTTGACCATCATTAAAAGCCAATTGGAGTGTCCGGTAACTTTCGTAAGTGTCCGGTAACTTTCGTAAGTGTCCGGTAACTTTCTTAAGTGTCCGGTAACTTTCGTAAGTGTCCGGTAACTTTCGTAAGTGACAGGTACTTATAAATATCTATATATAAATGCTGAGAAATAAAAATTTCCATCGATACCAACTACGATGTGGTTGGGCGATTCTAAGTAGGCTACATGAGTCGAATCGATAAAAATTTAAAACATAAAAAAAAATACTTTTTACCTATTTATAGGGTTAACAAAATAATAGTATACACATTTTTAAAATCTTTTTTAAAACAAATTAATTTAAATATATTTCAACGTAAAAAAAAAAAAAAAGCATTTTGAAAGCAAGTCGATCGAAAGCCAGAAATACTCAAAAATAAATATGTTTGCCGAATCGTCACTTGCAGCGCCCTTTAAAAATTAAGCACAAAATTTTCAGACGTAACAGGATCTTCTACATGTCTGGGATTTCACGTCTATCTGCTAACTTTATCATTAGGCTGATCTACTTGAGGAAGTTAATCTTACACAGCAATATCTGCAGACAAAAGGCTTTACTCTTGACAAAGTGGTGACCAACCACAGGCCTTAAGATTGTTTCTGCACGAAAAGGGCTGTCATTCGGTGGAACATGCTGTCATTCAGTGGAACATGCTGCCATTCAGTGGAACATGCTGCCATTCGGTGGAACATGCTGTCATTCGGTGGAAGATGCTGTCATTCGGTGGAACATGCTGTCATTCGGTGGAACATGCTGTCATTCGGTGGAACATGCTGCCATTCGGTGGAACATGCTGCCATTCGGTGGAACCTTGCTGTCATTCGGTGGAACCTTGCTGTCATTCGGTGGAACATGCTGTCATTCGGTGGAACATGCTGTCATTCGGTGGAACATCCTGTCATTCGGTGGAACATGCTGTCATTCGGTGGAACATGCTGCCATTCGGTGGAACATGCTGTCATTCTGTGGAACATGCTGTCATTCGGTGGAACATGATGCCATTCGGTGGAACATGCTGTCATTCGGTGGAACATGCTGTCATTCGGTGGAACACGCTGTCATTCGGTGGAACATGCTGTCATTCGGTGGAACATGCTGTCATTCGGTGGAACATGCTGTCATTCGGTGGAACATGCTGCCATTTGGTGGAACATGCTGCCATTCGGTGGAACATGCTGTCATTCGGTGGAACATGCTGTCATTCGGTGGAACATGCTGTCATTCGGTGGAACATGCTGTCATTCGGTGGAACATGATGTCATTCGGTGGAACATGATGTCATTCGGTGGAACATGCTGTCATTCGGTGGAACATGCTGTCATTCGGTGGAACATGCTGTCATTCGGTGGAACATGCTGTCATTCGGTGGAACATGCTGTCATTCGGTGGAACATGCTGTCATTCGGTGGAACATGCTGTCATTCGATGGAACATGCTGTCATTCGGTGGAACATGCTGTCATTCGGTGGAACATGCTGTCATTCGGTGGAACATGCTGTCATTCGGTGGAACATGCTGTCATTCGGTGGAACATGCTGTCATTCGGTGGAACATGCTGTCATTCGGTGGAACACGCTGTCATTCGGTGGAACACGCTGTCATTCGGTGGAACATGCTGTCATTCGGTGGAACATGCTGTCATTCGGTGGAACATGCTGTCATTCGGTGGAACATGCAGTCATTCGGTGGAATATGCTGTCATTCGGTGGAACATGCTGTCATTCGGTGGAACATGCTGTCATTCGGTGGAACATGCTGTCATTCGGTGGAACATGCTGTCATTCGGTGGAACATGCTATTGTAATGAGACTAATGGGGAATTTCCGTAGAGAGAAGAGAAAGCCTTAAGAAAGAGAGGTAACAGAACTATTTACGATCCACCGTGCAAGGGTCAAGGCCTTCTGATCGGGCTCGACTATCAACTGAAAGTGATACTAAGGGATAATATTGATTTTGATCAATTTCGACAGGTTTGCACCTTTAAAGAATAGGAAAGGAAAATTTTTAAAAAAAGTAACTTTAATGCAAAAATTGCAGCAACTTAACGTAGTTGCTGCTCTTAAATACACGTTCATCCTGACCTTCAATTCATTGGTTTTTGTTCCTGTCATTTGTATACTGTGGACATATTTTAACAAGAAGAAATCCACTGTGGAAGATAGGGGGAGGAGGGTGACACCGTGAGTTTACCGCACCGGGTGACACCGTGAGTTTACCGCACCGGGTGACACCCACTGTTAACGATAATTCTAAACATTTTTATTTTTAGCCATATTTATGGAACATCCACCACAGGGCCGTCTTAACAACATAGGAGGCCCTGGGCGCAGCAATGCACCGGGGCCCCTTAGCAACACAACACACCTGAGCGGTGAGAAGGGGGGTGGCGAAGGAGGGCACTAGCCCCATGCTTAAACAGTGGCGGTAGGGCAGACAGTTCCTGCTCCCCACCAACTCACCAAGAGAAATAAAAATGTAAAATAAAAATAAACATTCAATAAAGTTTAACTTCGATGAATTCAATTTATTCATAAAAAAAACAAAATAATTCAAAATCAATAATCAAAATGTATCATCAGAAATAAACTATAAATAACCACAAATGATGATAATTTATCATTATTGACAGATAGATAGAATAAATTATTAAATATGAATCAATATAATCGTTAGCGTAATTTTTTGCAGAGAATTGTTTTATTATTGGTTTTAAAGTCGATGGTCAACGGAAACGACCTAGGCACATGCCTTAAGACGGCACTGATCAACAAACGGTTCTCTTCTCTTTTATTTTATTTTCGTCTTTAAAATAATTACATTATTGGTGGGTACTATTGAAATAATTCTTAGACAATGAAAATGTATTTCTTGCTCGATTACGGCAATGAATGAACGCTTTTGGAACTTTTACAGTAAACAATACCTTACGGATAGACAACTTGGTAAATCTTTGCGCATGACCGATGTCATGGACTGTGTCCTGTGACCTGTGTCCAGTGTGTCACCAAGAAAGTCGCTCGAAGAAATAATCTTGCTTATTGTATGCTGTACATATGTTATAAGCTTATTGAATGCTGTAAATATGTTATAAACTTATTGAATGCTGTACATATGTTATAAACTTATTGTATGTTGTACATATGTTATAAACTTATTGAATGCTGTACATATGTTATAAACTTATTGTATGTTGTACATATGTTATAAACTTATTGTATGCTGTACATATGTTATAAACTTATTGTATGCTGCCCATATGTTATAAACGTATTGTATGCTGTCCATATGTTATAAACGTATTGTATGCTGTCCATATGTTATAAACTTATTGTATGCTGTACATATGTTATAAACTTATTTTTTACAGTACAGACATTATAATATTGTCTTTAAAAAATCATTAAAAAAACCATAACGGTTACCCAGTAGATAGCGATGTGATATAACAGCTTTCTCCTACGGCACTGTCCATCTGGCTGACCATCACCCCGCCCCCACCCCAGCCAGTATGTTAGCCACTAGATGGCGATGTGATCTAACAGCTTTCTCCTACGGCACTGTCCATCTGGCTGACCATCACCCCGCCCCCACCCCAGCCAGTATGTTAGCCACTAGATGGCGATGTGATCTAACAGCTTTCTCCTACGGCACTGTCCATCTGGCTGACCATCACCCCGCCCCCACCCCAGCCAGTATGTTAGCCACTAGATGGCGATGTGATCTAACAGCTTTCTCCTACGGCACTGTCCAGCTGGCTGACCATCACCCCGCCCCCACCCCAGCCAGTATGTTAGCCACTAGATGGCGATGTGATCTAACAGCTTTCTCCTACGGCACTGTCCAGCTGGCTGACCATCACCCCGCCCCCACCCCAGCCAGTATGTTAGCCACTAGATGGCGATGTGATCTAACAGCTTTCTCCTACGGCACTGTCCATCTGGCTGACCATCACCCCGCCCCCACCCCAGCCAGTATGTTAGCCACTAGATGGCGATGTGATCTAACAGCTTTCTCCTACGGCACTGTCCATCTGGCTGACCATCACCCCGCCCCCACCCCAGCCAGTATGTTAGCCACTAGATGGCGATGTGATCTAACAGCTTTCTCCTACGGCACTGTCCATCTGGCTGACCATCACCCCGCCCCCACCCCAGCCAGTATGTTAGCCACTAGATGGCGATGTGATCTAACAGCTTTCTCCTACGGCACTGTCCAGCTGGCTGACCATCACCCCGCCCCCACCCCAGCCAGTATGTTAGCCACTAGATGGCGATGTGATCTAACAGCTTTCTCCTACGGCACTGTCCATCTGGCTGACCATCACCCCGCCCCCACCCCAGCCAGTATGTTAGCCACTAGATGGCGATGTGATCTAACAGCTTTCTCCTACGGCACTGTCCATCTGGCTGACCATCACCCCGCCCCCACCCCAGCCAGTATGTTAGCCACTAGATGGCGATGTGATCTAACAGCTTTCTCCTACGGCACTGTCCATCTGGCTGACCATCACCCCGCCCCCACCCCAACCAGTATGTTAGCCATGAAATCTCCACTCCATGACCAGAGAGTTCCATTAATAAATGCCGCGCGGACGGCACGCGCACAAGTGGAACAGGTGTGGCGACCCAAAGCACCATCCCGCGCGTCTCAGACGTGCCAGTAAAAACAAGCGTGAACTGTCTGTACCCTTATCTTCCAGCTCAAGGGTCCTCAAACCAGGGCCCCGCTGGTTTAGATGCGAATTCTAGGGGTTCCCAACTTGACCCCCCCCCCCCCCCGTCCGGCGTAGGTTCATCTTGTTGGCAGTGACATATCAAAAGGGTAATGGCCACCTATTAAGCTAAAAGTAGACACATAAATACTCAACACTTAATGTTGATCTAAATTATTCTTGATTTTAGACAGTGTGTCCCACCAATCGCTCCAATGTTTTTGAAAAGGATAACAACGGAGTCCATCCATAGTTTTAAAAATTATATATATATAGAGAGAGAGAAAGAAAGAAAGAGAGAGAGAGAGAGAGAGAGAAAGAGAGAGAGAGAGAGAGAGAGAGGGCCGGCCACATCAGTGTTTGAGGGATAGTGTGTCAGCCCCTAATTAAAATGTTTGAGGACCCACGTTCCAGCCCAAGCGTCACGCAAGCATGTTATGAGCGCGAAAGGGTCGGGTGTAGGGAGGGGGGGATCCCATAGCTGTAACGACTTAAGCTCCATTAACTCTCACATCAAAAGCGAGAGATTCCTTTGATTCCACTCCTCGACCGTCACCGAAATCCTGGAGTCTTGGAGTCCTGGAGTCATGGAGTCGTAAGAAGATCCATTCATGTAAGTTTTAATTTTAGAGGATGTCGCTGTGAAGGACCCAGGATAAAATGGGATGGGGGTCGGATACCTTCGTAAATATGGATTTAAATATGGCAGTCGGGCATGATTGTATTTTACTCATCACACACACTATACGTATAATAAATGGGATTGCCTACACTGTCTGCCACTACACTATCCACCACTACATTGACTACAACTACATTGTCTACCACTACACTGTCTACCACTACACTGTCTACCATTACACTGTCTACCACTGCATTGTCTACAACTACATTGTCTACCACTACACTGTCTACCATTACACTGTCTACCACTACACTGTCTACCATTACACTGTCTACAACTACATTGTCTACAACTACATTGTCTACCACTACACTGTCTACCACTACACCGTCTACCACTATACTGTCTACCACTACACAGTCTACCACTACATTGTCTACCATTACACTGTCTACCACTACACGTTCACCAATACCTACTGCATGGTAAGTAACCTTTATATTTATATGAATAATTTATGACTGTGGCGCCGCCCTAATACTGACGCATGGTGCCACTCCCCTTCACCTCCTTTGCACGGCCCTGTTAGAAAATAATTTGTATGAAAATTGGTTCCTAACTCTTCATGGGGGCTCAATTTTTGTTCTTGCCTTGGTTCCCATAAACTTTGTTCCGTGTGAGCACCAGCTCATAAACATTCAAATGTGTCTATATTTAAAAAAGAAACGACATATTTGAAATTTGACAAAACAATGTGAATCAGCCAATCACAAATGACAAGCTAAAACATGGGCCATAACTAATTTCGTTAAATACAGCTTTATTTGCTAAAGGTGAGGTGGGGGGAACCTGTCCACCAGGGCAGCACATTTGTTCTGCTAACTGAAGATTTTTATTTTAGTTTTGGGTGGGTGAAGGGCGGCAAAATGTTTTGCCCGCTCCGGACGTCACAAATCTTTGCTACGCCCATGACTCTGTTACATTAGCTGTTGGAATAAAATTGTCTCGGTAGACACATTGCGATGCCAAGGTCAAGTTGTTGACCCCCCAGACACACATTTTTTTTCTCTTTTCTGGGGGACCTTTACATCAGAGCCTCACATCCCTAGTGCAGGCCTCCACCATCAGAGCCTCACACCCATAGTGCAGGCCTCCACCATCAGAGCATCACATCCCTAGTGCAGGCCTCCACCATCAGAGCCTCACATCCCTAGTGCAGGCCTCCACCACCAGAGCCTCACATCCCTAGTGCAGGCCTCCACCATCAGAGCCTCACATCCCTAGTGCAGGCCTCCACCATCAGAGCCTCACACCCCTAGTGCAGGCCTCCACCATCAGAGCCTCACATCCCTAGTGCAGGCCTCCACCATCAGAGCCTCACATCCCTAGTGCAGGCCTCCACCATCAGAGCCTCACATCCCTAGTGCAGGCCTCCACCACCAGAGCCTCACATCCCTAGTGCAGGCCTCCACCATCAGAGCCTCACATCTCTAGTGCAGGCCTCCACCATCAGAGCATCACATCCCTAGTGAAGGCCTGCACATCTCAAAATGTAAAGCAGGCCGAAATACTTTATGAAAAACGTGTGCGGGCCGAAAGAAAATAGGACCGGGGGGGGGGGGGGGAAGCTATTAAGAAAATAGTAATAATAAAGAATATTTATTTACTTCATAAGTTGTTCAGGCCTGCTCTAGAGCCTTATATATATATATATATGTTGTATAATAGTTGTATTTAACCCCAAATATATAAACTAGTTGGTGGTAAAATTATAACAAATTAAAACAAATAATAATAGATAATAACCGCTTTTAATGTTTGTAGAGCTCTTTTTAAATTGCACGTTGAAAATTCTTAGCTACCAAGATGAACATAAACTTTCTTTAGCGAGGAAAGAGATCTAATATTATATTTTTAAAGGACATGAAGTGGACTGTTTGGATTTCTCTTGAAGTTAATAGAATCCACTTTCCTTAGGATGTATCTCTAGAAAAGTCTGGCTAAAAAATAGGAACTTTATGAGGGTCGATAACATTGTGAGGGTGAGGGGAGGTGGGAAATAACCATTGGTTGCTACATCATAGAAAATTATCACCCCGTTTCTCGTCAGTGGTGCTCAAACTGAGACACAAACCCTTGAATCTGCCCCGCTTTATGGAATTAATTATACTTATATTCTGGAAATATTAACCACGTCAGTCCGTTTTTTGTGTGATATTTTTTAACGACTAAATGGGGGACTGGACTTAACGACTAAATGGGGACTGGACTTAACGACTAAATGGGGACTGGACTTAACGACTAAATGGGGACTGGACTTAACGACTAAATGGGGACTGGACGGATGACTGAAATATTGTAGAGTTTATCATTGCAAAAATAAAGCACGAAAGCCTTGTATTCTTAGTAAAGCAAATAAAACGTTTACCACTGAGAGTTGTAGTTATCTTCCATTGAGAGTTGTAGTTACCCTCCACTGAGAGTTGTAGTTACCCTCCACTGAGAGTTGTAGTTACCCTCCACTGAGAGTTGTAGTTACCCTCCATTGAGAGTTGTAGTTACCCTCCATTGAGAGTTGTAGTTACCTTCCATTGAGAGTTGTAGTTACCTTCCATTGAGAGTTGTAGTTACCTTCCATTGAGAGTTGTAGTTACCTTCCGTGAGAGTTGTAGTTACCTTCCATTGAGAGTTGTAGTTACCTTCCATTGAGAGTTGTAGTTACCTTCCATTGAGAGTTGTAGATACCTTCCATTGAGAGTTGTAGTTACCTTCCATTGAGAGTTGTAGTAACCATCCACTGAGAGTTGTAGTTACCCTCCACTAAGAGTTGTAGTAACCCTTCACTGAGAGATGTAGTTACCTTCCACTGAGAGTTGTAGTTACCCTCCTATTGAGAGTTGTAGCTACCCTCCATTGAGAGTTCTAGTTACCCTGTCTACAAAATCTTTCTGTCTTTTAAAAACTTGTCATTATTTTGTTGTAACAGAAAGAACCACTTCATGCACTTGACAACGTTGTCAGAAGTGAGCGAATCTTTCTTTTTTAAAACAGTAAACTAAAAATTATAAAGTTTGAAATCGCTCACACCTTTCAACACGAAACCCAAAATTATTTAACCTTGTTGATAAGTTGTGTTTAAAACACCGAGACACACAATCAATAAATAAACACGAAAACAATGCGCTGTTTTTGTTTTGTTTAAATGTATTATCATAAGAAACAAAAGAAAGGGAAAAAAACGACTTTATTACTACATTAAACTACTACATAAACTACTACAATTAATTGGAATCAAAAACTTTCCCCCATACCATGTCGTTGTTAGAAGTCATATGTATAACATAGAAATACGGCTTTTACCCTCAGATGTACTGAGATGCCCTCAGATGTCTTGGGATGCCCTCAGATGTACTGAGATGCCCTAAGATGTCCTAAGATGCCTTAAGATGTCCTGAGATGCCCTTAGATGTCATGAGATGCCCTCAGATGTTATAAGATGCCCTCAGATGTACTGAGATGCCCGAAGATGTCTTGGGATGCCCTCAGATGTCCTGAGATGCCCTCAGATGTCTTGGGATGCCCTCAGATGCCCTGAGATGCCCTCAGATGTCCTGAGATGTCCATAATTATTTTCGTTCTACAAAGTTACGCTACCCTGTTACAGTGGTGCAGGAGGGAGCTGCACGGAGAGGGCGGTCCGCCCCGGGTGGTACTTTTTTATTTATTTTGAGCATGTGGCTATTCCGACGACTACACATTTTTGGGGGGTAAGAGGGGCGGCTCCAACCCTAGCTATGCCCCCAACCCTAGCTATGCCCCCAACGCTATGCCCCCAACCCTAGCTATGCCCCCAACCCAAGCTATGCCCCAAACCAAGCTATGCCCCCAACCCAAGCTATGCCCCAAACCAAGTAATGCCCCAACCCAAGCTATGCCCCCAACACAAGCTATGCCCCCAAACCAAGCAATGCCCCCAACCCTAGCTAAGCCTCTGCCTTGGTACATGGTGCGTCTACACGAACACTCAGGTCGATGGCACGGACTAAGTCAGGAGTCGGCAACTTTTCTGCGAGAGGAGCCACTTATTGTTTTATAAATTATAACTTGCAGGCGAGAGGGGATTTTTAAAGATGTCAATTCAGATTAGTTTTGAAAAAGTGCTGCATCTATTCATTCAAAGAGTGACATTTGTTTACAAAGCAGCTTGTTGCAGACTGGACAATGTCAAACTCCAATTCCAAATATTTTAACGACCTCGAAATCAGGCAAAATGTCATACTGACTCCACAGTTATATTTGTTCTTTAATAAATCCGTCGAATCACTACGATTTCAGAGCCGTCTAATAACCCCCATAATAAAACAAGTCAATTCGGTAAGGATTTGAGAACCGTCTAAAAACCGACATAATGAGGTAAGGATTTGAGAACCGTCTGATAACCCCCATAATAAAGCAAGTCTATTTGGTAAGGGTTTGAGAACCGACTAATAACCCCCCCCCCCCCATAATAAAACTAGTCAATTCGGTAAGGATTTGAGAACCGTCTAATAACCCCCATAATAAAACAAGTCAATTCTGTAAGGATTTGAGAATCGTCTAATAACCCCCATAATAAAACAAGTCAATTCGGAAAGAAGAAGTGGTGCACCTCGCTGGTTACACCTCCCCTTCATCCTCTGACTCTTCAAAGCCATCACTTAATCCCCCTTCCCCTTAGATGCTCCAGTGCCGGTCCTGCAGTTGAAGCGGCTTCTTAATTTCCTAAGCCGTTAAAAGAGCGGCCCACACCCCCTCCATCTTCACAGACGCAAGTGAGCATCGCTTATTGAAGGGAACACTTGTAAAGATGCCTCGCTCTACCACTCAGCCGACAGCCGGCCACGCGTAATTTACCCTGGAATGAATTTTTTGTTTCTCTTTCCACCTGGAGATTTAGAAGTGAAAGCGAGCCGAGGATTCACCAGGGCATTGGCGAGTCAACATCATTACAGCGATCCTCAATCTGTGTTGATGTTTATGGATATGCCATATTAGAGAGCCAAATGTGAAAATACTTGCATCTAATAAATGTGCGCTTTATATAAATTATTTTATTATTTCAAAAGGTTCGCAGATCTGTTTACCCCTACGCTTACGCCGTAACTAAGTTTTTAAGCCTAAGACTACGGCAATAGATAATACTAATTCTAATAATAGTAATAATAGTAATAATAGTAATAATAGATGTTTACGGTATGAGCCGTAGTTCTATGCTATGACTATGACTATGATCAAATTTGATTTTCTTAAATGTACATACGATACGTGAAAGCTGTAATTTGTTTACCTAGTCAAATTAATAGAACCATTTTTTAAAGAAAACCAAAGCACTACAATATAAAACATTTAAGGCGTTGTTATTTTTTTATTTTTTTCCCTCCCATTTCGCTAATAACAAATAGCCTTAGTAGAGGAAATTATCTCTAAATGCCACCATTTCAATTTTCTTGTTCAAAATGTTCTTGAAAACCCTCTTTTTTGCACTTCTTAGGGTCAGTCCTACGTCACTGCATAGGCCTGTTTTAGTATCTGTACCATATTAATACTGGTGTATGTCTAGTAGAATAGTCTATACGATATGATATTTGACACTCTATGATCTTAATATTGTAATATATTAATTCTTTTTGTTTCTATATTCAGGATCTAGGGTTCATAAAATAATGCCCAACAGCACCTTTAAATACTGATGATGGTTAGAGCAAACAAGGTTGTACAAGTCACCACTGATGCACTCTACTAGATTTATTGATATCAAGTATGTATGATTTAATCAGGTGTCTACTTCTGGAGCCTAATGGCAGACGACTCACCGGTCGTCCAAGGCTGAGTTGGATCGACGATATAGAGAAGGATTTACACCAGTTGGGGGTTCGCGCATGGAGGCGGAAGACCATGTATCGTTCCGAATGGAAGGATGTGGTGGAGCAGGCCAGGGCCCTACATGGACTGTATTGCCACTGGTGATGATATTTAATATTATATAAAAACACTGTTTTGTTGCCATAGTTATTAATCTTAGCTCACCTATTAGTCAAGCGAGTATGTGCAGTCAGTTCCTTTTGTGCTTGCCTAAGACCTTTTCTCATTCTTCACCAAATCGGAGAACCATAACTTGTATATTTCTTCATATTAACTTATATAAGCAGTTGAAGGGATCTCCTGACACAAATTGTATTTGGATTGTAAACAGCCCCTCCCCCCCCCCCCCCATCGGGTCCAATCAGTTATCGCTAACGGCTTGACCTCCAAGAAATCCATTATTGAATTCGGAGTACCCCAGGGCTCGGTCTTAGGCCGGTGCTTTTCACTATGTACGTTACGCCCCTGGGTGCAGTGATCAAGCAGTTTGACATGGTATATCACATGTTCGCGGATGATACCCAACTTCAGAAATCCGTGATCCCCTCTCAGTTTCCCCAGCTTCTTAATATGACACAGAAGACAGTGGAGTCAGTTAAGCACTGGATGACAATAAACAGCTCAAATTGAATGATGAAAAGACTGAGCTGATCCCCATTGCTACGCTCAAAAGCTAAAATATTTAAATAATACACCATCCTTTACTCTCTCAGGTGTGCAGAATGAGTTTGCTCAAACAGTGCGAAACCTGGGTGTCTAGTTAGACTTAACACTAACCATGGAAAATCACATTAACATGATTTGCAAGGCGATATTTCTAGAGCTGAGCAGAATTAGTCATATCAGACCTTTCTTAACGTTGAATGCATCAAAGAGGCTGATGTCTGCATTCGTGCTATCAGGCATGGACTACTGCAATGCTCTCATGGTGGGTCTTCCAGCTACGCTCCTGGATAAAATTCAAAACGCACAGAATAATGCGGCTCGAATTGTTCTTCGTAAACATAAATTTGAGCATGCTAAAAATCTTCTGAGAGAACCGCATTGGCTGCCGGTCCGTGCTCGCAAAGAGAAGAAAATTGCAACTATGTGCTACCGCTGCTTGCATGACCTGGCGCCGTCCTATGTCCAAGCGCTCATGACGCCTTATGTACCCACTAGACAACTCCACTCATCCAATAGTGGCAAACTCTCGATACCGCGTGTTCGCCTTGAGACTTACGGAAAGCGCACGTTCGCATTTGCTGGCCCAACCATTTGGAACACCCTTCCTGACGCTTTCAGAAACAGCCAGACGCTGGAGTCCTTCAAAACAAATTTAAAAACTCATCTATTTCGCAAACATCTTTTCCAGCTAGTTATTATCTCCCAGCTTTGTTTTTGTACCGCGCTTCGAGCCTTTGGGGATGAAGCGTGATTTTTCAAATGAACTTTATTATTATTATTATTATCTCATCTTATCTCATCTTATCTTATCTAATATTATCTTATCTTATCTTATTAAAGTCCCTATTCAGCCTGCTAACCGTCAAAAGTTCAAGACTTTTTAGCACTATAATATTTAAGCTTCATTCTCTTTTTTGTTACTACAGTTTCTTCTCAACATGAATTCACAATCTTCCACTTGCCATTGGTATTCAATGTCGAGATAGTGATCCTGGAATGATTTTCTTCTCAACATGAATTCACAATCTTCCACTTGCCATTGGTATTCAATGTCGAGATAGTGATCCTGGAATGATTTTCTTCTCAACATGAATTCACAATCTTCCACTTGCCATTGGTATTCAATGTCGAGATAGTGATCCTGGAATGATTTTCTTCTCAACATGAATTCACAATCTTCCACTTGCCATTGGTATTCAATGTCGAGATAGTGATCCTGGAATGATTTTCTTCTCAACATGAATTCACAATCTTCCACTTGCCATTGGTATTCAATGTCGAGATAGTGATCCTGGAATGATTTTCTTCTCAACATGAATTCACAATCTTCCACTTGCCATTGGTATTCAATGTCGAGATAGTGATCCTGGAATGATTTTCTTCTCAACATGAATTCACAATCTTCCACTTGCCATTGGTATTCAATGTCGAGATAGTGATCCTGGAATGATTTTCTTCTCAACATGAATTCACAATCTTCCACTTGCCATTGGTATTCAATGTCGAGATAGTGATCCTGGAATGATTTTCTTCTCAACATGAATTCACAATCTTCCACTTGCCATTGGTATTCAATGTCGAGATAGTGATCCTGGAATGATTTTCTTCTCAACATGAATTCACAATCTTCCACTTGCCATTGGTATTCAATGTCGAGATAGTGATCCTGGAATGATTTTCTTCTCAACATGAATTCACAATCTTCCACTTGCCATTGGTATTCAATGTCGAGATAGTGATCCTGGAATGATTTTCTTCTCAACATGAATTCACAATCTTCCACTTGCCATTGGTATTCAATGTCGAGATAGTGATCCTGGAATGATTTTCTTCTCAACATGAATTCACAATCTTCCACTTGCCATTGGTATTCAATGTCGAGATAGTGATCCTGGAATGATTTTCTTCTCAACATGAATTCATAATCTTCCACTTGCCATTGGTATTCAATGTCGAGATAGTGATCCTGGAATGATTTTCATCTCAACATCCTTGTGGCCCGCAATATTTTTCTCCAGAAAAGATTTATCCTTATGGCAGACCATGTCAACAATCAAATATTTGATACACATGCACACACACACCAAAGTTTGTCATTCCGGAGAGACAATCTTTTTTAAAAAGACATTAGAACGAAAACTTGTAACCGAAGCCACTGTAACAAATGCCCCTATGTGATTGGAGTTAATAAGATCACCTACTCTCTGGATGTTTTCAGAATCAATGATGGTTTTTCTTGCACTAGTTGCGACGTGATTTTCATCATCCTTTGTAAAAATAAGTGCCGAAAATGTTATGTAGCGGAGGCAGAACATCGCCTTAGCAGCATGAAAAGATGACCTTTGTACAAGTTTAAACTTTTTCCCAATAATAGCGACACTAAGATATGGGATATTGATTTGGACTGGTATTTGGTGTGATGGGTGGGGTGGGCAGAGTTTGGTGCAACTGATTGTAACATGGACTTCGGGGATAGGTTGCGGGGTGGGTAGCGTTTGGTCCTACAGATTGTAACATGACGATTGAGGATAGGGTGGGTAGCGCCTACAGATTGTAACATGACGATTGAGGATAGGGTGGGTAGCGCCTACAGATTGTAACATGACGAATGAGGATAGGGTGGGTAGCGCCTACAGATTGTAACATCACGAATGAGGATAGGGTGGGTAGCGCCTACAGATTGTAACATGACGATTGAGGATAGGGTGGGTAGCGCCTACAGATTGTAACATGACGATTGAGGATAGGGTGGGTAGCGCCTACAGATTGTAACATGACGAATGAGGATAGGGTGGGTAGCGCCTACAGATTGTAACATGACAATTGAGGATAGGGTGGGTAGCGCCTACAGATTGTAACATGACGAATGAGGATAGTGTGGGTAGCGCCTACAGATTGTAACATGACGAATGAGGATAGGGTGGGTAGCGCCTACAGATTGTAACATGACGAATGAGGATAGGGTGGGTAGCGCCTACAGATTGTAACATGACGAATGAGGTAGCTGCAAAAAAAAATCTTTATTTACCGTACATCAGCGTTATTAACTTTTCCAACTCTGAACAAAAAAACTTTGCATTGGCATACAACCTTGACCTTGTTATACAACATTGAACCTTACATACAACCCTGAACTTGACATACAACACTGACCATTACATACAGCCCTGACCTTGACTTATACATCTGTCCTTGAATTATGACTCAATGATGTGACGTCACGAAAATTCTGTTTTTTTTCTCATTTAACAATGAGCTTAACAGGCAAGTGGAACGTTTAAGCCCCCCCCCCTTACCCCACACAAGTATATTTTTAAAAAAGTCTGCAAGAATACGAACTTTAAAATTGATCAGAAATAAGTTACTACGTCTTAAAAT
Source organism: Omphiscola glabra (assembly GCA_964017045.1). Taxonomy (NCBI): domain Eukaryota; kingdom Metazoa; phylum Mollusca; class Gastropoda; family Lymnaeidae; genus Omphiscola; species Omphiscola glabra. The sequence continues at coordinate 30,477,929 of OZ024800.1, read as the reverse complement.
AAAAATAAGATTTGTTTACAACCACTTGATGAACCATTTCCCATTATGTTTAGGAACTCGCAACAACATTCAGGTATCATATGTTTTTTAAGGGCATCAATCGTCAAGCCTGCTATTCTATACCATAATATATGATCCGATGTTATCGGGTTAATAATCGAAGGCACGTTGCACTAATTTCTACCTGCTGTTGCAAAAACTTATAACCATTCCTAACTTTTAAAAGAAGTTTCTATGTAATGATCGATATTTACTTTTCTAACATCATTAAATTTTGAGAAGTATTTATCTGCTATATATTATACGCCTTCCATACCCCCTTTCGCGCCCCTAAACTACATTCCCCCCCCCCCCTCTAAACATGACCTTACATTACCAAATCTAAATTATCACTAATTATATCATTATTGTCAATAAAGAAAATAACTGAGAGACGATTTCTACGATAGAGAAATACTTAAGGCCGACCCTATCCCTTTTCGTGCCCTTGAACTACAATTTCTTTTTCTCTAAAAATTGTGAAAACAAAATATCAACCCATCTCTATTTTTCAAAATTAAATGTTTAAGTGTGTGAAATGATTGGGTTTTGATACTCATGGGTATACTTAAGTAAACATATTGGTTTTCTTAATTGGTAAACATATGGTTATTTGTAAAAAGAGAATGTAACATCTCTTTTTTCACAAATGTAATACCACAGGATTTAAATATCTTGTCATCCACGTAAAAATGTACACATCCTATTTCCTACCCCCACTATGCATGTGCCTAAGAAGGTTAATTATTTATAAAATTCATTCCTTCATTCTGAGACGTATCTTGTGTTGCCAGGAGCAATAACACTAAAAACGCAATAACAACAACTGATGTTTTGGTTTTCCCGATTAATGTGATTACGGTGTAATTCTTTGATATTATTTTTCATTAAATTTTTTTCATAACTTTCAAACGCATATAAAATGTTTTAAATAGTTAAATAGTTCCTTAGTTGAAACTTTAAATGTATTTGTCATTTACAGTTTATAATACTTATACAATGAAGTTAATGAAGAAGTGGTGTGACATGATCACGTTTTTTGCTTTTTTTTTTGTCATTAGACCTTTTTGCGTGACGCTAGTATTTTACAATAAATAAGTTTTCAAAAAAAGGACCCAACAAATATTTATAAATAAGAAATAATAAAAAAAATTAACTAGATCTATTTATTCAACGAAAGGGAAATTCTTTTTCGTAAAATTATCTTGTGTCTTTTGACCCCTTCTCAAAGTAAAATTAGCGAAGACTAAATTAAAAGTGGGATGTCTGCACGCAACTATCTAACAAAAAAAAGGAAATAAGTTTCGCTTCTGGGTCCCATCTTAGGAAGATGGTCTTCTAATTAATGCCCGCTATTTCAACTGTTTGATGCCAATCCATGAAAGTGAGTGCACCGTCTATGATGAAAGTCGTGTCTGAAGTGCGCACGCTACATCCCGAGTGCCTGGGGGTGGGGGGGGGGGAATGGGTCTTTAACGTCTGCTGGGTTTTTTGGACCTGTAAAACAAAGTTACTAGTTATTCTATCACTCTGATCCATGTCTTTGATTCGTTCTACTCAAGTGCGGGCATCCGGACCTTCCTCAAATGTCTGATCATTTTCAAGTTCAACTATTTTCGAAAAATCGCCCACGGCAACTTTTTGACTTAAAGTTTGAAGATTTCCACACTGTAAGACCCGCTCTAAGGGCCTGTCTATAAGGTACGTCATGATATTTTTTAAGATGTTTACCCCTTCCCTCCACCCTGACCCATTATGTCACAAATTTCAACCCCCTCCCCCAGTAGGTCACACTTTTGAACGAAAAAAAAAGAATTGAAAACGAATTAAAATTTAAATAAAAACACACTTCCTTATTAAACTATTAAATGTATAAAACTGATATCTTCTGTCAAAATCCATCCATCACAACAGAAAGTTCGATCATCACTGTCAATATCAGGTCTTATATGTATGAAAAAAAAGTGTAATGCTGCACATCTTTACTACCCCCGCCCCCCCCCCCCCCACACACACATTAACTGTGAATCATAAAGTCAGATCACGTTGAAACGTCAAGTCATAAGACCCGGAGATTGATCCTTTTCTTTCAATTAAAACGATGGGATATTTTGCCTTTAAAAAATAATAAATAATTGAAATTGAATGTGTAATTCCTTCTGGCTAGTGATCTATGTTGTGGTTAGTGATCTATGTTGTGGTTAGTGATCTATGTTGTGGTTAGTGATCTATGTTCTGGCTAGTGATCTATGTTGTGGTTAGTGATCTATGTTGTGGTTAGTGATCTATGTTCTGGCTAGTGATCTATGTTCTGGCTAGTGACCTATGTTCTGGCTAGTGATCTATGTTCTGGCTAGTGACCTATGTTCTGGCTAGTGATCTATGTTCTGGCTAGTGATCTATGTTCTGGCTAGTGACCTATGTTCTGGCTAGTGATCTATGTTCTGGCTAGTGACCTATGTTCTGGCTAGTGACCTATGTTCTGGCTAGTGATCTATGTTCTGGCTAGTGACCTATGTTCTGGCTAGTGATCTATGTTGTGGTTTGTGATCTATGTTGTGGTTAGTTAGCTATGTTCTGGCTAGTGACCTATGTTCTGGCTAGTGATCTATGTTGTGGTTAGTGATCTTTTTTGTGGCTAATGATCTATGTTCAGGTTAGTGAACTATGTTCTCGCTAGTGAGCTATGTTGTGGCTAATGATCTATGTTCTGGCCAGTGATCTATGTTATGGTAACGAGCTGTCCGTCTGTTCGATTTCCCAGGTACATTCTACAGCCCTGGTTTTTGGCGTCAATGTGGATTTTCCTTTGGGGTCGTCGATAGAGAAACGTAAACTTAATGTATACATAATATATGATATATGATATATGTATAGTGACTAGAAATAACCCACCACACAATGGCGGCGGCAATGCGCTAACTTCCCATCTGACGTTACTTGATAAAAGATACATTCAAGTTGCACACTCACCATCTGACGTTACTTGATAAAAGATACATTCAAGTTGCACACTCACCATCTGACGTTACTTGATAAAAGATACATTCAAGTTGCACACTCCCCATGCTAAGGTTACTTGACCAAGCATACATTCAAGTTGCACACTCCCCATGCTAAGGTTACTTGACCAAGCATACATTCAAGTTGCACACTCACCATCTGACGTTACTTGATGAAACATACATTCAAGTTGCACACTCCCCATGCTAAGGTTACTTGACCAAGCATACATTCAAGTAGCACACTCCCCATGCTAAGGTTACTTGACCAAGCATACATTCAAGTAGCACACTCCCCATGCTAAGGTTACTTGACCAAGCATACATTCAAGTAGCACACTCCCCATGCTAAGGTTACTTGACCAAGCATACATTCAAATAGCACACTCCCCATGCTAAGGTTACTTGACCAAGCAAGCATTCAAGTAGCACACTCCCCATGCTAAGGTTACTTGACCAAGCAAACATTCAAGTAACGCGCTTTATAAGATTCTCAATTAGCGCTAATTTCTGGGAATTTGATTTTGCGCCCTTACAGATAAACATTTCAATTAAATTTTTATCTTAATTGAGTTGGAGTAATTTCATAAATAAATACTCTCACTTGAGACATGTTTAATTGAGTTGGAGTCATTTCATCAATAAACACTCTCACTTGAGACATGTTTTTTTTTCATGTGTTTTCTTTTACCGAAGGGGGGAGCGAGTTGGGTTGTCACTCTATTAACATCTTTACGAGTTGGGTTGTCACTCTATTAAATCTTTGCGAGTTGGGTTGTCACTCTATTAAATCTTCGCGAGTTGGGTTGTCACTCTATTAAATCTTTGCGAGTTGGGTTGTCACTCTATTAAATCTTCGCGAGTTGGGTTGTCACTCTATTAACATCTTTGCGAGTTGGGTTGTCACTCTATTAAATCTTCGCGAGTTGGGTTGTCACTCTATTAAATCTTTGCGAGTTGGGTTGTCACTCTATTAAATCTTCGCGGGTTGTGTTGTCACTCTATTAACATCTTTGCGAGTTGGGTTGTCACTCTATTAACATTTGTGCCTGCCATTATATTTTAATTTTAATTGAAACGAAGTAAAATTGTACTGTCATCGGCAGATAATTCATTTACTGTTATCGGCAGCTGTAATTCATTTACTGTTATTGGCAGCTAATTCATTTACTGTTATTGGCAGCTAATTCATTTACTGTTATTGGCAGCTAATTCATTTACTGTTATAGGCAGCTAATTCATTTACTGTTATTGGCAGCTAATTCATTTACTGTTATTGGCAGCTAATTCATTTACTGTTATTGGCAGCTAATTCATTTACTGTTTTATAGTATGAGCTGAAAAAGCTAAACTAATTTTGAGATATTGTCGTATCCAAAAGGTCTCCAGCGTGCTACATCCAGCCACGAATACGGGGTTAATTATAACATTAGGTTGTCACAAAATTTTGGGTAGGTTGTCAAATCATATTTTATTTATTTACTTCAGTTTATACATGTGAATTAAAACGAAATAAAGTAGCTGATAAAATATGGTACTCAGTTCACTTATCTCAATCTACACACATATATATCCACAGAGTTAAACTTGATCTATTCAACTATGAAGTGCTTGGTTTTGCCACAACAGAATTATAAAATGTATTTTGTATCTAAATGTTAATACTTAATGTTAAAATTTTATATTTAAAATTATAGTTGCATGGTATTGCTTGTTACACTCTGACAACCAGCCCCACTAATATTGAGACAAGCAACCTCATCATGAATGACTTGTTGAATTTATTTTACATTGAAATTTTCTAGTTTAAGAAAATAATAAAATATTAGCAAAAGGTAAGTGGAAGCTTGAATCACAAGACAGGACAAAAGATAACAAAGTTTCCTCTAATCTACTGTCATGTCTTTTGATTCCCGCTACCACTTACCTTGTTCTACTATTTCATTTACACGGAGTCCTCCATTTAATATCCTTAAAGAAAATAGCTTTATATGTTTAATTCTAATATGAATAATGCTACTACTGAATAAAGAAAAGAATAAAAATGTATATCTTTAACTATAAATAAATGAACACGTTATAGTAGTAGAAAATGTACTTGCCCTGGTCAAAAACTGAAAAATATCAATGTATTTTTCGTTGACTCTCCAACGGTACCAAATCAAGTATGCAAAGATAGCCTACTTTGTAGTCTGTTGAGCTTGGTACTTTGTAGTTGTGTACTGAGATGGAAGTTTAGATATTTCCCATTTTGTGTGGTCTCTAAAATATAAGCGATGAGACAACAAGCCCACAAGACAGACAGCCCCACAATACAGCCAGCCCCACAAGACAGTCAGCCCCACAAGACAGACAGCCCCACAATACAGCCAGCCCCACAAGACAGTCAGCCCCACAAGACAGACAGCCCCACAAGACAGACAGCCCCACAAGACAGTCTACCCCCGCTTTCCCTATTAATTTTGCTTTGCTTCCATAAAATGGGTTCATCTGTCACGTCATTTCACGTATGGGGTCACGTATGGGGTCACGTATGGGGTCACGATTCAAAAAAGTTTGGGAGCCAGTTGTTTATTACATGCATGCATCTTTCTCCCATTTACCAACTATCAGGGCCGTGACAAGCAAAAGCTGCGCTCGGGGCAAGCAGGACTTTAGGCGCCCTCTTCCCAAAAAAATCTAGACATTAATTCACATATTTTGAATGAGAAATGACGATGTTGGCGCCCTCTGAGAGACGGCGCCCGAATTCTTTGATCAAGCATATTATTGCTTCTGGCTTTTCAGACTCTCTAGTTCCAAGTCTCACGATTTCTGAATATTATTTCCCTAACCTTCGCTTATGTCACCGAACATATATATTTATATTATGTCCAATCTTAAAGCTGGTGTATTATTTTTTTTAAAAACCACAACAACAAAAAAACGTACAACTTCCTATAATATACCACAGAATGTCATCCATTTATTCTTGAAACATCGCTAGTCATTAAATGTAAAAGTTACGCTTAAGATGGTCCATCAATTTGTAATGTGAAAATATTGTAATAGTATTTTGATTCTCAGCCTCAGCATGGCTCAAGGAGGTGTCATCACGCGCAACAATAAATCTAAAGTTAAAATTACAAAGAAAAGATAATCATTTGTGTGATAATACAAAGGCCTCGATCTTATAGACAAACTCTCAAAGGCCTCGGCCTTATAGAGAATCTCAATAATTTGTCCTATTTATGCGTCAGGGTTACTCCAGTATTTGGTCTGGGATCCACTCTTCTGTGTCATTTTACGACTCATCGTTCTCATTAAAACAATTTTATTTTGATTCCACCGGGCATTCCCGTATTTTGGCCGTGACTAATAGATAGACACTTGCCACATTAGACAAGATGTTCAACAGTTCCATGAGGCTCGTTATGAGCCGTGCTTATGGGCCTTGTAAATGGACTGTGAAGAAGGAAGGGGTTGGCGGCGTAAGGAAGGTTTTCTGAGCCGTTTAATGGCAAAAACATGACGTTTAAAAGACTATCTGTTTAGCTTTTGCGTGCTGTGCAAAGCAGGTGAAAATACGGGAAGGGCAGGGGAGTGATATAATCATAGGGGAGGTTTCTTTCCCATTGATAGTGTGTAAATATAGATTACCTTTTACCTTATTCACCAGCTATAGCCCGCCAGACAATTGCGGCCACAATGCGTGATTTCTCCAGTTACTTGACAAAACATTCAGGCAAGGTACGCATTTTATAAGATTCCCACCCCTGAACTAAATTAATATTTTAATATCCCATCCCATTTTACATCGCAAATTTATTTCACCAACTATTTCACCAACTATTTCATTAACTATTTCACCAACTATTTCACCAACTATTTTCTTAAGACTAAAATAAAATAGTTCGCACCAAACGTACTTGAAGTATTTTGTAAGACTGTCAGCACAGTACTCGGGAATTTTATTTAGTGAAATTGACGCCATCTTGTAGGCGTGGTCACCGTATTTTCCAGCGTATAAAATGACTTTTTAATCCATGAAAATCTTTTCAAAAGTCGGGGGATGTCCCTCCATTCAATGCACCACCATTCAAAGTCCCACCATTCAGTGCCCTACCATTCAATGTCCCTCCATTCAGTGCCCTACCATTCAATGTCCCTTAATTCAATGCCTCCACCATTCAATGCCCTACCATTCAATGCCCCACCATTCAATGTCCCATCATTCAATTCCTTACCATTCAATGCCCTACCATTCAAAGTCCTAGCATTCAATGTCCCTCCATTCAGTGCCCTACCATTCAATGTCCCATAATTCAGTGCCTTACCATTCAATGCCCCACCATTCAAAGTCCCACCATTCAATGCCCCACCATTCAAAGCCCCATCATTCAATGCCCCACCATTCAATGCACTACCATTCAGTGCGCTATCATTCAATGTCCTACCATTCAAAGCCCCATCATTCAATGCACTACCATTCAAAGCCCCATCATTCAATGCACTACCATTCAAAGCCCCATCATTCAATGCCCCACAATTCAAAGCCCCATCATTCAATGCCCCACCATTCAAAGCCCCACCATTCAAAGCCCCATCATTCAATGCCCCACCATTCAATGCACTACCATTCAGTGCGCTATCATTCAATGTCCTACCATTCAAAGCCCCATCATTCAATGCACTACCATTCAAAGCCCCATCATTCAATGCACTACCATTCAAAGCCCCATCATTCAATGCCCCACAATTCAAAGCCCCATCATTCAATGCCCCACCATTCAAAGCCCCATCATTCAATGCCCCACAATTCAAAGCCCCACCATTCAAAGCCCCATCATTCAATGCCCCACAATTCAAAGCCCCATCATTCAATGCCTTACCATTCAAAGCCCCATCATTCAATGCACTACCATTCAATGTCCCATCATTCAATGCCCCACCATTTAAAGCCCCATCATTCAATGCATTACCATTCAGTGCGCTACCATTCAATGCCCCACCATATAATGCCCCACCATTCAAAGCCCCATCATTCAATGCACTACCATTCAATGTCCCATCATTCAATGCCCCACCATTTAAAGCCCCATCATTCAATGCACTACCATTCAATGTCCCATCATTCAATGCCTTTCCATTCAATGCCCCACCATTCAAAGCCCCATCATTCAATGCCTTACCATTCAAAGCCCCATCATTCAATGCCTTACCATTCAATGCCCCACCATTCAAAGCCCCATCATTCAATGCATTACCATTCAGTGCGCTACCATTCAATGCCCCACCATATAATGCCCCACCATTCAAAGCCCCATCATTCAATGCACTACCATTCAATGTCCCATCATTCAATGCCTTACCATTCAAAGCCCCATCATTCAATGCCTTACCATTCAATGCCCCACCATTCAAAGCCCCATCATTCAATGCCTTACCATTCAATGCCCCACCATTCAAAGCCCCATCATTCAATGCCTTACCATTCAATGCCCCACCATTCAAAGCCACATCATTCAATGCATTTACCATTCAGTGCGCTACCATTCAATGTCCTACCATTCAATGTCCTACTATTCAATGTCCCTTCATTCAATGATTTTTTTGTAACCATAAAACTATTTTCATAAGTAAAACCAAAGTTGAACAAGTCAACTGTTGTAAACTTAAAGAATAAAATAAACTAAATTCAAACATTTACTCAAAATTATTTTTTAGAATAAAGAATACGATTGGTTTAAAATAAAAATGAAATAAAAGGATACCAACCAAACACTAAGTAAAACAAAAGAGAAGACCTGCCGTGCTAAGGAACAAATTAAGGCACTGGGATTATTGTATACACATTTTTCTTTAATTGTATTTACATCTTTTTTGTTTTTGTTAAATCATTTTTAGCTTGGCTATAATAAGAACAGTAGAAACATGTGTGTGACGTTGATTGCATTAATCTTAAATTCGGTTCTTATTTGAACATTTATTCCAGCATCATACACTTATAACATATGCATTTTATAGTTGACCAACACAGTAGCTATGCATTTTATAGTTGACCAACACAGTAGCGGATTCGTGGCACGTGGCCTGCAATGTAATATCGGCGATGACATAAATTATAAGTATCAATGTATCCAATGTTTTTGGTACATATCCAGATGAGTATCTATTCATTTTACCTAATTATTTTGAAGATTTGTTTCTATTCATCTGATTTTCTCAAAGCTCCAATGGCGTTGGAAGGGGCGGGGGGGGGGGGGGGATACTTTTTTTTCTTTATACGGAGGCGCGGAAACTCGCAGAGTTATTCGAGGTGGTGAAAAACATTTTGGTTCATCGGGGGGGGGGGGGGGGGGGAGAGGGGGGGCGAACCTAGCAACGCCACTGCCCCAAGCCGACTGATCTCTGAAGGAGTTTGACTATAGTCTTGTGTCAGGAATTCAGAAATCGTTACACATACAATAAAGTGTTGTTAAAATAAGCTGTGGGGTATGGACCAATTAATACTTGCATACATAATCCTATTGATAACAACATTGGCTTTGTGTTGACATTACATTGCCTGGAACAAACATTGGTGGATTGTGGACAGAGTTTGTGGGAAAACATTGAACAATTGCCTTTGGCAGTGTTGTATTTTACCAGTGGCTGGAGGGTCTTTGGCAATCAAATATTTATTAAGACCTCATTTCTATAAGGTAATAAGATTGACCCTCCTCGCGAAGCAGATTCCCTTACTCTGTGACATGTCACTATGCCCAGCCCACTCCATTAGTCCTTTCTTTGCATGACGTACAATGCAGTACTAACAAAATTTCTGTCCAGATTTTTGTTCCTTTTAAATTTAAAGCCACAGAAATACATTTTTGCATCATCTGGAAATTAAAACATGACCTTTCATAAACAACATGAATATGTACTTCCGATGTCAACATACATACACATCGGCATCAAATATCAACAGACACCTCAACATCAAATTGTACATATCACGTATCCATCATTATCTTCAAAGCAACAGTTAGTAATGAAATGTCTTGTCAAAGAAGAAGAAAAAATTATTTAAATATTCGTTCCAGCTTATCATAAATCATACTGTGAAATAAAAGCAGTGGTGCACAACCTTTCTCTGGGAGGGACCCCACAACATAATTCATTACTTGCAGGAGAAGTAGAAGAAACATTTAAAAGAATTAAAAAGTTATTTCCTCAATAATCAATAATTAAAATTGAATTAAAGTTATTGAAAAATAATGTTTTACTATTTTTCAAAGCTTTTTATTTATAAACATTTTTTTCTTCTGCAATAGATATTTGCGATCTTAAAAAAATCTAAATTGTCCTTCAACTTGGTGCACACCAAAAAGAAAATGATATATAAGTTGATGTTTTTTTTATTTTTATATTGAGATATATAGCAGCCAAACTGGCAAGGACAAATTTAATGGATGAATTTGTGGCCAGATATATTGAAATTTCCAAGCAAAATTGGTTGTATGATGAGTAGCAAAATATGAAGATTTATTAAATAAATTAATAAGAGTAAAAGCACATTACCGATTCACATATAATATTTCCACCTAATCTACGTGTAAATGATTACAATTTAAAAAGTAAAAAATGAAAAATAAAGTTTAAAAAAAAAAAAAAACCAAACCATCAAGCACTCTACAGCATCATTGGTAGGACATATATATTAAATAGTGGATTGCATCAATAAACACACAGTCTCTTTACCATTTTAAGTCATTGGAGCTGACCAATTCTTTCAAAATAATCACTACAAATAAATTAATATTTAAAAAAATGTTTTCATCACATCCACAGGCATTAGAATAGCGGTTCCTAACCTTTTTGACTTGTTGAGCCCTTTGTAAAATGAATTTCTATTGAGGAGACGGACCCTATGTCTTAAAATTAATGGTGTTGTAGTAGGAGTAGTGTTGCATGGGAGCCAGTGGCCACAGAGCCCATCAAAAGTGCATGCAGAGCCCTTAGGGTGGGGACCACTGAATTAGAGCATGGCTCAGTTCTTGTTATTCATCCTATACTTTGACTGCAAGCTTTGATAATTAAAAAGTCACATTGCTCATGTCTACACGTCACACTTACCAGGTCCATCCCGTATCCGGAAATTTGATCGAAAGAAAGTTCGTCGACGGAAAATTGATCGAACGAAAATTTTGTCAAATCTTTTTTTCCGTTCACATGTTAAAATTTTGCCCCAAATTTCTTTTTGAACACATTATTTTGTTTTACTATATAGTATAGTACGTTCAAAAAGAAAATTTGACGAATATTTTAACGTGTGATCGGAAAAAAAAGATTCTACCGATCAAATTTCCGTCTATCAATTTTCCGTTGACGAACTTTCTTTCGATTAAATTTCCGGTAACCGGTCCATCCACCTGTAGCAGATTGCTCATCAAAAGCATTCAAAGGTTTGAACCAAACCCCAGGAAAAATACTTAGCATGTTCAAAACAACTATGTACCAAAAAAATTATGATGATGAAAAATGTATAACCCATTTTTAATAATCTAGACACACTCTGTAATTATTTTAACATCACATCCTTAAATAGACTACTGAAAATATACAACTTAAATAATTGATTATTATAATCTTGGCCTGTCTTACATTATCCTAAGACATATTTATAAAACAGACCAGGTTTATAAAAAAAATCATGTAAATACATCAATGATTAATAAGTTGTTTTTTTCTAGCATAACTTTGTCAACTTTGTCTAATTTTATTGATCAACTAGTTAAAAATCTGTCAGTTGATTATCATGCAAACACAAATGTTAAAAATATATAATTTAATCAGTCCAGCTACATAAATATATGGAAATAACACAGCTGTGAAAAGGGTAGGAGGTCATGGCTGCCCAGAGACTTTACCTACAAGCCATCAAGCTGGGGTCCCAAGCTGTCATTTAACTTATCTAGTACCTATAGGTCAAATACCTGGACATTTGTATTTCATCAGGTATACCCCATTCCCCACAAACCTGAAATAAATTAAAAGTAATCGTTTGTTATTGGGGGCCTTTGTTCAATGTGTGTATAGTATTTCCCAAATAAAACTGAATCGCTTCTCAGAATATTAATATTTCTGGTTGTATATGTTGTTTGTTGTTTTTTTACACCTGGGTATATCAACAATCATTTTTTGCTGCGTGTCTGGCCAGTGCCTGTATCAAATAATGGGCTGAAGAAAATTGGAACAGTTTTTGCCACCATCATTTTCTAGAACAACTGAGTTCATTAAATTTTAGTTTCTTTATGATTCCCGAAAACTGTCAAGTCAATATTTGTGTAGACATAAGTGAGGCCAGTCATCTTTATTCTAAAAAAATACATAAAAGATTTCTGTGAGTGCTAATGAAATGCAATCCCAGTCATCTTGAAAATGTGTCTTTTTCACTAGAACTATTCAAATATTATTATTGGTAGTGTAGGAAGAATAGGAAAATGTTCAAAATATGATAGATCCAAGAATTTATTTTCAATAATGACATGGTTTATGAAATAGAAGCCCTAACAATAAATCAAGGGTACATGGTATGTTACAAGAGATGTGGATCATATATTACCAAATATTACCTGGTAACTGATAGATAAGTCAATGTTATCCAAGTAAGTAATCATTAAGAACACTGCATTCAGTTATTTCAATGTCATTTAATAGCTTCACATTACATAAGAAATATCCAAAGATTCCAATTAATCACAGCTTAGTTTTCTTCTATGGATAAATGAAGAGCAAACTGTTGCATAATGGGTGTTGATGGGGTCTAATTCTAACAGGGGTTCTCAATCTTAAGCGATAGGAGATCATTATCAAAGTGGTCAACTCCAAGGAGGATTCCCCCCCTAGAAACAGCATTTGTACTAAAAATAAATGAGAAACTAAATCATTAGATAATGTTATATTTATCAATAGAGTTGTCTGTTTCCCTTGAATATAAATGGTGATATTCATGGGTACAAACAAAAACATCACCCCCAATACAGATCAACTATGTACAACATTTTCACTACACATTGTGCTCAAAACAAACTAACACTATAATATGAGCTAAGTCTATACCATTATTTTAAAACATACTTCTGATCTCTAATAAGCTCTGTCTGTTGAAGCATTAATAGTCTCATTTGAACTTTTTAAAAAAATATGTAAAATAACGATGATAACACTGAAGTTTTATGATTTATAGGAACGGAAACCCCTGGAATACACTCAGGCTTTTGTCTTACTTACAAACAGATGCAAATTCAATTGGTCAGACATTATAACTACAACAATAAAAAAAATTGATAAACATCTTATCTGTTCATATGACACCACCTCAAATAAATTTTAAAAATAAAAAAAAATTATAGTAAAGATTATTTAAGAATTTCCTGACCTGACCAGATGATGTGGGAAAAAAAAGTGTTAAAAAAAATAGTGGAATTATTTCTGATAAGAGTTCCCCAAAATCACCAAAATTATCTCATCTTATTTTAAACAGCTAAACTGACACATCTCACACAACTTCCCTTGAAAGCTGAAAGGAGCTGATCCTCTATCTACACTGTAGATAATTTTGATATCTTTTCAAAATTACATTTACAACAATTTAAAATAAAAAAATTACAATTTAGGTTTCAAGGTATTTCTAACATACATGGGGAAAACCTAAATGTATTAAATGTTCTGTTCTTATTTTGTTAATAAGATCCTTCCTTGCAGAATGATGTTACTGCTAGCAGAATTTTGTGTGTCTAGTTGCATTTGATTTTTTCAACAGCCCATTCATCCCGCCAAAACACAGATTTTTTCAACAGCCCATTCATCACGCCAAAACACAGATTTTTTCAACAGCCCATTCATCCCATCAAAACACAGATTTTTCAACAGCCCATTCATCCCATCAAGACACTAGGCTTTACATTTTAATTACAATTCAACAAAACATGTTTTTATTACAACCATCATTTCTTACTTGAAAAAAAGAAGTCAAACAGATCAATAACTACATTTATCACAATAGATGAAAGGGAATAAGGGCATACTAAATGAGGGACTGCATTCAAGCCATGTAAAGGTTCCACTGATTATTTACTTGACATGTCATGAACTATTCATATCTTGTTCCACTACTTATGTAAAGATATGTTTAGGCTTGAAAATAAAAGACATAACATTACAGGCCTTAAAATATTAGGTCAACAAAATCGCATGCGTTGTCATAATTTGCTATGTTTATGTTTCAGCTAACCACGGGAGCCTAATTAACTTTAATTTTTTTTATTTAAAAAAAAAAACAGGGGAGGGGGTAGGTTGATAGTCATGCATAACGCCTGATAAAATTATACTTGACTAAAAAATATATATTAACATAATACACTCATAACAATACTTAATATTGACAAAAAAACAACGTTGTCTCTCCAGATCAAATGTGAATGAACAATAATTTGTTGCAAAAATGAAGAGTGAGCTTTTTTTGCAAGCTGGGTATTAATTTCATGACAGTTCAGTTAGAACATTCCTAATATCTTAGAATTTTTTGAAAAATTCAATATATAGTCTCCTATACTACAAGTCATAGGTGCTCATAAAATATATTGATCCCAATGGTTGAAAAAATGAGTGCATGCTTTGAAACAACTGAAGGTCAGATACAATTGATATTCCAATATGGATCAGTCATGAAAACAAACTTAATGAATAAGATGGGGTTGATGACACACATTTTATTTCTGGTATAGAAAGATAACTCCTTGGTTGACAAGCTGCACGCAAATAGGTTCAAGGGATTTGCACTAAACTTTTTTTTAAAAATGCATTTACCATTTTCTTACAGCTGTATGTAAATTTTGATATCTAGGACTATAATACATAGTTTAACATTTATTATTAAAAATAACTATCTCTACCTTGAGTTAAGGAGATGAATAATTTCATGCACCAATGCCAATATCCTGAATCATTCAAATAAGACCCAACAAAAATGTGTTACATTTTCACCTACACATTAAACCCAGACTATCAAGAGTGTGTTACTGTTTTCCTACACATTAAACCCAGACTATCAAGAGTGTGTTACTGTTTTCCTACACATTAAAACCAGAATAACAAAAAATGGGTTGTTTTTTTTCCTGACACATAAAAATTAGACTAACAAAAATGTGTCATATTTTTCCTTACACTTAAAATTTTTTTATTTTTTTAATAAGAATGGTTTATAAAGAAATATAAATGTGATCCCTGTACTGTCTATTGAAGAAGATAGTGAAGACCAAAATACTGGCTGTTCTTAAAGATAAGCAATAAGGAGCAGGCATTTCAAAAGGCAACTGCTTTAAGGTTCAGTAAGCCCTGGAAAAGCTAATCATCTTATAACAGTGGAATACCCAAATAAAACTTTGTCCCATTAAATAACATTTGAACGACTGTATTTTTCTCAAGAATAGTCATTCTTATCTTTTTTCAGGAACATTCTTTGAAAAACTAAACACAGATTACATAACATAGTGGATGATAATAACATCAATAGCAATACATTCCTTTCAGAAAATAAAATAATTAAAATCAAGTCTAATGATATACGCACCCAATTTTGTTTCTTTTAAAAGTGCAATTAGTGAACATATATTTTTAACAAAAAAAATTTTCCTACCATTTATTTTAAAGACTAGTTTATATTTAATGCTCCTCAAACAGACAATATAAACGGGGATTTCATTTGGGTGAGTCAGTCATTGCTGAACTACAGCCTTGGAAAACAATTTTAGTAAAAAACAATTATACAGTATTCTTATTCATGTTTCAGATATTTAAATTTGAGGTAACACTACATTTTATTATCATGCTGGATGCAATTTATTGTTAAGCTTATTGTGTGATAAATTAAACAAGTCATCCAAATAGTAATCCATCAATAAGATTGTAAAGGTCTGACAGCCCTGGTGAAAAGGATGAGGAAAAGCCCATAGTTTTATCCTAAGCCTATATTCAAGATGGGCCACTTGGTACAGGATAGGCTACAATTATTATACAAGTCACATAACCATTCACATTTTTTTTTTGATATGCTGTCATTATAAATAAAACATTTAAAATAAAAAAAAACAGTCATGAGTTACATTGTTTAGAAATCTTTGGTGATGATTTTCAAATGATTAATCTAGAAACTAGTTAGCTTTGAAAGAGTTTTTAGTGAATGAGCCAACTAGAAATAAAGACAAGACAATTCACTACAATCTAAGACATGTTTACCAATAGATTTATTAACTGACAATGACATTCTGACTGTATTAAAATAAGAAAATGTTAAGTGAAAAAAAGGAACCCTCTTATTATTATATGGAAACGCCTGATCATTGCTCCGTTACTAAAAGTTGTAAAATTCTAATGGTTTAATTAAGCTCACTGTGACACTACATGGTATTTTTATTTTAATGTAGAAACCATTCTTGATCAAATTTTAATATTTTCCAATTTGTCTTTTTGATACCAGAGTAACTAATCAAGAATGAGGTTTAACTTTAGCCTGTTTGGGCCATCTTCATTTTAACGTTCACCTGTGTTTCATGAATTTCCCCCTTTTAGTTTATTCTTGGCCAAATCCCTCCGTCTCCTCGATGGCATAGTTTAATTTCTCCACAAGCTGTTCGTAACTGCGATATGGTGGCAGATCAAGGCGGTTAAAACAAGTGTGTGAGCGAGGTAGCCAGGTCTCTTTACCTACTTTTTCTATACAAAATCTTTGTGGCCCATTGCTCCCTGAAGAAATAGATTATTAATGTTAAATAGATTATTAATGTTAATGCCAGTCTCCACAAGTCTTACATCAGCTTTGATACTTTCAACAAAATTAAATCAGTCCAAAAATAGTTGGATAAAGTTTTGTTCAGATCATCAAATTGTAGAAAATTAATTGGATAAAGTTGTTGTGTTAAATTAGATGAATTTTGTGTTATATTTATTTCAAATACTCAGCATTTTAGAACTATTGGCCAAGACATTGTGAATATTATAACTTATTTTAAAAAATGGCAATTATTTTTCATTTTTAATGCCTCCTACAGACTTACCCATAAGCTCTGCGAATCCACCGACAGGCAGGCGACAGGTACCGGTTACAAACTGCAACAGTCTCGTCCTCTTCTCGTTGTCTATCTCTCTAACCATCTTAAGGAGAGGAAAAGTAAAATTTTAACTTATATATAGCAAGGTGACTTTGTGAATTATTTAAAAACAATTAATACAGGCAAGAGCTCTATATAATTTTGTCCTATTCTTTAGATGCACATTTATTGAAAAATGTAGCAAAAGAGAAAAGCCAAGAGTTCCATGAGCCAGAAATGCAGAGTAGCATAATGATGTGGTTTTGTGAAAATGGAACAAGAATCTTTCTAATGACATAGCTTAAGTGTCAATAGCCTGGTAGATATAAATTGAACACCTGGAGCTCATTTTCTGTAATAGAAGATGGTATCTTTTTTTTCCTCTTCTTTGTACATGTCAGGCAATTTTGGCTTCTATTTTTACCACCAGTGATATACAGAATTTATAAACAGCTTCTGACATCTACATATTCAACTTCAATGTCCAACTAACATTAAGGCTCCGCCATTTCTATCAAATAATATTTATAGAGGATTTCAAATTAATTCCCTAGCACTGCTTCTAGCTTTTTAATAGCTTAAAAGCTCATCTCTAAGCTGTTTTAACACTGAGACTGCTGACCTTCCAGAACCAAACTACTTGTTTACTGTTGCGTTGATAATGTCTGTAAATGGTAGACCTCTCCCAGTCATCAACATCGATTTCTTGCATACCACACAGCATCAACTGAAACATGGCATGGAGATTTTACAATTGTTACTATAGTGACCAAAATAGTTTCAAAGTGTCACCAGCATAGTGTCCTAAGCAGTAGAAATACACAAGCTCATTGCTAGTTCAATTTATATAAATAGCAACTTACTACAGTGGAAATTTTGAATTTTTTTTTAAATAAAAAAAAATGTAATTACACTTTTTCAATCAACACAATTTATTTTAAAATAATTTTTCATTTCTAATTAAATATTATATATATATCTCCTATTTGCAATTAGGCTGATTCAAAAAACTCTTATTTTAAAAAAAAAAGTTTAAGATAAAGAATGAAATCTAAACAAACAGTATGAATACTTGAACGGCGTGCACATAGATCAAAAAGGGAGCTTTATAATATTACATAAAATCACCTCTAATTCTCTCTCATCAAAATACTGCAACCATTGGAGTGGCACAACCTCATTGAATCCATCCAGGAAAGCTTTTGTTTGGTCTTCAACACCTCGCGTGAACCGCCAGTTTGTCATCAAACTTAAAAAATATAATAAAAAATGATTAATTATCAAGGGATAACAACACATTTCTTTGCCTAAAGACAAAAACACTTTAACTCTAACTTTCTAAAAACATTTATTACCCTTAAGACAAAAACACTTTTCACTTTAACTCTAACATCCTAAACAAAAAGTTTATTTATTTAAAAAAAACATATTAAAAAGATGCAATGTTAAAAAGCTCCACAACCAACCCAAAGCACCCACATGTTACAACTCAACACATAACAAAAAACTGCACACATGCTTCTACTCCTGTTATAGCACGCACATGTTACAACTCAACACATAACAAAAACTGCACACATGCTTCTACTCCTGTTATAGCACCCACATGTTACAACTCAACACATAACAAAAAACTGCACACATGCTTCTATTCCTGTTAAAGCACCCACATGTTACAACTCAACACATAACAAAAACTGCACACATGCTTCTACTCCTGTTAAAGCACCCACATGTTACAACTCAACACATAACAAAAACTGCACACATGCTTCTACTCCTGTTATAGCACCCACATGTTACAACTCAACACATAACAAAAACAGCACACATGCTTCTACTCCTGTATAGCACACATATGGAACATTCTCATTAGTAAATTATATTTTACAACTAATTGTACCAAAAAAAAACAGGATTGTGGGGGATGTTGTAATCATATCAATAACAAATGTGTACCCAGTAAAAGTAAATAAAAACCTAGGCAACTTGATGAATGTTTAATTGCTTGATGATTTATTTACTTTTCTTTGCATGTTAACATGCTGCTTAAGAATGGAATGCAACTTAGGAATGGAAGATCTAAATAATCTAAAAAAAACAGTTATATCGCTTTTAAAGTGTTCAGACAAGCTTTAATTTTTCTATACTGGCTTTCATTTATCAATTAGCTAGAAAATAATAATGTACTATTTAAGAAAATAAAACAACAGAAAATATTAACAAATTTGCTTAAATATTTTTAAAACATCAAAATTATAGTATCAGTCATTGTTAATAGGTAATTACCAAAGATTTTCTATTTATTGTGCATTTTCTACATGGAATAATATAGAATAAATCTAAATTTGAGATAAATGAACTTAGATGAGCTAAAAAAAAAAATTTAAGCAAGGAGAAGCAAATAAGTGAAAACAAAATGTCACCGCTTGACTATTTCATTTCAACACATAAAGAAACTATTATATTTGTTCACTGTGATGACCACTGGCATACAGCACTGCCTTTATTTCGGTTAGCATTCATAACCTGGGGATTTCTATCAGCATTTTACTTACTCCTGGATGTGGACATTTTCATCCAAGCCACGCTCTGAGAGGTATAATTTCAATATGTCCCCTTACTCACTTTAAATATTCCTCCTTGTTTTCTTCTGTCACTCTAACGTCACTGCCACCAGGCTTGAGGTCGTGCTGTTCCACCTTTCCTAGAATTTCAAAGTCTGCGCAGAAAAACAGCTCCAAGCCACAGTCTTCTATGTTGTTCTCCCTGGAAAAAAAAAGAAGCTCGTTTTGTTAACACTATCACATATTCCTAATATCAGTACTTCAAAATCAAAACACTTAATGAAACTGACATATTTATTTACATATTAATTTTTTCTGAGTTCTAAATTTAAAAATCAATTAATGACCATTTGCAATAAATAAAGCCATATATAAAGAAAAGTACATGGCAAAAAAATATAAATATTTCTAAAGCAACCTGGGGAAAAAATTATGAGGGAAGTCTCCAAAATATTATAAAATCTATAAAACTGGGGTGAGCAGGCATCCAACTAGGGTGAGCAGGCATCCAACTAGGGTGAGCAGGCATCCCAACTGGGGTGAGCAGACATCCCAACTGGAGTGAGCAGGCATCCCAACTGGGGTGAGCAGACATCCCAACTGGGGTGAGCAGACATCCCAACTGGGGTGAGCAGGCATCCCAACTGGGGTGAGCAGGCATCCCAACTGGGGTGAGCAGGCATCCCAACTGGGGTGAGCAGACATCCCAACTGGGGTGAGCAGACATCTCAACTGGGGTGAGCAGACATCCCAACTGAGGTGAGCAGGCATCCCAATTTCCTACAACCTAATTAAATTCATCTCAGTAGGATTTTAAAAAATTATGATTTTACTACAAAACTTACTTGACCCAAAGTAGTGACTGGTAGAACTCGGAGTCAATGGTCTCAAGGTCTTTGATGGTCAGCTTTTTACTCAACATCCTTTTGTAGAACGGCAGCGTGAAGCCACTGTCAATAAACTTGCCATGATACAGTGCCTGGGAGAGTAAGTGTAAAGTTATTTTTGCATTATTTGTTATTTCAATGTCATTCAGAGCAATATACATCATTAGTGAGATGACACAGTTCATTCAGTAGAATAGAAATATCCATCATCAATGACATGATATTATTCATTCAGTAGAGAAGACATATCCATCATTCATGACATGATATTATTCATTCAGTAGAGAAGACATATCCATCATTCATGACATGATATTGTTCATCCAGGCATGGTGAATTATGAGATTACACTTAAACAATTCTTCTTCTCAGACATATTAATCTTTGATAAACCTAATTTCTATTTTAAGTTAACAATTTGTTATTTTTCTTATTTTTTTTAAAGAGCAGAATAAATTTTATCATCACAAAAAAAAGAATTCCTAAAAGTATTCAAAGTTGTTTGTGAATAGTTTTCACCTTCCAAATCATGTAGCAGTATAAACAAGCAAACAGTATAAACAAGCAAACAGTATAAACAAGCAAACAGTATAAACAAGCAAACAGTATAAACAAGCAAACAGTATAAACAAGCAAACAGTATAAACAAGCAAACAGTATAAACAAGCAAACAGTATAAACAAGCAAACAGTATAAACAAGCAAACAGTATAAACAAGCAAACAGTATAAACAAGCAAACAGTATAAACAAGCAAACAGTATAAACAAGCAAAGCATAATCGGCAAGCTTAAAACTAGCAGGGATCAGACTGTATTCCAATTTTTTTAATATTATGACCTAATTTGTAATCTAACCACAAACAAAGAAGTTGAAAAAGCAATAAGGGAATAGCACATCTCGTCTAGATGTTGTTTTACGCAGTATACACATTTTTTGGGGTATTAGTATGGTGTCAAATAATTGCACATTTGTAACCCTCACTTTATCATCTTCTGTGTTTGTGGGGATTCTATGTGTTTCAACCTAATGAGATTCCCATACAGAATAGGCGTTATACCCTTCAAGGCCAGTAAAAAGTCATGAGCCACCCAAGGACAAGTGGGATTCTCACCATAGCAATAAACCTGCCAATAAACTTAAAGTACTGCAGGTGGTCTGGGTTGATGCTGGATGCCGGGTTGATCTGCAAGCTGTAGTTGCTGTTGCTGGCGTACTCAAACAGACAGTACATTGGGTTGAGCACATCATGTGAAACATGGAAAAACCACTCTCTGAAATATAAAGGAGGAATTTTTTTTAAACCATGCTTTAATTAAACTTCCAAAAATTGTATATTCAACTCAAAACACAAAGTCAATCTTTAACAAAGATTTAATATCTGTAGCCAATTTATTTAATATCTGTAGCCAATTTATTTAATATCTGTACCTAATTTATTTAATAACTGTAGCCAATTTATTTAATATCTGTAGCCAATATATTTAATATCTGTAGCCAATTTATTTAATAACTGTAGCCAATATTTTTAATATCTGTAGCCAATTTATTTAATAACTGTAGCCAATTTATTTAATATCTGTAGCCAATTTATTTAATATCTGTAGCCAATATATTTAATATATGTAGCCAATTTATTTAATAACTGTAGCCAATTTATTTAATATCTGTAGCCCATTTCATCACTGCAATTAAACATAACTTCAAGCCATCCACTCAATTGACCGATCATTGATTTCAATACAACTAATTTCTCTACCAATCAAAATTCTTCAAGTTTAAGAAACTTCAAGACATAATTTTTTTTTGTATAAAGGATACTTTTATTAACCAGTTCTTCAACAATTTTATACCCTGGAAAATATATTTTAAAAATTCACTTGTATTTTTTTTGAAATTATCTTTTTATTCATCTAACAATATTTTAATACTAGATCTATCTCAAGGTACAGGTCAAATTTAACATAAGAAAACCATTTCTGAACATTTTATTTTAATGACATGAATAAACAAAAACGAATGTGCAGATATTTATTTTTTAAAAGTTATAGAAGTAAAATATCACGAAGTTCCGTGATGTTTATCTTTCAACAAGACTCACCTTGCTAAACCGCCATAGTCAAGACCTTCTTCCCCTTTAAAGATTATGTACAGTCTCCTCCGTAAGTCAAAAGGTTGCAACCTCATGATCTGCAGGGAAAACAAAAAAGCGCTGGGCTATGAGCAGTTCAAAGAAACACCAACGCTCTCCAACTAGCCAATATATTGTGAACTGTCCTTGAAATATGTGCACTTTAAACTTCCATTTCATAATACTAGATTAAATTTTTGTTTAGAGTTTGCAGCTATAGGCACAATTGTTAACAATATTTTACTACTGATCACTCATTATTTAACATTAAACAGTTATATTGATTAGTGATTCTGAGAAGAAATGGTCACATAAAATAGTAATAAGCCCTTTCAAATAACTGCATTTATAACTAGTGCTAACAAAGGAACAACTTTCAGCGGTATTTACTATCACGCAGCGTCAAGTTGGCAAAATGTTCTCATGTAATGAGAAAAGCTGACATACGCACCATGCACTGAAAAGACGTTCATTTTCTTGCAAAAATAAAAAAATTTACATAATGTTCATGATCAACCTAGATGCAGTGCAAAATCATGATTTTTTTAAAAAATGAAGAGCTCATATAAAGAAATACACAAATTTGGCAAGTGGATCTCCGGGTCGAGGCATTTCCCATGGCGGAATATGCATTTCTTCCACCTTGCACAATCTCAGGAAAAACATGTATCAAAAAACATTTGACAAATCCTTTATAATTATCGACATCTAACCACTTATGACAAACTACATCCATTCCCTACAATATGGATTATAAAAAGCACAACTGATATAAAGAAATAGAGAAAAAGATAAAAAAAATATTTTAAAAAAAAAACAATAACTATATAAACACTGCATCTTATCAAGAGATATGTCAATAAATTGATTGGAATGAAGGTCTCCCTTTTTTTTCTCCTAAAGTTTTATTAAGCTTAAGATGCACGGCCAACCATATTGAAATCAATGGTCAACAAAAAAAAGAATCAAATAATTTTTACGGTATCCTTTAGATCAGAAGTCTGCAAACTTTTCAGAGGGTCATGAAGGCACACAAGGCTAGAAGAAACAAGGTACCTGACCGCTTGAATGTGCTGTTGGTAGTGGTGTTGGTAGCTTTGTTGCCATGCTGGACTTAGTATAATTCGTCAGTGTATTCAGGGTTGAAGACACAATGTTCGAGGTCAACCTTCCGTTCTGCTCTTTAGGCATAGTAGTGGTTACTGGGAGGGAACTCGGTGCCAGTAATTTAAGCATGATATAAAATTACAGACTGTTCTAATAGGACGATTGTCGGCAATCCCATTCTTCATTCTTGGCAATGCTGCACAAATCACAGTACACACTTGTGAGCAACACTTGCCTTAAA
Source organism: Omphiscola glabra (assembly GCA_964017045.1). Taxonomy (NCBI): domain Eukaryota; kingdom Metazoa; phylum Mollusca; class Gastropoda; family Lymnaeidae; genus Omphiscola; species Omphiscola glabra. The sequence continues at coordinate 30,453,846 of OZ024800.1, read as the reverse complement.
GCCAGCAGGAGGTGAATAAAACTGAGACCTGAGAGTGAATTTGTTAACAACACAATATTCATCAACCCTTCCCTGTCAGGCGCTCCTGTTTCATACAACATCGGTTCTAAAAATAAAAACGGACCACAGCTTGAGTTGTGAGCAGCGGTAATGAAGAGGAAAAATTGGCAACAATTAAATTAGGCTGGATGCAATCATAAAAAACTAGGTGCGTGTTAGGCCAAACTGGAAGATAGGCCAAGTAATGAAGAAATTTTAAATTTTTTGTTTGTTTGTTTTGAAATGTAAAATACATTTTTTTTAAAATAAAAAATTGAAGACAAAAGACCAAAATCAAAACTAAAAAAAAAAAAAACAGCAGAAATTATTTTTTTAGAGCCCAGATGTTTTTCAACCAAAATAATCCTCCTTCAATTTACCTGAGCAAATGAATCTTCAAACAAGTTGTCTCTTGATACAGTTATCTTTACGTGACCCGGAAGGGCATTTGAGTGACATAGATAGCGGAACTGTCCAAGTTTCCACCTAAAACTTCGCTCGTATTGTATGGGGACCCCATAGGCACCTTTTGGACTGAAGAACAGAATAATATCCAGAAGTTTATTATTGATGAAATACTGAATGAAATTTATCATATATCAATCAAAGTAGAAAACTAAAGCAGAAGCATTTAGCAACAGATGTCATCACTATAATGACTTTGGACAATTAATGTCATCACTATAATGACTTTGGACAATTAATGTCATCACTATAATGACTTTGGACAATTAATGTCATCACTATAATGACTTTGGACAATTAATGTCATCACTATAATGACTTTGGACAATTAATGTCATCACTATAATGACTTTGGACAATTAATGTCATCACTATAACGACTTTGGACAATTAATGTCATCACTATAATGACTTTGGACAATTAATGTCATCACTATAATGACTTTGGACAATTAATGTCATCACTATAATGACTTTGGACAATTAATGTCATCACTATAACGACTTTGTACAATTAATGTCATCACTATAATGACTTTGGACAATTAATGTCATCACTATAATGACTTTGGACAATTAATGTCATCACTATAATGACTTTGGACAATTAATGTTTTTCAATAACATTGTTTAAGTTAAACAAAACATGGCAGACAGATTAAATATTCATTGTCTTTTATAAAACAAATTTAATAAAAGACGCTATTTTTTTATCTTAATTATTTTGCTAAGAATTAAAAAATATCTTGGTAACACAGTTAAGGATGATCAACAAAGAAAGAATACACAAGATCATACTAAAGCATCTATCCCACATAGTGTTTACCCTTTCTGAGGTCCACCTCTTGGATCTTGGAATGTTGTGGTCCTAGTGTTGTGGTCTACAAAGTATCTGACACCATCAGCCGTGTATCTCATCTCCCAGCCCTCAGGCAGTGGGTCTTCTTGCATAATTCTTATTTAAAAAATGGGGTGGATGGGTGGGGGAGGAGGAGTTATTTGTATGCATTGCCAAATGCTTTTTAAAAGTAGAATGTTATTATGCGTGCATAAAACAATTGTTGAATACAACAAACACTAAATAAATGAACTAGAGCAGTGGTTCTTCACCAGGGGTGCCTGCAACTCTTAGAATTTTTTATCATGAGGGGTGTGTGATATATATTTTCATATCAAGATGGGGGCGAGGGAAATGTTTTGAAATCAAGAGAGGGTGTGATGCCGCAAAAATGTTTAGAACCCCTTATCTAGAGTCTGAGACTTAGATGTATTATAATATTGTTACAAGGTAGGGCCGTTTTCTTTATGTACCCCATTAGCCTAGCCGTGTCAGATGACCAGCGTCCAGTAAGGGTCACATGTAGGTCAAGCCACGCCAACTACAGTAGCCTATAAGTGCGCTGTGTAGTCCGGTAAGGGAGAGAGAGACAAGATGAGCCTAGGGATGCGTGACTAGCTGACCGTTGCATTTGCTTAGTACTTGGTAGGGCCATTCAATAGTTAGTAGAAATAGTAATTCCAGGAACTTAGACTTGTGATAGAATTGTTTATATTACTGTGAGCTTTAGTTATTATTAGTATTAGACCTGCATTCATTTCTTTTTATGTAGATTTCATGTATCTTTGTTCACTTTATCTTCCATGTAATAAAGTACATTTATAAAGAGCACTGATTGTCTTTATTTTAGCCAATAGTGTGTCTAAAATCTACCTGTATTAGCCCCTTTTCAAATCCCCTAGACCACGAGCCTGTTCAAATTCCTTGAACATAATGGGGGCATAACAATATTAAAAGATTAATTAATGAATGAATCCAATAAATCAATTCTATAAAATTACCCTTGTGTTCTGGGGTCCTCCCACTGTGTTGTTCTGTTTCTATGATTTACAAAGTACACTCTGTTGTTACCATCCACTCTCTTTTCTGAAAAAACATTTTCAAAAATAAATAATTTTTATAATTGTTAAATTTAAAGGAAAATAAACATTTCAGAGCTATGATATACATCAGTGTTTCTAAATGTAAAGACATATGGCGCCCAAGGCGACCACAGCATATTTTAAAGTGAGACACAAACTTTGAGGAAGCGACTTTATACAACAAGGAAGGGCACCCACAGGGGTAAACATATGTTTAAGTTATCCACCAGTAAACAAAAAGGAGGTGGCAGTCACCTAAGACGAAGTGGCGCCAGACAGCCCGATCCATATACGGTTATATGTAACTGATATGTGCTAGTGTCCAGTAAATTTTAGAACAAAGTTGGGGAGCTATCAGCCCTCCAGCTTTCTAATGCTTTGCTGCTGTTTTTAAGACGAATGTTTATATTTTTTAAAATTATATGTCCTTATAGAATGGCTTCAAATCATTCAAAATATTAGTACAAATCCATTACTTTACTTCAGCTAAAAGTGGCTTCAGAAGAAGACAATCAAGAGTAAATAATAACCCGGTCCTGAACCTACCCCAACCCTCAGGTAAAGGCCCCAATGGATCATTCTCCTGTGTAGGAGCCGGTTGCTGTGGATAGAGGAATCTCTGTCCAAACTGTTCAAGTGTACGATTGCCACGCCATTCCTGCCAGTTGGCATAGTTGTTCAGTGACTCTGTGTTTGGGCGTTGCCAGGTGGTGGTTCGCGTGTTGTGATCCACGTAGTACACACGCCCTCGGGCATCAGTGCGCCTTTCCCATCTGTTTTTTTTTTAAAAGGAATATGTTAAAATTGAATTCAATTACTTTTAAAGAATGTCCCACAAGGAAAAATTGATAGGTTTACTGTCATAAACATTTAGTCTAAAAATAATTTGTTTGCTTAAGAACCATTTAGTCATAAAATGATTGCAGTTTTGCTAAGAAGCATTCAGTGCACTAGTAAAGAGTGGGAGAGAAGGCCGTTCTAGCAGGCCACAATTATTTTTGGAAACAAAGAAGAATGTTGTTTGATTGAGTACAGGGTATTTACATTTTAAATCATCTTTTGTCCTCCTCTGAATCCATCACTATCTCTTTAAGGATGCCAAATATAAAATTAACTGAATAACATGACAACATGAAAATGGATTAAGAAATAAAAATTTTGGCCAACCAACTCTCCTGATGATATTTAAAAAGAACCACTAAAACACGACACAGTACTGAAAAGCCATAATCCCTACCCTCTAGGTAAAGGCTGTGGTCTCTCCCAAGTAGTTGTTCTTGTATTATGATCCACGTAATAAGCCCGGCCATGTTGATCAGTTCTCATTTCCCAACTGCAGGTAAGTAGTTCAAATGAGAAAAATATGAGTAATTTACATACAGGTGGCTAGTGCTTTCTATCCTTCAAGTACAACTAACTTGTACTATCTATAATCATTTTATACAATATTTAAACATCATAAAATCTAGAGAAAGGTGAAGCAGGTCTTAAATGAGACAAAGCATCCTTATTGGAAGTAATTAGGAAAAGCTGGTTTAAAAAAATCAATTATCCATTAAGCCTATTTCCCGCTAAGATATTACAGTCAGCTAACTATCACAATCTGAAATGGGTGAAAGGAAGAAGAGTCTTGGAACCAAACTGAGTTATTTTGTTGACAGAAAAACCCAAAAAACAATAACATCCAATAACCATTATATATTTATGATGTTACGGTAAACAAAATGTGACATGGGTTTTCACAGCTGGCGATTCGGTGAGCCCAGTGGTTTCCAGAATATACGCTGCATGGCCCTATCTCCTAAATCTCCCCGGGCAGCGACATGAGAATCAAGAATGGGTTGAAGAGCAACAGGCGCCAAAATCGTCTTTAGAAAGGATCTTAATAGTCAATTTATATATAACATCCCATTTACTTCACATAGACAAAGGGGTGCAATAAATTTTCCTTTTACTAGTCCGCCCGGGTGGGGGGGATTTGCACATTTTCTGTTGCATTGCAAAATATTACAAAATTTTATTTCCACCTTTAATCCAATGTGACAACTTTCGGTCGTGGTAACCCACTTGAGTAACGCACATACTTTCTGCAGAGGAACCCCCCGCCCCCAATCATTATGAAAATTGTTAATTTTAAAGACTTAAATATTTAGACACACCCCCCCCCCCTACACAAACTCTCCTAAATCAACACCACCCCTTTTGCCTCTCAGGGCAAACGTAAAATAATTATAGATGGTCCCCAACCAATTGTATTTCTCGATCCATTCACTGCTGGGTGTAGAATGCAAATGCAAGTTAAAACTATCAACCGAAAATGTACTTCGTAATTTTTCTTTTTTTTAAATTGTTGAAAACTACAGGAAAGTATATATTTTCAACCCAGTTTCTTAAAATCGTAGTTATGACGGGTTTTGGTGTAAAATCGTAAAAGACATCACAAAATCGTATGTTGTTTGCCAAAATCGTACGAGTAAACAGGTCTGAAAACACCTACCCTGGTGGTAGAGGTTCTGTCGATATTGGTGCAGTGGCGGATGGTGGTGTCCCAGTCGGAGCTGATGTGCTTGTGTCTGTACTGCTGGGGGGCCTTGGAGCAGTAGTTGTAGGTGTTGGTGCTGAATGTGAGAAATTATATGTTGTAGAGTAAGTTAATAAGAGGTTTTTATATGTTGTAGACCAAGTTAATAAGAGGTTTTTATATGTTGTAGACCAAGTTAATAAGAGGTTTTTATATGTTGTAGACCAAGTTACTGACAGGTTATTATATGTTGTAGAGAAAGTTAGTGACAGGTTGAGCAAAATTATAGTCAATATTCAAAAAAGAAACGTTAAAGTGTAAAAAAAACTATCAGCACACTACATAAGAAGTTTCTTCAATTAAATTTTTAGGTTATTCTTTTGGGTATAATTAGCATCTTTACCAATACTTCACTTGATTTCCCACAAATCTATTGATAACATATATTTTTTTAACACATGTGCAGACAAAATATACCTAATACTTACTGTAAATACTCGTTCAAAGGCCCATTTGGTTCATAAGACCACCCCACTTTTGGACAGGAAAAGCTTTAAATGTCTATAAGCCGCTCTTAAGGCTAACCCATAAAATAAAATGCCAGTGTAAATTATACCAAAGAATATCTAGGATGAAATCAGAAGTCCAGACTTACATATGTTGTAATCTACTTTTATTACCTACTTATCATTACTATTTGCGAATACAGGCGTCAGTTTCTGTTATGTGTTTTTTATTAATATTTAAAACTTCTGGTATCATAAAAAAACTTGTAGAGGGTAGGATAGACTTGGACCTCAGTGATCTACATAAACTATTTCATTTTCAATAGACTTGGAGAAAATTATCAAAATCTCATATGACCTACTCAAAAGACGACCACCCCACTTATTGCCCTGAAAAATTTCCAAAAGAAGTCAGTTTTAGAACAGACAAATACTGTAATTATTTATTTCGCACAAAAAATAAGGCAAAATAAAATATCTTTTAATTACACTTATAAATTTAAAGAAACACCAAAAAACCCAATTTGAACAAACCTGCAGAAGTAGGAGAAGAAGCAGGACTGGGATTAGCCGGAGGAGGAGGAACGGGCGGTGGAGTTCTCCCTTGAGAGTTTGGCGCCCCGGGTGCTCTTGGTGCTGGTCTTCGACCACCTTCACCTGGTCTAGGATTGGATCTAGGTGTGACAGCTGATGGTCCGTTGGCTGACCCAGCTGCAGCTGACCCATTCTGCATACCACTCACTGGCCTGGGGCCTGTGTAAAAGAATTTTTGAGTTGTTCAATGCATTTTAGAAAAATAATTCTGTTATTTTTGTTCTATTACAAACAAAAAAAAACCACCTCATATTTACATTATCATACAATTTAATGAGCTACATAATGTTAAATGTTTATTTCACCAAGGGTCCAATATATTTTCACTTCCAAGGTTAGTGGTGGTCAGTTCTATTTATAAAGCAAGCATGATCACAACTTTATTACAGTATTTTGGCTTATAGGACAAACCTTTTTCCCCCTCAAAATATGTCTAAAATATGTGGTGGGTCTTGTGCGATGAAAATGTAGAAATTTTTGTCCCTTAAAAATGTATATAAAAAAAGGGGGGTTGCGTCTTATACACAGTGGCATCCTATATACACCTGCAAATACTGCAGACCTGTTTACTCTTATGATTTTGGCGTACAATGTACGAATTTGAGATGTATACATTATATATACTGTTTGTTTATTTTTACTATTAAGATAATTTATTGAACTATTTTTTGATGATATTGTACGATTTTAAAAGTTTGACGGTAAACAGGTCTGATACAGTTATTAGTTTTGGTTACTAAGGATTTTTATAAAAAGTGTTTACCATTTCTCCCCTCCTTAGGGTACTGTCTCATGTTTACTTCCATACCATTCAGTGTTATTGTCAGCTCACCAGCCTTGCCTTTCCCTTCAGATTTCAACTCTATTGTTTTGGTTAAATCTTTGACTGCAGAAGTGAAAAAAAATGTTTTTAAAATAAAGACATAGAAAACAATTTGAATATTTTTGTGTCGGAGGAAAGATAAATGTTTTTCAGAAAATTTAAGACTAATATAGTTTTACAACAGACTAAGAAAGTTTTACAACAGACTAAGAAAGTTTTACAACAGATTTTAAAAAATAAAATTAACTGATGAAATTCATATATACTCACATTTGCCATTTTCTTTTTCTAATAGTGGGTGCAGATCCAAAACAGCCTGTCCGATCACAGTGTCTGTTCTTATACTGTTGGAACTCAATACTTTTAAGTCTATTTTTGAGTATGGTGTTGCTAGACTACAAAAATGTAATATATATGAATAAATTGAAGAAAGAGAAAAAAATATGAACACAGTTCATGGCTGAATGTTTTTTCTATAACTTGGTTAAAGATTTTTTAATAAAATTAGCACATTTTAAAGGAATAAAATGCCTTTATTTTAACACCCATTGAGATTAAGAAACTTAAGATTAATTTTTAAGCAAGCTAATGTAATAAAAAAAAAATTGTTTGCAAGCTGATGTAATGGAATCTTACATTGTAAACTGTTCATCCCACTTTGGAGCAAGAGTTTTGCGGCAAACTTCAGTCTTCCGAGATGAATGACCATCCACACTAAGCTCTAAATATGGGTCAGGTTTTGATGAAAATAATCCCCCTGCCGTATTAAGTTTTGCAGCTGTGACTGAGAAACAAGGAAACCAATGCAAGAGGTTTATTCAAATGTCTATACAATTTACATATAGCCCATTAGCTGCTAATTATTATTTTAATACTGAGGTAAAAAAAAAAAAAAAATAAAAGAAAGAAACTGTCTCTTATTTACTTTCACATGTACAAAATTATAAAAGTCGAAAAATAGATTTTATTACAATTTAAAAAATAATAATAAATAAACATTTTAAGTTAACCAAGTCCCACTTACTTTAGTAATAAGCACAACAGAAATTACTGTGTAAATGCACTTGTGTTAAATTATAACAGAGACTTAAGAAAGTTTGACTTTTACCAACAACACCTTCTCAAAGAAAAACTTGGTTAATAAATTGTGTATTTTACAGTTAGCTGTGTTCTGCTAAAAAAAGTTAAGTTTTGGAAGTTACTTGTTAAATTGAGCTGAGAAAGTTGTGGTGATGGAAGGGCACCGCTGGCTGCTGTTGCAGCCCCTGCTGCTTCTCCCATATCTTGTTAACAGTGCAGTGCTAATAATGCAGCATTACTAGTCTCTGAAATGGAAGAATTATCAACTAGTCACTTTAACTTGCAGCCTATATACAATAACAAAATTGTAGCAAAAGAAAATCTGCTACTAGTACACAAAACTGGTAGTTAGTTTTTAGAATAGTAATCTTACTGAACTTCTTTCCGTCTATTCACCCCTTTGAAAGCTTCGTTCCTCCGCAGATAAGCGTATTCTTTCTCTTCCCAGGACACAGACTAAAGCATACGGTGAACGATCTTTAATTTTTCTCTGCCCCCAAACAATGAAATTTTCTCCCATTACCCATCCGCAATATACCGACCATACAAGCCTTCAAAACTGACATCAAGACACATCTCTTCAAACTCTACTATACCAAATCATTCTCACACACCCCCCACCCAACTAATAAACAACACTCAATGCTGCTGGGTGCTGTCCACGGCTAGACAGGGGTAAATTGTACTTGGGTGGGTTAGATCAATCTTTTTACAAAGCTGTTTTTAAATGTATAATTTTCTGTAACTGCTAAATTTTATGTGAAGCGCTGTGAGCCTAGCCCTAGGCTGGGGTGCTGCACTATATAAGACCGCTTGGATATAATATGGTGTGTGTTGTAAATTTTAGATTTTTTTCTGATTTAGTAATTAAGGAAATAATTATATATATTATTTATTTAATTTCTCCACATTCTACCTTGAAATCCAAAACCACCATCTCCCCCTGCCAAAACACCAACTGCTCCTTTTTTTTTTTTTTAGCCAATCAACCCCCACCACACTGACAATCTCTTAATGCTATCACTCCCACTGCACTAGTATTTTGAAGTAGGTGCCATCCATAAATGATGTCACACATCTTGGTGGTTAGGAGTCACAAATCTATAGCTAGGGTGTCTAAATTATGTTATAAATTTATGATTGAAGGGGGAGATGGGGTGTCCATTATTATGGGTGCCCTTGTAATAATATTGTCATACATCTAAAAAGTACCATTCCCATCTGTTACATTTTAAATGTTTAGCGTCTCTATAACCAGAGAGAACTATCCTTAAATAACTTAGGGCCTTTAATTTCGTCAACTTTCCAAGTATTAATGATTCAAAATGTGATTATCATGATTTTAAAGCTCATTATGCGCTTAGGAAAAGGCCTTGTACTTGTATTTAAGTATAAGCCCAGGCCCAGACCTTAGCATAAGATACGATTCTTTTATTGACCCAAATAAATTTTCAGCACATAAATACATTTTTAATCAAGACATCATTCTAAAATTAGAAAAATTAAAACATAAGCCATCTAAAGTATTTCTCTGGCATAAAACTCAGCCATTATATAAAAAAACAAATATAACTCCTTATTGACAATAATGACTTAATTAGTGATCATTTAGATTTTGTAACCTCTGGGGGAGCAAGCTAGTTAATTCTTACAGACTGGGGAAAAAAATAATATTTGTATCTTTCAGTCCTAACTTTAAGGTAAAGAATTTGCCCTGATCGAAGTGATCTTAGGTGCCTATGATGAAGAGATGATGTATCATACTAAATTTTTTTTAGTTTTACAACACCATTTTTTTCAGGTGAGGATGTTTAGTTTATGTGATATTACTAGTTTTCATGATTAGTCTATTTAATAATTGTTTGATGTCAGCTGATGAATTCCTAAACCAACTAGTTTGTTTACACAAAAATTGTAGTTTTTTAAAAGACAGGAATGTCTTTGGTTGACTTTTCTAATACAGAATTTGGCTGTGTTCATCCCATGTTAGCTTATTATAAATGGTGACAACTAGGTACTTACATGTTTCTATTTGCTCTATACTGTTATTTTTTATTGCAATATCTGCAATTTGGTAATTCTCCCTCCAGAACTCCACAACCATTTTATTCATAACATTAGTAAGGAATATAATTATTACAATACTATTACTTATTTTTGTTATAATTATAGGATTTACTAGTACTAGAACTAATGTATTTAAATTAAGTATACTATTGAATGGATGCAGACAGCCCAGGACAGAGCCAAGTAGAGATCAGCTGTCAAGAAGGGGGCTCAATCTTATGAAGCCAGTAGGATAGCCACAGCTGAGACACGCAGGCTAGCCCGAAAGAGCAACCTTAGATCACAGACTACAGCAACCATCCTCTGCCCGCAGTGCCAGAGATTATTCTGAGCACAGATCGGACTAGCAAGCCACCTACAAACTCACTGTGACCCACCTCCCTCCTAACCAGATGACTAGATGGTCCTAGTCGATGTTGATGTACCAACAACATACACTAATAGTAAAATGCTACTAATTAAATAATACTATTAGTATTAGAAAAGTTTGTTCCTCAAATTTATATTATAGGCCTACTTATTGCTACTATCAAGCCAATAGTTAGGCTTATCATAATTTATGGGTTGAAAAACCTACAATCTAAGATATCACCAGTGGCGTATATAGGAGGGGGTGACTGCCCCAGGCAGCACTAATACTTATATGTTTATTAATAATATTAAATGATAGACCAGTGTTTGAGTGTTAATGCGGCATTTAGTCAAGTATGCCACTGGAAATCACACCACAAGGTGTAAAATAGACGCATAATGTGTCTTGGCGGTGAATTTTTGGAGTGTGAAAGAATATTTAAACATTCATATTTTTCATTTGAATTTACTTAAAAAACACAAAACCCTGAAGTTTGGAAATGGGGAATTTATTTTAATCAAAGAAGATTATTCCCAAAGGAAGTGAGACACACAATTTCCATGTGTATGCATGCTGCATAGCCTAAAACAATCTTACAAATATAGTTATTTTTGGGATAGAATTTTATCTTGGTTAAATTAAACTTTGATATTAATGGTGTTAAACTAAGAGACTATCAACATACACTGGGCAAATTAATTTCTAACAAACTGAGATCGAAAATGGGACTTAAACTCAAAACTGGCCTTGACAAGGTTGCTAGATGGGGAAGACCCCAGTTAAAACACAACAGAGATGCATGACAAGCCCATCTTTAGTAGGTCTATGATATTACTAGAACTTAGAACAAGAAACCTAAATTTGTTGTAATGCTGCAATGTTTAGACTTTAGTTTAGAGGAGAAATAATCCTAGTTTCTATAATGTAGCCATTGTAGGCCTGATAAATTATAAATACACAGTAATCATAAGGCTGATAAGGCTTGGGCCCTACACTTACTTACACTTACAGGTCTTAGCTCTTGGATGATTTTCACTCAGAACGTCTATTAAGCCACATTGTAGCCTAGAGTTATAGGTTACACTTCAGTACAGTGGCTAATGTCAACTGTACTTTAACTTTAACTTACAGTACTAACTTAACTAACTAGGCTACAGTTGACACTGTGACTGTTCTACAGAGGGACAAAAAAAGTGTCTCTTCTTAGTTACTTTCTTCACATGTTTATTAAAATAATAAAAGTTGAAAAATAGATGTATAATACCGATATCCAGTGTGAAATACATTGACTATACCATGCCTATGAGTATGACTGACTGTTAATATGATTGATCTAGCCTATTTTTTTTACACTCACATTCTCTGGGTTTTTTAAATAAATTGTCACAAAACATTCTAATTCTAAGTAAGTAATCTGTCAAAGTATCATAAAACCAAATAGAATTTAGATAATAAGCAAGCAGTGTTCGTATGATACCTTTTGAAACATAAATCCGATAAAAAATGTTTGATCCTAATAGCATAACACTTAACAAGTAAGGTCCGATGATGGTGAGTTTATTGTTTATTTTAATTGTTATTGGTGTCAACAAACAAGACAAATTCTAAAGACGACCACCATTACTGATCATGTGACTTGTGACGTAAATTTAGGGTCACGATATTTCTCAATGTACTAATTTAAGGAAAGTGCTATTTAACTCCTCTTGAAAGTTACATTTAAACTTTTGAAAATAATAAAAATGCTTCAAAAATTTGCCAACTTTCTAAACGTTTCGATTTCATTAAGAAAAATAGCAGTAAAATATTTGAGTTGGTTTGTATTTTAACTTAGTAATAAAGTGTTATGGAAAGTCGACAAATTGCCGGTAATTACCGTAGATATTAAAGAATGTTAACGTAGATAACAGAAAAATATCAATTTTCATTGTAATTTATAAAATTAATAACAAAGCGAAGGGTGGCTTCCTAAACATATTTTTTTACACATTCCCCAATTTCAGCTTTGCTGCATATTAGCCACTTTAAATTTTTTTTATTAAATCGGATTTGTCTATAGAACATAATTAAAATAATAAGGATAATTACAACCAGTAACCAGTACCCCCAATATTTTCAACAATGGATATCGCATAAATTCCGGTAAATAACCAGTTTTTACTTTACTAAAAACATTTAAGGACCCATATATAACAACATTGATTACTATAACATGTAAAGGTTTTACGGTTCTGGGACTGTCTGAACTGTAGATATCATGATTTTAAAAGATGTTCATTTTTGAATATTTTCACAACGATTTGCCCTATAATCTATAATTGATCGAAATCATTATATTTTACTAAAATCGAGTTTTAAAATTTTTAAAATTGATTTTTAAGATGATTACTAACAACTGAAACAAACAAAAAAGATCAAATTCCCTTATTTCAATTTTGGTGTTTAACCTGTCCTTAACATGTTTAAGTCAGAAGCATGATGTGGACATATTATTATTATTATGACACACGGGGTCACAAACGGAAAAAAAATCCCCACATTAATATTTAACATTTAGCATACAGCTACAGCAGAGTAACCAGATTAGGGTGCCTAATTTTGCATGTAAACTAATTTATAAGAAAACCGATATTATATTAAAATTTAAAGTAAACTTCGTTTTTCAAGCTCACTCTTTTTCCCCCACCCCCTTTTTCATCCTTCTTTTTTTCAGTGTGTCAGTGTCACTGAGTGACATTCATGCCACGTGCCACGTCTTGCCACACTCTCGGTACTCCTCTGTAACATTAAAACATTGACTTAGTTACGAAAATAAAAGTACGCTTACCACATGAAATAATACCTACGTTCGAAAAAAAAAAAATAGGTCTGGGACAAAGGCAGTTTAGGACACTGTGTGGGGGCAGTCGTAAAGTTTGACCCATCTAGTAATTTTATTAACTGAAACCTAAAATTTGCATATTAATTCGGTCTAAACTTTTACTTTTCTTTGACGATCACCCCCTAATGAATGTCTTGGTTGAATTTCTGGTTTACTTCTTCTGAAGCGTATGACTTGTAATAAATATTTATTCTTGATATTTCCATTTAATTACTTCAAATAAATACTTTTCCTTGACAACATTCATTTTATTGGGCAAATGAAGATCCACACAAAGTAGAGAGATACAATTGGGCCAATCTTGGATTCACTGTAAACATAGTGTCACGTGATTCTAATCGAAATGCGGTGGTGTGTTTCTTGTGATTGATTGCATGTCAGCCGGATACAAATGTGATGCGATTTAATATCCTCTAATCTCAACTCAATAGGCCTATGACGGACTTTACACTAACGAAAGTTTACGCATGATAAGAAGTAACAATATGTAGTGAGTTTCATTTGTGTTATTAGAATTTTAGAAAGTGTATCCTTTTGTTGATGTGCAAACCTACCCATTGTTATATCTTGCCTTCCCGAATCGGCCATTCTGTCACCTCCAGTGTTTCTTTCAGACATTTTTCCCCGGGGGAGGGGCAATTCAAATTTTCAGGGGCCGGGGGGGGGGGGGCGCTGTGCCATTTGCCAGTGGCCAGGGGCGTAGCTTTGGGTTGGTAGATGGGGCATATGTCCCGGGGCGCCAGACTAGCGGGGGGAGGGGGCAAACTAGGCTATGATGGCATTTAATGGCTGAAAATAATCAGTGAGTTGAGAGGTGGGCATACAAATTAATCTTGTCCCCTGAAACCAAACACTGTAGATACGCCCCGGCTAGTATCGTCGAAATAGGGCAGATGGTGTGGTCCACCCAGGTGCCCCTATTTCGTTATATGCAGCATAGTCCATTCTTAGGATTGTGGGGGCACTAGGCATGGAGCGTATGTAAGGGGCCCCGGAAAGGGGTCCAGGGGGTGGAGCTTAGGAGAAAACACCACACACCACTGCGGCACACCCACTCTGCCTTCGTCACTGTTTCGTCTTTGCTCCCGTGTAACAACTAACCACATTGATAATTCTGCCAATAGAAAAAATGTGTGCTTCTGAGATATATGGACTTGCAAATTGTAAGCTTTAAAAAAAGCGGTTCTGTGTGCATGTGTGGCATTTTCGGACAACTGCAGAGTTTATATCGTGAAAAGGAGACCGGCAAAAATATTGGCCCGCCCATGGCGGCACTAATAGTATTAGTGTCACAAGGCAGTGTATCTATCGACATCAAAATCGGCGATCATTTTCATTGGGAAGTAGGTCGGAAATTGAGGGCGCCAATGCATCTTGATCGGTGGAGGGGAGCCTGCTTCCCAGAATTGTTTTTATTATTTCAAAATCCACTGGTGTATTTTTGAGTACACTTGAATTCATTGTTTCTATTCTACTTTTTGAACGGGGAAAGACATTTTTAAGGTTTATTGGGAGGCATTATGGTGCCCAGTTCCATACACGAACTGAATTCACTTCGTTTGTGGCATGTCCCAGAGTAATCATTTGGCACATGCATATAATCAACCCCATACTGTACCATTGGTCAGCGTGAGTGAAGGGAGTGCAGAAATTTATGGTGCTAAAGACAGTCGGCCAGACTTAAAATGCAGGGGTGCATTATTTTTGCTCATACTCGAATTTGTTGTTTCTTTTAGACAATTTGAAGTTGCATTTTAAACGTTCTGGTGGGAAGTACCAAAATTAGCCATAATAATAATCAGAGACATTTTAAATTCCGCACAAGTAGGACGTAAACTAAATTCATTCTAGTTGGGTCACCCATGAGGGTACGCTTTTGCCCTAGATTATTCTCCCTCCTCAAATCTTTATAGACCCCAGAATTTGTTGATAAATTAAAAATACAAGAATTCATTTTATCACATATCTGAATTTAGTTATGCAATATTCTACACTTAATTGGAGAGCAACGGAAGAGATCCTAGTTAAAAAATGTGTCACTTGACCTTAGAACCATCGTGTGCGCCCAGCAACCCCTACGATGCAGGATGCCTCGGATATTTTAGGGGTTTAAGATATAATGATGATATTTTTTTATTAATTATCATCTTTCATTGCATAGTTTGGCCCGGGGGGGGGGGGGGACAATACGGAAAAGTCCTTGACCTGCTTGTGTTTTGTAAAAAATAATTATATTACCCAGCCGTGACGACCGTACAGAAAAGGAAACTACCGACATGGCAGGACGCTCCATAAAACCCCTAATCATATCCGCTTCTACACTCCGCTGTGACGCCACACAGCTGTCGTGTCTACAGTTTTCGGGACAGCCTGTGCTAGGACGAAAAAAATGAGATTAAAAACGGCGAGATGTCTTTCAAATGTATTCGATTTCACTCACATACTCATTAGGAAAGTGTGGCCATTCTTGTTAAAACGATGTCACTTACAATCGATTACTCAAGATGTATTTGTTATCGAACAGTGATACCTAATAATAATACATAGTGATGCATAGTAATAAGTTATATCTTCTGAGTCTGCAGAATAGGGATACATTATTGGTCATGAGCCTGGGGAATAGTGATATAGTGTTGTCTCTGAGCTCGTAGAATCATCATCATCAGTGGCGCTACAGCCCAAGTTGAGCTCTGGCCTGCGCCACCACATTCTTCCATTCCGATCGATCCATGACTTTCCGCCTCCACGTGTGGACCCCCCCCCACCCCCTGGTGTGAGTCCTTCTCGACATCTTAATTGCATTTCTGTCTTGGTCAACCGGTGAGCCGTCTCCCACTAGGTATCCCCAAGTAGATCAATTTTACCGCTTTACAATCCTGCATTCTCTCTATTTGTTTTACCCAGAACAGCCTGCCTTTTTACATTAATTAGACACGAACAATCTGTGTCAATATAACAATATATGTTAAGCCTTAATAATAATTTTACATCATACATAAGCAGACGTTTCGGCACATGCCTTCATCAGTACAACAAGACATATAAATAATTATAAATCAAATTTAAACAATATATATATAGATACATCCTACCTAAAAAATAGAAAAAAATAGGAGTGGGTGAAAAAACCAGAAACAAAATACAGAAGAATGGAAAGGAAGTGACTTGAAGTAAAATGTAATAGCCCAATCAGAAAAAAGACATGGCGAATCCCTCTGAAACATAGGAGCCAGAATGATCAATTCATTGATCGTGGGCCCTCAAAATATAGAAGAAGAAGAAGAACTGCGATGTCTATAAAATGTCATCATGGTTGGTGCTATTGAAATGTTTGGGGACTGGACAGAGAGCCTGTTTATTTATGTTATAGAGGGGTTCTCTAAACCGGTCTCCAAGGCGACGACCTGTCTCTCCTACGGGCTGTCGAGGACTGCTGTCTTGCTGTAAAAGAATGGATGTCATCAAACAGACTAAAATTAAATGATGACAAGACTGAGGCAATTGTTTGTGGTTCAGACGCCAATCTTCGGAAAGTTGCTATCACATCAATAAAAGTTGGTGAATCAGAGATCCCGTTGTCCTCCTCTGTCCGAGACCTTGGTTTTTATATTGAAATTAAACTCAGTATGATTCCACATATCAGTTCTGTAGTCAGTGCATGCTTTTTCAACTCAAAAATATTACAGCCAACGCTGTAGCGGTAACTCTAATACAGTCAAGATTAGATTATTGTAACAGGTCTTCTTCTTCTTCTATATATTAAGGGCCCACGATCAATTTATTGCTCATTATGGCTCCTATGAATGTAGATGGGATTTGCAATGATGTCTCTGTGCCTGGTGTTGATGAGGATATTTCACTGGTTACAAGAGTGACTGTTTGGGGGTATCATGCACTGGGGGTTGGAAGGCCTGAGGCAATAGACTCAAATGAGTCGTTGTCGCCTCAACTGTTCCTTTTGGAAGCTTGTTCCAGTCCCTGATTGTCTTTGGTAGGAATGAGCAGTTCCTATACTGGCTTCTCGCTGGTATGAGCCGGAACTGCCTGTCATGGCCTCGTCGCTGTCTATGGGGGAGAGGGACGAGTTTCTGTTTAATACCAGAGCAGTGGATTAGCCCATATATCCTGTAAATCATGGAGAGCCTGGACTGTCGTCGTCGTTCCTCCAATAGTGACCAGCCCAGTGTTTCCAGCATGCTGCCAATACTAGAGGTATTCATGTTGCGGTTCAGGACCAGGCGTGCTGCCCGTCGCTGTACTGCCTCCAACCTGTCGATGCTCTTCTGAGTGAATGGGTCCCAGACCGAAGATGAATAATCTAAAAGCGGCCGGACAAAGGCTTTATAGGCTCTTTCTTTCACACGGAGTTGCTGATCTTTAGATTACGCCTTAAGAACCCCAGGGTTTTGTTTGCCTGGTTGCACACATTGTTAATATGCTCGTCCCAGCGGACCTCTCTCTGAATGGTAACACCCAGGTACCTTACGGAGGAAACTGACTCAAGCAAATGACCATGCAATTCATAGTGGTAGAGTAGAGGAGTACAACTTCTAGAGACTGACAGTGTCTGGCACTTGGCTGGATGAAATTCCATGTCCCAGCTCGCCTCTCACTCAACTAACCGATTGAGATCCTCTTGTAGCTGGTCCTTGTCAGATCTGTTGGTGATCGTCCTGTACACGAGCTTGCGCCATCCACCACTACTGCTTGACATCGGTTGTTGAGGAAGCTAGAGATCCATGTTATAGAAGTGCCTTGGATCCCATATCTCTGAAGTTTGTGGGGTTTACCTCAGAACCAAATTCAGAGACGCCAGAAGGACACAATTCTGCAGGACGCATTGTATCGCGGATAAAGAATTCTGACCAAATCACCCCAGTTCTACGAGATCTCCATTGGGTTCCTGTGAGTGAGAGCATTAACCACAAAATTCTGTCCTTGGCGTACAGCTGAATAGAAGGCTCTGCTCCGGAATATCTGAAAGAACTGCTTTATAAATATGGAACCTTAAAGAACCTGCGGTCCTCAACTCAGTCCTTACTGAAAATTCCCATTGTGGATGAACACAGAAAAAGTCGTACGAAGTGCGCTCTTTTGAAGCGATAGCGCCAAAGTTATGGAATAGTTTACCTCAATCTTTGAGGAATATTGAAAAGGATAGAAAATCATTTAGGAAACATTTAAAGATTTTTTGTTTAAATAGATTTGAGGAAACCAGAGCGCAGTGAGCATGCTAAAGTAGCCTGGATACCAGCGCTATAGAAGTATCCAATCAATCAATCAATTATTTACCGCACCTTTTACAAAGGATGGTGTAAATCACGTTGCGACTTTTGCAGGTAAAGCCATCTTTTATTCTGAATATTTCCAGAGGGAAAGTGATCTTATCAACTTGAATCACGTAGGGACATGTGTTACTATGGCTACGATTGCAACTTATGGTGCCTTTATGCGCTTGAATAGCCTCTTTTAATTGTTGCCACGATGTGTGGCTCTTTGAACATTTAATCAACCTCATGCTTTGTACGAATTCTCCATCCAACATTTTTTATCATGGTACTGTATATTTTCTTGAGGATTTTCCTTTAACATTTACTTAGATTTGTCTAATCTTTTACTTTATTTTCCGTTTTTTAAAAATAAAAATTATATTTTGGTAATGCCGCAAATTTTTGTCATTGGCCCAAAATCTAGGTCAATTGTGCGCCGAGGTCGTTGTTCATTGTATTCCTTAAAGCTTCCCTTGTGAGCCAGTCACTCAATTAGTGAAGAAAATGCACACCAGGTTCACCTTGATTTCAAATACAATCTATTAGAACTTTATTTTTGATGCAGGTAACAACAGAGAAAAAATCTAAGATTCATTCTCATTTCGAATTAGTTGAAGATACTGACCAGTTTTGGAAGGGTGCTATCTGAGGATCTTTCCAAGACTTTCTCTGTCGTATGATCTTTCCAAGACATTCTTTATAGTAGGATTTTCCCAAAACTTTCTCTGTCGCAGGATCTTCCCTAAACTTTCTCTGTTTTGGGTTTTCAAAAAAGTCAACAAAGAAGCCGGACAAAGTCTAAAAATCTGCATTCCATTGAGTATTTCCTACGATTGACCACTTGGAAAAAATGTAACCAACCCCCCCCCCCCCCCCAAACCTCCACTGTGTTATCCACTGCTCAGTGTTTTAATTTTGAAATTTATTATTGTGATTGTAATTTTGTAAAATAAACTATTTTGAAATGTAGTGTTGTACAGTTGGTATTCTAAAGTGGTTCTTGATAAGCCATTGTGTAGGGAATTTCAATTTAAAGCTCTATGACGATAAAATAAACATACCCACGACTCAGGAGTCATTAAGTTGTAGTTTAAACTTTATTTTGCTGGGAATGAGAGAATATCAGAGAGACTACGAGAGAGACTACGAGAGAGACTATGAGAGAGACTATCAGAGAGACAATCAGAAAGACAATCAGATTGATCGTTATCTTAGGGTGCGAACATTTGCACTGTCAACCAGAAAAAAAGTGTGGGGTGGGGGGACCGGTGCTCACTACTCAAATTGAAGATTAGAAATGTAACATTTTATTTCATAGCTACTTAGATGTCACTCGATGCATTGTATGCGGAATACGGTCACCTCGACTAAAAGTTTTCCAGACTAATGCAAGGTCCACATGGCCCAGGTTTTAGACACCGTTCTTCTCTCGAACGCCATTAACCATTAAGTATGCAGCAAACACGCTACAAGATATATAACGATTTTTTAAACACTAAATTGTGTTCAAGGGCATGGAGCTCCGACTGAAATATTTTTTTTTAAACTCCACGTGATTACGGTCTCACTGTTAGCGACATTAAAATATTTACCTGTATCACAGCGAGCGTCCCGATAACCTGCTCTGCTGGAATCCATGCATTTCCCGTCCAGGTTACAACCCTTGTTACCGCCAAACATCCTGTCATACCGATATAACAAACGAAGCTACGATAGCTGCACCTTTTCCTGAATAAAATATAACAAAAACCAGAAGTATAAATATGTTTGATATAATTTGACCATGAGTGTAAAGTCGATGTAAAAACGTCCAATGTATTCAGGAGTTACGATATGCCAGGTTGTCTTGTGTGGTTTACGAGACCGGGCCGAAAAAGGGAGTTTAACATACACAAAAACGGCTATAGAGACAAAGAGTATAATCGGGTTGAGTTAATTTTTTAAACCATGTTGATTCTAGCTCGTGGAAATATTGATCGCCGTCAAACCACTTCCGCTGTCAAGATCCACACATATATACATAAAGTACACGAGGACACATTTAGGTACTCTTAGGTAAAAAGAGAACATACAGGTACACAAAAATACAAACTGGTTTTCAGACATGTACACACGCGTGCACACATGTAAAAACAGGTACACTCAGGTATAAACGTGTACAAACATGTATATACTGGTACTCAATGCTACACACAGGTACATACAGGGAATAAACAGTACACACAGCAACACACAGGTACATAAAGGCAAGCAACTAAATGGCACAGTTTTTCCCCACAATGTTTTCTGCATTGCAGCCACGAGTACACTTGTCACAGTACATGTTACACGGCCCACCCAAGTCACAAGCACAACTGAAAACTGAAAAACAAAACAAAAACACAGCAGACTGAATAAACACATTGTTGTTATACCTTCTTACTTTCGGATACTTTATTTTATCTCTTATTTAACTCGGTTTGGTGTATACTTCAACAACCGTAGGGCACGCGAAATGGTGTGTTGGTGCCGGTGCTGCCCCGTTAGTCTGTTAGGTCGGGTTCGAACGAAGCAGTCGTTAATTTTTTAAATATTCTATTTCTATCGAACCGGATGTTAAAAATTTAAAAAAAGAATTTTTTTTTGTAATCCAAAGAAATCCCACCGGTACAGAAATGGCTGTTGCACGTTTTGGAAGCCTATTGCTAGAGACGCTTGAAATGCTGTTTAAGAGCTTGTCTCTCTTGCCCTATGTTAGTTTCTTGTCTCTCTTGCCCTATGTTAGTTTCTTGTCTCTCTTGCCCTATGTTAGTTTCTTGTCTCTCTTGCCCTATGTTAGTTTCTTGTCTCTCTTGCCCTCTGTTAGTTTCTTGACTCTCTTGCCCTATGTTAGTTTCTTGTCTCTCTTGCCCTATGCTAGTTTCTTGTCTCTCTTGCCCTATGTTAGTTTCTTGTCTCTCTTGCCCTATGTTAGTTTCTTGTCTCTCTTGCCCTATGTTAGTTTCTTGTCTCTCTTGCCCTATGCTAGTTTCTTGTCTCTCTTGCCCTCTGTTAGTTTCTTGACTCTCTTGTGCTATGTTAGTTTCTTGTCTCTCTTGCCCTATGTTAGTTTCTTGTCTCTCTTGCCCTATGTTAGTTTCTTGTCTCTCTTGCCCTATGTTAGTTTCTTGTCTCTCTTGTGCTATGTTAGTTTCTTGTCTCTCTTGCCGTATGTTAGTTTCTTGTCTCTCTTGCCCTATGTTAGTTTCTTGTCTCTCCTGCCCTATGTTAGTTTCTTGTCTCTCCTGCCCTATGTTAGTTTCTTGTCTCTCCTGCCCTATGTTAGTTTCTTGTCTCTCTTGTGCTATATTAGTTTCTTGTCTCTCTTGCCGTATGTTAGTTTCTTGTCTCTCCTGCCCTATGTTAGTTTCTTGTCTCTCCTGCCCTATGTTAGTTTCTTGTCTCTCCTGCCCTATGTTAGTTTCTTGTCTCTCTTGCCCTATGTTAGTTTCTTGTCTCTCTTGCCCTATGTTAGTTTCTTGTCTCTCTTGTGCTATGTTAGTTTCTTGTCTCTCTTGCCGTATGTTAGTTTCTTGTCTCTCTTGTGCTATGTTAGTTTCTTGTCTCTCTTGCCCTATGTTAGTTTCTTGTCTCTCTTGTGCTGTGTTAGTTTCTTGTCTCTCTTGCCCTATGTTAGGTTCTTGTCTCTCTTTCCTCTTGTTAGTTTCTACTCACCACATACGTCTTTGTCCTGTTTTGAAAACTGTCGAACTCGAGTTCGAAAAAAAATCTTTGAAATTCCTTCTTTCCCGCCAAGAGTTATCAAATTCAAAAGAGGTTCCTCAAAATCTGTCCTTGCACCCTTCCCGACACTTAGTAAAATCTTCAGAAGGCTAATTGATTCACTTCACGTCAACCTACAAAGCTGAAACTTGTCACATAGATTCGTAGCCGATGACAATACATTTGTATCAAATTTTCAACCCCACACCACAATCCTCCAAAATTAGTTTTTCCTGGGGAAAATGAAAGAAATATATTACGCCACCGAATTCACGAAATAAAATTCCCGAAAACTGCACTAAATGAGATTCTTTAAAAAAATATCGCAAGTGCGTTTGGTGCGGAATATTCTTTTGTTTTTCTGAAACAGCTGGAGAAATAAATATGCGTTGTCAAATCGGGTGGGACATTAGTATAGTCTAATAATATAAAATAAAATAAAAAAAAAATGAAAAAAAAAGTATTTATACGAAAAAATTAGTTTTAAGGGTGGTTTAATTAATCAGAACTTTTGCCTAAGTTAAAGATTATAAAAATAATTTAAAATTATCAAAGTTAAAAATATTTGATGTTTTATTTCTAGATCAAGTGTGTGTGTGTGTGGTGGGGGGGGGTGTTGTTGGTACTGCTGGTAGTCATTGCACGAACAAAGACAGATCTATTGAAGCTGTATATGTTTTACTAATTATTTCAGCAAGTTTGGCCAAACATGCGCCCATTACTTTCCAATATGGGCGTTGAATTGGTTGGGTTATTTTAATCTGCGTTCAACACGCACATTTTAAACATACTAATTGGTACTTTGATATCATCCAATCAAATGTGTTGGTACTTGGCACCGTGATATCATCCAATCAAATGTGTTGGTACTTGGCGCCGTGATATCATCCAATCAAATGTGTTGGTACTTGGCGCCGTGATATCATCCAATCAAATGTGTTGGTACTTGGCACCGTGATATCATCCAATCAAATGTGTTGGTACTTGGCACCGTGATATCATCCAATCAAATGTGTTGGTACTTGGCACCGTGATATCATCCAATCAAATGTGTTGGTACTTGGCACCGTGATATCATCCAATCAAATGTGTTGGTACTTGGCACCGTGATATCATCCAATCAAATGTGTTGGTACTTGGCGCCGTGATATCATCCAATCAAATGTGTTGGTACTTGGCACCGTGATATCATCCAATCAAATGTGTTGGTACTTGGCGCCGTGATATCATCCAATCAAATGTGTTGGTACTTGGCACCGTGATATCATCCAATCAAATGTGTTGGTACTTGGCACCGTGATATCATCCAATCAAATGTGTTGGTACTTGGCACCGTGATATCATCCAATCAAATGTGTTGGTACTTGGCACCGTGATATCATCCAATCAAATGTGTTGGTACTTGGCACCGTGATATCATCCAATCAAATGTGTTGGTACTTGGCACCGTGATATCATCCAATCAAATGTGTTGGTACTTGGCACCGTGATATCATCCAATCAAATGTGTTGGTACTTGGCACCGTGATATCATCCAATCAAATGTGTTGGTACTTGGCACCGTGATATCATCCAATCAAATGTGTTGGTACTTGGCACCGTGATATCATCCAATCAAATGTGTTGGTACTTGGCACCGTGATATCATCCAATCAAATGTGTTGGTACTTGGCACCGTGATATCATCCAATCAAATGTGTTGGTACTTGGCACCGTGATATCATCCAATCAAATGTGTTGGTACTTGGCACCGTGATATCATCCAATCAAATGTGTTGGTACTTGGCACCGTGATATCATCCAATCAAATGTGTTGGTACTTGGCACCGTGATATCATCCAATCAAATGTGTTGGTACTTGGCACCGTGATATCATCCAATCAAATGTGTTGGTACTTGGCACCGTGATATCATCCAATCAAATGTGTTGGTACTTGGCACCGTGATATCATCCAATCAAATGTGTTGGTACTTGGCACCGTGATATCATCCAATCAAATGTGTTGGTACTTGGCACCGTGATATCATCCAATCAAATGTGTTGGTACTTGGCACCGTGATATCATCCAATCAAATGTGTTGGTACTTGGCACCGTGATATCATCCAATCAAATGTGTTGGTACTTGGCACCGTGATATCCTTCAGAAAAATTGGTACATTATTCTTTTTTAAACTTATTGGTACTTTTAGCTTATTCAAACTTCTTGGCAACCTGATCTTATATTAAACTTATTGGTATTTGGATTTCATTCAATTTTATAGACACTTTGATCTTTTTTAAATCCCTTTTTATTAACTTCGCTTTTTGCTCATGTTTTTATGGAAAATCTTCGGAAGGCTAAACGACCCACTTACCGTCATTCTATCGAGCACAAATTTGGCACATAGACTCGTTGCCAATGACAACACATTATTATTAATTTTTAGCTCACTCCTCCGCTCCCAACCCCCCCCCCCCCCACAAATAATAAATATATATATATATCAGTTTTAACGTTACCAGATGCCACTGATTTCCCGAAATAAAATTCCCGATAACTGAGCTAAATGAGATTCTAAGAAATATCGCAAGTGCGTTTGGTACGTAATATTTTCTTTTATTTTACGCAAATATGGGTTTTAGGGGTTGTTCAAATTATTTCAAAAGTATTAAAATTATTGTCACTGAGACCAGTTTTTTAATGGTTTAACCACACTTCAGTTTAACAAAACGACAGTTTCATTGAGTCTTTATCTAGACGGAGTTAAGCTGGTGGAACTGGAAAGTAGCTTAAAATTTATTGCCAAACTGATTTCATCCAGTGGCGTAGCTTGAGTTTGTGCCACCTACCTCTCAGAAAAGAAACCAACTAAACAATAAGATCACTGGCCGCTTGGAAAGGGGGGCAATGGGGGTGATCGTCCACCCGAGGGCTTCACTTATCAAAATGCATAATTCTCTATGTAACACTGTCACAAACGCTACCTGATGGCACCGATTGCACTCAATAACATTCCCGTTAACTACATTCAATGAGATTCTTAAAAATTACCGCAGCTGCCTCTGGTGTGTTATAGGCTTGGACATTAGAATATTAATATAGTTCAGGGGCGTGAAAACGTGTGCAGTTGCGAGCCTAAGGGGGTGGGGGAGCAGAGAACTAACTTTAGTACATTGTATGTTCACGCATTGTGGCCGCGATTGTTTGGTGGTTTATAGCTAGTCATATGTAAATATTACTTACATATGACATTCCTATCACATTACTCTTTATGTTCCATTGGACACCACATTTTCAGCTAAGTTTGTATTTTTTATTTTATATTGTTTTTATTGTTGTTTGTTCCTTTAAGAAGGTTTCTTGCCGACACGTTCGTTGTTTTGTTGCGTCATTTTTTCAGATTTTCCCATACTTTGTTTCGCTTATTTCAATATATAAGTACCAATGAATATGTACTTATTTCCATACCCCTTGCCGCTTACAATTCCTATAAATTGTTAAGGGTATGAGAATCACTGTTCTTAGTATGAACTCTGTTAGGTGCGTCAGTTGTGTCATGAGTGTTATTTTTGTGTCAGGAGTGTTATTATTGTGTCTGAATGATCATTGGATGACAGGAATAGAATAATAAACAAGTGTGTGGATCTAAGGCATAGAATATACGTGGCAGAGAGCGAAAGAATGAGAGAGAGAGAGAGAGAGAGAGAGAGAGAGAGAGAGGAAGAGACAGAGAGAGAAAGAGTTGATAAAGTATATAGTCATGAGACGTTGGTGAGTGATAGCTCCTATGTTTTGTGATAGACTGTGTAGTTATAAAGAGATACGGTCACCAGATGAATCTGTGTGACAAATAAATTTAATAAAGAAGAATCCTAGTCATTCATAAAGTGTAACTGTTCCAATAGTCAGTGTGCCTAGATATTTGTTTTTTAGACTTCATACATGTATATGATTGATCTCACAAATGTGGAACAGTCAAGGGACATAAGGTTGGACACTTGAGACTGTGAGATGAATGTAGAACACAGAGGCAGACCAGTCAGAACACACAGGCAGACCATTAGAAAACAGAGACAGACCATTAGAACACAGAGACAGACCATTAGAACACAGAGACAGACCATTAGAACACAGAGACAGTCCAATCAGAACACAGAGGCAGACCATTAGAACACAGAGGAAGACCATTAGAACACAGAGACAGACCATTAGAACACAGAGACAGACCATTAGAACACAGAGACAGACCATTAGAACACAGAGACAGACCATTAGAACACAGAGACAGACCATTAGAACACAGAGGCAGTCCAATCAGAACACAGAGGCAGACCATTAGAACACAGAGGAAGACCATTAGAACACAGAGGAAGACCATTAGAACACACAGGCAGACCAGTCAGAACACACAGACAGACAAGTCAGAATACAGAGGCAGACAGTGTTTCTTTCAGGCATACCTCCGGGGGGGGGCACTGCCCCCCGGAGCAAGTCAAGTGCCCCCCGGGGGAAAATGTGTAAGAAAAAATAATAATAAAAAAAACTACTCTAAATTTAATTTTTATAAAATTTTTAAAAGTTATTGAAATGTGTGCCTTTAATCGATTACAATTATTGGAACAAATAAAATATCGCTTTGTTCGATATATATTGATGATCCATATCGTTCAGGTTAATCTTGTTACAGGCTCGCAGAAATCGATTATAAATATGGTATTGTTTTGAAAATTGGCCGCTCCTGATCATAAGCTAAAGCTTACTTTTTCTGATTCGCAAATATCGGTATCTTTTATTTAATTACATTTTGCAGCTGCAAAAGTTGAAAGACTTTTTAAATATAGTTCTTGCTAATAAATAAACATGTGCAATCTGTTTTTAAATTATATTGTATAATAGCATCATGCTTTTAAAAAATCATTTTTAGCAAACATTTTAATGTAGTAGATTCCATACATGTATGCTGACATAGATAAAATGAAAATTAAAAAAAAATAATAATAATAATTTTAAAACAAAAAATTAGGAATTTAGCGGTTACATACAAATAGTGGACATTTCATCATAATTATTAAATCGAGTGTTTCTAATTTTTTAACACAGTTTCGGGAACAGAGTAAAATGATTTTAAAAAAAAGTCTTTATTTATTAAATCCCCAATGACTTTTATCTGTTAATATAATAATAATAAACAATCTTCCCCAGCTGTTTGAACTATTAAAAAAAAATATTTTAAGATGATAAAATTTGAGTATTTCGATTATCTTGTACATGCCATTTTTGGTAGTAGTTAAAAAAAAATTATATGGAATTGGTAAAAAAATTGTTTTAAAGTATAATATCAAAGAGGCAAGTTGTAATGATCTGAAGCAAATTATAGTAGTCTAAATTTCTTAATTAACATTTAAATCAACTGAATATTGAGAATTGAAACTTTAATAATTTATACGAAAAAAAAATCACACATTAATAAATATATGAGTCTTTTGTAAACAATTCTTGACTTCTAAACAATTATATCGGTTGCATATGATTTATAAATATATACCAATTTTGAAAACCCATAAAGATATATTCTATAGCCTTTTGTACAGAAAAGCTTTTTTTTCTTTTTGACTTTGGTGAAACTTGGAAATATTTTGAAATAAACGTATGTTTTTGGTTTTTCTTTTTCGTTCAAAATGTAAAACTATTTTAACATTTCTTTTTTGGGATGGATCCCTTTTTTGGAAGGAAGTCTTTTTTCTTAATTTTACAAATATTTTGTAGTAAATTCATTATTTTTATGTAGTTAATCCCAAAAAATATTTTAAAATAATAACTTTAAAAATACATTACTTTTCAATTTTAAAAAAATGTTTGCATACCACACTTAGTCAAGCAGAGACGTCGCTTGTACGATGGCTCTTATGTCAAATGACACATAAAATCTTAACTAGCATCTCTCCGTTGCTCTGCAGTTAAGTGTTTAATGATGCGAAACTAAATTTAACTACGGTATTTTAAAAAAAAAAATGCATTCTTGCATTTTGAATTTATCAAAAAATTTCCGGGGCCTATAAAGTTTTAAGGGGCGAGTCTAAGCTAAGGAGTATCTCTCGATAAAAAACATACACTAAGGGATCCCAATTGGACTGAATTTATTTAATATTGTGCTGGTGGAAGAGTTAGTGATGTCCTGTTATTATCGTCATTTCTAGCGCTTCCCACCCAAATGTCTGAAATGTTTACATCAGTGGCGCTTCATCCCATTTAGGGCCCTGGTCTGCTCCACCACATTCTTCCATTGGGATCGATCCATCGCTTTACACCTCCATGTGTGAACCCCAACCTTTGTAAGCCCTTCTCTACATCGTCAATCCATCTCAGTCTTGGTCGACCGGTGAGCCGTCTGCCCCTAGGTTTCTGCCTGTAGATAGTTTTTGTTGCTCAAGAATCCGGCATCCTTTCAATGTGTCCTGCCTAGGGCAGTCTGCCTTTTTTTTATATTGTTGTGACTATGGATGGGTATTTGTACAATTGATATAGCTCTTAGTTTGTACGGATTCCCAAAACAAAATTGTCTATCATCGGGTCATATATTTAGCAGGTTCTCTGCTTTTCTGGTAGGAACCAAGTCTCACTACTGGTCTTGTGACAGTGGTGTATACTTCCTTCTTTGTTCCCTTATCGAGATTTTTGCTTTGAAGTAGCTTTTGTAAATTGAAATAAGAACGGTTTCATGCTGTTATTCTTTCTTGTACATCCGATTTTATTTCCTCTTGCTTATTTATAGTCACCCCTAGATATTTGAAAGTAGCTACCCTCTCAAAGGCGCAGATGTTCATATTGATGAAGTCATCAGTGCGTATTTCCTGACATCATAAATATTGCCTTCGCTTTATTTACATCAAGACCAGCTTTGACCGTCACATCTTCAAGTTCCCTGAAAGTTTTAATTATATCATCAATGCTGTTTCTACCAAGTAGCGCTATATCGTCTGTGTAGGCCAGGTATTGCAGTGGCTGGCTTTATAAAGTTCCTTATGGTTGTTCTGTACCACCTCTCAGATGCTCACACGTATGTTTCTAATTCTTTTTTCTAAAGTGATGTAGAAAATGATACACGGATTTCCTTGTCTGAGGCCCAGATTGATTGGGAACTCCCTCAAGTACTCCCACTGTACTTTGATTCTACTTTTGTAGTTATCCATCGTCATATGTATGAGTCGGGTAAGTTTGTTAAGGACTCCAAGTTCCAGCACAGCATCGTTCATGTATTTCCTGTCTATGCTATCATAACCTGATTTATAGTCCACATATAGTTGGTGTATGTTGATGTATTCTTAGCATTTTCTACGAGACATCTAACAGTAAATATATGAACGTTTGAAATGCTCCTTCACACATTGTCTTAAAGATACGTTGAATACAGTGCATGATACCCTCACTAGGTAACTCTTGTTACCAGTGAAATATCCGCATCAACACCAGGCACAGAAACATTGCAAATCCCATCTACATTCATAGGAGCCATAATGATCAATAAATTGATCGTGGGCCCTTAATAGACAGAAGAAGAAGAAGAAAAATTTGCACCACAATGCATCACTGCATTTTTAATTTATTATTTTTAAATTAAGGTGACCCCTGCCCCCACTTTTGCTCAAACTCTTCGGATTCCTCAATTTCTGCTACCCCCCCCCCTTTTTTTTTTCCTTGACTTCGATCAATGTGACTAACGGGTTGAATCTAATCTTGTGTCAAATTATTTTCTTCGGCACACCACAACCAAAATGAATTTAGTTTGTGTCTGGTACTGGTCGCCATAATGCCTCCCCGATCAAATGAAAGTCTTATCAAAACATTCGAATCATGTATACTCCAAAATGCACCTTTTGATTGTTAAACAATCACACATTTTCTGCTGCCCTACTTCCCGATAAAAATTACTTGCCATGACAGCCAAATTTGGTGCTGATATATACACTGCCCAGCGGCGTGCCTAGTGTTAGCGCCACCTTAGGTGGGTTAACTTTTTTGCTACGCTACCCTTCTCGATAGAAACTCTGCAGATGTCCGAAAATCCCGCCGCTCTATCTAAAGAAAAAATGACACCTGGGAAGACCAAATGTTCGCCCCCCCTCCCACTTCTACGTCACTGACGTGAGTCTTTGATGACAGGGGACAAGATTCATTTTTACACCCCCCCCCCATGGCTAAACTCTGAAACCTATTATTTTCATCCATTAACACTATAGCCCATTAGATGCCCCCGCTAGTCTGGCGCCCGGGGACATATGTCCCATCTGCCACCCCTTAGCTACGCCTCTGGCCACTGAAAAACTGGCACTGCCCCCCCGAGCGTCAAAAGTGCCCCCTCGGGGGAAAATTTCTGAAAGAAACACTGGAGGCAGACCAGTCAGAATACAGAGGCAGACCATTAGAAAACACAGGCAGACCAGTCAGAACACAGACATAAACAAGGAAATACAATTAGCTTCTCTTATCCACGATAAGGATAACCGCCAAACACATAATCAAGTGATTAGCAATGTTGTATACATTCTTTTATTGCAACAAATTTTTGGTGGGTAGCGTTCTTTAATGACTACAGTTAACTTCACTGTTGAGCCAGTTGCACGTTATTCTATACATTTACATATATGTACTTTATAGGGTCGTGGTTGTGTGTTTATAGACACATTTATTTACAATCACAGACACTCAGCTACGGCATAGCAATTTATAAAATAGAAAATGAAATCTACACAACTTAAAAATATGACAAAAATCATACAGGGTTTCTATATTCTTCACTGATAATTTGTTTAATGATGTCAAACTTCCGACCATACAACAGACTGTAGGCTTTGACAGTAGGCATTGACAGTCTTCAAGACGACACTTCAAACCAATCACATTTTTTCTTTAGTTTTTTTTTTCCTTTCATTTCGGACGTCCACCATCATATATGCTCTTTCTGATAGTTGGCGTAATGATTTTGTTGTGATGGATTATCGCGTATCCACGGTAGCTGGCTACTTGAGTTCCTTCTCACACAGAAAGTAGAACTGGCGCTTCTCGGTGTAGCAGGGCACGGACACCATCTCGGCCAGGCCCGCGAGAGTTCTCAGGGCGATGCAGTCGCTGTTGATGCTAGCGAGAACTGGTTCGCCCACAGCCCAGGAGAAGTAGTTGACCTGTTCATGAAAACCATTCCACAGTGGGCATTAAGCCTCTAATGATTAATACTTTGTATATCTAGTTTATATATTTAAGACATCGAATTTTAGACAAAGTACATCTGCTAAAAGGCTATTTTTAGACCTAGTTTTATATTCAACCTCCATACGACTACCGGAACTACACAGTGAAGATATGTATGACTCGAGTAGTACACACACAGAACGTAAACAACACAATGAGTGTTGAACTCTGCTTTTTTAAAAGTTGATGTAGTTAGATATTCATCACGTCATCTCCAAGTGTAGCCAAGATATCTATTCTAGTAAGCCTACTAAGACAATACAGTAATTTATACAACAATTAATATGACCAAGAACTAAGGAAGTCAGAAGATACTACAAGTACAAGATACCAGTCAATGAACACAACAGAGGAACTATTACACGGCCAACTGTAGTCACCTGCACAAGACGTCTATTATGCAGTTATGAAGTGTGTGTTGGGTAGCAAGACATGGAAAGTGTATATTTCCCCTGCAAAATGTCACTTATTTTAGACGACTGCTAAACTAGTAGTGCCACAGTTTTAAAAGTGTTTAAGTCATCCTTTAATATTGGAGATTACTATTTAAAGTGCTGGACTATTCACATTATCATTTTATTGCATAAACTTTGGATATTGAACATCTAACAGAACCCAATCAAGTCGTGTTGTTACTATTTATGTTGGATTAATTTGAACAAGATACTTCAACTTTTGAACAGTTTACAAGGTTGACTTTAAAATGCTTTATGAGAGTACAAATGAAACAAGCTGGACATACTTGATCATTAAGGGTAAACAAGCTGGACATACTTGATCATTAAGGGGAAACAAGCTCGACATACTTGATCATTGAGGGTAAACAAGCTGGACATACTTGATCATTAAGGGGAAACAAGCTGGACATACTTGATCATTAAGGGGAAACAAGCTGGACATAGTTGATCATTAAGGGGAAACAAGCTGGACATACTTGATCATTAAGGGGAAACAAGCTGGACATACTTGATCATTAAGGGGAAACAAGCTGGACATACTTGATCATTAAGGGGAAACAAGCTGGACATACTTGATCATTAAGGGGAAACAAGCTGGACATAGTTGATCATTAAGGGGAAACAAGCTGGACATACTTGATCATTAAGGGGAAACAAGCTGGACATACTTGATCATTAAGGGGAAACAAGCTGGACATACTTGATCATTAAGGGGAAACAAGCTGGACATACTTGATCATTAAGGGGAAACAAGCTGGACATACTTGATCATTAAGGGGAAACAAGCTGGACATACTTGATCATTAAGGGGAAACAAGCTGGACATACTTGATCATTAAGGGGAAACAAGCTGGACATACTTGATCGATAAGTAAACAAGCTGGACATACTTGATCGATAAGTAAACAAGCTGGACATACTTGATCGATAAGTAAACAAGCTGGACATACTTGATCGATAAGTAAACAAGCTGGACATACTTGATCGATAAGTAAACAAGCTGGACATACTTGATCGATAAGTAAACAAGCGCCCACTTTAATTTCAAACGTTAAATTGTGACTCTTTATGAACCTTGCTCTGTTACAATTTATGTTTAATATGATAGAGATGCATTCAAAATGGGACTTTTACTAAAATCATATACAGGCCCACATTGACAGACACACATACATGAACAAACTAACTTCTACAGACTCACATAGAGAGATATATATTTTTATAAATCTGAAATCGCCAATCAGCTAATTGCATGTAAATTGTTGTATTGAGAAAATAACAAATTAAAACCTGACCTATTCATTAATCGATGTAAATGACAGAATGTAAAATATACGACGCTACACTGAGCACTGAATACGGCACCGGGTTGTCTGTGTAAGACATAGAAGTGTCTAAACTATATGCCGTGTACATCGCTGACTGGCTATTGCCCCAGGCTGACAGTGTAAGACATTGAAGTAGTCAGAAAGTAACTTATAATATAGTAGATATGCAAGTTACACAATAATTGATATATTGCATGAGGTCAGGGATCTATTATGTTCATTCTGAAATAGATTCAATAGAAAAATGTATCGATAGTTTAGAAAGTGACAAAATTGCGGCATAGGCAGACATGGCCGGGAAGGCAGGTGAGGCAGACGAGACAGGAAGGGGACAGACAAGTCGGACAAGTCAGGCAAGTCAGACGAGCCAGGAAGGGGACAGACAATTCAGATTATAAGACAAAAGCATGAATCAGCTCACCACGTTCCCACTGTACTGCCAGGTCCACTCGGTGGCTCCAAGACGTCTTTTCCCGCCAATCAGAACGGGCCAGTCGTCCAGCACATAGGGACCTGAGAGGAAAATATCTTGTTCTACATGGGTTTGGAGTCGACTCGTGTATATATCCGAGATTTAATTTCCAAATAGCTGTCTTACGACAACGTGGTATCGATACTACAGTCAAGACCTCGGAGTTTGGAAATAAAGCATGAGTGAGGAGAGTTTGAACTCGAAATTTTTCAAATCTGAGCTCGTTCGATACATTTGATATTCTTAAGGGCCAAGTTTACTGGCTACTCACCGACCTCAATCTCCACGAAATTTAATTCTTCCTGGTCGTTGATCTCGGCGAGGTAAAGTTGTTTTGATTCGCAGACGGCCTGTCGGGAAGTAAGAAAAAAAAAGAAAATTGCGTAAAAAGATTTAACGCTTAAATTTTACTGAAGGAAATCATGTAAATAGACTTTAGGCTTCTGTAAAAGATAATACACGCGGGACTGCGATCAAGCCGTGTGAAGGAAATAGATGAACAATACAAGTTTAGGCTTCTGTAAAAGATAATACACGCGGGACTGCGATCAAGCCGTGTGAAGGAAATAGATGAACAATACAAGTTTAGGCTTCTGTAAAAGATAATACACGCGGGACTGCGATCAAGCCGTGTGAAGGAAATAGATGAACAATACAAGTTTAGGCTTCTGTAAAAGATAATACACGCGGGACTGCGATCAAGCCGTGTGAAGGAAATAGATGAACAATACAACTTTAGGCTTCTGTTAAAGATAATAGACGCGGGACTGCGATCAAGCCGTGTGAAGGAAATAGATGAACAATACAAGTTTAGGCTTCTGTAAAAGATAATACACGCGGGACTGCGATCAGGCCGTGTGAAGGAAATAGATGAACAATACAAGTTTAGGCTTCTGTAAAAGATAATACACGCGGGACTGCGATCAAGCCGTGTGAAGGAAATAGATGAACAATACAAGTTTAGGCTTCTGTAAAAGATAATACACGCGGGACTGCGATCAAGCCGTGTGAAGGAAATAGATGAACAATACAAGTTTAGACTTCTGTAAAAGATAATACACGCGGGACTGCGATCAAGCCGTGTGAAGGAAATAGATGAACAATACAAGTTTAGGCTTCTGTAAAAGATAATACACGCGGGACTGCGATCAAGCCGTGTGAAGGAAATAGATGAACAATACAAGTTTAGGCTTCTGTAAAAGATAATACACGCGGGACTGCGATCAAGCCGTGTGAAGGAAATAGATGAACAATACAAGTTTAGGCTTCTGTAAAAGATAATACACGCGGGACTGCGATCAAGCCGTGTGAAGGAAATAGATGAACAATATAAGTTTAGGCTTCTGTAAAAGATAATACATGCGGAACTGCGATCAAGCCGTGTGAAGGAAATAGATGAACAATACAAGTTTAGGCTTCTGTAAAAGATAATACACGCGGAACTGCGATCAAGCCGTGTGAAGGAAATAGATGAACAATACAAGTTTAGGCTTCTGTAAAAGATAATACACGCGGAACTGCGATCAAGCCGTGTGAAGGAAATAGATGAACAATACAAGTTTAGGCTTCTGTAAAAGATAATACACGCGGGACTGCGATCAAGCCGTGTGAAGGAAATAGATGAACAATACAAGTTTAGGCTTCTGTAAAAGATAATACACGCGGGACTGCGATCAAGCCGTGTGAAGGAAATAGATGAACAATACAAC
The DNA here is from genome assembly GCA_964017045.1 of Omphiscola glabra. Taxonomy (NCBI): domain Eukaryota; kingdom Metazoa; phylum Mollusca; class Gastropoda; family Lymnaeidae; genus Omphiscola; species Omphiscola glabra. The sequence goes on along the minus strand of OZ024800.1, from coordinate 30,418,392 downwards.
TTTAGGCTTCTGTAAAAGATAATACACGCGGAACTGCGATCAAGCCGTGTGAAGGAAATAGATGAACAATACAAGTTTAGGCTTCTGTAAAAGATAATACACGCGGAACTGCGATCAAGCCGTGTGAAGGAAATAGATGAACAATACAAGTTTAGGCTTCTGTAAAAGATAATACACGCGGAACTGCGATCAAGCCGTGTGAAGGAAATAGATGAACAATACAAGTTTAGGCTTCTGTAAAAGATAATACACGCGGGACTGCGATCAAGCCGTGTGAAGGAAATAGATGAACAATACAAGTTTAGGCTTCTGTAAAAGATAATACACGCGGAACTGCGATCAAGCCGTGTGAAGGAAATAGATGAACAATACAAGTTTAGGCTTCTGTAAAAGATAATACACGCGGAACTGCGATCAAGCCGTGTGAAGGAAATAGATGAACAATACAAGTTTAGGCTTCTGTAAAAGATAATACACGCGGGACTGCGATCAAGCCGTGTGAAGGAAATAGATGAACAATACAACTTTAGGCTTCTGTAAAAGATAATACACGCGGGACTGCGATCAAGCCGTGTGAAGGAAATAGATGAACAATACAACTTTAGGCTTCTGTAAAAGATAATACACGCGGAACTGCGATCAAGCCGTGTGAAGGAAATAGATGAACAATACAAGTTTAGGCTTCTGTAAAAGATAATACACGCGGAACTGCGATCAAGCCGTGTGAAGGAAATAGATGAACAATACAAGTTTAGGCTTCTGTAAAAGATAATACACGCGGAACTGCGATCAAGCCGTGTGAAGGAAATAGATGAACAATACAAGTTTAGGCTTCTGTAAAAGATAATACACGCGGGACTGCGATCAGGCCGTGTGAAGGAAATAGATGAACAATACAAGTTTAGGCTTGACATCAAAAGACCAGGACATTATTAATAAAAAAGGAACGTTTCGGCTAGATGCCTTCTCCAGACAAGAAGCAACCTAGAAATAAGGAATGGAGTTCAAACACATTGTTATCTGTAAATATGTTGTAGGAAGATTGCTGGGCATGAATTTATTTAATTTTTTTTCTCATTGGTGCAAATGACAGAATACGCATTATTTAAAATATTTCTGCATCCATATATTATCGTGTATGAGCCCATATCATTAATCATTGGTGGGAAACAGTCGCTCTGTGTATGTTAGTTCCGAAAGCTAAGAGTTTCTTTGTAACCATGGTTACTAGTTTTCGGGGTATCCATGATATATGCGTACTAAAAGTGCATCGTTTTTTTTTTACTTAAGGGTTTTTCATTAATATTTACCGTTGATGGTGGATCTAAGTAACTGTGCTAATAAATGTAATGATAAGTGTACCAATAACTTAACCATTAACTGTAATAATGACTAAAATAGTTTATGTACTACTGATTTTATCGGAAACTGTACAATAACTGTACCAATAATTTTACCAGTAATTGTAGCAATAAATTTACCAATTAATTTACCAATATAACTGTATCAGTAACTGTTCTAATCGCTGTACCAATAACTGTACCATTATATGTACCAGCAACTGTGCCATTGTATGTACCAGTAACTGTACAAATAATTGTGTCCATAACTGTTTCGATAACTGTACCGTTAACTGAACAATATATGTGCACATTTCTGTACTATAATTGTAAAATTAATTGCATAAATTACTGTACCAGTAATTGTACACACACAAACACACACACAAACATACACACAAACATACACAGACACACACACCTGAGCTTTGAAGCTGTCGGTATCTTCCCTGCCCCTGATCAGGAAATAGCTGGAGTTGGCTGACACGAAGTAACGTCTCAGATCGTCTGCTGCAAGTTGGCATTTCATGACAAGAGATTTATTGACGAACGTTGTGATTATATTAGAGGAAATGTCATTTGGAGGTGGGGGGAGGGGAAGGTTGCTCAAAATTTAAACATTCATTATCAAGTTTAACAATGCAGTGGGTTTGTTAGAGAGCAAAGCATGCTGGGTAAGAGGAAAATAAACGAAGAACTGCGCTCAATCCGTGTGAAGAAATAGTAGAACAAGATATGTGGTAGAAAGACAGAGCTTTCCTCAGCAGACAGGACAAAAGAAGAAACAACAACAAGAAAATAGGAAATAGTTCAATAACTTAAGTCTTATGAGTAAGAGGAAATATTTTAAGGAATTATTATGGGATTGGATGATATATCTGGTTTTGTTTCAGTTATTATGGGATTGGATTATATACCTGGTTTTGTTTCAGTTATTATGGGATTGGATTATATACCTGGTTTTGTTTCAGTTATGGGATTGGATTATATACCTGGTTTTGTTTCAGTTATGGTGTCATTCTCGAGCTCTGTAAAATAAGAAATAATATTAGTTACAAGTATAGTAACTAAAGGTAAAAATACTTTGTGCTTTCACAAGGGGATTACTTAGCCGTGTAAAACATTTTTTTTTCAAATAACTTTGACTTTGAATCAATTATTTCCTTATAAAATTCGGTTTCAACACATGTCACTAATGGTTGACTTAGAATAACATGGTCTTAAAGTCAAGAAAGAAAAAGTAATCTAGAAATTCTGACCATCGGCCACGAGTTGAACGACCTGCTGCTCCAACGCCACCACAGTCGCATTGAACGCCTCCAGCCTGGCAATCAGTATGGCCACCTTTGCTGCCAGTTGCTCTGTCACTGTAAATATAAGTGGCAAAAAATAATTTTTGTGTTGTTCATAACAAATCGGATTTTTTTTTATTTACTAATTTGTCTCTAAAATAACTTCCATATATTCTTTAAAATAAGATAAAAATGTGCCGGTGGGTTATAGCCCCTTGAGTTTATATTTTCGACCATACATTTGTCAGCTGTTTTTTTTTACAAAAATGTAATGATACTCATCTAAAAAAAATAAATAAGAGGATCATTTCTAGTTTTTGTTCTTCTACGAACCCTAATAATTCTATGACATCAACCGCTCTGATGGTTTACGTTGTCTTGGCTAAGAGACAAATGTTTTTACATTTACAACATATTTTATACAAAAGACACGAATATACCGCAATATGCATGAGCATATATTTGACAATCAACCTTCTTTATAGTTTCATGAATGTGTCGATTTGTATCTCTACATTCTAAAACATGCACATAGCCATTATACACACGAAAGCTAGAAGTCCACAATATAAAGATGATGATTACCTTCCGTTATGTTCTCCACAACTGAAATACAAGGAGAAAAAATTTGTTTAACATGTGCTGTTAATCGATATGGATGCTTAAATGCTAAACTCTGTTGTTAATTATGTGCTTCTTACTCGCTATGGATGTTCAAATGCTAAAATCTGGTCCGATCAGCCCCTACGATAGAAATATCCGCTTTTTCAGCACTTTGACGTCTTCCATACAAACATTAATTAATTAAATTTTATTTTTATTTAATTCTAACATTTTTTCCTAATATCTGTTAGTCCTTTCAATTCATTTTCAAAATTTTAAAATCAAATTCAATATTTGTAATATTATTATTGTTTTTTATTAACATAAAATGACTAAGCTATTTAAATGTTCAGTTATGAAATAAGACAGCTTTAAAGATATGCTATTGTAAAACTACCTGGTGATTCCAGCGCTGCCATCTTATCTTCAAGGATCTCCACGGAGGCGTTGATGGACTCTAGCGCAGTTACCTTTTCTTCAAGAGCGGTCACCGATGTGTTGACCGTCTCCAGGGCGATGAGCTTCTCTTCGATGATGATGACCGAGGCGTTGACCGCCTCAAACGCGACGAGCTTCTCCTCAAGGGCCACAACCGTTTCGTTGACGGCTTCAAATGCGGTTACCTTCTCTTGCAGGGAGGACACTGTCACGTTGACGGCCTCGAATGCAGTTACCTTATCTTCAAGAGCGGTAACTGTGGTGTTAACAGTCTCCAGACGTACGGTGATAATCTCAAGGGCTATTATTAGCTGATCAATGATTGACGCTGCAGCAAAAAAATTATTCACATTTGTTTTTAAAATGTTCAATTTTAACTGAGACTATTTTTTAAATAAATGGGCCTGTTGGTATTGAGAATAAAAAAGAGAACCTCCTAACTAGCATGGGTACCTCCAAACAGAGTAGTTGCCCTTGGTTGACGGACACTTTTTTCGATTCCGGTTGGTTCAAAAGTGTTGTTCGTTCTTTCTTACCTCGATTCCGGTAAGTTAAGTTAGGGCTGATTAAAACAGACTCAGCGATAAATATATATACAACTGTATACTTTTAATCTGAATAATTTCTATCCTTTCAATTGATGGTATCGACATTATATCAAGGTATCGTCAATTAATTCATGGTATCGTCATTTAATTCATGTTTATTTATTATTATTGTTATTATTAGGTGGTTTTCTATAGCGCAGTACCCCAGCCCAGGGTGCTGGGTGGCGGACGGATGCCAGCAACCCCAGCCTAGGGCTAGACTCACTGCGCTTCACATAAAAATTAGCAATTACAGACACGTATACATTTAAAAATAACAATTGGTGAAAAGCTTGACCTCACCCACCCAAATACTATATACCCCTGTCTAGCCATGGACCTCACCCACCCAAATACTATCTACCCCTGTCTAGCCATGGACAGCACCCACCCAAATACTATCTACCCCTGTCTAGCCATGGACCTCACCCACCCAAATACTATCTACCCCTGTCTAGCCATGGACCTCACCCATCCAAATACTATCTACCTCTGTCTAGCCATGGACCTCACCCACCCAAATACTATCTACCTCTGTCTAGCCATGGACCTCACCCACCCAAATACTATCTACCTCTGTCTAGCCATGGACAGCACCCACCCAAATACTATCTACCCCTGTCTAGTCATGAACCTCACCCACCCAAATACTATCTACCCCTGTCTAGCCATGGACCTCACCCACCCAAATACTATCTACCCCTGTCTAGCCATGGACCTCACCCACCCAAATACTATCTACCCCTGTCTAGCCATGGACAGCACCCACCCAAATACTATCTACCCCTGTCTAGCCATGGACCTCACCCACCCAAATACTATTTACCCCTGTCTAGCCATGGACAGCACCCACCCAAATACTATCTACCCCTGTCTAGCCATGGACCTCACCCACCCAAATACTATCTACCCCTGTCTGTGCGTGTTCTGGGAACAGAAAGAATACGCGTGTCTGCGGAGGAACGAAACTTTCGAAGGGGTGAATAGACAGTATGAAGTTCAGTAAGACATGGGACCAAAGATACTTACTTGTTCTCTTCTCCCCAAATTTTGAAATCATTACTGGTCGTAACCCAATTATATGTCTTGTTAATGTGCTGTATTGAAAATGTGTATAAAATTATCATTATTTGTATGTATTGTTTTGCTAAGAATTATTGTATTTTGTCACAGGCGTGGTCTTTATGATGAGAACCACAAGGCGAAGCCACCTGTAGACATTGATGACCTCTGACCTAGGCTAACAATACCCGTCGTTCTGTGGTACCTGTAGGGGCGGCAGTTGTGGTCGTCTCAGCGGTTGGTCCAGCCGGGGTACTTCCGGCGGTGGTCGTTGTCTCATCTGTTACGGTAGTTGGTGCTGCAGTTGTTTCAGCAGTTGTTGGTGCTGCTGTAGTAGCCAACTGCTCTAAAAGGGCTGCTTCTCGGAGTTGAGCTGTGAAGTGGCATCAATACATTATAACAAGGTGTTTAAGACGATCAGTGATAACATACTGCTAACAAGGATTAGCCTGGGTGACGTAAATTCAGTTACTAATATCTCTATTTAAATCGTTTGAATACATTATATAATGTTTCGGCTCCTATGATAAAACCCCCGAGGTCCTGGGAAGTAAGTCTGCGGTTGCTCATTAGTTTGGGAACGCCGGTCTTTACGGACTCCTGTAGCTATTTGTAGAAACAAATCATTCCCAATAACTTGCTCAAATAATTACAATAACTACACAGTGAAAAATAAATCTTTCTTGCAAGAAACATCGCCCAAAAAATTGGGTAGACTCTTCACGGTTAATGCCGACATTGCAAAGATACCACAGCCAATTCTTTATCGGACACAATCTCTGAATCTTTCGTCTGGAACGATTCCAATACTGGACCTGTAGTGATTGATGGATTCTTAACAATAATGGCCTAACTGATGGTAACCATCCCCATGATATCCTTGCGGATAGTCACCCACCTTCGGCAGTTACGTTGTCCAGCTGTGTTTGGAAAGACACCAGTGTCTGGTTGAAGCCGTCCAGCTTGGCTTCCAATGCTAAGAGAGCGACCAGCACTCTGTCCACTACGGGGTCTGTAAATTAAAAGTCATCAATAAGAAAAAAACAAAAGATACACCAAATGTACAATTCTAACCCAAATTTAATTTTCCGGATTTTTTTTCCTCAAGTTATTTCTACATTTATTTCCTCATTTATTTCTTAGACATATAAATATTCAAATTAGAATGTTTCCTTTGCACATGCATGACAGTCCCTCCCCCCCCCCCCCCCGGGCCCCGATACTTTGTTGTTTTATTGACTGCTGAGATATGTTAGCTATACTTCTCGCGTGTGAGCTTCTGCCCTTTTTTCTATAAAGACTTAGAATGAGCCGTTATAGATACAAGATCTGACAAATTGCGTGCAGTTTGAGGTTCAATATCGCGAAGACTTACTTGCACTTGTTATCTGGAGGGCAGCAGTTAGGGGCTCAAGTACCCCAAATTCACCCACCACGGTGGCGTCACAAGTGTAGAGGCCCAGGTCTTCAAGACGAGGGTTGGGCCAGACAGCGGTCAGGTAGCTGCCCAGTTCGGACTACAGATATGCAAATTTAAAAACATTTAATATTATTTGTTTCTAATTATACTTGAAGCATTCTTTATTATTAGGTAAAAACTTTTTTTTAACAAGTAGCGTCATATAGTTCTGATCTGACGGGTCTATGACAAACTGGTTAGAAACCCTGGACGAAAAACGACTTCTTCTCCATCATACATCAGAAAATATTTCTGAACATACATCTGAAAATAAATTTAAACGTACATTTTCCAGATTTTTTAAAAGTCGAAATGAGTGAAGCCACATTTTTTTCTTTACACATGCGTCCAAGCAACGAGGGTGAAGGAAAGAAATGTAACTCATGCTTCGAGAATAGCGTCATTACCTCAATGCTTGTTATCGCCCCTAGGACTGTCACCCTTGGATATTTCAGAGATGGGAGAGGAGCTTGTGGTGTCATGGCGTCTATCTTTGCTATGACTTCCTTCTTTGGCCTCAGCGTGCCATCTTTTCTAATCGTCTGTCTGTATAGCATCGTGAAAGTTAGTCAATGCGTTTGTTAAATCAACAGTCAGTTAGGCAATACAATCTGTAAACTGTCAGTTAGGCAAGACAATGTTTAGGCAGTGAGTTAGGAAAGACAATCTGTAGTAAGTCAGTTAGGCAAGACAATCTGTAGGCAATCAGTTAGGCAAGACAATCTGTAGGCAGCGAATCAGTCCCTTGATTATAAAATGATTGAGGACACATGGTTTAAATCATTACTTATTCTGAAATTAGGTGAATAGTGTGTGTGTGGGGAAAAGTATTTTTATGTTATGTGTATTGTGGCAGATAATTGCTTGTAATGTGTGGCAGATAATTGCTTGTAATGTGTGGCAGATAATTACTTGTAATGTGTGGCACATAATTGCTTGTAATATGTGGCAGATAATTGCTTGTAATGTGTTACAGAGTGCTGTTTGTAATGTGAGACAAAGTATTGCTTGTAATGTGTGGCAAAGTATTGCTTGTAATGTGGGGCGAAGTATTGCTTGTAATGTGTGGCAAAGTATTGCTTGTAATGTGTGGCAAAGTATTGCTTGTAATGTGTGGCAAAGTATTGCTTGTAATGTGTGGCAAAGTATTGCTTGTAATGTGTGGCAAAGTATTGCTTTTTATTGTGTATTACAAACAAATAATAATAATGAAACCATGTATGATGATCGTGTTCTTTTTTAAAATTGCAAGGCTTTAATAACCATGATCTTGTGATGCATGACGTTACACAAAGTATGCACAAATCTTAAACAGTTTAACGTGAAACAGTTCAGATTGTTTAACTCATAGATCGTTGACATCTCACTATCAGATTGTTTAACTCATAGATCGTTGACATCTCACGATCAGATTGTTTAACTCATAGATCGTTGACATCTCGCGAAGGAATACATTCGTTTTTGTTCAATGTTGGTGGCTGGTCAATTTGCTAGTGGTTCGGGATGTTCACAACTCCCAACATCAAGACACATGAACACAATTGGAACACAACAGGAACTCACCAGCACCAACACAATAGGAACACACCAGGACCAACACAACAGGAACACATCCCATTTGAGACTGACCTTGAAATGGTTAGTGTCACGATTTTGAATTCTTCCATTTCAATCAAGGCGCAGTTAACAGCAAACGAAGGCGTCAACCCAGGGTTCACAACTTCCGGTGTTACGGTAATCACTAGCTCCGCCCCTGTTAAAATATATATATATATAAGCACAAGCAACTTTGTCAAAGGTTATTCATACACTTTTTTAAAGACACTTAACAACTTAACAATCGGAGAGTAATTTGTTTTTTTAAGTGTTCATCAGAAGATGTTTGTTGTGGGGTTTTTTTATGCGTGTCTTTTTGTGTGTAAAATAATAAATGCATTTTTAGTTCAAATAATGCTAGAACTTATTTACATCGTTGTCCTGAAAATGACTACATACTTGTTACAATTTAGAAAGTTCTAATTGTGTTTCACGAAAATAAATTTAAGATTTAGTTGGGGGGGGGGGGGGGGCAACCGCATAAGGTATGATTCAAAGAACAGCTATTCCCTTGGAAGCCAAAAGGAGAACATACGTGTAACCAAGCAGTGGGCAGTGGGCAGTGGGCAGTGGGCAGTGGGCAGTGCTAGATGGATTGCCGGCTGCAAATACATTTTTTCAACTGAACATGGTACATTTTTGGTTTCCCAAGCAGCGCTCTATTTACAAATCTGCTTTGCCTGGATGACGCTAACAGCGTTGAGTGAGCAACAAAGACCTTAACCCCTTTACCGGTTGTCCCGACTATAGTCGTCTTGATCTATTGACCTTTACACGGTAGACCCGACTATAATCGTCCAAATGATATTATGATCTGCAGTATGCGGCAGACCCGATTATTCTCGTCCAAAATGCTATGACGTAGTTACAGTGCATGTAGCTGGTTTTTTCAAAACTATGGGAAGCCATAAGCCTCAAAAATACCTAAAAATACCCAAAATACTTAAAAACACCTATTTTTTTAGAAGACTGCAAACAACACTTTAGCGACGTTATATGTGCATAGATGGCAGTAAATAACAGTGTAAAAGTGTTTCTTTTTGAGAGTTCTACACAACAACAAATGTCACAGACCTTCCAGTTGTTCAGATCCCTTGAAATATTTTATTTTGATGGTTATGAAACAATCAAATTTTTGTGTACACTATGACTTCTTCGGTCTACCGTACTGTTGTTTTTTTTTTTAAATATTTATTCGCCAAATAAGGGTTAGTTTTAAAATTTTTAATAGCCGGTAAAGAGGTTAAGAAAACACACACAAAAGCCCTAAAGCAATTTCAGTAGAAGAGCTTCTTACTACCTGGCCACCACAATTTAATGAGTAGAGCTTCTTACTACCTGGCCACCACAATTTAAAGAGTACAGATTCTTACTATCTGGCGACCACAATTTATGAGTAGAGCTTACTTTTACCGGGCCGCCTCAAGTTATTGACAAAGACAAAAGAAAACTATACGCCACCTTTTTTTTTTTTTTTTTTTTTTTTTTTTTTTTTTTTTTTTTTTTTTTTTTTTTTTTTTTTTTGTTGTTGTTGTTGTTGTTGTTGTTGTAGTTTTGAACCAAGTGGTTAATAACTTGCAAGAGGAGAATATAAATTCAATTTATAAAAAAGGTTATGTGGTATGTAGTCCAAAAATGTTTCCTTATAGATTTGGATATATGAAATAATCTTATCTAATCTCATCCTATCTTCTCTTATCATATTGAAACATATTTCCTATCACCACCGCATACTTAAATTAAATTGATTTAAGCATGAAATTATGAACAATTACTACTCACTTGCAACAGCCAGAAGGGTCAAGGCCACTATTAGAATTCCCATGTTTATTTTGTTCCTGTCACAAGAAGATGGCATCGAAATGAAAGCAGTGTAAAATGAACGGACATAGTTGAGGATAAAAGATATGAAAATAATACATTTTCACCCCAAAATCTAAAGCATTGACAGATAAAGATAAACAACCCTTGTTTGATTAGGATTTGAAGGGAAAAAATCATCTACTAATTAATGCTCGCTGACATTGGTGACATCTATGAGTGAACTACCCATCTACTAGTCAATGCTCGCTGACATTGGTGACATCAATGCGTGAACTTCCCATCTACTAAAGTTACTTGACAAAATATGAATTCAGGTAACGCACATTTAAGAATCCCAAAATTTGCTACACCCCTTCCCCCACGATACGCCACTGCACCCTTTTTATTTACGCCCATGAACTATATTAATATTCTGATGTCCCAACCACTTTTAAACCGAATATTAACTACACCATATTTAAATTTGAGACGATTTCATTTTTCGAAAAATAAAATATTGCGCCCCAAACGCAGATGCGCTATTTTTAAAAATATATCATTTAGCGTAGTTATAGGGAATTATATTTTGGGCGCATTCCGGAAATGGAAGCAGCCACACCACAAGCGTAATATATATACGAGATAACATTATTTGACGTATTTTTTAATTTAAAAAAAGATTATTGTTGCTATTAAAACGCACTTCTCCTTTCAACAACAATAAAAAAAAGCGTGTTAAAAACGTTCACACTCTGTCATCTTTGAATGAATTGCAACTTGCAGAAAGATATTTTAATATGTGTCTAAGAAATAGATTAACGTGTCGGCAAATAGGAGTGCATACTCTAGTTACTAGTTCACTCAAGATTTTTTAAAAATTGTTTTTACCGGTACAAAAAACGGGTTTTTAATTCGCATTTTTGTTCTCAATAAACTAATAAAACTGTATGTATCAACTGATAGGTCCAAATCACTACAAGTTGTGTCCTAGGTCCGATTCACTACAAATTGTATCCTAGGTCCAAATCACTAAAAGTTGTGTCCTAGGTCCAAATCACTAAAAGTTGTGTCTTTACAGCTTTCAACCATTCAACGACTCGTTACATGTAAAGAAATTCGATTATCGGACACTTAAAATAAACATATAAGAAAAATAAGAAATAAGAATGAGTTCAATATAACTACACAGCTAAAAGTGTTTCCTTTCTTTTTTTTCTCGTTTGCTGGGCTGTGGTGACAAATAACCTGGAGTTGTCCCTATTTATACAAGTCATTAAAACCAGATGGCATAGACGGGTAACTCAGTCCTAATAGGTCCACCCCTCTCCCCATCAGGGAACGCAGCCCCCTCCCCAAATCTCCGCACACTAATCCATTAATTTCAACATTCATCGGTGGGTTATTTATAGATGCGTGAGTTGTCTGCCCTTTGGTCTGTTTGATGGATGCCGCCGAGTCAGCTGATCTGGTACCCAAACACGGACAATAGCGACAACCCTGTACCAGGGGTGGAGAATTGTGGGGCGAAACAAAATGTGGGGTGGTGGTAAATGGTGACTTATAGTTGAAGACATATTATATTTAACTGAATGTGATAGCCCTACATACAATTCATACATGTGTCAAAACAAACATTTTTTATCTGAATTGTTTTTATCTTATATATAATTGATAATTTAAATGGGTTTTCTGGGATGTGTACCTGACAAGCAAATCTTTTATTGAAGTAAATTTAGCGTAAAAAGGTCTTTTAAATAAATCTGAAACAACACAAATAAACAATAAAAATTAAAGGAATTGGTTTCCCGGCAATGGGGTGGATGCCAAATTAAGGGTGGGTGCTAAATTAGGGGTAAGTTCCAAGGGGTGGATTCCAAATTTGATGTTTCCAAAACTAAAACATTTGACCGATACTCCATTTTAAAATATCAATATACTTACATTGAAGAAAATAGTTTGCCTTTTTAAAGTCTTTAAATTAACTTCACTTTTGTTCGTGTTAGACTAGCTGGCAAAACTTTTGGACAGCTAATTGACCCACTTCAAGTCAACCTATCGAGCTGACACTTGGCACATAGACTCAGTAACAATGACAACAAACAATTCTATCAAATTTTTAGCCCCAACTCCCAAAAAATGTGTTTTTCCTGCTTTTCAAGGGGAGATAAAATGAAATTCCCGCTATCTGCGCAAAATGAGATTCTCCACACAAAAATCACAAGAACGTTTGGTGCGTAATATTTTCTTTTGTTTTTCTGAAATAGTTAGTGAAATTAATCTGCGGTGTTCAAGCGTGTGGGTCATTCGTATATTCATATAGTTCAGGGGCGTGAACAATTAATTGTGCGTTTGCGGCGAGCATGGGGGAGGGGGGTGAAGCACATGATTCTCATAAAATGCGCTACTTGAATGCATGTTTTGTCAAATGGTCAGCCCCCCCCCCCCCCCAATTGCTCGGTATTACATTTTAAGTTTTATACGACAAACTTTGTTTTTAGGGGTTGTTTAATTAACTTGACAGCACAGTGCTGTGATACATCTACCATCTACTGGGATACATTTGCCGTCTACTGTGATACATTTGCCGTGATGATAGCTTGTTCTCAAACTTCAGCAACAAATATCAGCAATGATTTTTTTAAAGAAGAAATGAATTGTGAAATTTTGTTCTACATCTTTATGAACTTCTATATCTTTATTAGGTCTCTTTATATTCATTAGGTCTCTACATCTTTATGAACTTCTATATCTTTATTAGGTCTCTTTATATTCATTAGGTCTCTACATCTTTATTAACTTCTATATTTTTACTAGGTATTCTTTGGTGGCATCCGTCCGTCACAAGGTGACTATGGTGTGAATTCGCAGGACGAAATCCACAAGGCCTGGGATTAATCTTCTAGGATTATTAGCTGGTTCCCAACAGCAAATCGCCTCTCTCCACGTCGGAACATCATGTGGATGCTACAGCTTGGCACTAGTGGCGTCGCAGGAGTTGTCGGAATGTTTCATTGTATCAATGTCATCCGCCTGTCAGGACTCCATCTCCGGGTTTGAATTCAGAGTTTCCTTCTCTTATATGAGTTGCCGTCCAAGGTTGGCGAGTCCCATCCACCCGGGGTGCCGTCCAAGGTTAACGAGTCCCATCCACCCGGGGTGCCGTCCAAGGTTGGCGAGTCCCATCCACCCGGGGTGCTGGTGGTGTTTTTGCTTGACTGGGCTTTGGTGAGGATTGAGCGCCAGACCACCAGCTTGAGATTTGCTCAGTTTAGACCACTCGGCCACCCAGCACCCAAGGTATATACTAGGTATATATATCTTTTAAAAGATATCTGTATCTTTATTTAATTCTATATTTTATTGGGTTTCTATATCTTTAATAGGTTTTTAATTGTATCTTTATGTATTTTTGTTAACTAACATCAACCAATACAAAAGATTAAACTAGATTCCACTTAGAGTCAGTGACCCAGACCAATATCAAAAGGTCCTTTAACTTCGGGCATGTGTGCGCCTGTCATTCTTTTAATAACCTGTTACAAGAAAGTGTTGCTATTTTCGGTATACGACGACTGCTGTTTTTGTTATAAAGTCAACGACAGTATCTCCTCGGTCGACGATTTTTGTACAACGTCATCTCTATTCCGGGATCCGGCAACTGCCTGTTCCTAGCAGTGAGTTATTTTTTGACACAAACTATTGCAGAAGGCAATGCACTCTACGACATAGGGCAGTAGATTTCGTTGCATATCATAGAAATAGAAAATTTCTTTAGTGGGAGGCGATTATTTTATTATTCAATAAAGGGCCACGGGTATGGTGTAGAACTGTCTGTAGGCCTATTGTTTAAAGGCCGGCAGGTAGAGTGTAGGACTGTCTGTAGGCCTAGTATTTATAGGTCGGCACAAATAATAGAAAAGGAGACGTTAAATCTTTGTTTATAACACTTGGACTCACGGACCCGGTGTAAAAAACTGCTCCCCGTTAAGCCCTGGTAATATTATAATTATTATCCATTTCTGTGTACAATCTTATATTATATTATTTATTATGAAGCTTTAACTTTAATATATAAAATCTCAAATTTAACCATAAGCAGCAATCTATTTTTATTCCAGCGTTTGTTTGTAATGACAGTTTTATTTCATAGATGACCGAAATGACCCATTTATTTGGCTATATACCAAATGCGTTTTATCTAACAGTGCGTGAGTCAGACGGTTCGGATGAGTAAAAATGGCGTGGTAAGGTGGACATAAATCAGACCATCCATTCTTGTCAAGACAGTTTGTGTCCAGATGCTCATGGCGTGCTCATTAATTTTTCTCGGCACAATTTTGGCTCACAACAGTTTATCTGTTGTACTCAGCAGGGTGGGGAATAACATTTAGGATGGAAGTTCTGGCAAGGTTCTCAAAATCACGGCCAGCCGAGACAGAAACTAGGACAGCAAGTTTGATCTTATATTATGTCATCACTTTTTTTTTTACCCGAAATGCTTGCTTTGTAGAATAAAATTGAAATTTAACTTTTATTATATTTCAGGCTTCCCCTTGATCGGTCGAGGAGAATTAGTTACGTGGCGCTGTGACCTCTTGACAAACGGTTCCCTACAATAGTGCGCTCCTTATTGGGAGTTCAGATTGTGATCCCTTCGGAATCAAGAAATGTTGGCGGGTGGAAATTATTGTCTTTGTTAGGAGAGTTTCAGGACGTGAACTCTTCACACTCATGAAATCTTAGGGGTTAAGATTGGAAGACGTGGTATAAGATAGGTTGGCCAAATTATACTTGTCAATGGGGTTTAGTATACTTGTCATTTGGTTAGTATATTTGGGTCAGTATACTTGCTTTTGATTAGTATGCCTGTCATTTGGTTAGTATATTTAACACTATACTGTCATGGGGTTAGTATACTGTCATGGGGTTAGTATACTGTCATTGGGTTGGTATACTGTCATTAGATTGGTATACTGTCATTAGATTGGTATACTGTCATTAGATTGGTATACTGTCATTAGATTGGTATACTGTCATTGGGTTGGTATACTGTCATTGGGTTGGTATACTGTCATTGGGTTGGTATACTGTCATTGGGTTGGTATACTGTCATTGGGTTGGTATACTGTCATTGGGTTGGTATACTGTCATTGGGTTGGTATACTGTCATTGGGTTGGTATACTGTCATTGGGTTGGTATACTGTCATTGGGTTGGTATACTGTCATTAGATTGGTATACTGTCATTAGATTGGTATACTGTCATTAGATTGGTATTCTGTCATTGGGTTGGTATACTGTCATTGGGTTGGTATACTGTCATTGGGTTGGTATACTGTCATTGGGTTGGTATACTGTCATTGGGTTGGTATACTGTCATTGGGTTGGTATACTGTCATTGGGTTGGTATACTGTCATTGGGTTGGTATACTGTCATTGGGTTGGTATACTGTCATTGGGTTGGTATACTGTCATTGGGTTGGTATACTGTCATTGGGTTGGTATACTGTCATTGGGTTGGTATACTGTCATTAGATTGGTATACTGTCATTAGATTGGTATACTGTCATTGGGTTGGTATACTGTCATTGGGTTGGTATACTGTCATTGGGTTGGTTTACTGTCCTTAGATTGGTATACTGTCATTAGATTGGTATACTGTCATTGGGTTGGTATACTGTCATTGGGTTGGTATACTGTCATTGGGTTGGTATACTGTCATTAGATTGGTATACTGTCATTAGATTGGTATAATGTCATTATAACCTAATGAGTATACTGTCTGATCATCCGCTGTCCGAGAAGAGATTGCGAACGTATACTGTCAATAGAGTAAGTCAACTCACAATGTTGTATTCATTAGAGTAAGTCAACTCACGTTTATTTGTAAAATAAAAGACCAACAAAAATGCTTGTTTCAAATTACGTTCAATTCGAAATAACGTCAATTATGTAAAGACATTCTTCGCGGCGTCTGGACCGTACATAAATTCCCCACTCCACATTGTGTAAAATAGATGTACACATATTGGGGATTGAGGAATGTAAAACTTTTACACTCAGTAGGGAATAGAGAATATACTATATAAAAATCAAAATGTTGAGGAACCACACATGTAACGTCTGAAGGCAAGTTTGGTATGTACACACCCGTATATAAAGTATAAACATAGCGAATTATATGTATAAAATTACTAAATAAAATATAAAACATCTAAATGTGGACTCACCATTTTAACGTTGCATTCAGACACAGCGCACCGTGTGTCATTAACTTTGCTTTTTTTTTGTGTGTGTGTGTTTGTGTGTCAAATGGAAACTTAAAAATACACGTATTTTTAGTCACTTAAATCGAATTAACCCCGACTCTAGTCAAACATAAAAGTCAGAGATATCAACTCAATCACCCTGTCAGTTAATCATCATAATGGAGATGATATCAGTCATGGATTAAATCACAAACAAATTTCTATGACCAGTCATGTACGTTGTGAAGACGTCATTGTCCTGTCCTGTTGAGAATCAGTCTCACTAAAGTCGATACCACGACGATCTAATTAAATGATAGCCTTTCAATAACGGGGATGGTGCTCAGGGCTGAAGATCTCAACACAAACAGTGCTATGGGGGATATCAGGGCCGGCCCTGGGGGATATCAGGGCCGGCCCTGGGGGATATCACCTCACCAGAACATTGGCCAGTGACCAGCTTATTAGTTTAAATTAATCACAAGTTTAAGAATTTTCGTTTTGAAACTTCGCTATTATTCCGGTAACGTCGGAAGATTTCCGCAGAGTGATCCTCATGCGGTCGTGTCGGAGACCACCCCCATCGTCCTCATCTTTCGTCTGTCGAAGTTTCATCAGAATATGCCGTATGCCCGGCGCACAGCGGTCCACGTCATCGTCCTTCGCGTCGTCTGAAAACATTATTTGGGACCGCCTGTCACCCGTGCAAACATCCTCCGTGACGCTCTCCTCAGTGCTGTCGACGGGCCACTCACTCTCCATTTTTGGCGAGCTTTCATTCTGATCGTCGTTGTCTCGAATGTTGCAGTAAATGTTGTAAAGGTCGCTGAGGTCGCCAGTCTTCGTCCCCGCGGAGCTGGTCGTGTCGTTGTCTGGGTGGTGTAACTTCTTGTTCACATAGCTATCGTAGGCGAGGTGAACAGTTGGGGTCTTTACGCTGGACTCTGACGTCTTATGCGTATCCTGTGTGCTGGACTTGGAATGCGAGGGGTCCGTCGTGGATGTTGAATTTGGTTCGGACGTCGAAAATCTAAATGGCGTATGAACGTTTTCCTTAATCTCACCGAACTTGTAACCGGATCCGGGATTTTTTGACCTCCCTTGCCTTGACAGAAACGGGACTGTATCCTCTGTGACACCTGTCGGTAAGGTAAACTTATGTAACACAGCTGAGTTATCCTCAACTTCTCTGGATCGTTGTTGAGGTTTTTCGCCGAGCCTGACATCGAAATGCCCATATCGCTTCTCCACTGAAAGACCTTCTGTTGGGGTCAGGGACTCAAAATCGTACGTCGTCTGATCATCCGCTGTCCGAGAAGAGATTGCGAACGTTGCCGTCGACGGGGTATCTGGCATACCTTCGACACACGAGCTCTGGTTTAATTTGAAATTTCGGCCGTGATACTTGACTAAACAGCCGAGTTCCTCAGTTCGGATGACCTCGTCACGGAAGATTCGCTCCTCTCGGTCTTTCCCCGACGAACTGCTCGAGTGATCTGATAAGACGAAGTTGCTAGGGTCCGATGTCTCAATGAACCATTCCACAAACGAGAACAGTGGTACTTGAGGAAGGCTCTGGACCAGTTCACCAACAAGCTTGGGCGTGCTGGTCAGCGCGTTCTCGACCTTCGATATCTTTGTTGGTGGAGAGTTCTTGTCCCTGGTCCTTACCCGCTTCAACGTGTTCTGGGCGCTGTTGCTGTTGCTGGGTCTGGAGGACGTGTGCTCACTGTTAGCTTTCCCAGGCCTGTTTTCAATCTCAGTGACGGGGTCCTCGTGAAATGACAAGCTACGCTCCAATCGAAGCGTTGGTTCTAGCCTAAGATTTTTCTCAGCCTTTCCATCTTTATCGACAATGGAGCGCCTACAAACAGCTGAAATAGATGGCCCGACTCGTTCTTCTTTTTCATCTTTATTTAGCGATGCGTGTATAGAGTTCGGGCTTTTCTTTTTATTATCATGTAAAGGGATTTCTCTCCCATGTGAGACCACTCTGGTCTTTTCCTTGGAAGCTTTAAAGAACTGCTTTTGAAAACTGTTCCCAGATGTTTGTGGCACGTTGCGGTCTTCACATTGGACCTCATCTCTTAGGGCAACTGTCGGCTCCGTCATTTCTGGCATCATTCCTCCCGATTTAATTGCGTTGTTGTTGTCGACATCCCCAGCACCTGTTACGGAGGACGTCCCCACAACTGACACCCCCGCAGACGTCCTTCTTTGAGCACAAGCTGATCTCGACATCTGCAGCTCTTCCCGCAGCCTCAGCGCCCTCTTTACTCTCCTGTCAATTTCATCGATGTTTGCGTTTTTCCAAAACGGGCGTATCACGCAGAGTTTCTGGAGCTCGGATAGTCTGGATGACGTCATACTGGTCTCGCTAGTCTCATCTTTCGTATTATGAACTTGCACACTTGAAGATGTCGAGGTTCTGTCCAGGGCTCTATTCACCGAGGCTTTAATGTCCTCACTGTTTTCAGACCAGGGTACGGAAGACGACTGGCATGGAATCCCTGCTTTCGCTTCAGTTGGTTCGGCCAAATTGACAAGAGCAGGATCATGGCGCTTATCAAAAGAAAATCCTCGAAACTGAAACATGCAGTCACGCGGCTTGTCTTTGGTGCTAGGAAGGTCTGGACAATCTCCAATGTGTTCGGTTGCATTTTGAATCTCTTCGGCGTCTTTGCTTGCATATTTGGAGCGGACATTTGGAGCTGTAGAATTCTTTTTATGAGAGGCCCAAGCAGGTCTAATGTCGAGATTGATGTTTCCTTTCGTGACTGTTTGCATTACGTTATGAGATTGGAGGGAGTGGCTAGCCCAGTCAGACGTTCCAAGCGTAGAACTTTGTGAGAATGTTGTTTCATGAGTAGGGATTGCATTGTACGGCCCCTTTTCATGTGAGTTCTGCTCCAGATGAGTCCAGTTGACAAAAGCATGATCCTGCAGCCATTGGGCCACCGGGTTTTTATAAATGTCGTGGTCACCCTGAACGATGACATTCTTGCAAGGGTGCTTGATTCTGATAGCTTTCGACTTTCTCGTAAGCTTAGCTTTGTCTCTCAAAGATCTTGGAAATGGATGATAACCTTTGCGTTTGTACTGAAACAACATTTTCCTGGGGCGAATCTCTAGACGGGGACTGGTCTGGATGCCGACATTAATGGGGAGCTTTGAGGATTCTGTCTGGGTCATATGACTCTGGGTTGTGGGTGGAGATTTAGACGGCTGGCGTCTTGGCCGACCAATAAGATAATGTGAATTATCTTCCTCAGTTTTGAGATCCGAGTAACTAGAGTCTACATCAAGTCCTATGGGTATTCGTTTGATTGAGTCCCCATCAAGCCCTTTGGATATTCTATTACCAGAACCTACATCGAGCCCTATAGTTATTCGATTCCCTCCACCACCAACTGCGCATTTTTTGTCTCTACTACATTCTGCTAGGGTTGTCTTGTCTATTATGCAAGTATGCGTAATCTTTTCAGGGATATGAACTGCCTTCTTTTTTGAGAATGCTCGCAAATTCACGGTGCTTTTCTTCGCTGTCTTCAAGCATGTCTCCTTATTCAATGCATCCTCATTATCCACCATCAAAGATGAAACATTCCCTCCTTTTACCCCCAGATCGTTAAAACATTTCCTCCTGTTATCATCTGTGTTGGGCTTGAGCGTATTTTTGCCATCGACGTACGGGGTAAAATGTGTTTCACTGGGAACATTATCCTCTTCAGGATTTTCCTCAGAAACCACCAGGGGTGTTGTGCCGCTGGAAGAGTCTGCAGTCTCAGTGTGTCTCAGGGTCGTAAAACCATCACTCTCTGTTTTTTGGTTACCTTCTCGCTCATTCTGCTGAAGATTATTGAATGACTCCGAAGATGGGTCGTCGCTCTGAGCGATGTGACGTGGCTGCTGTGGTGGGTCGTCGCTCTGAGCGATGTGATGTGGCTGCTGCAGTGGGTCGTCGAAACACTGCTGGTCTACTTTGGGCCCCAACTCGAAACGTCCACGTCGTGACGGGCTGCAATTATTCCTGTTACGTTTATGGTATGCTATATATCCGCTGGGAGGACTGGTGCTTCCGCTGCTGGTGACCAGCTGCTTCTTGTAGGGCTCGTGCCTGTGACACCTGACTTTTCTCAGCTTGCAGTACTTGACGTAGTCATCTTTCTTCTCGTGTTCGTGGTAGGCCACCATTCGATTCTCCAGGAAGTCGTGATTTGAGATCTTAAAAAAGATAGGTTCGACCTGAGGCCTAGAGGCCGTGTTGATGCGCACGTGTCGGCAAACTCTATGCGAGGGTTTGACGTAAATAACTTTGCAGACTTTGGTGTGTTTTCTTGAGGAGGTTTTATTTTTCGGAGAGTGACCCGGATTTAATTTTTGATGAGATTTAGAAGTAAGCTCGGACACCATTTGCCCCACAGAAATTAGGCTTTTTGACTTTTTCACCGGATAACCTTGACATTTATTGCGTCTGTTTTCTTTTCGATGAACCTCAATTTTTTTATAGGCGATTTTGACATTTTCCTCATCCCTAAGAAACTGTGGAAGCTTTTCGGCTCTATGCTTGTGTTTATTTTCTTCTTGAACGAAAATGGCTCGTTTAGTGACATGATCACTAGGTCCCTCACTTGGTTCAACCGTCCAGTGACTACTCCCTTCATCTTTGATGTAGCAGTGTCCAATCTGTAAACAGCCCGGCGTGACCTCCGACTCACTGGTACTCGCCACAGAGACGTCAGACATGTCGTGACTTTGAACGGCCACAGTCTTCGTGAGATGGGTAAAGTCCCCACTCTCGGCTATGGGATGCAAGGTTTGATCGGGGCAGTACTTGACGCGATGCTGCACCGCGCTTTGATCGACGTGTGGTTTGGTGTCTCTCTGTCCGACCGGAGCGAAACTAAAAATTGCGTCTTGATTAGTTTTCTTACTGCTCTTGAAATTGTCATAGCCTAACACAGTCTTCAAAGACGATGACTCGTCGCACTCTTTCTCGCTATATGTATCCTTAACGTTTGCATATCGAGGGTTCGGGGCAAGAAAATTCTCGACGACCCTTCCTGTGTCCATCTTCTCATAAGATGATTTCATAGTAAAGCCAGATACGAGAGTGTCGTCTCCTCTTTTAGGTTTTTGATTTTTCTGTTCATGATTTCCCAGGCAAGTATAGGCGATCGGTTTATTCTGAGAAAACTCATTATGACAATCACTGTTGAAATGTTCAACTCTTCGGTCTTGTATAACATGCTTTTTTCCTGATCTTTTTTCCACAGTCTGCTTACATAATGGTTTGTATTCGAATTTGCATGGTTCTTGCTTTGATAAAGCCTCGACTGTGTTATTGATCTTCTCATGTGGCACGCATATAAAATGAAGATTCTGAGATTTACTTGGAGTCATTTTTGTAACATTTTCCTCTGATCCGTTCATGGCACGTTCTTTCTGGAGTTGACACACATTATCGCTTGGCTTCTTTGAGTTTCCTGTAACTGGATGTGAAGGAACAGCTGACACCTCTCCATGTCTCACTGTCCTTTTGGGATGCAGATATGTAGGAGAAGGTTTGTGAATATTTTGTGTTGCAACAATCGTCCTTTGCAGAAACGGATTTGTAGACGCGATGGATTGGTCCCGATTGTTGTCACACTTTATGAATTGGTCCCGATTGTTGTCACACTTTATGAATTGGTCCCGATTGTTGTCACACTTTACGTTTGCATTTGGAGGTTGAGGCATTTGAAATGTGGGCGGGACCTTCACCCTTTGATTTTCTGAGCCGAAAATGGGACCGTGGTAATCTTGTGTGTGGAAATGTTTGTCCTTGGGGTTACATTTTTCTTGATACAGCTTTTTAGAAGTTTCAATCATTTGTGGTTGCTGCCTATCAACATCTGTGTATTTGTCATGATGTACATGCGACTTTTTCCCACAATCAGTTAGAGGTTTGGATTCACCATCGCCAGACGGTAGTTTTACTTCTTTGAAAGTAAAGTATTCACATTTTGAAAGGTCCACTTTACACAAATCCTTGGGAAAACTGTCATGGAGCATGCCCATATTATTTTCAGGTTGTTGTTTCGAGATCATTCCCAAAGCCTTCCCGTTCAGACTGCTGATTTCATTGCTACTGGTCTGACCGCGCTCTATTAAAAACTTTGTGTTATGACGACCGATATTCTCGTGAGCTGGACCTTGGGCGTATCCCGAACCCGGTGCGACGCGTGAAAACTTTTCTGTGAGCGTCAATTTCTGGCGATTGTCAAGTGGACTTCTAGCTTTGGAGTCTCGGGTGTACGTGCGGTATTCTTTCAGAATCGAGTCTTTCTCGTCGCTTACATCTCCGTGCGCTACGCTGGGGTGGCCAGGCCGAGCATCTGTAGTAGCAGAGAAAATATTTTTACCGTCTTTTGCGTAGGAACTGAACGCGCCCTGTCCTTTCAAAGAACTTAGCACAGGCTCGGTCGTTTTCTTTATTGTGTAGCTTCCCATGGCGACCTCTCCACCAAAGTCGTTAGGCTGGTTTCGCTTAATAGCTTCAACCAATTTCGGAATCACTTCATTATGACTGCTTGTTTTGGGGTTAGGCTTCAGCGATTCAATTTTCTGAACTCTGCTGCGAGATTTTGTACCATGACTAATTGGACAGCGTTTTTTCATCTTTCTAAGCGTGCAAGTCGCTGAATCCTTCATCACCTGGCAACTCGTGTTTCTTTGCGGGCTGCATTTCCTGGGACTTTTCTTCTGCTGTTCCGCATTCTTATGGAGCTTTTCCTCAACTGAAGTAAGAAAGGCTGACCAATCCGTCTTGACTTTAATCCGACCGTTTCCGTTCTGTGTGATGGCGTTACAGCTGCCCATCCCCTTTTCTTGGATGTCCCGATTGTACGCGAATGATCCCTTGTGCAACCCTGAGCTCAACAAGAGACTGTTCAACCTTTTGGGGCTGGCGTTGTCAGGTGGAAACTGGTGCGAATCGTCATTCTGAACAGCTCTAAATGATGTTTCAATTTTGGGAGCTGTTTGTTTTACCTTATAGCTTTCCTCTTTCACTTTTGTTTGATGAAATGTTTCTTGGGGGCCAGCTTGAGCTGCTGTATTGCGTAGATGCACCGTGGAGCCCTGGCGAGTCTTACTCGTGTTGGATGAGGGGGTCAGCTTTCCCTGTCGTTTTATTGTATTTATTCGTTTCTTAATGGCCCCAAAGCTCCATTTCGAAAATATGCGACTTTTCTTGATAGATAAGGATTTACCTCGAGATCTGAAAAAATATCGGTTTGTTTTTTTGTTTTGTTTTAGTCAATGCGAATATTTGTAACTTAACTATTTCATTAAATCGCATATGGACAAGAAATAAGAGAAAATGAGTTTTACTACACTAGTACAGAGATAGGGTTTAATGTTCAGCAAGAGACAACAAATTTTGTTGGGCTGAAATGAAGCCATTAACCAGAGCTTTGGTTCAAATCTTCGTAATGTTTGATGATAATGATTAAAGAAAAGAAAACCATTTGACTCCAACCATTCGGTTGGAACAAAATGAGTACTTTATATCTTATTTGTTCTTTGCATCTGGTTTGTTCTCCTTCATCTTCACAAACGGTTCTCCCCCGTTTTATGATGTCATGCGTGGAGTGTGAACTCGGATACACAAACTCCATTTAAGGGAAGGCGACAATTATAGTAATCAATAAAGAGACACTGGTGTGGTGTAGGACTGTCTGTAGGATAATTGTTGAAAGGCCGGCAAGTAGGGTGTAGGACTGACTGTAGGCCTATTGTTTAAGGGCCGGCAAGTAGGGTGTAGGACTGACTGTAGGCCTATTGTTTAAGGGCCGGCAAGTAGGGTGTAGGACTGAATGTAGGCTTATTGTTTAAGGGCCGGCAAGTAGGGTGTAGGACTGACTGTAGGCCTATTGTTTAAGGGCTGGCAAGTAGGGTGTAGGACTGACTGTAGGCCTATTGTTTAAGGGCCGGCAAGTAGGGTGTAGGACTGACTGTAGGCCTATTGTTTAAGGGCCGGCAAGTAGGGTGTAGGACTGACTGTAGGCCTATTGTTTAAGGGCCGGCAAGTAGGGTGTAGGACTGACTGTAGGCCTATTGTTTAAGGGCTGGCAAGTAGGGTGTAGGACTGACTGTAGGCCTATTGTTTAAGGGCCGGCAAGTAGGGTGTAGGACTGACTGTAGGCCTATTGTTTAAGGGCCGGCAAGTAGGGTGTAGGACTGACTGTAGGCCTATTGTTTAAGGGCCGGCAAGTAGGGTGTAGGACTGACTGTAGGCCTATTGTTTAAGGGCCGGCAAGTAGGGTGTAGGACTGACTGTAGGCCTATTGTTTAAGGGCCGGTATATATTATAGAAAAGGTTAAGTTATCTCTTTTGTTGTAACACTTTGACCCACCGTGTAGTTCTCAAAATACCATGCGACCCGGTGAAAAAAACTGCACCCGGTTAAGCCCTAGTATGCAATACAACTTTAAAACGTAGTCTCTAACCAACTTACATTGACCTGTTATCTGTCTTACTTCGTGCTCTCCCTGTAAAGAAATGAGAATTTGTAAGGAGCCGTTTCATTTTTTAATACTAGATTGTATTGTATTACAAAATAACGTTATTGTCTCATTACTAATGCAATAAATCCGTTATATAATCACAACATCTGTTTTCATCTGTTTCATTTTAACAATTGATACATTTTTTATTAGTAATTTAGAACGGACTCGCTCGCTTACACTTCTACCTGATATCCTGACCAATACCCTCGTCACTAACAATGACACAACCTGCCATTAACACTAACACTCCATCTATAGCACCACATTCCAAGGCAATTCCTATCAATAACAATGTTGTTCGACCTTCTGATGCAAAGATGATCAAGTTGACGATGGGTACTCAGGGGTGTTGTCAGTCCTATTTGTGGTGTGGGTACGCAGGGGCGTTGTCAGTCCTTTTTGTGCCCGGAAAGCTTGCCTGCACGTAAGACCCACGGGTATTTTTGGGGTCCTGACAGGATTTAGTGCGATTCTGCCTTTCCTTCCTGTACGCTTCCTTTGGGCTTAAGTTTATGTTTACTTTCTGAAGATTGTTCTCCAGTTTAGTTTGTATCCCATGAATTCAGTTCACGTTTGTGCGCAACCTGTCCAGACCATTTGGCTTGTCTAACCTTGTAAGGTCGTGCCTGTATCAGGGGACTTGTCCCGCCACAGTATGCCAGAAGATTTCGTAAACGGCTTGGAGAAAGTTTAGTTGTCATAATGTACACTGTCAACAACGCCCTGGCGTATTGATTTGTTAATACGAGAGCTCTATGTACCTTTAGCTTAGTGAGAAGTCTGAGACCCCTTCGCTCCAGACACGAATAAAGTCTTCGTATAAAGTCTTCGTATAAAGTCTTCGTATAAAGTCTTCGTATAAAGTCTTCCAAATGCGATATTGGCTTTGGAAACTCTGGTTTTTATCTCATAATCTATTGTAAATGACCGATAGAGGTTGCAACCCAAATATATGAATTTTTGAATAACATCACTCGTTATTAACATAACATCTTTATGAATATTAATACTACCCCTATCACTAACAATAACACCCCTGTCACTAACAATAACAACCATGTCACTAACAATAACACCCCTGTCACAAACAATAACACCTCTGTCACTAACAATGCCCACGTTTAGGTGAGTCCATGGTGTATCCCCGATGAGCGTTCCTCTCTGTTTTATCCAATGTGGCCTGGATGCCGCCTGGTGCAGTGCTGGCGAGCGAGGCGAGGGATCTGATCACCCGGCTGTCGTTCAAGTCCCTGACATAATTGGCATCGATGGAACAACTGGCGCTCTGGTCTACCGTGCTTGCTTGGCATCTGATGCGTCTATCTAAAATATATGGAAATGACGTCATTCGATGAGTGACAAGTCTTAGGTTGAGATTATTTTATAGACGGAAATTAGAATGTAAACCTAGATGAGAAATAATGCAGCTTACATTCATTGAAACTCAACTCTTTACCAGATTTACACGTCATTTACGATTGGTAGTAGTAAATCAATTTGAACAACATTTTCTACGTGAACATAATGAATGAGTCGTGATCTATTGAACATTAAAGAGTCTTTATTCAGGAGGAAAAATCTTTTTATTATTGTGCAGTACATTTTGTGGACACTGGCAAGTGAAAATAAAATTAAAAAATTAAAATTCTCTGGGCCGCTAGTGAACGATTGACATAGATAGCTGCGCCCTCATGGAGACAAACTTGAACAATTCATCACTTCCAAGGCGAAATGAGTTGCCAACCCCGTAAGCTACGCAACGAATCTAATTTCATTTCCTGACGCGATGGACTTTAAATGTAAGGCTACTCAGTGTAAGGCTACTCAGTGTAAGGCTACTCAGTGTAAGGCTACTCAGTGTAAGGCTACTCAGTGTAAGGCTACTCAGTGTAAGGCTACTCAGTGTAAGGCTACTCAGTGTAAGGCTACTCAGTGTAAGGCTACTCAGTGTAAGGCTACTCAGTGTAAGGCTACTCAGTGTAAGGCTACTCAGTGTAAGGCTACTCAGTGTAAGGCTACTCAGTGTAAGGCTACTCAGTGTAAGGCTACTCAGTGTAAGGCTACTCAGTGTAAGGCTACTCAGTGTAAGGCTACTCAGTGTTAGGCTACTCAGTGTAAGGCTACTCAGTGTAAGGCTACTCAGTGTAAGGCTACTCAGTGTAAGGCTACTCAGTGTAAGGCTACTCAGTGTAAGGCTACTCAGTGTAAGGCTTCTCAGTGTAAGGCTACTCAGTGTAAGGCTACTCAGTGTAAGGCTACTCAGTGTAAGGCTACTCAGTGTAAGGCTACTCAGTGTAAGGCTACTCAGTGTAAGGCTACTCAATGAAAGGCTTCTTATTGTAAGGCTACTCAGTGTAAGGCTACTCAATGAAAGGCTTCTTATTGTAAGGCTACTCAGTGTAAGGCTACTCAATGAAAGGCTTCTTGTTGTAAGGCTACTCAGAGTAAGGCTACTCAATGAAAGGCTTCTTATTGTAAGGCTACTCAGAGTAACGCTTCTCAATGAAAGGCTTCTTATTGTAAGGCTACTCAGAGTAACGCTTCTCAATGAAAGGCTTCTTATTGTAAGGCTACTCAGAGTAACGCTTCTCAATGAAAGGCTTCTTATTGTAAGGCTACTCAGAGTAACGCTTCTCAATGAAAGGCTTCTTATTGTAAGGCTACTCAGAGTAAGGCTACTCAATGAAAGGCTTCTTATTGTAAGGCTACTCAGTGTAACGCTTCTCAATGAAAGGCTTCTTATTGTAAGGCTACTCAGAGTAACGCTTCTCAATGAAAGGCTTCTTATTGTAAGGCTACTCAGAGTAACGCTTCTCAATGAAAGGCTTCTTATTGTAAGGCTACTCAGAGTAACGCTTCTCAATGAAAGGCTTCTTATTGTAAGGCTACTCAGAGTAACGCTTCTCAATGAAAGGCTTCTTATTGTAAGGCTACTCAGAGTAAGGCTACTCAATGAAAGGCTTCTTATTGTAAGGCTACTCAGTGTAACGCTTCTCAATGAAAGGCTTCTTATTGTAAGGCTACTCAGAGTAACGCTTCTCAATGAAAGGCTTCTTATTGTAAGGCTACTCAGAGTAACGCTTCTCAATGAAAGGCTTCTTATTGTAAGGCTACTCAGAGTAACGCTTCTCAATGAAAGGCTTCTTATTGTAAGGCTACTCAGAGTAACGCTTCTGAATGAAAGGCTTCTTATTGTAAGGCTACTCAGAGTAACGCTTCTCAATGAAAGGCTACTTATTGTAAGGCTACTCAGAGTAACGCTTCTCAATGAAAGGCTTCTTATTGTAAGGCTACTCAGAGTAACGCTTCTCAATGAAAGGCTTCTTATTGTAAGGCTACTCAGAGTAACGCTTCTCAATGAAAGGCTTCTTATTGTAAGGCTACTTAGAGTAACGCTTCTCAATGAAAGGCTTCTTATTGTAAGGCTACTCAGAGTAACGCTTCTCAATGAAAGGCTTCTTATTGTAAGGCTACTCAGAGTAACGCTTCTCAATGAAAGGCTTCTTATTGTAAGGCTACTCAGTGTAACGCTTCTCAGTGAAAGGCTACTTATTGTAAGGCTACTCAGAGTAACGCTTCTCAATGAAAGGCTTCTTATTGTAAGGCTACTCAGAGTAACGCTTCTCAATGAAAGGCTACTTATTGTAAGGCTACTCAGAGTAACGCTTATCAATGAAAGGCTTCTTATTGTAAGGCTACTCAGAGTAACGCTTCTCAATGAAAGGCTTCTTATTGTAAGGCTACTCAGAGTAACGCTTCTCAATGAAAGGCTACTTATTGTAAGGCTACTCAGAGTAACGCTTCTCAATGAAAGGCTACTTATTGTAAGGCTACTCAGAGTAACGCTTCTCAATGAAAGGCTTCTTATTGTAAGGCTACTCAGAGTAACGCTTCACAATGAAAGGCTTCTTATTGTAAGGCTACTCAGAGTAACGCTTCTCAATGAAAGGCTTCTTATTGTAAAGCTACCCAGAGTAACGCTTCTCAATGAAAGGCTTCTTATTGTAAGGCTACTCAGAGTAAGGCTACTCAATGAAAGGCTTCTTATTGTAAGGCTACTCAGTGTAACGCTTCTCAATGAAAGGCTTCTTATTGTAAGGCTACTCAGAGTAACGCTTCTCAATGAAAGGCTTCTTATTGTAAGGCTACTCAGAGTAATGCTTCTCAATGAAAGGCTACTTATTGTAAGGCTACTCAGAGTAACGCTTCTCAATGAAAGGCTTCTTATTGTAAGGCTATTCAGAGTAACGCTTCTCAATGAAAGGCTTCTTATTGTAAGGCTACTCAGAGTAACGCTTCTCAATGAAAGGCTACTTATTGTAAGGCTACTCAGAGTAACGCTTCTCAATGAAAGGCTTCTTATTGTAAGGCTACTCAGAGTAACGCTTCTCAATGAAAGGCTTCTTATTGTAAGGCTACTCAGAGTAACGCTTCTCAATGAAAGGCTTCTTATTGTAAGGCTACTCAGTGTAACGCTTCTCAATGAAAGGCTTCTTATTGTAAGGCTACTCAGAGTAACGCTTCTCAATGAAAGGCTTCTTATTGTAAGGCTACTCAGTGTAACGCTTCTCAATGAAAGGCTTCTTATTGTAAGGCTACTCAGAGTAACGCTTCTCAATGAAAGGCTTCTTATTGTAAGGCTACTCAGAGTAACGCTTCTCAATGAAAGGCTTCTTATTGTAAGGCTACTCAGTGTAACGCTTCTCAATGAAAGGCTTCTTATTGTAAGGCTACTCAGGGTAACGCTTCTCAATGAAAGGCTTCTTATTGTAAGGCTACTCAGAGTAACGCTTCTCAATGAAAGGCTTCTTATTGTAAGGCTACTCAGGGTAACGCTTCTCATTGTTAGGCTTCTCATTGTAAGGATTCACTTTGTAAGGGTTCTCAAATTAAGGCAACAGGGCTAAGTATTTGTAGACGCTGCCGAAAGGAAAAAAGTATCCTTAAAGACACGGTTTTGTACTAGCAAAGTCACCTTGCCTTAATAGCGAAGACACCACAGTTTTGTACTAGCAGAGACACGGTGCCTTACTATCACAAACACGATGCCTTTCTAGCAAAGACACAGTTCTGTATTAGCAAAGACAAGTTTCTGTACCAGCAAAGGCAAATGAAGGGCCGGATCTGACCCGCGGTCCGTAGTTTGGAGACCCATTATTTCAATAAATATTCCAATTAATGAAATGAAATTAATGAAAACTATTTAGAAATCATTTGTTGCTTTTTAAAATGTATTTTTTCACTTTAAGAATATTGCGTCATTGCTTGCAATATCAAAAGAAAAAAAAAACAATTACTCTCTCTCTCAGGTAGCTAAAAACTCTATGGTCCAGAAATCTAAAACTAAAGAGTAAGAGGCTGCAAGGAAAATTAAGTCCTGCCAAATCCCGAATCAAATATTGTTGTTGCTTTTATTTTAAAGAGTTATAACATGCTTCCAAGGTAAGTAGTAAGAATAGATCCATATAATTATATATATAAATTGGTTTCAAATCATATTCAATTAGTGTTTGTTATAACATTTCTTCTTTAAATATGAGCACGTGCATGTGTGTGTGTTTGTGTGTGTGTGAGTGAGTGAGTTTGTGTGAGCTTTTTTAGTTTGTGTGAGCATGATAGTCTCTGAGTGTCAGTTAGAAGGGGCGCCTAAATGTTCCTAGTCTCTGAGTGTCAGTTAGAAGGGGCGCCTAAATGTTCCTAGTCTCTGGGTGTCAGTTAGAAGGGGCGCCTAAATGTTCCTAGTCTCTGAGTGTCAGTTAGAAGGGGCGCCTAAATGTTCCTAGTCTCTGGGTGTCAGTTAGAAGGAGCGCCTAAATGTTCCTAGTCTCTGAGTGTCAGTTAGAAGGGGCGCCTACAATGTTCCTAGTCTCTGGGTGTCAGTTAGAAGGGGCGCCTACAATGTTCCTAGTCTCTGGGTGTCAGTTAGAAGGAGCGCCTAAATGTTCCTAGTCTCTGGGTGTCAGTTAAAAGGGGCGCCTAAATGTTCCTAGTCTCTGAGTGTCAGTTAGAAGGGGCGCCTACAATGTTCCTAGTCTCTGGGTGTCAGTTAGAAGGGGCGCCTACAATGTTCCTAGTCTCTGGGTGTCAGCTGCTCTTTCAAGAAGTGTAATCATTTAGGATTTAGACTTATGTAAGCCCCTGGATTGCTAGTGTGCCCCTCAACTCATTTTGAACGCCATCTGCCACTGACCATAGCTTTGTGTCCTTCCTTACTTTGTCTCAACCACCCACCTGGTTTCCGACCGATGGGTCACGACAAAATACGCCACACAGCCACCTACCGCCACCACCACCTTCCTGTGACCTGTAACTTCCGTTAGCGTTCGTGGTAGTAGCTCTAAAGCAATTGGGACCAGATGACCCTAGGCAACTCTGAGGGTGGCCCACCTAAAGATGGAAAAAGTGATTTGTTCGTTTAGACACAAGGTTAAACTTTTTTTTAATCGGCCTCACATACATATTTTAAGTTCATAAGTCCATAGGCGTGTCAATATATTTGTGACAGACAATTTTCCACGCTCTTGAAATGTATATTTAAGAAATACTAAATCAGACTTATTTTTAAAGGAGTATCTATATGTAGATATTTACGTTTCTAACATCAAAGTGTTTGAGAAAGATTTATCTTCTATATACTAAAGGCCCAACCAGCCCCCATGAACTTCTAAGAAAACATAAATGTTCTTCAATTTAAAACAATCTTTGTGACATTTAAAATTTCTGTAACATTAACGCCTTTAGATATATTGGTATCTTCATTAAAAATGTCCCCCAAATTTTTCGGTGTCCTTGGTATCAAAGAAAATGTTGTTGACTATTGTCCCCTTTCCATCTTCATTAAGTTTCGAGGTATGGGGATACTTATGTAAATGTGCCAACAAAGTGTCAACGCCCTTGGTCTGTATCTTCCGAAATTGGCAATACAAATATTTATTTCAAAATAAAATCTAAAAACTCTTTTACAAAACTGTAATCATCGGATTTAAAGATATAGGCTGCACCTATTGGTACCCGGGTACAAGAAGTGAGAGGTTGGGATTAAACAACTATTAAAAATATTATTGTTGAGTAAGACAAAATGAGGTATCAAATAGTATTAGTCAAAATGGACCCGGACACACAGCGCCGCCATTCGCACCCGAGTACCATTAGACTCGATGCTATTCGGATGTCATTTGTGGTCGTTTATTTTAGTAAAACTGAAGAATTAAGATTACAAACGTATAGTATATTCAATTATCTTTCATTTGATACCTCATTTGGTCTTACAAACCCAACAATAATATTTTAAATCGTTTTTTAATCCCAACCTCTCACTTCTGGTACCCGGGTACCAATAGCCACTTCGTAAAGATATAGTCATCAAAATATGAAATAATTCACATAACTCTTTCCTCCCTCTGAACAGTGTTCAATGCATCATTTCATTGGTGTTAAAACAATCTATGAAACAACGGCCAGCTTGTAACTTATTTGTACTTTGAGATAGAGCTCTACTTATAATATACGACAACACAACCAATGGTGTCTCTTGTGCCGCCCCCTCGTCAACATTAATGAAATGATCCTCGGAATGTTAACCGCCCTGCCAGGTAAGTGACCGCACAGTTTTTGCACGCCCCTGTGCGATCACTTAATATTCTTATGTCCACCCCCTTTGACCACGTGATGTATTACACCCCCCTTTTACCACGTGATCTATTACACTTTCTTAAGAAAATATTTCATCTCATATTTCCTCAAAAATAAGGTCATTTATTTCTAAATTAAAACCCATTACAAAGATCAATTATGTCTTATTATCGGATTTTGAATTTTTGATTTGAATATGTGCGACCCCCACACCCCCCACCCCTTGTTTTTAAAATGAAAAATAGAATTTGCTTAAATTCAGGGTCTGATATTATCTATCCACCAATTATCATCTTATTTGATATTATCTAACCACCAATTATCATGTCTGATTTGGAGCTTTGAGATATTGCTTTGATGGAAATAAATAATATCAATACAGACATATAGTTGATATTATAGAATGCGAATCTTCTTTTACACGATATTTGAACTCTCACATTCAGACAAGTACTTTTAATAACACTTAATTATTATATTAAATTACTTTCTTATTTACAATAAAAAAGAAAACTTTTCCTATTAAATATTATATATGTTTGCATAAAAGCTTATTTCTTTCATCAGATTCTATTAAAGTAAAATAAACAATTTCACCAGCGTTGTGTTTAAGAATCAAATTCTTCTTTAGAAATACGATGTATATCTTAAACGCATAATAGCGCACTTTCTAGTGCACTTATGGGGACATTTTATTAGTCGCAAAATTGAACTGAGCCAATAGCATCTACATTGGTACATTTGTATGTATCCTACCTATTAATATATCTATTACGTACAAATACATATTATTACTAAAACAATTTAAAATGGCGAATACAACGAATGGGCTCAAGTGACACCCGAACCCTAAGATCAGATAGAACAGTGATTCTCAACTATCTAATGCCGCGACCCCTTTATACACTTTCTCATGTTGTGGCGACCCCCAAACACAAAGTTATTTTCGTTGCTACTTCATAACTGTAGAGAATATGTATTTTCTGATGGTCTTAGGCGACCCCTGTGAAAGGGTCGTTCGACCCCCAAAGGGGTCGCGACCCACAGGTTGAGAGCCGCTGAGATAGAAGATCTTATTTGTTATTGCGTAATACTGATGAAGACTTTTACAGAACCGTTTATACTTTAACTTTGTCGTCGACTAATTAAAGCTGATATAATGCAGTCTTATTTACACACATTGCTTGTGTCGTATTAATCTAATCAAAAGCTAAGTCGAAGTCCTACCTTTTTATAAGTAGTTCATTTCTGAGTCCAACCCTCTTATAAGTAGTTCATTTCTGAGTCCAACCCTCTTATAAGTAGTTCATTTCTGAGTCCAACCCTCTTATAAGTAGTTCATTTCTGAGTCCAACCCTCTTATAAGTAGTTCATTTCTGAGTCATATCCTCTTATAAGTAGTTCATTTCTGAGTCCTATCCTCTTATAAGTTGTTAATTTCTGAGTCCAACCCTCTTATAAGTAGTTCATTTCTCAGTCCAACCCTCTTATAAGTAGTTCATTTCTGAGTCCAACCCTCTTATAAGTAGTTCATTTCTGAGTCCAACCCTCTTATAAGTAGTTTATTTCTGAGTTCAACCCTCCTATAAGTAGTTCATTTCTGAGTCATATCCTCTTATAAGTAGTTCATTTCTGAGTCCAACCCTCTTATGTAGTTCATTTCTGACTCCAACCCTCTTATAAGTAGTTCATTTCTGAGTCCAACCCTCTTATAAGTAGTTCATTTCTGAGTCCAACCCTCTTATAAGTAGTTCATTTCTGAGTCCAACCCTCTTATAAGTAGTTCATTTCTGAGTCCTATCCTCTTACAAGTAGTTCATTTCTGAGTCCTATCCTCTTATAAGTAGTTCATTTCTGAGTCCTATCATCTTATAAGTAGTTCATTTCTGAGTCCTATCCTCTTATAAGTAGTTCATTTCTGAGTCCAACCCATTTATAAATAGTTCATTTCTCAGTCCAACCCTCTTATAAGTAGTTCATTTCTGAGTCCTATCCTCTTATAAGTAGTTCATTTCTGAGTCATATCCTCTTATAAGTAGTTCATTTCTGAGTCCTATCCTCTTATAAGTTGTTAATTTCTGAGTCCAACCCTCTTATAAGTAGTTCATTTCTCAGTCCAACCCTCTTATAAGTAGTTCATTTCTGAGTCCAACCCTCTTATAAGTAGTTCATTTCTGAGTCCTATCCTCTTACAAGTAGTTCATTTCTGACTCCAACCCTCTTATAAGTAGTTCATTTCTGAGTCAAACCCTCTTATAAGTAGTTCATTTATCAGTCCAACCCTCTTATAAGTAGTTCATTTCTGAGTCCAACCCTCTTATAAGTAGTTCATTTCTGAGTCCTATCCTCTTACAAGTAGTTCATTTCTGAGTCCTATCCTCTTATAAGTAGTTCATTTCTGAGTCCTATCCTCTTATAAGTAGTTCATTTCTGAGTCCAACCCTCTTATAAATAGTTCATTTCTCAGTCCAACCCTCTTATAAGTAGTTCATTTCTGACTCCAACCCTCTTATAAGTAGTTCATTTCTGAGTCCAACCCTCTTATAAGTAGTTCATTTCTGAGTCCAACCCTCTTAAAAGTAGTTCATTTCTCAGTCCAACCCTCTTATAAGTAGTTCATTTCTGAGTCCTATCCTCTTACAAGTAGTTCATTTCTGAGTCCTATCCTCTTATAAGTAGTTCATTTCTGAGTCCTATCCTCTTATAAGTAGTTCATTTCTGAGTCCTATCCTCTTATAAGTAGTTCATTTCTGAGTCCAACCCATTTATAAATAGTTCATTTCTCAGTCCAACCCTCTTATAAGTAGTTCATTTCTGAGTCCTATCCTCTTATAAGTAGTTAATTTCTGAGTCCTATCCTCTTATAAGTAGTTCATTTCTGAGTCCTATCGTCTTATAAGTAGTTCATTTCTGAGTCCAACCCTCTTATAAGTAGTTTATTTCTGAGTCCAACCCTCTTATAAGTAGTTCATTTCTGAGTCCAACCTTCTTATAAGTAGTTCATTTCTCAGTCCACCCTCTTATACATAGTTCATTTCTGAGTCCTATCCTCTTATAAGTAGTTAATTTCTGAGTCCTATCCTCTTATAAGTAGTTCTTTTCTGAGTCCTATCCTCTTATAAGTAGTTCATTTCTGAGTCCAACCCTCTTATAAGTAGTTCATTTCTCAGTCCAACCCTCTTATAAGTAGTTCATTTCTGAGTCCAACCCTCTTATAAGTAGTTCATTCTTGAGTCCTATCCTCTTATAAGTAGTTCATTTCTGAGTCCAACCCTCTTATAAGTAGTTTATTTCTGACTCCAACCCTCTTATAAGTAGTTCATTTCTCAGTCCAACCCTCTTATAAGTAGTTCATTTCTGAGTCCAACCCTCTTATAAGTAGTTCATTTCTGAGTCCTATCCTCTTATAAGTAGTTCATTTCTGAGTCCTATCCTCTTATAAGTAGTTCATTTCTGAG
Organism: Omphiscola glabra; assembly: GCA_964017045.1. Taxonomy (NCBI): domain Eukaryota; kingdom Metazoa; phylum Mollusca; class Gastropoda; family Lymnaeidae; genus Omphiscola; species Omphiscola glabra. Next base: position 30,382,322 of record OZ024800.1, on the reverse strand, counting down.
TCCTATCCTCTTATAAGTAGTTCATTTCTGAATCCAACCCTCTTATAAATAGTTCATTTCTCAGTCCAACCCTCTTATAAGTAGTTCATTTCTGAGTCCAACCCTCTTATAAGTAGTTCATTTCTCAGTCCAACCCTCTTATAAGTAGTTCATTTCTCAGTCCACCCTCTTATACATAGTTCATTTATCAGTCCAACCCTCTTATAAGTAGTTCATTTCTGAGTCCACCCTCTTATACATAGTTCATTTCTGAGTCCTATCCTCTTATAAGTTGTTCATTTCTCTTTGCACTTTTCAAATTAAAATATTGCTACTGTGAAATTCTTCTCGCATTGAAAATCTATTTTGAAATTCATGAAATCGGCATAGAACTCTTGATTTGTTTATGACATCTGTTGTCACATCGTTCAAGAACCACTGGTCAACACTGATCTTAAGTAGGCGTGTCTCACTATTTAAGAACCACTTGTTGACTATGATGTTATGTGGACCTAATATACCGTAAAAGAACCTATGAACAACACTTATGTTATGTAGGCCAAGATGTCATAAAACACATCGTGCCAGAAGTCAACAGCATCATCACGTGACCATACCATTAATCGATTTACGACTGCAAAGAACGGGTCGTTTTTATTGTATGCCATGCCTGGATCTACAGTAAACCTACAAGTCGGCCATCTTGTTTTGTTTTTATTGTATGCCATGACTGGATCTACAGTAAACCTAAAAGTCGGCCATCTTGTTTTGTTTTTATTGTATGCCATGCCTGGATCTACAGTAAACCTAAAAGTCGGCCATCTTGTTTTGTTTTTATTGTATGCCATGCCTGGATCTACAGTAAACCTAAAAGTCGGCCATCTTGTTTTGTTTTTATTGTATGCCATGCCTGGATCTACAGTGAACCTACAAGCAATATTCCCTTTAAGCTGCACTCTGCAAAGTAAATCTTTGCACACAACTTTATGATTTTGCACACGAACCAGCAAACCTTAGAGTTAACATTGCCTACAAGTCGTCCATCTTGTCTTCTGGATCTACAGTAAACCTACAGGTCGGCCATCTTGTCTTGCAACAAGCGTTCGAATGAAGTGTCTTTCTTCCCCCCCCCCCTTTTTTTTTTTCAACATTCGAGCACTTATCTATTATAACAGACTCATCTGTGTTCACTTTTCTCTAAGTATCTATACATCTATGAGTTGGTGAGTGTTTACTGTGAAGAATAAACTATACAAGATAACGTTGCTGTGGTTGGAGGGTGGGGAGGGGGGATGTGAATTCCTGCAAGATCCACAGGTTGACTGTGATGTTATGTGGAACTGTCTCACTATCCAAGATCCACTGGTTGAGTATGATGTTATGTGGACCTGTCTCACTATCCAAGATCCACTGGTTGAGTATGATGTTATGTGGACCTGTCTTACTATCCAAGATCCACTGGTTGACTGTGATGTTATGTGGACCTGTCTCAATATCCAAGATCAACTGGTTGACTATGACGTTATGTGGACCTGTCTCACTATCCAAGAACCACTGGTTGACTATGATGTTATATGGACCTGTCTCACTATCCAAGAACCACTGGTTGACTATGACGTTATGTGGACATGTCTCACTATCCAAGCTCCACTAGTTGACTATGATGTTATGTGGACCTGTCTCACTATCCAAGAACCACTGGTTGACTATGACGTTATGTGGACCTGTCTCACTATCCAAGAACCACTGGTTGACTATGACGTTATGTGGACCTGTCTCACTATCCAAGATCCACTAGTTGACTGTGATGTTTTCTTCTAAGGAACCTTGCACATATTATACACCCCGAAAGGTGGTAGGGGGTGCTTTATCATGGTGTGTTATATGGCATTTGCGTGGGTGGTAGAGAGTAATGTTGAATTACAAATCTTTTGGGGTTTTTTATATTTATTAATTGTTATTTTTGCACCCCATAAATCTGCTTTTTAAATTTAAGAAATAATTTATTCAAAATTAATTTTTCTATTATTTTTTTTCAACAATTGGCAAAATTTATGTTTTATCGTGGCGGGGGTTGGGAAAGAAAAAAAAACTAGTTGGGGGGGGGGGGCAGATAGCTAGAATTACATGTATATATAATAATAAATGCCAAGTGGGTGTTGTCCACCCCAAGGGAGTTAATGAGTAAAACATTTATAACAGTTGTTGAATGACATTAAATCTCTTGAAATTTGGCATCAAATTATTAATTATATTTGATAGAATATCTTAAGAGCTGAAAGGGCGACTTGTGGTTGTTCTACATTTCGTAGGGTTTTTGAACAGTCAAGGGTAATCACGGGTATGAAGGTCATTGATTTCCTACGCTTAGTACTAACCTTATTAACAACTTAAAAGCCTTCGACATCAGCATCAGTACCCGTCACTACCAACTCTATTTACAGTCAACACAAATAAGCATTTGGTGGATATATGGAGCGTCATTTGGAAGTATTTTAGATTAAGCTATTCCCCTATTTTGCATACGCAACATGTTTGCCTTGCCCCAACTAAGTATATAATTTTTTTTTTAAGTGGGTAGCCGATGAAAATGTTATGTAACGTTATAAAGGGTATGGTCAGGGTTGCCTCAGGGGGCTCAATGAAGAGTACATATTTGAAAGCAGGAGCCATTTAGTTTTAGGTTGTAATATAAATAATTTTCAATTAAAATTTGAAATTTTGATGCATATTTTGTAAGGTACTGCTAATTATGTAAATGGGTTTGAGACCAGTGGCGTAGTGAGGGGGGGGGCAAAGGGTGGCATCATGCCCCGGGCGCTACTCACAAAGGGGTGCCAAATGGTATATTTTACTATAATATTGTATGGTTTTCGAATGGGGGGCGCTAAAAAGGTATTGGGGGCGCTAAAAAGGTATTGGGGCGCTAAAAAGGTAATGTGCCCCGGGCGCGAGTTAAGTTCGCTACGCCACTGTGTGAGACTTAGTCAAACACTACCTAAATGGTGTGAGACTTAGTCAAACACTACCTAGATGGTGTGAGACTTAGTCAAACACTACCTAGATGGTGTGAGACTTAGTCAAACACTACCTAGATGGTGTGAGACTTAGTCAAACACTACCAAGTTGGTGTGAGACTTAGTCAAACACGACCTAGATGGTGTGAGACTTAGTCAAACACTACCTAGATGGTGTGAGACTTAGTTAAACACTACCTATCACAGACACAGTATCACAGACACCGTATCACAGACACCGTATCACAGACACCGTATCACAGACACCGTATCACAGACACCGTATCACAGACACTGTATCACAGACACAGTATCACAGACACCGTATCACAGACACCGTATCCCAGACACCGTATCACAGACACAGTATCACAGACACAGTATCACAGACACCGTATCACAGACACAGCATCACAGAAACCGTATCACAGACACCGTATCACAGACACCGTATCACAGACACAGTATCACAGACACAGTATCACAGACACCATATCACAGACACCGTATCACAGACACCGTATCTCAGACACAGTATCACAGACACCGTATCACAGACACCGTATCACAGACACCGTATCACAGACACCGTATCACAGACACCGTATCACAGACACCGTATCACAGACACAGTATCACAGACACCGTATCACAGACACCGTATCACAGACACCGTATCACAGACACCGTATCACATACACCGTATCACAGACACAGTATCACAGACACCGTATCACAGACACCGTATCACAGACACCGTATCACAGACACCGTATCACAGACACCGTATCACAGACACCGTATCACAGACACCGTATCACAGACACTGTATCACAGACACAGTATCACAGACACCGTATCACAGACACCGTATCACAGACACAGTATCACAGACACCGTATCACAGACACCGTATCACAGACACCGTATCACAGACACCGTATCACAGACACCGTATCACAGACACCGTATCACAGACAACGTATCACAGACACCGTATCACAGACACCGTATCACAGACACCGTATCACAGACACCGTATCACAGACAACATATCACAGACACCGTATCACAGACACCGTATCACAGACACAGTATCACAGACACAGCATCACAGACACCGTATCACAGACACAGTATCACAGACACCGTATCACAGACACCGTATCACAGACACCGTATCACAGACACAGTATCACAGACACAGTATCACAGACACCGTATCACAGACACAGTATCACAGACACAGCATCACAGACACCGTATCACAGACACAGTATCACAGACACCGTATCACAGACACCGTATCACAGACACCGTATCACAGACAACGTATCACAGACACAGTATCACAGACACCGTATCACAGACAACATATCACAGACACCGTATCACAGACACCGTATCACAGACACAGTATCACAGACACAGCATCACAGACACCGTATCACAGACACAGTATCACAGACACCGTATCACAGACACCGTATCACAGACACCGTATCACAGACACAGTATCACAGACACAGTATCACAGACACCGTATCACAGACACAGTATCACAGACACAGCATCACAGACACCGTATCACAGACACAGTATCACAGACACCGTATCACAGACACCGTATCACAGACACTGTATCACAGACACAGTATCACAGACACCGTATCACAGACACAGTATCACAGACACAGTATCACAGACATTACTTGATTAACTCAATAAAAGTTAGACACCCAACAATAAGCTATAAATTAAGAACTTCTTAACCCATTTACTCCCCCCTTTCCTCGCCACTTCACTTTAAACTGTTCTAAATTTATCTCCCTTTTAAATCATGGCTGCCTTGTTGGTAGTGAGAGCGCGTTCAACAAAGTACATCAGATTTTATGTAGCCCTAATAGACAAGGAAAAATAAGAAATAGGTGTTTACAAATGACGGTTGCAAGAAAGGTCAAGTTCAAGTGAACCTCCACTGAATATCTTAAAGTTGAAGTGACCCGCACTTTTCTGCACCCATCTTTACTTGGAAAAACTAACCCGAACAAAATGGCGTCAAATATTTAAACAGAACATACAGTATATATGATTATGAGTGGAGAGAGCGGGGAGGGGGTGTGGTAAGTGGGTACACTGTGATATGGAACCTAACGCTGTTAAGTTTATTCACATGTGTACATGCAAGGGCGTAGGATATGGAACCTAAAATTTTTAAACAATTTGAGAATCCTTAATCACTCAGGATATGGACTCACTCGTGTACATATTCAGTGATGACCAGAGATATATCGTTTTGTTTAACTAGGCAACTTAACATTTTTTAAACATATCTATGGGTAATGTCTGTGTACAAATTGGGGGGGGGGCAGAAATGATGGACAGAGAAAGCGTGGTTGTGTTTACTAATCCATGACAGGTAGACTACCAATCCATGACTGGTAGACTACTTATCCATGACTGGTAGACTACCAATCCATGACAGGTAGACTACCAAGTCATGACTGGTAGATTACAAATCCATGACAGGTAGATTACTTATCCATGACTGGTAGACTACTAATCCATGACAGGTAGACTACCAATCCATGACTGGTAGACTACCAATTCATGACATGTAGACTACCAATCCATGACAGGTAGACTACTTATCCATGACAGGTAGACTATTAATCCATGACAGTAGACTACTAATCCATGATAGCTAGTCCACTAATCTAAGACAGACTACTTATCCAAGAAAGAGATGGACTCGGTGAAACAAATTACCATTTCGCCACCATCGCTATAAACACAATTTACCTTTTCACCAACATTCCCCTACCCAAAATTTATCTTTCCACCACATTCCCCTACCCAAAATTTACCTTTCCATCAACATTCCTATCCACAATATTTACCTTTGCACCATCATCCACTCCAACGTGTCTATTTTTCATCTGACTCCGTCTCCTCAGCCGCACGTAGCAAAATGTCATGAAGGCGAAGATAAGCATGGTGAGAGTGAATCTGAGATATGAGAGATGTTAAAAAAGTAAAGCCTTGTCACGCTTTGTTACAGACATAGCTGCGATACTTGATTTTTCGATGCAACATTTGACCTTATTGAATCTAACAACCAATCTCCACTACTCTACGGTAACTGGGGAGGCCATCAACAAACATATAAGAAGGAAAAATAATGAACTTATTAACATTGGATTACATGGGCCATGATTTTAAAACATAGGGTTCTCACATTACCAGGGGGCGCGAGATGGAATTTTAGGGTGATGAGAAACCTGATTATAAGCTTAGTGGAGCCATTGACTTTTACGTTATGATTTAATTATTTTATTTTTATTTCTTCATTGACACTTTCTTTTCATATGTTTGTAATAAGTCAAAACGGGATTTCCCCAAGTTCTCTTTGAAATTCATTTTTTTAAAACTTAAAACCCATTGTACTTTGTACTGTATGGGGGTGGGTGGGTGGTACACGCTTACCTTGGATGGCAACTCATGTAAGAGAAGGCAAGCTCTGAAAATCAAACCCGGAGCTGGAATCCCGAAGGCGGTGTGACATTGACACAATAAAAATTCCGACAACGCCTTTGACGTGGAACGCATAAAGAGCACAGTGAGACACACAAGGCACGCACGTGCACATTGCTGGTCATCTACTGAATCCTGGTCTATTTCCAGTCGTCTCCCTCACTTTAAACAAAATACACCTCAAGTCGAAGCCTTGTTCATCACTCCATGTGACGGACGAACAATATAGTGTGTAAGACTTGGTCAATAGTTCGCAGGGGATTCCTAAAACTATTTCAATCTGAGCGCATTCAAGAAAATAAGTTTTAAACCAACCAAATTGTCACACGCAGTAAAGACATTTAGTTTTAAACCAGCCAAATTGTCACACGCAGTAAAGGCATTACGTTTTAAACCAGCCAAATTGTCACACGTCGTAAAGACATTAAGTTTTAAACCAACCAAATTGTCACACGCAGTAAAGACATTAAGTTTTAAACAAGCCAAATTGTCACACGCAGTAAAGACATTAAGTTTTAAACCAGCCAAAGTGTCACACGCAGTAAAGAAAACATTATTTTAAAACAGGCACATTGTCACACTATAAAAATACTCACGCAGCTGCGCCAGTGTACACACAGTTGATTTCTTTGTGATCTGGCATGGAGATCTCAGGGAGGGAGGGCAGCTCCCACATTGGCGGTTGCCTGGTCTCCTCGCCACTGAAAGTGTCCCCGATGCCTTCAAGCGAGCCGGTGACGATGGTTTCAAATATGGACGCGATGCTGACCATTTGGTCGTAAATGGACATCTGGACGTTCTTAAACCCTGCGGATCACAGCAGCATATCGGTGAGGCGGCAACTAACAAAGTGACATAATCAAATGCCACAAGTGTGAGAATCATTGAAGTTGTTCCTATTATTAAGTTACACAATACCACAAGTGGGAGAATCATTGAAGTTGTTCCTATTATTAAGTTACACAATACCACAAGTGGGAGAATCTTTGAAGTGGTAGACACTACGTTACAAAGACACGGCAGGTGAGGATTAAATTCAAATGCAGCTACTTAGGCACTTAATAGACACCACAGGTGAGGGGTGCATTCAAAAGGCAGCTACTTAGACACTTCATAGACACCACAGGTGATGGTTCATTTAAACGGCAGCCACTAAGACACTACGAAGAAACCACAGGTGAGGGGTGCATTCAAAAGGCAGCTACTAAGACACTACAAAAACACCACAGGTGAAGGGTGAATTCAAAAGGCATCTACTTAGACACTTCATAGACACTACAGGTGAGGGTTCATTCAAACGGCAGTTACTAAGACACTACAAAGACACCACAGGTGAGGGTTGCATTCAAAAGGTAGCTATTAAGACACTTCATAGACACTACGGGTGAGGGGTGCCTTCGAGACACTTCATCCGCTCAGGGATATTCTCGATGCACGTCTCATTAGAGTTAACGCAGCGGTTCTCAACCTGTGGGTCGCCTAAGACCATCTGAAAACACATATATATATACAGTTATAAAGTATGAACGAATATAATTTTGTGGTAGGGGGTCGCCACAACATGAGGAACTGTCTTAAAGGGTCGCGGAATTAGAAAGGTTGAGAACCACTGAGTTAACGTTTATCTATTTTACATTATGTTCATCTTCATGTAATGACAACATCTCGCAATGAACCATTCTTCTCAGCCCTCTCAGCTTCTACTGTGGTTTTAACCAGAAATACAATAGAAGACACTTCTAACAGGTTTTCAAATAAAAAGCTAGTCTGTACCACTTTTTACTTCTGTATAGCTGATATATAAGTTTTGCGCTGTCAGCTTTACTTTCGTTTTGCTCTCAGGATTCTATTGGAATAAGTTTGACTATTTGAGCGTAATTATGCCTCTCTTGGGGGTAGTCTTAATTAAGAACTCATTATGCCTCTCTGGGGGGTAGTCTTAATTAAGAACTCATTATGGCTCTCTTGGGGGTAGTCTTAATTAAGAACTCATTATGCCTCTCTTGGGGGTAATCTTAATTAAGAACGCATTATGCCTCTCTTGGGGGTAGTCTTAATTAAGAACTCATTATGCCTCTCTTGGGGTAGTCTTAATTATGAACTCATTATGCGTCTCTGGGGGGTAGTCTTAATTAAGAACTCATTATGCCTCTCTTGGGGGTAGTCTTAATTAAGAACGCATTATGCCTCTCTTGGGGGTAGTCTTAATTAAGAACTCATTATGCCCCTCTTGGGGGTAGTCTTAATTAAGAACTCATTATGCCCCTCTTGGGGGTAGTCTTAATTAAGAACTCATTATGCCCCTCTTGGGGGTAGTCTTAATTAAGAACTCATTATGCCCCTCTTGGGGGTAGTCTTAATTAAGGATCACTTGAATTGATGTTTTTTTCTATTTATTTAAGGTCTATGTTATGAAATTATTTTCTTTTTTTTTAAACCTGACAATGCTCGATAATTGACAGATTAAAAAAGGACCATGTATTCAAAGTAGACATCTGACCCTGACCTTGCATTGTAAATGATAGGACCCCTCCTCCCTCCACAGCCATGATGGCATCCGGAGCCAGATTAGTGTTGGGGGTTGCTATGGATACCAAGAAGGCACCCCGGAAAGACCTTTCCTTGGCCCTGATGATGGCGGAGTTACTGGCGAGTGGTTGTGATCATGGCTTCACTCACTTCTGCTGTTAGAAAACTCATTTTTTTAAACATTTTAAACTGCTCTGTCCAACGCAATTTACCTCTGATGTTTGGCGCAGGTAGAAATTCATGGATAAAAATTACAGTTTAAAAATAATAGCCAGTTATATAATACTAACTTCAATTTATATGGCCCTACTCCTTTAAGATATTAAAAATATATATATAACTTGTCAAGAGCCAGGAGAACGGTGACGTCATTACCTCAACTCAACAAACATGACGCAACCTTATTATGTTGATAAACTTCAAGTCATTGCTCTTGGTCATATGTTGTGCTATCAGTAACTTCAAGTCATTGCTCTTGGTCATATGTTGTGCTATCAGTAACTTCAAGTCATTGCTCTTGGTCATATGTTGTGCTGTCAGTGACTTCAAGTCATTGCTCTTGGTCATATGTTGTGCTATCAGTGACTTCAAGTCATTGCTCTTGGTCATATGTTGTGCTATCAGTGACTTCAAGTCATTGCTCTTGTTCATATGTTGTGCTGTCAGTAACTTCAAGTCATTGCTCTTGGTCATATGTTGTGCTGTCAGTAACTTCAAGTCATTGCTCTTGGTCATATGTTGTGCTGTCAGTAACCTAATTGATTAACAATATGTATATGTTTCAATTTCAGGAAGAGAAAAAAGTGTGATTTGATGATCCATCAAAACTTGATAAATCAAATTGTTTAACGAGATTAATGGATCTTCCAAATTCAGAGTTTGAAAACTAAGAAGTTTGTTAAAGGGCGTCATCTCATAAACTTGAGTCCAACTAACAATCAATGAAGTTGTGTCATCTCATAAACTTGAGTCCATCTAACAATCAATGAAGTTGATTAAAAAAGGGATTTGTTTTTTTTAGAACGATATTATGGATAAATGTTATCACTGCAATGAAGTGCCCATATGAAGCAGAGCTTCTTGAATCTTAGGATCAATGTTAATCAGATGGAACGGCCAGAGCCATGTCAGTGTATCATTATGTTATTGTGTCATTATGTCATTGTGTCAGTGTATCATTATGAGGCTGTTTGGTAGCCTTTCACGGCTATGATTGCACCACAGCTGTCAATGAATCCCACAGTTTACGCTGCTACGGCTAACCTATTATGCCTGTCAAATTGCCATATTACGGATGTCAGTCATCATCTGACAGCTGTCAATCATCATATTACGGCTGTCATTTATCATTTTACGACTGTCTATCTATTACTACATCACACTGTTGTGAATGACAGAATTAGTGCAAACCTCAGCCTGGTGACTCCAACACATGTCTGTACTGATTTATTTGTCTCTGCTATCAATATTTGTCAGCCTCAAACCTGCGAAGGGGTAAAAGCCGGGCCGAGGAGAGGAAAAGTGGCGGGCAAGCATCAATCTAGGCGTCCACCAAAATTCAGAAAAAAAAATTGTTGCGCTTGGCGAACCAGTAAAAAAAAGATTTTTGCGCCCCTTGTGTTCGTAAAGTTAACGGCTTTTGTTCGTTTAATTCACAATAAATTTTCTATCTAATAAAGATTTTTTGCACCACCCTGATTTTGGCTTCTCCCCCCTCCTACACCCACCCAATAGCACGGCCATCACAGCCTTCAAAACTGCACTCAAAACACATCTCTTTAAACTCTACTATCCTGACTGATTCCCCCCTCTGACTGATAAACGATACTACTGGGTGCCGCCCATGGCTTGACATTTAAAAAGTTATGGAATGGTTTGGTGAATACACATCTGTTGTGTTTTATTTAATTAATGTATGTTAATTTTTAAGTTCATGATTATGTTTATTAAATTGTATGTACAGCGTTGTGAGCCCAACCTAAAAAAACTCCTTATAATAATAATAATAATATTTAAATTTGTTTGACTTTGTGGTGTACTACTTTATGTAACGTACGTTTTAAGTGCAAGCACGAGCACCAATAGTAACATATGAAGTACAAATGATACATTACCAAGGGGGAAAATACTACCAATCTATTGTCAAAATTCAACAAGACATTAATTAAATAGATTCTTTAATAAATCTTGCCATTCTCTGTGCTGTGACGATTTGTGACGTAATACACGTAATACACAATGGCGGTACGTGCATAGCCAAGATTAAAACTGGTGCGCGCGGTGAGCTCGTTTGAGTGCGCATGGTTGTGTTGAGAACGCCAAAGAAGGAGAGTTTTGGGGCCACGGGGGAATAACATGAAGATATTCCATAAAAAAAATGATGTGATATACATTTCGGAGACACCAGACAGATGTTTGAGCATAAATTATAAACTCCAGATTTCAACTTTAATTTCCACATATTTAAACAGCTTACTAGAATGAAGCTATAATTAAGCTAGACAAAAGCTATGAAAAGGAATGAATGATTTTGGAATTTATTTGTATTTTAATGTTGTAATTTATTATGAAACGAATTTTGGCATTACCTGTGTTTTGTACATAAAGATAAGAATCATTACCAATGTAACATCACGCCTACATGAGACTACTTCAGTGTGTAACAAATTATGGCATTACCTGGAATTTGTCACAAAAGATGGTAATCCGTGCAATATTTAACAAAAGATGGTTTACCTGCAATATACAAAATATTGGGGGATTGCCTACAATATGTAACAAATATTGTGTGTTTACCATTGGAAAATTGCCTCAGGCAGGTAAAGAAATGTTTCTAACTAGGTCAAGCTGACTAAATTAAGAATTGCCATGATGAACAGAGGTCGCCGTGACCAGTAGCATCTACCTGCTGGTTGTATAGGACGATGTTAGAATCGGCTTTAAATAGTTTAACGTTTAAAAATGGATGATAAATAAGGGCTGCGTTCAAGCTGCGCGAATGAAATAGTAGAAACAAGGAATACGGAAGATTCAAAACCATGCACAATTACATCGCGAACCCCCTTGAAACATAGGCGCCATAATCATCAATACATTGATCGTGGGTCCTCAAAGTGTAGAAGAAGAAGAAGAAGCTTGAGTCAAAAGACAGAGAAGAACGCTTTGGCCAAAAGCCTTCCTCAATTTATTAAATTATAAAATCTTGGTTTAGGAAAAACCAACTTCCGGCAAAAACAAATACAAACATCCCCCCTATGTTTCTCTGTTTTTCTCTATCTCTATTTCTCTCTCATCCTCTGTTTCTCTCTAACTTTATTTCTCTCTCTCCTTCTGTTTCTCTCTATCTCTATTTCTCTCTTTCTATTTCTCTCTCTATTTCTCTCTCTCCCTCTGTTTCTATCCCTATTAGTTTCTTTATCCCATTCTCACTCCCCCTGTTTTTCTGCACCTCTTTCTCCCTCTGTTTCTCTCTACCTCTCTCCCCCTCCCTCTTTTCTCTCTGTCTCTCTATTTCGCTCTCCCTCTGTTTCTCTCACCATGTGTTTGCTCTCCCTCTGATTCTCTCACCTTGTCTTTCTCTCTCCCTCTGTTTCTATCATCATGTGTTTTCTCCCTTTGTTTCTCTCCCCATAAGTTCTCTCCCTCTGTTTCTCTCTCCCTTTGTTTTTCTCTTCCCTCTGTTTCTCTTCCCGTTTCTCTCTTCTTGTGTTTCTCACACCTTGTTTTTCTCTCGCCCTGTTTCTCTCACCTTGTGTTTCTTTCTCTCTCTCTCTCTTTCTCTGTGTTTCTCTCACCCTGTTTCTCTCACCCTGGTTTCCTCTCCCTCTGTTTCTCTCACCTTGTGTTTCTCTCTCCCTTTGTTTCTCTCACCCTGTTTTCTCTCCCTCTGCTTCTCTCACCGTGTGTTTCTCTCCCCCTGCTTCTCTCGCCTTGTGTTTCTCTCCCCCTGTTTCTTTCACCTTGTGTTTCTCTCCCCCTGTTTATCTCATCGTGTGTTTCTCTCTCCCTTTGTTTCTCTCACCTTGTATTTCTCTCCCCCTGCTTCTCTCACCTTATGTTTCTCGTCCCCTGTTTCTCTCACCATGTGTTTTGCTCTCCCTCTGATTCTCTCAACTTGTGTTTCTCTCCCCCTGTTATCTCATCTTGTGTTTCTCTCTTCCTCTGTTTCTCTTACATTATGTTTTTCTCTCTCTCTGTTTCTCCCCCCCCCCCTTTTTTGCTTTTACTCTCTATTTCTCTCTCCCTCTGTTTCTCTCCCCCTGTTTCCCCCTCTGTTTCTCTCCCTCTGTTTCTCTCACCATGTGTTTCTCTCTCCCTCTGTTTCTCTCACCTTGTTTTTCCCTCTCCCTCTATTTCTCGCCAATTCCTCTTTCTCTCTCTCTCTCTCTCTCTCTGCATCTCGGATCCACATGTACTCAACTGTTTTAAACACATCATTGCAGTATACTCAAAAGTTCTTGTCTGTAACTCAAGTCTAACACGTGTCACTACTGTTGTAGGACTCAAGTCTCACATTGTCCGCTACTGTTGTAGGACTCAAGCCTGTTTTGCTACTGTTGTAGGACTCAAGCCTGTTTTGCTACTGTTGTAGGACTCAAGTTTAACATGTGACACTACTGTTTTAGGACTTTGTCAGACCACGAATACCATCACAAAAGGTTTAGATGACGTATTCTCCACCTTGCCCTTGTTTAGAGTTTAGACCACCAATGTTAATGTGTCTAAAGGGAAGCGTGTGACACGCCTAGTCATGCTTACCTTGACTTGGCCAAGAAAGGTGTGTTTTACTTCGAGGTGGGCAAAATCTAAGGATCTTAAAAAAACTTTAGTTTAATTTCATCACTGGCCTTGAGAAACGTCCTGTGCTGTTGAGTATAAAGCTTTCGTGCTATATAGATTATATGACTTTAATGTGTTCAAGATTATATGACTTAAATGTGTTGTAGATTATATGACTTAAATGTGTTGTAGATTATATGACTTTAATGTGTTGTAGATTATGGGACTTGGATATTATTATTACTTGATGTTAGCCTTCAGTTCATATTATTATTACTTGATGTTAGCCTTCAGTTCATATTATTATCACTTGATGTTAGCCTTCAGTTCATATTATTATTACTTGATGTTAGCCTTCAGTTCATATTATAATTACTTGATGTTAGCCTTCAGTTCATATTATTATTACTACTTGATGTTAGCCTTCAGTTCATATTATTATTACTTGATGTTAGCCTTCAGTTCATATTATTATCACTTGATGTTAGCCTTCAGTTCATATTATTATTACTTGATGTTAGCCTTCAGTTCATATTATAATTACTTGATGTTAGCCTTCAGTTCATATTATTATTACTACTTGATGTTAGCCTTCAGTTCATATTATTATTACTTGATGTTAGCCTTCAGTTCATATTATTATCACTTGATGTTAGCCTTCAGTTCATATTATTATTACTTGATGTTAGCCTTCAGTTCATATTATAATTACTTGATGTTAGCCTTCAGTTCATATTATTATTACTACTTGATGTTAGCCTTCAGTTCATATTATTATCACTTGATGTTAGCCTTCAGTTCATATTATTATTACTTGATGTTAGCCTTCAGTTCCTATTATTATCACTTGATGTTAGCCTTCAGTTCATATTATAATTACTTGATGTTAGCCTTCAGTTCATATTATTATTACTTGATGTTAGCCTTCAGTTCATATTATTATTACTTGATGTTAGCCTTCAGTTCATATTATTATTACTTGATGTTAGCCTTCAGTTCATATTATTATTACTTGATGTTAGCCTTCAGTTCATATTATTATTACTTGATGTTAGCCTTCAGTTCATATTATTATTACTTGATGTTAGCCTTCAGTTCATATTATTATTACTTGATGTTAGCCTTCAGTTCATATTATTATTACTTGATGTTAGCCTTCCGTTCATATTATTATTACTTGATGTTAGCCTCTAGTTCATATTATTATTACTTGATGTTAGCCTTCAGTTCATATTATTATTACTTGATGTTAGCCTGTACGTCATATTATTTTCCAGGAATGCTTTCATCCTCTCATACCGGACATGGCTTCGCCGGAGACGTACTCCCACATCAAACTTGGTAACTCTACGCCGTGGTGGAGGGCTGAAGCGTACTCCCACATCAAACTTGGTGACTGTACGCCGTGGTGGAGGGCGGAGACGTCAATCCGCCAGGGGTGGATCTTTTTTCTTCATACGGATGGGATAACTTTGTCGGCAAAGTGTATCGTTGTTTTGGGGTTTTTTTTCGAGGAAGAGGGGTGGCCTAAATCTTTGCCCGCCCTAGGAGGCAGTAACCCCTTCTACGCCCCTGACTACCAATACCATTTATTCAAGACTGCAACGCTAGAGCTTCAGACCCGCGGGGATAAGAAAAGGGGGCGAGGGGAAGGTCAGCCTCCGATGGCTATTGTTTTGAAGTGGTATTCGGTCAACTTACTGTGTAGACCAATTCTTTAAGACATATTTCTATAAACAGTTGGGAATGTTAACAAACTTTTTGTCATCAATTTTTTTTTCCTTTACCAGACCTGGAAATTGTGGGGGGGGGGGGGGGGGGGGGGAGAGGACTCGTTTAAAGTATGTTAAAGTTAGGACAGGCCCTTCCAGTAAAACGCTTTGGGAACCCCTGCTAATATTGTCAACAATTATAACAGCGGTATTTATTGCCTTGTTTCATGCTCGCACGGTCTTGATCAAGGGTCCGGCTCATTGTTGTATTCATATTTCATATGTGTGTGTGTGTGTGCAAGTGTTCGTACAATTTCCATGTTCCCGTGCAACAAGCCCCACAAACCCGCCATTTCTTCAGGATAGCATTTCATCAATTGTTTGCTAAAACAGGGTTCTTAAATTTTGTGACGTGGACCCCCATTATCCTTTAGTACGTCTCGGCTTTGTCTGGGAAAAAAAATGTTGTTAAAAAATGTTGTTAAAAAATATTGTTAAAATTGTTGTTAAAAATGTTGTTAAAAAATGTTTTTGTTAAAAAATGTTGTTAAAAAATGTTAAAAAATGTTGTTAAAAAATGTTAAAAATGTTGTTAAAAATTTTGTTAAAAATGTTGTTAAAAATGTTGTTAAAAATGTTGTAAAAATTGTTAAAAATGTTGTTAAAAATGTTGTTAAAAAATGTTGTTAAAAATGTTGTTAAAAATGTTGTTAAAAAATGTATAATTCTTTTATATTAATTTATTTTTTGGAATATATTTAGAACTATTTTTAAAAAAACACAACTTTACCTATGATCTTTCTACAATCCACATCTTTCCGTATGCTCTTTCAAGCCACACATTTATGTAAGATCTTTCAACAAACCACAGCATTCCTCAAGATCTTCTAATAAACCACCCTTTCCTATCTTATCCGGAAATTTGTTTGAAAGAAATTTCGTTGACGGAAAATTGATCGATCGAAAATTCGGTCGAATCTTTTGTTTAGTTCACACGTTAAAATTTTCGTCAAATTTTTTTTGAACGCATTATTTTGTTTTACTATATAGTATAGTGCGTTAAAAAAGAATTTTGACGAAAATTTCAAGGTGTGAACTGAACAAAAGATTCGACCAAACTTCTGTTCGATCAAATTTCCGTCGACGAAATTTCTCTGAAACAAATTTCCGGTAACCCTTTCCGATAGATCTACCAAAAAACCACACCTTTCCTCAAGATCTTCCAATAAACCACACCTTTCCTCAAGATCTTCCTATAAACCACACCTTTCCTCAAGATCTTCCAACAAACCACACCTTTCCTCAAGATCTTCCAATAAACCACACCTTTCCTCAAGATCTTCCAACAAACCACACCTTTCCTCAAGATCTTCCAACAAACCACACCTTTCCTCAAGATCTTCCAATAAACCACACCTTTCCTCAAGATCTTCCAATAAACCACACCTTTCCTCAAGATATTCCAATAAACCACACCTTTCCTCAAGATCTTCCAACAAACCACACCTTTCCTCAAGATCTTCCAATAAACCACACCTTTCCTGAAGATCTTCCAATAAACCACACCTTTCCTCAAGATCTTTCAATAAACCACACCTTTCCTCAAGATCTTCCAACAAACCACACCTTTCCTCAAGATCTTCCAACAAACCACACCTTTTTCATGAACGCTATGATAAGAATGTAGTATTAAAAACGATGCAATCTGCAGACAGAGATATAGAAGAACTTTCATTTGGTGAAACCAATCGTCTAAAAGATTAGAACAATAAATTAGCCGGGCTGTACCCCACTGTACCATTGTACTCCACTGTACCATTGTACCCCACTGTACCATTGTACTCCACTGTACCAGTTTGAAGGCCATATAACCAACTGACCGGACCCCAGCCCTCGTAATCCACGACACCAAGTCGGTGCTAAGAAAGGAGAGTTAAAGGACACCCGAACCTAGCTCCATCTTTTTGCAAAATATATATTTTAATATTTACTTTTTTTATATAATTGGCTCCTCAATTCAGGCTTTGCCCGGGTGCAACTTTTGTCGTCAACGGTCCTTCGCCTCAGATCAATTCTTGACTATCCAGACTGTAAACGATCACACCACAGTGTCCACTATCTTTGGAACCCTCGCTCGACAGGATCGTCTCCTGGTGCCACCCCCGAGACAGCGTTAATTTGAATGACATTTATAGGGATACAGGTAACAGTGAAGCACACCGACGAGCCAGGTACACCGACGAGCCAGGTACACCGAACATAATGTATTATTAACACAGAGGACGGCGAAATTTTCAGTGATATTATTTTTAATAATAATTTCTGGAAACGCGAAGGGTGAAATGACAATTCTGCGGTGAATTTAGCGGAATGAATTGGTCAGTGGGGTGTTTCAAGTCAGTCGTTGGCGTATTGTTGTGAGTTGGAATATTTTCATACAACTGGAAGGGAGGGTTCATTGAATGTCTTGAGTGCGCCCTACATTTAAGCAATATATAAGAGACTCAATACTTACTGGGGAGCTGCTACAAAGTATATTGAGATGTAAGTAGAAAACCTATAATGTATGTTGTTTAACATTCGTTTTTTTCATACTGTATGTTGTTAAACATTTATGTTTGCTTACTGTATGTTCTTTAACGTGTTTACTGTCTAATTATATGGGGGTGGGGGGGAGAGAGGGCGGCATCGGAGCAATAGTCTCCATCTCAATTTTTTTTAATAAATTTATTAAAATGATGATAAGATATTGCAATTGCGAAAAGATTTTACGATATGCAATACAATTGCAAAATAGTTTCAAAATTGGGTAAATATCATTAAAAATATTTTTAAAATGCTACATAACGAAAAGTATCGTACTAAAGGGAAAATATGTAAAATAATATGGACACATCTCTGCTTCTTCTATATTTTGAGGGTCCATGATCAATGTCTTGACCATTCTGACTCCTATGAACCTGTTGGTGCCTCCAAAACCACGCGGTCATCTGGTGGTTACTCATTGCAGATCATTAGCTTATTTATTTAAGAAGGTGTGGAAGAAAGTGAGTGTGTGTGGGGGGGGGGGGGGAAGGAGATTCAGATCAGAAACATCTCCAATTCATTAGTTTGTGCAGGCTGTGGACTTTGTATCTGCCATGTCATTTGTGGTATCATGTTATTTGAGGATATCATGTCATTTGTGGGTGTCATGTTATTTTCTTTGTATTTGTCATTTCATTTGTGGATAAGTCATGTCATTTGTGAATGTACCATATCATTTGCGGATATTTCCTGTCATTTGTTGCTCTCAATGTCATTTATGGATGTGCAATCTCCTATGTTTATGTTCCATGTCATGTGTTTATTTGCTTCTCATTGTGTGTGTTATGACATTTGAAGTTGTTATTTCATTTGTGGACGTGCTCTGTCTTTTGAATGGTGTCATGTCATTTGTTGGTGTCATGTCATTTGTTGGTGTCATGTCATTTGTTGGTGTCATGTCATTTGTTGGTGTCATGTCATTTGTTGGTGTCATGTCATTTGTTGGTGCCATGTCATTTGTTGGTGTCATGTCGTTTGAAGGTGTCATGTCATTTGTTGGTGTCATGTCATTTGTGGGTGTCACGTCAACGTTTTTCTTGATGTTTCCTATGACAGGCCGAAAGCGAAGTTTGAGTTAAAGACGCTAACGTCCCCTGAAGAAGACGAGACGGACAAGTGCAACGGTCTCCAGCAAGTGGCAGTGGTCACCGAGGATGACCTGTCGGACAGTATCGTGGAGGACAAGATGGAGCTGAAGAGGGAACTGGGGCTTTTTGGTGGCATCTCTTTTATAGTGGGTTGCATTGTAGGTGAGTGGTGATATCACTTTCATAGGTGGTTGTAAAATAGGTGAGTGGTGATATCACTTTCATAGGGGGTTGTAACATAGGTGAGTGGTGATATCACTTTCATAGGTGGTTGTAACATAGGTGAGTGGTGATATCACTTTCATAGGTGGTTGTAACATAGGTGAGTGGTGATATCACTTTCATAGGTGGTTGTAACATAGGTGAGTGGTGATATCACTTTCATAGGTGGTTGTAACATAGGTGAGTGGTGACATCACTTTCATAGGTGGTTGTAACATAGGTGAGTGGTGATATCACTTTCATAGGTGGTTGTAACATAGGTGAGGGGTGATATCACTTTCATAGGTGGTTGTAACATAGCTGAGTGGTGACATCACTTTCATAGGTGGTTGTAACATAGGTGAGTGGTGATATCACTTTCATAGGTGGTTGTAACATAGGTGAGTGGTGATATCACTTTCATAGGTGGTTGTAACATAGGTGAGTGGTGATATCACTTTCATAGGTGGTTGTAACATAGGTGAGTGGTGATATCACTTTCATAGCTGGTTGTAACATAGGTGAGTGGTGATATCACTTTCATAGGTGGTTGTAACATAGGTGAGTGGTGACATCACTTTCATAGGTGGTTGTAACATAGGTGAGTGGTGATATCACTTTCATAGGTGGTTGTAACATAGGTGAGTGGTGATATCACTTTCATAGGTGGTTGTAACATAGGTGAGTGGTGATATCACTTTCATAGGTGGTTGTAACATAGGTGAGTGGTGATATCACTTTCATAGGTGGTTGTAACATAGGTGAGTGGTGACATCACTTTCATAGGTGGTTGTAACATAGGTGAGTGGTGATATCACTTTCATAGGTGGTTGTAACATAGGTGAGGGGTGATATCACTTTCATAGGTGGTTGTAACATAGGTGAGGGGTGATATCACTTTCATAGGTGGTTGTAACATAGGTGAGTGGTGATATCACTTTCATAGGTGGTTGTAACATAGGTGAGTGGTGATATCACTTTCATAGGTGGTTGTAACATAGGTGAGTGGTGATATCACTTTCATAGGTGGTTGTAACATAGGTGAGTGGTGATATCACTTTCATAGGTGGTTGTAACATAGCTGAGTGGTGACATCACTTTCATAGGTGGTTGTAACATAGGTGAGTGGTGATATCACTTTCATAGGTGGTTGTAACATAGGTGAGGGGTGATATCACTTTCATAGGTGGTTGTAACATAGCTGAGTGGTGACATCACTTTCATAGGTGGGTGTAACATAGCTGAGTGGTGACATCACTTTCATAGGTGGTTGCAACATAGGTGAATGGTGACATCACTTTCATAGGTGGTTGTAACATAGGTGAGTTGTGAGTGTGGCATTGCGTGGTTTGATGTAGCTTCACATGGCCGTATGTGATTGAGTATGGTGATGTGGTATGAATGGTCATTAAATCATTTAACTCCACTGTATTTGTATGTGAAGAACCTTGATTATGTGTAGTTATATGTTATAATGTGAACATTGAAACTTTGATGTAACTATGGGACAGTATATGTAAATTGTGTTGTACGTGATCATTTTGCTGTTTGTTCTCATATGTTTTCCCAAGGCTGTTGGTGTGACATGATTTTCCATGCCTGTTTATATGATATATTGCTCTGTAGTTGTTGTTTTTAGTAATTATGAGTTTTTATGTGGAGAATTCGTTACATTCAACAGAGAAGTGGATCATGTCTGGTGAGTTGGTTGATGAGGACATCAGTTTATTTTACAAACATTTGGTAGATTGAGTAATTAAGAAATATTGTTTCTGAATGTATTGGTCTGATTGTCTTCAAGCTAAATATGGTATGAACGTTTGTATAACTGTTAAGGAATTGAGTGATACTGAACAGTGTGATGCTATGTGACCTTTGGATTCCTGAACTATAATCCCAACGTCTTATCCCATCCAGGTTCAGGGATATTTGTGTCTCCAAAAGGTGTGCTGGATGGAACTGGGTCAGTGGGTCTCAGTCTCGTTGTTTGGGCCGGAAGTGGCCTGATTTCATTATTAGGTGAGTACCCCAGACAAGCTAGGACGAATCTGTTGTTACACAGTTTGAGAATAGATAATAGCAGGGTGAAAATTTAATTAATTTTTATTTACGCTTCTTTTGAACCCTGAAAATGGTGCCAGTTTTCATAGATAGCTCTCACCGCGGTAACAAACCACAGACGAACGTTAATATGTGAGGAGTCTTCAATGAAGCATTTTTTTGTGGTGGCTGTGTGTCAAGTAATGTGGGACACCAAAGGCCGTCTTATCCAAACGCACAGTATGCACAGTAGGCACTGTATGCACAGTAGACACAGTAGGAAAATTAGGCACAGTAGGCACAGGTAGGCACAGTAGGAAAATTAGGCACAGTGGACACAGTAGGCACAGTATGCACAGTAGGCACAGTATGCACAGTAGGCAAAGTAGGCACAGAAGGCAAATTAGGCGCAGTAGACACAGTGACACAGTAGGAAAATTAGGCACAGTAGAAAAAATAGGCACGGTAGGTACAGTATGCACAGTAGGCACAGAGGCACAGTAGGCAAATTAGGAACAGTAGTCATAGTAGGAAAATTGGGCACAGTATTCAAATTAGGCACAGTAGGCACAGGTAGGCACAGGTAGGCACAGTAGAAAAATTAGGCACAGTGGACACAGTAGGCACAGTATGCACAGTAGGCACAGTATGCACAGTAGGCACGGTATGCACAGTAGGCAAAGTAGGCACAGAAGGCAAATTAGGCACAGTAGACACAGTGACGCAGTAGGAAAATTAGGCACAGTAGAAAAAATAGGCACGGTAGGTACAGTATGCACAGTAGGCACAGAGGCACAGTAGGCAAATTGGGCACAGTAGTCATAGTAGGAAAATTGGGCACAGTAGGCACAGTATGCACAGTAGACACAGTATGAAAAGTAGGCACAGTAGGCACTGTATGCACAGTATGCACAGTATGCACAGTAGGCAAAGTAGGCACAGTAGGCACAGTAGACACAGTAGGAAAATTAGGCACAGTAGGAGAATTAGTCACAGTAGGCACTGTCCCAACATTGAAGGCACTTTTATTTTCATTTCCGTTTTGACAAAAGAAAGTTTGCCTTCTGGATGTGTGCCTAATATGGACATATAAATCCTGATAGCAATAGTACCTTGTGGAAAACTTGCTACTAGCTTATTGTAACATTTTTTAAATCCTAATTATATTTGAAATTAACGTATGTTAACGACAAAAGTACAAAAACTCCACATAAAACAATTGAATAACGCGGACATCAAATTAAAAGCTTACACTTACAGACTTATGTTTTATGCAAACGTTCCTAGGACGTACGACGCTCCTATAACAGTATTGAGGACACGTTGTATCTGCACTTATTTCAATAACAGTTAGTTGCAGATGTAATACAAAGGATACAATGTAGCACACAACAGTGTATCAAAACAAAAATGTAGTGCAACAGCAATGTAGCAAAAGATAAATGTAGCAAAACAGCAATGTAGTACAACAGCATTGTATGTATGGCACCTTTCCGTCTACAAGAGATGATAGATTTATCTTCTCTGATTGCAGCTCTTGGTGTGGCTAGTGAGACCGATCCTCGAGTGGCGGTCTCTTTTGCATGTCCCACACACGAATGCGGTGGAGCAGTGTTTTCTGGCCTTTCTCTGCGCTCTCTAACAGCATTGTAGCACAACAGTACTGGACAGTCACATTCACTGTACTGGACAGTCACATTCACTGTACTGGACAGTCACATTCACTTTACCGGACAGTCACATTCACTGTACCGGACAGTCACATTCTCTGTACCGGACAGTCACATTCACTGTTCCGAATAGTCACATTCACTGTACCGGACAGTCACATTCACTGTACCGGACAGTAACATTCACTGTACCGGACAGCCACATTCACTGTATTGGACAGTCACATTCACTGTACCGGACAGTCACATTCACTGTACCGGACAGTCACATTCACTGTATTGGACAGTCACATTCACTGTACCGGACAGTCACATTCACTGTACCGGACAGTCACATTCACTGTACCGGACAGTCACATTCACTGTACCGGACAGTCACATTCACTGTACCGGACAGTCGCATTCACTGTATCGGACAGTCGCATTCACTGTACTGGACAGTCGCATTCACTGTACTGGACAGTCACATTCTGCATTCATTGTTAGGTATGTAGGTCATGACTGCAAGTACTTCCATCAGTTTTATGACTACCTTTGGTGGAACAAATCGTCCTGTGGACATTACATCCTTGACCGTGATAGAACAGCACGTACTTTGTGGACTGAAGGACCTGGAGTTATGGGAAGCATCCTTCCAGTTGATCAGTGGTTCCCAATCTTTTCTGTCCCACGCCGTACTTGAACATATAAGAAAGTTTAATCCACCCCAACCTACCCACTCCCCCCCCCCCCCAAACTTGGTGGAAAATCTTTTTTTAAATATAAATAATTTTTAAAAAAAAAGAGGTTTCCATCTTGCCGTCAGGAATTTTGGCCTTGAACTTTTCGGTCTTTTGCAGCCTCTGTGGGTTGTAGGGTGACACGTACAATAGCAGAACTAGTTTTGTATTTCAATAAACGACACAGTTAAATATCAGTGTTTAGCACGCTACATCCAAACATTTCCAATCCCATAGACTAAATGTCCCCCCCCCACCCATTTATCCTTCAAATTTCCCTGTTTTGGGTACAAGTCCGACATTGGGAAACTCTGCGGGACATGCTTTGTCTAGCCAGGGGGGTCGCTGAAGAGAAGCAAATTACTCAAAATGGGGTAAAATGAACATTTAGGGGGTTAAGTTAAGAGGGCTCATTGTCAGTGGGGTAGGTAGGGGCGCAGAAGGGGGCGGTCCGCCCTGAGTGTTATTTTTTTCTATATGTGGAGGGGCGGCATTTAAAATCTGAGTTTTTTCTTAAGGATATGAACTCAGTTGTTTTTGTATGTTCGCCATGTACTGCTTCAACTTCACAAGGCCAACTGGGGAATGGCGGGGTACATAAGTGTGTCTGGGTTACCTTAACTTCTTTCAACTTTTTTATGGCTGCACCTATTGGTACACGGGTACCAGAATTGAGTTAAAATAATATTGTTTGGTTTTTAAGACCAAATGAGGTATCAAATAAAAGATAATTGAATGTACTATACGTTTGTAAACTTAATTCTTCATTTTAACTAAAATAAACTACTACAAATGACATCCGAATAGCATTAGTCAAAATGGACCCTGGCACTCAGCGCCGCAATTCGCACCCGGTACCATTCGCACCCGGGTACCATTAGGCTCAATGCTATTCGGATGTCATTTGTGGTAGTTTATTTTAGTAAAACTGAAGAACTAAGATTTTAAAATCGTTTTTTAATCCCAACCTCTCAATTCTGGTACCCGTGTACCAATAGCCACTTCGTTTTTTTATAGGGAGACTGGGAGGTTTGGGGGATTTATTTATAACTCATCAGAGAAGTCACGCAGTGTACTCCAATGAACATGGGAGGAGTTAAGCTCCTATCTGTTTGTTAATGTGGAGTCGGGTACAGGGGCGTCTACACATAAACGGGGGGGGGAGAGTGGAGCAGTGCTTCCAATTGGAGTTTGGGGGGGGGGGGGGGGGTAAAATAAAAATCCCAACTCCTCGCCTGCCTTTTGAGTTTCTCCAGGTTTCAAAATGTGCAACAATTATATTTTATTATAATGTGGTTATTGGTTTGTTGTTTTTTTTTGGGGGGGTGGGGGTGGGCGTGGGGGGTGTTAGGATAAAAATCTATTATGTTAAACTGTCAGGTTCCGGTTGGGATTTGATTTCCACGCCCCTGGGATGGTGTTTTGAACAAACGGTCACGCCCCTAGGATGGTGTTTAGACCAAACGGCCACGCCCCTAGGATGGTGTTTAGACCAAACGGCCACGCCCCTAGGATGGTGTTTAGACCAAACGGCCACGCCCCTAGGATGGTGTTTAGACCAAATGGCCACGCACTTAAAATGAACTTTAAGAATAAGAACCAATTTAAAAATTATAGGCCTATTAAAATATAATTTTTGAATAATCGAATAATATGATGTGTTGTGTGAAGACTGTTTGTGCTATTAACGAAATTTTGAAAGTTTGTTATCAATATTATTATTGAGTAGTCTAAAATGTTCCAACAATTGTTTAAATGTCAATTTGTGTACAGCCAATCTTCATAGTGTACTCTCCAAATAAAGACTGAGGCATCACACAGACTTTACCAACGGTCTGGGGGTGGGAAGATAGGGGTTTGCTTCCACGACTCGCTTGGGATTGACGCCATGGTCTTGTATATGATAGTCCGAGGGTTAAGTGAGTTGGTCCAGTATGGGGCGGTTCTTTGAAAGGGTACGGGGAGGGAGCACCAGTCAGGGGTCGGGCTGCAATGAGGGGGTCGGGGTAAGGAGTTAAAATAACTCTTCCACGATGCCCCTGTTGCACTCTATTTACGTCCACATTTGCTTGTCTACATTGTAGACGTGATGCAAACTGTTGACTTTCAATTCCGTGGCCTATTTTTTTATTTTTTACTTTTATGATAAAACTATAAGTAGATTTGAATGTTTAAAAAGGAATTTAAAATTGTATCACAATTCTTCATTTCAATCTCCTACAAGTTTATATACGTGCATTAGACAGAGCTATTCAAAAACTTCGATATCCATCGATACGTTATTTAAACAAAAGTAAGAGACTAATGAGTCTTCAACCATAGTGATTTAGGCCTTCTAGTCTCAAGTGAACACTCATGTATTGACATTTAAGCAGCTTCGGAAATGTCACCTCAACCAGTGCTTCTCACAAGGTGGTACGCGGACCGGGTCCGCGCCTGTCAGCGAGCCTTACGTTGCTGGTCCCCACAACATGAATATTTATGGTCGAATAAAAAGAAAATGTAATTTATAAATCTGGCGCCAGTCCCTGGTGCAGTTTCAAAACGTGTCCACTGGTCCGCATGACCTTAGCCATAGGAACGATGAGATGCTGTTTGGGTTATGCTGACCTAAAGATGGGATGCTGTTTGGGCTATGTTGACCTAAAGATGAGATGCTGTTTGGCCTATGCTGACCTAAAGATGAGATGCTGGTTGGGCTATGATGAAAGCAGAAGGACTGGTTTCACCACTGACTAAGGGTGATTCTAACCCAATCACTGACAGCAGCAGATTTAAACGGCCATAATCCCAAAATAAAGACCCTAATTCCTCGGGCCGCTATGTCCAACAACGTTAAGGGATATAAGTCTCAATGGGACGGGATTGTAAATTTATCTCCCCTAGCGACTTCAAGTGATCTGTAGGGCAGTTAAGATGTTGTACTTTTGTTGGTTTTTTTTAGCGTCCTTGTAAAACTCAAGTCACGGATCTGTTTTATTGGTGACTTAGTGGCATGGATGCACCTAATGACAGCTGACTTAGTGGCATGGATGCACCTAATGACAGCTGACTTAGTGGCATGGATGCACCTAATGACAGCTGACTAGGTGGCATGGATGCACCAAATGACAGCTGACTTAGTGGTATGGATGCACCTAATTGACAGCTGACTTAGTGGCATGGATGCACCTAATGACAGCTAACTTAGTGGCATGGATGCACCTAATGACAGCTGACTAGGTGGCATGGATGCACCTAATGACAGCTGACTTAGTGGCATGGATGCACCTAATGACAGCTGACTTAGTGGAAAACATGGATGCACCTAATGACAGCTGACTTAGTGGCAAACATGGATGCACCTAATGACAGCTGACTTAGTGGCAAACATGGATGCACCTAATGACAGCTGACTTAGTGGCAAACATGGATGCACCTAATGACAGCTGACTTAGTGGCAAACATGGATGCACCTAATGACAGCTGACTTAGTGGCAAACATGGATGCACCTAATGACAGCTGACTTAGTGGCAAACATGGATGCACCTAATGACAGCTGACTTAGTGGCATTGTATCGGTGCTTGAAATTAGGTAATAGAAATATAATAAGAAAGTAGACCTGGTGCGAACCTCTGACTGCCCCCTGCTCATTCAAACCTAAGACTCGCATTCTTCTTTTTTAAACATCAAAAATACTTTAAATTGGTTTCTTGTTTGTTTCCCGACGTGGGCAGCACGCCCCAGAGGGGGTGGGGGGGGGGCAATTAAAGACTCATTTTGGGGGAGGGGGCTGGCATTTAATCTCTGAGAAATATACTGTATATAAAGAAAATGTAACACAAGATACACTTTAATTTTACTTTTTTTTCCAATCTCTGTCCTTTATTGTATACAAATCTATATATAGTTTTATGCTTTAAAATTATAAATAGGCCACGAGATTGAAATTAAATCTTCCTGACGTCAGCATGAGACCTGTTTATTTTCCTTTACCAATAAAACTTGTAAGGGGTAAAAAGGAAAGAAAAAAAAAGTGTGGGGGGGGGGGGCTTTTTAGCGACTCAAAAGAGACAAAAATGTAGAGAAATGTTGCTTTAGAATATCCTCTAGTTTGTATAGATTGCCATGCGAATTAGTTTTTAAATAGTTATGTGTTTGTTTTTGTTGTTGTTTTTTTGTTTTGGTTTAGCTTTACTTTCTTGATGGGCCCCGCTAAAGCATCAAGTTGATATGTTCTTGATGGGCCCCGCTGAAGCATCAAGTTGATATGTTCTTGATGGGCCCCGCTGAAGCATCATGTTGATATTTTCTTGATGGGCCCCGCTGAAGCATCAAGTTGATATGTTCTTGATGGGCCCCGCTGAAGCATCATGTTGATATTTTCTTGATGGGCCCCGCTGAAGCATCATGCTGATATTTTCTTGATGGGCCCCCCTGAAGCATCTTGTTGATATTTTCTTGATGGGCCCCGCTGAAGCATTAAGTTGATATTTTCTTGATGGGCCCCGCTGAAGCATCAAGTTGATATTTTCTTGATGGGCCCCGCTGAAGCATCAAGTTGATATTTTCTTGATGGGCCCCCCTGAAGCATCATGTTGATTTGTTCTGGTTTGAATAATTGTCTGAATAAACACACTGTTTACTTGTCCTGGTCATACGTCATCAACATGGGAGATTTAAATTTTAAACAACCATGTAAATCTTGGATGGGGAGGGGACGTGGGGTAAAGGAAAATCAGTCTTCTTAACTATAAACTGGATAGTGGATTGATTCCATAGTTGCCAATAGCAGGGTTGCCAACCGTCCATAGAATTTGCCAACCGTCCATAGCAGGTTGCCAACCGTCCATAGCAGGTTGCCAACCGTCCATAGTAGGGTTGCCAACCGTCCATAGCAGGTTGCCAACCGTCCATAGTAGGGTTGCCAACCGTCCATAGCAGGTTGCCAACCGTCCATAGCAGGTTGCCAAACGTCCATAGCAGGGTTGCCTACCGTCCATAGCAGGTTGCCAACCGTCCATAGCAGGTTGCCAACCGTCCATAGTAGGGTTGCCAACCGTCCATAGCAGGTTGCCGACCGTCCATAGCAGGTTGCCAAACGTCCATAGCAGGGTTGCATACCGTCCATAGCAGGGTTTCCTACCGTCCATAGCAGGGTTGCCAACTGTCCATAGCAGGGTTGCCAACCGTCCATAGCAGGGTTGCTAACCGTCCATAGCAGGGTTGCCAACCGTGCATACATTAACAGTTCGTAAGAATTTGACCTAAAATGACTTATCCTTAAATTCCAGTAAGTGTAAAACATTTTCAACGAAATTAAAATATGAACCATGGTTTTATGATTATGTCTGTATTACTATGTTTTCATAATTATGTCTATATTACTCATGCTTGAACTATTTATACAACGTTAATTTATTGTAATAGAATCCTGATCAAGTTACAATATCTCCCGATTGTGATCCTACAAGTTTCAAGCAGGTAAAAGAGGAAAAAATCAACAACTCATTTTGAGATAATATTTTGCGTCATAAAATATTTTTTCCCAAAATTTCGTTTTTTTTTACGGACTTCCTAAAAGAAACTTACGGACATTTACGGACACATTTTTAAAATAACTTTCCTTGAAATTGCTTGTTTGCAAAAAAATATTTGCAGATATAGAATATTGTAGGAAAATTATGTCGGGTTTTTAAAAGGGTGACTCGGACCCATATTTAACGTTATTCTCTAAACCAGGCCTACACAACTCAAGATGTAAGGCGGGCCGTAATAGTTTTATGAAAAGCGTGTGCGGGCCGAAAGAAAATAGAAAATAATAAAAATAAAGAATATTTCTTAACTTCGCGGGCCGCAAAGTGGGTGCTGGCGGGCCGTATGTTGTGCAGACCTGCTCTAAACCAACGTCAGCTTGACATTTCATTGCATGAATAGAACATTATTAAACATCATTTAAATGTCATGACGACCTGCGTAATCTTCGTCATAATAATATATATTTGTTGCTGCAATAAAAACGCAACCTCACTGCGTAAGTATCAGAGCTTTGAAACTATCAGGACACAAGACACACATCACAAGACACACATCACAAGATACACATCACAAGACAAACTTGTTTACAACATAGGTTAGAAACAAGAATCACGTGTATGAAGACGGTCACGCCTGGGCTCACTCGTGTGGGAAAACTTTCCTGTGGGTCACCGTCAGGTCGACGATCATGCACTAGCGTAGGAAAAGGGGCAATGCGGAGAGGGCCCACCGTCTAGTGAGGGACTGCATTTTTGGTCAGCTGCAGGATTTTCATGGCGGAAAAAATGAGGGGGAGGATGACGATATCTTGGCCCACCATCAGACGGAAATTAACCGTAGCTACGCCCCTGCGTCTATGTAGATATCTATGTATAGAAATAAGAGAAGTTATTTTAAGTCTGGCTTGTGCATCAGGTCTCACGTATTTAGAGCAGACGTTTTGGAACGTGATATCACTGAGACACACCTTTTTTTTTCTAATAAAGAGAAAACAAGTATGGCGGCAAGCGCCACCACTAGTGAAACTTTTACTAGTGAAATTTTACTAGTGAAACTTTTGTGGGGATGAAATAGCGAAGTACTTTTAAGGTTTACGGGAAGATAAAACGTATTGTCAACTGTGAGATAAAAGTAAAGCCTTGACCTTTTCTTTTAATATGAACAAATTTATGTTAAGACGACCAGTGTATATTGGAATAGAATTGTGTGGTTAACGTTACAAATACTGCAGAAAGAAACACGAGACAAAACTATAAGCAGTAAACAAACTATTTCACACACACCCACAGCCACACACACACACCCACAGCCACAGCCACACACACACGCACGCACACACACGACACACACACCCACAGCCACACACACACGCACGCACACACACACAGCCACAGACACACACGCACGCACACACAAGACACGCACACACACACACACACAGCCACAGACACACACGCACGCACGCACACACAAGACACGCACACACACACCCACAGCCACGCCCACACAGCCACACACACGCACGCACACACAAGACACACCCACACACACACCCACAGCCACACACACACACACACAAGACACACACACACAGCCACTCACACACTTTATTTCCCGAAATTACATAGGCGGATACATATGGATGTGATATTTTAAACAAGTTTCAGCAGTTTAGGAGGTCTGCTTTTGCAGAGGACAATGCCGTTTGTTAAAACCAATGTTCACATGCTACGTTCGCTAGAACTTATCCATCACACATGATGACGGGTAGCGGTGCCGGCTTAGCCTAAAAGAAAAGTAGGCAACAGCCTATACAGAGCCGTCGCATCAGTGGCGTAGCGAGCTTAACTCGCGCCCAGGGCACAATACCTTTTTAGCGTCCCCCAATACCTTTTTAGCGCCCCCCCCCCCATTCGAAAACCATACAATATTATAGTAAAATATACCATTTGGCGCCCCTTTGTGAGTAGCGCCGGGGCATGATGCCCCTTGCCCCCCCCCCTTACGCCACTGCGTCGCATGGGCTCTGGAACCCCTGCAGCTGCAGTGCGCTTCGGATATTTAAGGGGGCAAAATTTTGGATCTGTGGAATAAAACTAACAACTTAATGAAACAATTAATGGATTATTATTTGGTTAAATATAGAAGAGATAACAGGATTTAATTTCAAAACCGGCAACCGGAAATCCGGTTTAGCATTTTTAGGTACAAGTTGAACGTAGCGTATATTTAGTTTCGAGGTCACACCCCAATCTTTGTACACTTTGCGTACAGCTAATTTAGAATCTTTACTTAACAATGGAAAAAAATTAAGAGAATAAAAGAAATTAGAAAAGATAAGAATTGGTGCGTCTGTGTTGATCGGTTCAAAGATATTTGAATTTAGCGTCAATATAAAATAAACTGTATTTACGTTATTAGCTTAAAGTTTTATATTTTAAAAAAATCTCCCAGAGGCTCCCTTCCCCGTGACAAAATTAACGGGAAACAGGAGGCGTGCTAGGAGGCGTGCTAGGAGGCGTGTTAGGAGGCGTGCTAGGAGGCGTGTTAGGAGGCGTGCTAGGAGGCGTGATAGGAGGCGTGCTAGGAGGCGTGGTAGGAGGCGTACTAGGAGGCGTGCTAGGAGGCGTGCTAGGAGGCGTGCTAGGAGGCGTGGTAGGAGGCGTGGTAGGAGGCGTGCTAGGAGGCGTGCTAGGAGGCGTGCTAGGAGGCGTGCTAGGAGGCGTGCTAGGAGGCGTGCTAGGAGGCGTGCTAGGATGCGTGGTAGGAGGCGTGGTAGAGGTATATTTAGGGAACTTAAAAATTTACAGTGCCCCTTTGGCATTAAAAAAAAACACATTTATATATTAAAGTCATTGTATATTGCTCGATCCTCTGGATTAGCAGTTTCTCGCGTCAACACCCACCCCAACTACCCCAACTACCTTCCCACCTGAGTTGAAAGTTCATCCCATTTCAATTCCTCCAGTTCTGCCTATTGCGTTCTGCCAACTGAGTCCTGCCAACTGAGTCCTGCCAACTGAGTCCTGCCAACTGAGTCCTGCCAAATTAGTTCTGCCAACTGAGTCCTGCCAACTTAGTTCTGCCAACTGAGTCCTGTCAAATTAGTTCTGCCAACTGAGTTCTGCCAACTGAGTCCTGCCAACTGAGTCCTGCCAACTTAGTTCTGCCAACTGAGCCCTGCCAACTTAGTTCTGCCAACTGAGTCCTGCCAACTGAGTCCTGCCAACTTAGTTCTGCCAACTGAGTCCTGCCAACTGAGTCCTGCCAACTGAGTCCTGCCAACTAAGTCCTGCCAACTGAGTCCTGCCAACTGAGTCCTGCCAACTGAGTCCTGCCAACTGAGTCCTGCCAACTGAGTTCTTCCAATTGAACACATTTTCAATCAAACTTCGTATATTTTCAATAAATCCCAATATATTTCTGTTTTTTCTTCCCGCAAGGTTCCCTGTGTTACTGTGAACTCGGCACGATGATCCCCAAGTCAGGGGCGGAGTACTCTTACCTCCGTGACGCCTTCGGTGACTACATCGGCTTCCTGTACGTGTGGGTGGCCATCATTCTCATGAAGCCGGCCTCGCTGGCGATCATGTCCTTGACCTTTGGGACCTACTTCTCAACCCTGTTCGAGATCTGCGGTCCACCGGAACTCCCCGCCAAGTTAGCCGCCATCGCTTGTTTACGTAAGACAAAGCTCTAAAAAAGGTTGAATTATGGGATACATTTAGGAGGCTAGAAGAGTGTTTGTGTGTTGGTCAGTGACGTCATATTTTGCTATACAAAAAGGACTGTGCTTGCCGGGGTTGGGGGGGGGTGGGGCGTAGGCATCGGTCAACTTAAGCAAAAAGGTAAGGGGGGGGGGGCGCTACTTGAATACTTAAAATATTTTTTTTAAAATAACTTTCGCAAATGAGATTTGGCCTACTTCCGCTGCCATTGTTTTGCGAGCTTTAACTAGTAGATTTATAACTGTTGGAATAGGGCCGGACATTTGAGTCTTTGCCACGGGTGAAACTTCTCCTTGCCATGACCCTGTACAGAAATATCCATTAAACCGGGACATTGGGAAATCGGAGTGCCTGGGAAAGACATTTTTGTATGGGAGATGAAAAAGTCCCAAATCACGTCCTGAAATTTAACAATATAATCAATCGTTGCAAAAATTTTCTATTTTTTTTTCCGGAAGGAAACAAATGTTTTTCTTTATTTCGTGAAATCTGTGCGTGTGATTATGTGCAAGATTATGTGCAAGATTATGTGCAAGATTGTGTGCAAGATTATGTGCAAGATTATTTGCAAGTGTTTTTGAATTCTTCTTCTATTTCTTTTGCCTTTCCTGTACAGTGACCATCATGTTACTGAACTGTTCTTGTTTTCCTGTACAGTGACCATCATGTTACTGAACTGCTACAGTACCAAGCTCTCGGCACGGCTTCAGATTATCACCACGGTGGCGAAGGTCGCTGCGCTCTTCGTTATCATCATAGGCGGCTTGTATCGGATAGGCGTGGGTAAGTGTGGGCCCTTTTTTAATGTAATGAGCCATAGTTTCTACATTCTTTCTCAGAGGCGTAGCTTATATATTTTGCGCCCGGAGACGAACCCCGATCCCGTATAATCACATTTTTTCTATTACATTGAATAAGGAAAACAATTTAAATTTTAATAAAACATTATATTTAAAGAAACAAATGTATATAAATTATAGTACATGTCGTAGACTAGTTTACATAGTCTGCATACGATTAATTTTTCTTGATTTCACTGTCGCAAACTGGTCAATTACGCAATCAAAGTCTGTTTTTTCCAATGTTTTTCTAAGAAGAGCAATACAAAATAAGTAGGCTATCAGATGACACGTCTGCTGAGCCGCTGCACCGATCGTGTGACCGATTTATTACCCTTGTTTACTTATTATAATGTAACGTTGTAAGCCTCATCTTCGCGCTCCTGTACCTTTTAAATAAAAAATATATTTCAAGCCGCATTTTTGCTTTCAAAGAGCCCGGGCAACCGATCACTGGTCTAAGATAAACAGATGGGCTTGATGAAGACACGGATAGCAGACATGACAGAACAAGCGGTTTGATAATTGTGTGTGTGTGCTGTGAATAGGTATTAGCCTTAAGCACAAACCCTGTTATTGTGGAAGATAAAAATACTTACTTCATAATAAAGACACTATATTGCCAGGCTTGTAATAAAAAGTTTGATTCACTTGACACTTTGGATGAGAGAAGTGAGAGGTTAAAGATGGTAACGATAGGAATTGGTGATTGAAATCATTTAGAATTTATTCATTGGAATCAAACGTATGACTCTATGGCCATGGAATACACAGCCAGACATGGGCTTTCTCACTACTATAGTGCCAGACATGGGCTTTCTCACTACTATAGTGCCAGACACAGACCGACATGGGCTTTCTCACTACTATAGTGCCAGACATGGGCTTTCTCACTACTATAGTGCCAGACATGGGCTTTCTCACTATTATAGTGCCAGACACAGCCCGACATGGGCTTTCTCGCTACTATAGTGCCAGACATGGGATATCTCACTACTATAGTGCCAGACACAGTCCTATATGGCCATTCTGACTACTATAGTGCCCGACATGGGCTTTCTCACTACTATAGTGCAGACATGGGCTTTCTCACTACTACAGTGCCCGAAATGGGCTTTCTCACTACTATAGTGCCAGACATGGCCTTTCTCACTACTATAGTGCCAGGCACAGCCCGACATGGGCTTTCTCACTACTATAGTGCCAGACATGGGCTTTCTCATTACTATAGTGCCAGACATGGGCTTTCTCACTACTATAGTGCCCGACATGGGCTTTCTCACTACTATAGTGCCAGACATGGGATATCTCACTACTATAGTGCCAGACATGAGCTTTCTCACTACTATAGTGCCAGACATGGGCTTTCTCACTACTATAGTGCCAGACATGGGCTTTCTCACTACTATAGTGCCCGACATGGGCTTTCTCACTACAATAGTGCCAGACATGGGCTTTCTCACTACTATAGAGCCAGACAAGGGCTTTCTCACTACTATAGAGCCAGACATGGGCTTTCTCACTACTATAGAGCCCGACATGGGCTTTCTCACTACTATAGTGCCCGACATGGGCTTTCTCACTACTATAGTGCCAGACATGGGCTTTGTCATCTCTGAAATTGTATCAGTGTCTTCTATGAAACTTGTACCAAATTTCATTTCTGAAATGGTATCAGTGTCTTCTATGAAACTTGTACCAATTGTCTTCTCTGAAATTTTACCACGTGTCTTCTATGAAACTTTTACCAAATGTCATCTACAGGACACACTGAAGTCTTGTCGACAGGATTCGATGAGTCCACCACAGAACCCTCCACCATCGCCCTGTCTTTCTACGATGCCCTGTGGGCATACGACGGCTGGTAGGTACTTCTTTAAGGCATGCTCAAACAAGCAACATCTGACTTAATAAGTGTCTCTTATAGACACAACGTCAATGTGTCTGACTTAATAAGTGTCTCTTATAGACACAACGTCAATGTGTCTGACTTAATAAGTGTCTCTTATAGACACAACGTCAATGTGTCTGACTTAATAAGTGTCTCTTATAGACACAACGTCAATGTGTCTGACTTAATAAGTGTCTCTTATAGACACAACGTCAATGTGTCTGACTTAATAAGTGTCTCTTATACACACAACGTCAATGTGCTTTTGTATTATTTTTTTATTACCGTTATCTGCTGCATTTTTTTGTTATTGATTCTGTTGAAAAGTTGGGCACAGGAATTCAGGCTTAAGTAGAATAAGTTATTGTCTTTGGGCTGTGCAGTTTTCAGAGTTGATTTCTTTATTATTTAAAAAATGGAAAGTTTAACTGTATTGAATGCTAAGTTCATAAATTAAATTATATGTTAATGATAAATTATATGTTAGTGATAAATTATATGCTAATGTTAAATTATAAATTTATGGTAAAATTATATGTTATGACAAATTATAAGTTTTATGATTAAATTAAATATTAATGATAAATTATTTGTTATTGATAAATTATTTGTTCATGCTAAAAGATATGTTAATTTTTTAAACTATTTTTTTAATTGAATAATTAAATTATGGTAAATAATGTATTTATTTTCGATGATTGTGTGTTTGTGTGTGTGTTAATTAATGATTGACAGAATTGCAATTCATTTATTTTTCTTTCTTTGAGGAACAACTTAAACTACGTCACAGAGGAACTTAGAAATCCAGCTACGTAAGTTATTGTTATATGTGCACTACACTACAGTACACTACACTACAGTACACTACACTACAGTACACTACAGTACACTACACTACAGTACACTACACTACAGTACACTACACTACAGTACACTACACTAGAGTACACTACACTACAGTACACTACACTACAGTTCACTACACTACAGTACACTACACTACAGTACACTACACTACACCACGCTACAAATATATCAACTAATTGATATAATAATGGTTATATTGTCTTAATCTGCCAGTTGATCTATCCATAATCAACTATCTATAAAACTATTCATAATCCACTTCATCCAGCATTATACATGATTCTTTCCTCCAAAAATGATAAATAAATTTTGATTCACTCAATCATTTGTTGCCGCCAATAATTTAAATTGAAGCGACTAATGTCATGAAATGGAGAAGAAAAGAAAGCTAATTCCAATCATTTATAGATCACGTTCATCCCCAAATGACAATTTTCTAGACACGTGATATGTGCTAAAGAATCTAGCATACATTTAATACGTCGAAGTTTGCTAATTTTATAATTATAGTTATTAATATCAACTTATAAAAATGATGGGAGTTCTAACCAATGAGAGGAGCCCTTATTTACAAATATTTGTAAAAGGTCGCGATATAGCTAAATTTGCTAAAACAGCTCTTTTTTTTCAAGAGTTATCAAACAGTTTCTCAAAGTTAACAGTTGTTGGGAATCGGTTTCCCCAAATTATCTTTTATTTTTACTTTCAACGCTGCTTATCCCTTTGCCCCCGCCCATCCCACTTTTTCCCAGCAACCTCCCCCGGGCTAACATCCTCAGCATCATCATTGTGATAGCAATCTACTGCATGACGAACATCGGCTACCTCACCGCCATGACCAAGTCAGAGTTGCTGGCGTCCAATGCCGTGGCTGTGGTGAGTAAACCATGCAGACCAGTGTTTCCCAAGTTGGTGGACACATTTTCCATTGCACCAGGGACCGGTACCAAATTAATTAATCGTTGTTCATTTTATTTGACCACATCAACTCAGTTCTTAAAGATCTACACTAGCTTCCTGTGAGTGAGCACATTGACCACAAAATTCTGTACCTGGCGTACAGCTGTATACATTTCTGTATGTATTTCTAAACATATATCCATACAGAAACTCTTCAACACAGTTCTTACTGAGAGTTTCCAGTGTGAATGGACCCAGATAGAAGTCATACGGAGTGCGCTCTTTTGAAACTATTGCGCCTAAATTGTGGAACAGTTTGCCTCAATCTTTGGGGGAAATTGAAAATGATAAAAAGTCATTTAAGAATCATTTAAAGACTTTTCTTTGAATATATTTTAGTAGATCAGAGCGCTGTGAGCATGTTAAAGTAGCATGGACTTTAGTGCTACAAAAGTACTCAATCATCATCATCACCTTAAATGGGGAATACATATTTTTTATCCGTGCAACTGTCGTCCTGTGTGTGTGGCTGTGTGTGTGGTTATGTGTGTGGACGAATAGTTACACAGTGAAATTTAAATAAACTGTAAACTCTTAATGCCACTTATTCACAAAAAATAACCATAGGAATAATTATAATGATACTATCAGTAACATAACAGAATGTATGCAGCTCCTAATATATATAAAAGATCACTCCTTATTCATTCATTAAAATATACGTCCTCCTTCTTCAAAATGTCTGCTCAACTCTCTCACTTCATCCTCTTGATATATACACCCGCCAATAAAAGAAGTCCTTAACGTCATGCTTTTCTAAGGTATTGCTCCGCCCAATCTCATGTGTACAAATCCTGAGTGTCTTGTACAAAAGCATCCGCAATCATTCAATTCGATAGGACCATGTTAACTATTACCATATGATTCTAGCCGTTTAAAAAAAAGGTTTTAAAGACTTTTTAAAATGAAAATAGTTGATTAGCAGTTTTTATTATTTGTTTTTAAATTTTACATACCTTTAAAATTTAATTGGGAATATAAAAAATAAAATTTGGAGGAAAAAACATTTTATCTTTTGCAGCGACTATTATTTAATGAGAATTGAGCGCGGGCTTATTACTGACAATCCAATCAAATCAGGGCTTGAGTACAGACAGTGCTATACGTGAAGAAATCCATTGTCTTAATGATGGTCGTGTACGAAAAACCAGTTTCACGGAGAAAATGTGAGAAGAACTTTCAAGGCAATATCAGCAAGTTCAGGATATTCTGCTTGGACATTTATCAATGCTAATGACGTCATATCTTGAAAAAAAAGGTTTACTCCATTCAGCCTTTGATGCAATAAATGGATTTCAGATCCATCCAGTTCCTATCCGCGGATCGTCT
This sequence comes from Omphiscola glabra, assembly GCA_964017045.1. Lineage (NCBI taxonomy): Eukaryota > Metazoa > Mollusca > Gastropoda > Lymnaeidae > Omphiscola > Omphiscola glabra. Next base: position 30,343,335 of record OZ024800.1, on the reverse strand, counting down.
TCTCTTGGAAATTAAAACTCGAAACAGTCAAATGGGTTGGTCACGTGTTCAGTTCTGACCTCTCGTAGCTGTGGCTCATTTGCCCCTGCATCATGGTGGCTGCTTCTGAGTTGTCAAAATATCAAAATAAAGTTCAGACAGGCGTAGCCAACTTTTATTTTCTTGGATGTGTTGACGTCAATTTAAGTAAGCCAACCCGGCAGTCTAATCCACCTAGCTATCTAATCCACATGGGTATCTAATCCACCTGGCTATCTAATCCACATGGCTATCTAATCCACCTAGCTATCTAATCCACATGGCTATCTAATCAACCTGGCTATCTAATCAACCTGGCTATCTAATCCACCTGGCTATCTAATCCACCTGGCTATCTAATCCACCTGGTTATCTAATCCACATTTCCAAACACACTAATCTGGTGTTGTTTTTTCGTTCAGAAATTCGGTGAACTCCCTTCGCAATTAAATAATTCTTGTTAATTTTATTTCCTTTAAGCCAGCAACGTACTTCAGCACGCAGTAGACAAAGTAATCACACAGTGAAGCGAATAGTATTGAATTTAAAAGGTTTCCTATCACACAGTTCACAATGTATAGGGCTTCAAAGAGATCATTGTTAAGTTTTTGTAGACATTTTGGTGACAAGACCCTAGCGGTGAATGAAACAATATGTTGACTGGCATTTATGTGGTGACGCTTTAACTTGTGCATCCACCCCGGCATGTAGCATTACTTGGAGTTGAGAATGTAACATTACTTGAGGCCGATAATGTAACATTGCTTGAGGTTGATAATGTAACATAATACTTGGGGTTGAAGATGTAACTTTACTTGGGGCCGAGAATGTAACTTAAAACATGAGGTTGATAATGTAACATTACTTGGGATTGAGAATGTAACTTTCTTGGGGTCGATTATGTAACATTACTTGGGGCCGGCAATGTAACATTACTTGGGGTTGATAATGTAACATTACTTGGGGTTGATAATGTAACATTACTTGGGGTTGATAATGTAACATTACTTGGGGTTGAGAATGTAACTTTACTTGAGGTTGACAATGTAACATTACTTGGGGCCGAGAATGTAACATTACTTGGGGTTGATAATGTAACATTACTTGGGGTTGACAATGTAACAATACTTGGGGCCGAAAATGTAACATTACTTGGGGTTGAGAATGTAACTTTACTTCGGGTTGACAATGTAACATTACTTGGGGCCGAGAATGTAACATTACTTGGGGTTGAGAATGTAACATTCCTTGAGGTTTGCCAGTTTAAGCCTTATCTTGTAATTCCAAAAAAATGTGAATTAATTAAATTTTGTTTGCATTTTTTGTGAGGTCTTTTCATTGACAGGTTTCACATTTCCTAAAATGTGTATCTTGCACATAGCGTCAGCTTGCCAGGTTTCTCTTGTTGAATACAACTTGCTGGTGTTTTTATGCTACTGACTATCTCGATGTTTGAAGTTTGTTTTGAAAAGGTTCTCAAAGATGTAAAGTTCACCAGTTTTTTTTTACTTATCTTGTGCGGACCGGCAAAATACGGACCGGTATATTAGGGACCGGTAACATACGGACCAGCAACTTACTTATCGGCAACATATGGACCGTCATATTACGGCTCATAAAGATGATTAACGTGTCCATGAGTTAAATATACAAACATTATTATCCGGATCCTAACAATGAACGCAGCTGTCCCGTCTGCTTTAATGTAATATACATCCGACATTATGATGTAATGATGACGTACTTCCTTCTCAGCTGTGGGGCGAACGTGTACTCATGGCGGCTGCGATCATCATGCCTCTGTCTGTCATGGTGTCCACACTTGGCTCCACAAATGCCACTGCATTCTCTGGAGGACGGTGAGTTTCTTATGTCAGATAGTAACATTTCTATTGTTAAATTATAAAAGAAAGTTCTATATTTATTGTTGAAATCTATGATCATATTATGATATGTTTGTTTCATTTAACTTAACGTCAGCTATGTTATTAAATCGTCTTCATTGTTTCTAGGTCTACGTTTGCAGCAGCAAGGGATGGTAATCTTCCTGAAGTGTTATGCTTTATCCATATAAAGCAGTTTACTCCCCTTACTTCCATGATTTTCACAGTAAGTCACACGTCATTTTGGGCTGCAATCAACAAACTAGAGTTAGTGTGTGAATCTATCTAGTATAACTCTAGCCTTGTGTGACTATATCTAGTTCAACTCTACCTAGTGTGACTCTAGTCTAGTGTGACTCTAGTCTCGTGTGACTTTGACTTTAGTCTAGTGACATAATTCAAAACATACATCACAAAATGACCTATATGTACATCACAACATGATCTATATGTACATCACAACATAAACTATATGTACATCACAACATGATTTAATACATACATCACAACATGATTCTATATGTACATCACAACATAAACTATATGTACATCACAACATGATTCAATATGTACATCACAACATGATTCAATATGTACACCACAACATAAACTATATGTACATCACAACATGATTCAATACATACATCACACTATGATTCAATATGTACATCACACCATGATTCAATACATACATCACACCATGATTCAATATGTACATCACACCATGATTCAATATGTACATCACACCATGATTCAATACATACATCACACCATGATTCAATATGTACATCACACCATGATTCAATATGTACATCACAACATAATTCAATACATAAATCACACCATGATTCAATACATACATCACACCCTGATTCAATACATACATCACACCATGATTCAATACATACATCACACCATGATTCAATACATACATCACACCATGATTCAATACATACATCACACCATGATTCAATACATACATCACACCATGATTCAATACATACATCACACCATGATTCAATACATACATCACACCATGATTCAATACATACATCACACCATGATTCAATACATACATCACATCATGATTCAATACATACATCACACCATGATTCAATACATACATCACACCATGATTCAATACATACATCACACCATGATTCAATACATACATCACAACATGATTCAATATGTACATCACAACATGATTCAATATGTACATCACAACATGATTCAATACATACATCACAACATGATTCAATATGTACATCACACCATGATTCAATATGTACATCACAAAATGATTCAATATGTACATCACACCATGATTCAATATGTACATCACAACATGATTCAATATGTACATCACAACATGATTCAATATGTACATCACAACATGATTCAATACATACATCACAACATGATTCAATACATACATCACAACATGATTCAATATGTACATCACAACATGATTCAATATGTACATCACAACATAATTCAATACATAAATCACACCATGATTCAATACATACATCACACCATGATTCAATACATACATCACACCATGATTCAATGCATACATCACACCATGATTCAATACATACATCACACCATGATTCAATACATACATCACACCATGATTCAATACATACATCACACCATGATTCAATACATACATCACACCATGATTCAATACATACATCACACCATGATTCAATACATACATCACACCATGATTCAATACATACATCACACCATGATTCAATACATACATCACACCATGATTCAATACATACATCACACCATGATTCAATACATACATCACACCATGATTCAATACATACATCACAACATGATTCAATATGTACATCACAACATGATTCAATATGTACATCACAACATGATTCAATACATACATCACAACATGATTCAATATGTACATCACACCATGATTCAATATGTACATCACAAAATGATTCAATATGTACATCACACCATGATTCAATATGTACATCACAACATGATTCAATATGTACATCACAACATGATTCAATATGTACATCACAACATGATTCAATACATACATCACAACATGATTCAATACATACATCACAACATGATTCAATATGTACATCACAACATGATTCAATATGTACATCACAACATGATTCAATACATACATCACAACATGATTCAATACATACATCACACCATGATTCAATACATACATCACAACATGATTCAATATGTACATCACACCATGATTCAATACATACATCACAACATGATTCAATACATACATCACAACATGATTCAATATGTACATCACACCATGATTCAATACATACATCACAACATGATTCAATATGTACATCACAACATGATTCAATATGTACATCACAACATGATTCAATACATACATCACACCATGATTCAATACATACATCACACCATGATTCAATACATACATCACAACATGATTCAATACGTACATCACACCATGATTCAATACATACATCACACCATGATTCAATACATACATCACAACATGATTCAATACATACATCACAACAGGATTCAATACATACATCACACCATGATTCAATACATACATCACAACATGATTCAATACATACATCACACCATGATTCAATACATACATCACACCATGATTCAATACATACATCACACCATGATTCAATATGTACATCACACCATGATTCAATATGTACATCCCAACATGATTCAATACATACATCACACCATGATTCAATACATACATCACACCATGATTCAATACATACATCACACCATGATTCAATACATACATCACACCATGATTCAATACATACATCACAACATGATTCAATACATACATCACAACATGATTCAATATGTACATCACAACATGATTCAAGATGTACTTTAAAACACGTCCAGCATCACTTGTGTATCTAATCCACAGCTTCTTATAGCAATAATCTTTGTTCTGCTGGGCGACATATCAAGTCTCATAGATTTTTTCAGCTTTGCAGCGTGGGTTTTTTATGGACTCACTTTTGCTTCTGTTGTATACTTCCGCTGGAAAAGGCCGAATGACCCTCGGCCATATAGGGTAGGTTCCATGCGTGATGGTGTGTGGGGGGTGTTGGGGTGGGGGTGTGGAGGTTGGTGGGTATCTTTGTGTGTGTAATTGTATGTGTGGGGTGTGGTGGGTGGGTGGGTGATTGTGTGTGGGCAGTGTGGCGGGATTGTGTGAGATTGCGTGTGTGGGTGTGTGTGGGGGGTGTCTGTGTGTGTGATTGTCTGTGTGTGTTTGTGTGTGTTTGTGTGTGTGTGTGTGGGATGTGGTGTGTGGGTGTGATTGTGTGTGGGGGTGTGGCGGGGGTTGTGTGTAATTGCGTGTGTGGGTGTATAGCGGGTGTGGGGGTGTCTGTGTGTGTGATTGTGTGGTTTTGAGTGTGTGGTTGTGTGGTTGTTAGTGATTGTGTGTGGAGGTGTGGGGTGGGTGTATGTGTTGTGTGTGTGTGTGGGTGTGTTTGGGTGGGTGGGTGGGTGGGTGTGTTATTGTTTGTGTGTGGGGTGTGGTGGGGGTGTTTAAACTATCATAAAGTTAAAATATATTTTGGACACTGCTTCTCAAACATTTTCTGGCTGTTGTACCCCGCCCCGGCCAAAGTGACGATGCCACAATTGTCCCTTTGCACCCACCACTCCGCTACCCTTGAACACCCAAATTTTAAGAACGTAAATGACAAATGTTTGCTACCTATAAAATATAGGATCTTTCAATCATAGGCCTGTGCTGAAGCCCATTTCCAGAATAATGTCTCATTAAATTTGTTGGTGCTCACACAGTAACAAACTACTGATATGAAATAATTTTATTTCCAAAGCATTTTTTCATTATAATATTCTCGGCCCAATACTTCTTTTGGCTGTTAATTTACAGATTCTATTGGGCAGCCCACCCACACTTTGGTTGTCAGCGTTGTAGACATTTGATCACATTTAAGTTTAGCCAAATTTAAAAGCTATATTTTAAAGCAGGAATTAAGCACATTCAATGTGAACAATTTATAAATCATTTATATAAGCTTCGCTTTTGTTCGCGTGTTTCTTTCTGGGTGTGTGGCAAAATCTTCGGAAGACTAATTAACCTACTTCTCGTCAACTTATCGAGCTGCAACTTGGCACATAAACTCGTTGCCGATGACAACACATTCTATCAAATTTTCAGGGGCGTGAAAAAATATGCGGTTGCGAACCTTGAAATAAGGGGGGGGGGCACTAATTGGGATTTATATAAAATGCGTTACTTGAATTTATGTTTTGTCAAATTTTTCAGCCCCACCCCCCATTGCTTGATATTATATTTATAAATAGGTTATACGAAAAACTTAAATTTTAAGGGTTGTTTAATTAAAAACTGAAATCCTGGTTCATTAGCCTTTCGTCAGTTATTGGACATGTCACCACAAGAGACCAACCTTTCATCACTAAGATTCTCTTATTCTTATTCCCACCCATCATTTACCGTGTGCCACAATACCTATCATTTACCTTGTGTCACAATTTAAACAGGTCCCCATCGTGATCCCCATTGTCATGGTCCTCATCTCCATCTACCTGGTGATCGCGCCTATAATACAAGATCCTCGCATTGAGTTTCTCTACGCTACAATATTCATCATTGGAGGGACAGTGTTCTATGTCCCGTTTGTACATTTCAAACTCCAAATGCCGTTTTTTGGTAAGCGATTTTTGTGTTGACATTATCAAAGGTACCAGCAGTGTGGCTTGAAATAAAGTGAACTAAAATATGTTAAAATTGACAAAACACTATCTACCCAGGTTTTTACCATAGATAAGATAACATAAGATAAGATACTTTTATCAATGTAAATTTTTTTATTGTTTTTGCCCTTCATCGTACTTTTTTTCATTCTTGAACATCTTTATTTGGGTTTTCGTTGTTCCTTAAAATTAGTGTGTAGCAAGACTTTCATCGAAAGTATTGTGCAGTATTAATAACTGTTGAGTTCCTAAATGTGAGTTGTCATTGTGAACAGAGTCTTCAAACTTCCGGGAAGTTAATAATTCGTTTTTCTAAAATATTTATTTATTCTCATGATATGGATCAAATCCGTTGATCAGAAAATGTATATGAATATCAATAAACATAAATATTTATAAATGTCACTTCATTTACCAACGTCCAACTTTTTCTTGTATGTTTATGTTTGTGTATTCCAGATCAAGTGACAACATTTCTGCAAATGATTTTTGAAGTTGTTCCACCAAGTAAATATGTGGACTAAATTCTCTCATGATGATCTTTCAAGTTTGTTCATGATGATCTTTCAAGTTTGTTCATGATGATCTTTCAAGTTTGTTCATGATGATCTTTCAAGTTTGTTCATGATGATCTTTCAAGTTTGTTCATGATGATCTTTCAAGTTTGTTCATGATGATCTTTCAAGTTTGTTCATGATGATCTTTCAAGTTTGCTCAGTTTTGGAAACTGTGAACCTAAATAATAACAAAAAGAAAGATAATTATTCATTTTGAGACTGTCACCCATTGTCAACTTGAGACCTGTACCCATTGCCAACTTGAGACTGTGACCCATTGCCAATTTGAGACTGTGTCCCATTGTCAACTGGAGATTGTAACCCATTGTCAACTCGAGAAAGTACCCATTATCAACTCGAGAATGTAACCCATTGTCAACCATGGAAACACTCAGTGCTGTTATAATTCCTGGAACCCATGCAGACAGTGTTTTAAGGGAGGTGCGTCTCGGGTCAGATGACCTTTTACAATATACCTAGTAATAAATGAGGGGACTGATAATTTATTGTAATACATTTAGGAACTTAATTATACTTAGTAGTTTTAAAAATGGTACACCTCTGTCATAATTTGTATTTCAATTTGATTTTGTTTGGATTCACTGAGATTTAACTGTCAGCTAGACAGCAGAGAATTAACTGTCAGCTAGACAGCAGAGATTTAACTGTCAGCTAGACAGCAGAGACTTAACTGTCAGCTAGACAGCACAGACTTAACTGTCAGCTAGACAGCACAGACTTAACTGTCAGCCACTATGGACTGAGGACCTTTGTCTTGCTTCTTTTATCTTCTTCTATATTTTGTTATTTGTCTTTTATATTCAAAATTGAAATATCTTTTTATTTGAGCATAGAGGGATTGTTTTTTTTACAACGAACTTAATGATATTTTTTTTTTAAGTTGACATTTTAAATCCAATTTAACTCAAAACTTTGGTAACAACTGTGAAGTAACTCACAGAAACCAGATAGTTGCACAGGAAAATTAAGTCCAAACCCACAATATATGTTACTATTCATTTTTACAACACACAATTTTTATTTTATATATATCACATTTATTTTTATTACTTTTTATTTACAAGTAATGAGTATATTTGCTTTTTTTTTAAAGGTGTTGAATGCCTAACATACGCAATAAAGTAATGGTGATATGTATTCTATTTGTTCAGTAATACTTATCACAATCTTAATATGCAGTTAATCAAGGAATTGGCCACTGAATTGATGACATAGAAATGTAAAGCATTTTAAGTGTAACTTTCAAGTTGCTCTTCAGTGACAGAAACAAACATCAACATGTGTATCCAACCAATCATCAGTTGTACCATTTATATCCCGATTTCCCTTTTCTTGTACCATTTATATCCCCATTTCCCTTTTCTTGTACCATTTATAACCCCATTTCCCTGTTCATGTATGGATGGTTCTGAAGTACAAAGTTTATGACAGTGTTAATAGTAGAGTATAGAGAAAACCTAAGTTGTTCATGTTTCAAGTCACCTAAAGACTAGCATACAATCTTGTTAATGTTATCAGGTCAGCGGGCTGGCCAAAGCTAAGTGAATTTAAACATACAAATTACAGAAAACTAGAGTAAGATTTAACCAAGGGGAAATAACAGTAAGATTTAATTTTTGTCTAATGAGCCTTCATTTAATTGTTTCTTATATTTTTCAGCTTTCAGTTTTTAATTTTTTTAATTACTACCATTGATTAAATTGAGTTTCACTTGGTTTAAAATATCAAAGTTTTTTATCTCTTCAAATTTAATTGAAGTTAACTAATTTCTGTGCATTGATTCAAACTTGTTAATGATTGCAAGCACTAAACAGATTGAAAACAAAGTCTGTCAGTCTGTATATAAACATTCAAAATACTTTATTGCATATTTTTATGGTCATAAAATACTTGAAACCTGTTTTCTGTATCAGTGTTGGTTAAATTGATCAGTCATGGTCGGACACGACTAATGAGATGGTCAGACATGTTTAATGAGACGTGGTAGTGTCCTTGAGTTTGGGGGCGGGTTTACACCAGGTGTCCACAGCAGGCAAATTAAACCAAGCAAGGCCACTATAGCTCACAACAGTCATTTAATGTAAATCAAAGTGTAAGAAAGGCTGAGTGACAATTTGTGTGCTCTAGATCAGTGCTTCTCAAAGCAGTGGTCCACAGAACAGCAATGTCAAAACAATTCAAATTGGGTGAATCTTTTAATTTAAAAAATTGAGAATGATTAGACAAATTAGACACAGACCCTGAATTCTTATAACACTTTACATTTTGAGAAGCTCTACTTTAGAGGATTAGATGACATCAGCAGTGCACTGTTAGGAAAAACTTCAACACAAAGATCATAAAGCAACATTGCATTGTTCAGCCACATGAATTGCCCATAGGAATGAATTCTCAAACTAGAAAAATTGTTTTCTTGAAATATTCTTAGCACTAAGGAATTAAAGTCAACATTGTTTTGGCTTTCATTATGTTTTTATCATTTGCAGACATCTACTCATACAAAAATATATTAAACCATTTTTTTTTTACAACTCAATTTTATAATAAACCAGTTTTTATGGCCTGGCAAAAAAATTTTTTTGAAAATGCAGCATAATTATTTACAAATCAATAATATATTAAAGTTACTTAAGACATAAATTTATTTGTTACTTTTTTTTAAATATTATTGTTTTTCCCCCTTTCTATTTCTATTCATAGAAGATATAAATTATTTATTTTAAGCTAACAACTATATTTCAAATTGTCTCCCCTCTTATTTCCTTTCCATCCTTGTGATGTTCCCATTTTGTAAGCGTTCCAAGATGGCAGACTGCTCAATGGGATTCACATCCTTCAGACCATCTTGCGTCGTCTTAAATGTCCAGGCTAAAATCTCCTGCATCTTGTCATTGTTAATTTCTGGATCTGCTATTGTAATGGCTCTCATCAGATCATCAAGTGACACAGGGCTACAGACAACAACAAAAATTATTTTTATCACAAGCAAAGGTAAGATGCCTCTTTAAGGATTGAGTTCTTTGTGTCAAGTGATAGAGAGATCAAATGAGGTTTAACAAAATATTAATATTATTCCTAAACAGAAGTTTTAACCCTGTAGGTTTAAATCAGGCTAGCCCTAGCACATCCTCATATTTCAGCCCACTAAGCCCTAGGATATCCTCATATTTCAGCCCTCTTTGCCCTAGGACATCCTCATATTTCAGCCCTCTAAGCCCTAGGATATCCTCATATTTCAGCCCTATAAGCCCTAGGATATCCTAATATTTCAGCCCTCTAAGCCCTAGGATATCCTCATATTTCAGCCCTCTAAGCCCTAGGATATCCTCATATTTCAGCCCTCTAAGCCCTAGGATATCCTCATATTTCAGCCCTCTAAGCCCTAGGATATCCTAATATTTCAGCCCTCTATGCGCTAGGATATCCTCATATTTCAGCCGTCTATGCCCTAGGATATCCTCATATTTCAGCCCTCCATGCCCTAGGATATCCTCATATTTCAGCCGTCTATGCCCTAGGATATCCTCATATTTCAGCCGTCTATGCCCTAGGATATCCTCATATTTCAGCCCTCTATGCCCTAGGATATCCTCATATTTCAGCCCTAAGTAAATATGTGACTTTGAAGCCCCGTGCCACTTATACTTTCTCTTGAATGTTTCCAGCATCACAACTTTAGGGCCCCTTAAATATCCGGGGCCAACTGCTGCCTCAGAGTTTGTTACAGCTCTGCTTATGCTAATTAAATGTCAAACACTCTAGCGTTACAAATGGAAATTCCTGCTGGTGCGACACTGACCTTGTTGCCCCAAGCTGTTCTTTGACGTCATTTATATACGACTCCTTCTTGGACTTTAAAAATGCCTTAACTTCTTCCAGGAATGGACCAGTCTTCCCTTCATCATCCTAGTAAACAAAACAAAAATGTATTTTAAAAAAACTCTGCTGCTTACAGTAAAAAAAAAATTATTTGATCAGCAGCTAAAAATGCTTTACCTATTTGAATTGATTATTTAATTTTATTATAAGAATGTTTCAGCTAAAATTATAAATTTTTCCTGAAGCACAAAGATAAAATCTGATTTTCTTAACAGTTCAGCTGCTTAAGAATCACCAAACTTATTTAATCTCAACTAATCAGCTTATGACAACAGCTGATTGTACCTCTGTGAACAAACTCTTGTAGTCCACTGGCATTTCATCTGTTATTTCCAGTTCAATGGTGGCTGCTTTGAATATGGCAGTCTCTGCAATGTTGTCTTCTTCATTTTCGTTAGACAGGTGAAAGAAATCAACCAGACACTTGCGGAACTCTTCTGGACCGAGAGTGCCAACATTTCCCATCTCGGCATCCAGTTTGGTCATGTGAGTCAGCAGGCCATGAATTGTTAGAAGTTGACTGTGGAATATTTCCTCATCAGCCTGGTGACACAAGAAATTAATGTTTGGTGACAGATTCATAAAAACATGATTAGTTTTGTGAGAGGAAGGGTATATTTCCTCATTTTCTAATATGCAATGATATCACACACTCTCTAAATTGCTTAAAATAAACTGTTGATCACCTCTCCATTGAGTACTCTCCCAAACAGACCAATGACATCGTCATGAGCATATCTCTGGCAGGCATCATGAAGGTTGTAGCCCCATTCAACAACTATTTGCTCCAGTGGGAATCTAGCCCTCAGATACTCAAACAAAAATTCTCCCATGTTTTGACGGGTCCCATCTGTTCTCTGGAAAAAAACAACATAAGATTATTATATTGTGACAGCACAATCAGTTGCCAGAATCCAAAGGTAAAATAAATGTCCAGTCAGACTAAAGCCACTTTTCTATCACTCTATCCACTTCATTCAAAGGCTCCAGGATCTTTCTCTTTTCCTGCCACTGTTAATTGTTAGTAAGCAATGTGTCCTCATTCCATACAACATGAAAATGTGCATCTACCTCTGCATCCTTGGCTGACTTTGTCCTCCAAATTTCCCTGACCAACAGCGCTGTGTCCCTCTTGCTGAGCCTCCTGTTCCTTACTGGCTGGTCATGACGAAGATAGATGGGAACTTCAGGGCCAGTCCCCTTCAAAGATGGGCAAACAAAGTATTTTAGGATAATTCAAAAATAAAATTGTAGCCTCCAAAAAAATAATTTTTTTAAATATTAAGGAAAATTTGGTACAAGTCGAAGGTGATGTGACCATTTTAATAATCAATAATTTAAGACAAAAAAAAATTTCTCTAATGCTTTAACTTGGGAGTTACTAATGGTAAAACTTTTGTTCTGGATGTTATAAGTAATGAAAAGTATTTTAAAAGATCCTACATTTTTTAATTTATTAAATCTGATGCATTGCAAGATGAAGTGTAAGAAACAAAAAGAGGATGGATGGAGGCTACCATTATGCCTTACATCTCCAAACATGGTCAGATCTTAATAATAAAACTGTTTATTAATTTAATCTCATCTCTCAAAATGATCATCCAAAAATCCACTTACTTGTGGATCAAAGTAGTCTGCACCAACAGTATCCACAAATCCCCCGGCTTGAATTTCATTTAACAGAACATCCACCAGCTCTGTGCTCCTCTTCCCCTCTGCCAACTGCTGCCACCGGACACTGCCGCCCTGGACATAGTCTGAGCATTTATCCCAGTTTGGTCTGGAAAAATTTTTTATTGAAAAGAAACTGTTGATTTTGTGTGTGTTTGTGTGAAGAGTTGCAATAATGTGAACAGGATACTTTTGAAATATCCCATTCAAATGAATAAATTGTGTTCGGTGAGGTGTGACACAGTCTGCAGCAGTTTGCAAATGCAAAAAAAAGTCATTGATGACAGTTATACAGTCTTAAAAAGTGATCAAATGAAATGGGACTTTCATTGTTCAATGTATCAGTTGAAGTCTTTACTATTTTGAATTTATCATTTTACATTTGTTAACAACTTTATAAATTTGAAAAGGTTTTATGGCATCTAATTATTTTCACCTGTTTTAGCTAAAGGAAGTGATGAATTGATTATTTAAAAAATCCTGACTAATGGAATTGACAAAGTAATTATTTCAACTATTTTGACTGAGGGAATTGACAGAATAATTATTTCAACTATTTTGACTAAGGGAATTGACAGCGTAATTATTTCAACTATTTTGACTAAGGTAAGTGACCAGTGACAGAGAAATTAATTCAAATATTTTGACTAAAGGAAGTGACAGATTAATTATTTCAACTACTTGACTAAGAACTATGCAAAGTGTTTGGTACTTGTAAATGCTAGTTAGAGTGTCCAGGCCTACAGGCGCTTTAAGTGGAGTAAATCAAATGTATTCTCACCTTGGTGTTGAGCTTCGTTTAAGTGTCTCCAGTTCAATGTAGAACTCATCTCTCTTCTGTGTCACTTGTTTATGCACATCGAGCAGGGCGCTGAAATTAAGGAAAACTTTATTTCATAAAAGTGTTTAAAAAGCACAAGTCCAATTTGGTTGCCATGACAACTTGTGTTAATAAAAAGTTAGGAAGCACACATCTTGTATTGTTTGAGTCTTCGTCAAACCACTGCTGGATTTCCCTAACACATTCTTATATCTTGTGATAAACTACAATTAACTTCCTCAATGAATTCAATTTGTAAGTGAAGTACATGTATTCAGATATGGATCCATATGACAACCATTGATAAGGCTCTTCTAGCTTTTATTGAAAAATGTTTTAAATCAAATTATTTAAGGGATTATTTTTTTCCCTCAAGAGACACAATGAATAATGGCCATTTTGTAATATGTCTGCCACCAATGCACTTGGTGTATGTGATATGTCTGCCACCAATGCACTGGGTGTATGTGATATGTCTGTCACCAATGCACTGGGTGTATGTGATACGTCTGCCACCAATGCACTGGGTGTATGTAATATGTCTGCCACCAATGCACTGGGTGTATGTGATACGTCTGCCACCAATGCACTGGGTGTATGTAATATGTCTGCCACCAATGCACTGGGTGTATGTAATATGTCTGCCACCAATGCACTGGGTGTATGTAATATGTCTGCCACCAATGCACTGGGTGTATGTGATATGTCTGCCACCAATGCACTGGGTGTATGTGATATGTCTGCCACCAATGCACTGGGTTTATATGATATTTCTGCCACCAATGCACTTGGTGTATGTGATATGTCTGCCACCAATGCACTGGGTGTATAATATGTCTGCCACCAATGCATTGGGTGTATGTGATATGTCAGCCACCAATGCACTGGGTGTATGTGATATGTCTGCCACCAATGCACTTGGTGTATGTGATATTTCTGCCACAATGCACTTGGTGTAAATGAATCAGCTTTCCACCATTCTTAATGCTCCATCATTAAACAAAAACTAGTCCCTCCCTCCCCCCCCCCCCTAGACAGCGACGAAACCATAACAGGCAGTTCCGGCTCATAACAGAAACAACATAATACAGGAACTGCTCATTCTTTCCAAAGAGAATCAGGTACTGGAACAACCTTCCAATAGGAACAGTTGAGGCAACAACACTTGACACATTTGCGTCTATTGCCTCAGGCCTTCCAACCCCCAGTTCCTGATACCCTCGCTGAATAGCCCTTGCAACCATTGAAATATCCTCTTCAATACCAGGCACAGAAACATTGCAAATCCTCTCTACACAAATAGGAGCCAGAATGATCAATATATTAAGATATTGAAGAAGAAGAAGAAGAAAATTTTCTTTAAAACTTCTTTCTGACAGAAGCCACTTGAACTACTTAGCCTTTGGTGCAAGATGGGCAACAACTCTGGCGACCTGATAATATGACAAATCGTGAGAGGTAACCTTTAATGTGTCCCAGCAGTAATATTTCTCCTGGGTTCACCTGATATTTGCTTTAAAAACCATAAAAGAAGCAAGGGTTTACATGGATGAAGCAATGGTTTACACGAAAGAAGCAATGGTTTACATGGATAAAGCAATAGTTTACATGGATAAAGCAAGGGTTTACATAAAAGGCAAGGATTTCTTTAGAAGGAGCAAGGGTTTGCATAAAGAAGCAATGGAATATAAGGAAGGAGCAAGGATTTACAAGAAAGGAGCAAGAGTTTACATAGAGCATCCTTGATGTATCCTTGCTTTGCTAAACTATTTAAAAAATTGGTTCTGATTTTGTGTTGTTTTAATAATTATAATAACACTCTCTGCCAAAGGCAAGCCCTTTAATAAGCGTCAGTTCACACGATCAAATTTCGCGTCAAATTGTTGTATGAACGCACTATTTTGTGCGTGGTTTCTTTTTTGGGGAATTAGATCAAATACTAATAGTAATTTGAGAGTTGTGACAAGGCTTCATACACGAATTGCATCAAATGCTTGAAGGAAAGTTTGATCGTGAACCGACCCTAACAACTAACACAGACAACTGTTAAGGACTTCAATGTATATTCTAATTGCGTGTTGTTTAGAGATTATCTTTTATTAAAATATCTTTATTTCTTATTAGAGAGAAAGAAAACGGAGTTTAGGCTCTGATTTGATCGTGTGTTTTATGTGGCCAATCGAAGAGGGGCCTGCCCCTAGACGACAATAGGACATAACCATTGGGAAGGGAAAACAAACTTATTTGAAATGTTTTACAACAGTCACATTTTTAATTAAATCCAAAAAAATGTTGGGTTTATTGATGGTAAATGGAGTGCACTGTGCACAAACTTCCTTTACCATATTATTGTGTTTAGAGAACAATATGAACATTATGAAATTAATTAAAATTATATAATTACAATAGTTCCGTCCACTTGGTTTTTTTTTCTGGTTTTTTTTAAATATTTTTTCTTTCTTTCTAAAAAAATTCCAAGTGACACTTGTATTACTGTAAGCGATTAGTAACAACTTAAATTTCTTATTTTAAGAAGCAAAACAAATAATTTAATATGAAGACAATTCAGTAAAAGTCAAAGGTGAGGTGGCCATCTGGAAACTGTTCAAAGCTCAAAATTATTCTCCATGCCACTGTCTCTAGGTTATATTACGGAAGACCCCGGCCCCCCGCATAATTTTTTTTTCTCCAGTTGTGCCACTGTTTGTCATCATCTTCAATGTCAATAGAATAAAGTGCCCTCCTTTAAAAAAAAAGCCCACTTCAGTATACTCTCTGAGCCTCAACAAATATTGGATCCCAGCCAGACAGTCCACAAACTATAGAGAGAGGCAGTGACCTTTCACCCCTATTTGAAATAAAAAATTTGTGGACATTAAACCTCTTATAAATAGGCAGAGATTTGAATTTCTGTATATGTGCAATTTGAATGAACTGGTGGACAGTTTGAACTGACAAAGAGACCCCACCTGAGCTTCATTCACCATTGCTTGACTAAAACTGGGTAACTTGGATGTAGGTGGCTTGGTTCAGTTTCAAGGGCAAAGAGATTTGGCAAGTGGGGAGGGGGCATTGCCATCCTGTTTACTCTCAAACACACTACTTGACAGCTGGGGTGTTCAATGACAAGTTTATTAAATGATGTTGACAGAGTTTCCCTTTAAGTAAATCTGTCATAAAGATCTCCGTCCGCTTCTGAGTATGTGAATATTTGATCTTTAAATTACTTTTTATTTCTTAGAAACAATTAATTACAACAGTGTTTTTTTAGGAATAAAATATGGAACTCATCACACCCTAAATTTTACATGGAAAGGTTTAAGTATAGCTTAACTTATTCCTTCTAGATCAGGGGTTTCAAACACCTAGACCATAAACCATATGGAACATTTTAGGGTTATCCAGTGACCTGTAAAGTGATAGGGGCCACAACTTAAGTTTTAAGGGAAACTAACTTTCAGTGATGATGTGCGCTGGTGTTGTAATCTTAGGTCTGCAGAAAATCTTCAACACACCACCTTAAGAAAGTGGTTTCTGTTTGTAATTTATGTTAGAGACTATTTATAGTTTTATTTTAATGGCATACTAAACTTGGCATGTAGCATTCTGTCTATTTTAAGCTTTCCTTAGAGGACACCTACGGCTTATAAATAATTGGAATGAGAAGGTTAAAATTCTTCTTTTTCTGGTAAAGTTACTTAAATTATTATTATTGTCATTTTTAAAAGTGGACAAACATAGTTGAATGTGCAAGAAAGAAGATGACTTAATTATGAAAGAAGACGACTTACTTATGAAAGAAGATGACTTATGAAAGGAGCTGATTTACTTATGAAAGTAGATGACTTATGAAAGAAGATGCCTTACTTATGAAAGAAGATGACTTATGAAAGGAGTTGACTTACTTATGAAAGAAGATGACTTACTTATGTTCTGCCTGCAGTTTCCTGAAGTCTTGTTGAGATGTGTCAAATTTGAGCTCCAGTTCCTGAGAGATAGGATAAATTAAGCAGTCAGGTATTGCAACTCAATTTCCCCATGGAGAGATCAGTTAGTAGACTCAGACATTTTCAACCATGACTGTTGTCACAACAGTTGTTTGACCCAGTGCTCCAAGAAGTATGTCACCATTGGAAAGTACAAATATAGACTACGTTTAGGAGAGGTATGAGTATGAATATTTATGGACAGGGTCTTTTTTGCTACAGATGGGGATCTTTTTTGCTACAGATGGGGGTCTTTTTTGCTACAGATGGGGGTCTTTTTTGCTACAGATGGGGGTCTTTTTGCTACAGATGGGGGTCTTTTTTGCTACAGATGGGGGTCTTTTTCTACATATGGGGGTCTTTTTGCTATAGACAGGTGTTATGACCTTTCCAACGTGTTACGGCTTCCATATGTCATAATGGTACGGCCTACTCTCGTTGTCTAGGGTCTCTCTCTAGGTCCACACAATGACACAATAAGTCCACAAAAGAGTTACACAACTCAATCCTTTATTTACTTTATACACATTGTAATGCCACATGGCCAAGAGTCACTTAAAGAAATTCCTCTCTACACAGTTTGTGAACTAAACTGTGACTACACACGTTCCTCAACGAATATCTCGATCTCCCTAGCAATCACTTGTCCTCTCTCTACCAACCTCTCGATCTCTCTCTAATAAATCTCTGATCTTCCTCTTACAAAATCTCTCTATACAACTCTGATCTTCCTCTTGACATCTCTCTGGTCTCTCTCTACCAATCTCTCTCTCTCTAACGACAAAACTAACAGCCCGCCCTTTTATCCACGCACTCGTTTATTAATATCCCTCTCAACCAATGACCATTCACCCAAAAAGTGTTCACACTAATAACAATGATTCTCACATTCAACTCTCACCATGTATGGACAACCTTTCATACCAAGATATCACATTAACAAATCATGTTCACAACATTCCTCCCCCCCCCCTTTCTTTGACATCACTTACAGCAATGATAGTGATGTCACACAAAATTTGACATACGTAAAAACACACTCGTCAACATTGTGAAAAATTATCTGTACAAGTACATTTTGGGCCCGATCATAAACTAAACTTACATGATCACCCTCATTAGTAATCAACCCATGACTTATACAAAATGTGACCGTGCCAACAAAAAAAAATTTCCCAAACCTAATGTTAGTTAGGTCAGCTTACCAAAGCATTAATATCCAACACATTCATATCAAGTCCCAAGGGCACGCACACCACTAGCCCAAGTGAGGCAGTTTAGTGTCTGAACACACTACTATTGACACTGTATTCTTACATACAATAGTCATCAGGTAATACATACAATATTCATGAAAAATACATATAATAGTCATGGTAAAATACATTTAAAAATACATTCCAAAACAGAAAGGAAAAAAAATTCATAAATGCTATGGAGGAGAAAAAAAATGTCATCATCAGTTCCCCGTGTGGACAGCCATTAATTGTCCAACCAGCAACGAACATTTATGAGGGCGGGACATTCCTCTTGTCAGACGGTTGCCTGAAAGCGTGTGCTTTTTTCCAACAGCTCACAACTCCCCTGTAAATTATTACATGCCTCAAAATTCCCGTCACACAGCCAAAACAAAAAAGTAACACGAATAACATCTCACACGACACCTCCCCACACCCTATTGCACCCAACTTTTCAAATAATTTATCAAAATAAATTCCGCAAGTCCCACCTCCCAACGCATCACATTTTTCAACATCAAAAAAATGTCCCATGAACCCCACGGGACATAATTTATTATCAATAACATCAAAATTAACATCAGTGACCCGATTTCTCCCCTTCAGCGCCACTTCGGGAAAAAAACTCACCTCCTCTACATAAACCCCGTGATCAAACATAACCCAGTTTGTCACAACATGATTGTCTGAGTCAAACCTGGACTCAGCAATTTCAAGGTTCTCAAACCTTGAGCAAGGTTCTCAAACCTTGAGCAACCCTTGACCTCAAAATCACAATTAAACTCAGCGCGTGGACTACGACCTCGTAGGTCCACGTGAAAACGTCCCCAGTGACTACAACTTTGTTAACACCTCGTCCCCGCACTGGGACTGACCTTGACAAGCTCACGACCTCTACGTCATGATTACCGTAGCTTGTCCAGGTTCTAATACCCTGAAAATCATGACACACCTCCACATAACTCAAATTTTCCTCACGTAAATTCTCCTGCACAAAACTCAAATTAGCCTCCTCTTCAAAACTATCCTGCACAATATCAAAATCTGTCTCCGCTAACCATTCGCATCTCCCCGTATATTGTCACAAACAACAACTTGTGCTCCAACAAAATTAATGTCCTGTTCAAGATCACAAAACTTATTTTTATCACCAAAGGCCACACAGGAAGCATTATCCTGTTCATCAAAATTACATTCTGGTACCCCATGAAGATTAACATGTACATTCAAAAAATCCGTATGTACTATATGTTCCAGTACATTTGCCTCAGCACAACTAGCCAAACAAAACTCAGTGTCCCTAACTTCAGTAAAAATAGCCTGACATTCTTCTGTATAACTTAACTCGGTAAATTTTTAGAAAGATACCCGCGATTTTTACCATGGCCGCCATCTTGGTCGTTGTTTTTGATATAATGACGAATAAAAAGTTTTTAAAAATGAAAAAATGATCTAAATCTATCCCTCACCCTAACCTGAACCCTAAATTCCTCCCTAACCCGGTTTTGACCCTCTCCCTAACAGGGTTTTGACCCTCTCCCTAACAGGGTTTTGACATCGCAAATGACGTCACGGGTACGCTCGTCAAAATCAGCCCTTAACTCTTCTACAAATTCAGCTATTTCCCCATTAGACTCGTTTTCCCAGGCTGACAACAGAACTGTCATACCCTCTACTTCAACCTCTACTCTCCCTGATTCTTTGACCAATACCCCAGTTTCCTTAATATTCACCCTAGTTTCTAACTGCTCCACGTGTGTTTTTTCCGATTGAACAATTCCCAATGTACTGTTTTCTTCAAAATAATCTTCCCCTATCCCTAACTGAAAAAAATCCCATTCGTCCTTTCGCCTACTATTGTCCCCTTTTTCAGTTTGATTTTTAGTCTCTGCCAACTCCACCCATGACTTGCTCTCTAGGCACCATTTAAGTTTATTCTCCTTAACTTCCACTAATTTTTCCTTAACGTTATTCCCCCTTTCCCTAACCTCCTGATCTCTGTCTCTCAATCTTGCACCATTTAGCATACTCAGCCTCCTGTTTTTTTAATAGATCCCTTTTCCACTTTCTCCTTTCCTGTTCTATCTCTCTAACGCGTTCTAGTAATTGTTCTCTCGCTCTCGTTACTAGTTCCTTGGCTCGCTCTTTTGCCCGTTCCTCTCTCTCTATTGCCCACTCCATATTTTCAACGCGTTTTCGTTCTTCCCACTCCCTGTCTTTAACGCGCTTTCGTTCTTCATACTCTTTTTCTTTGTTCTTCTTCTTTCTCACTTAGCCTTCTTTCCATATACTGATAAATGGCTTCGTCTTTTAACCCCATTAACTCGGCCTCCCCCCTAAGTTTTAATATTAACTCTTTCCTAGTCATGTTAAACACTAATGTCTAAAAAAAAAATTCTAAAGCCCTCAATAGCAATTACAAAATTTTAAATTTAGAAAATTCATCAGCATAATACAACAATTCAAAATTTATAAATTAAGCTAATTACCCGGTCTCGATACTTGATCTTTGGGAACCAGCGGCCGACAGGCAGCAAGACAGCAGTGGTGGTGTCCAACAACAGCGGACTCAGCAACAGGTACACACCTCAGCAATCTCAGGTAGGCACAGGAACAGCAGCGTGCGGCACCAGCTGGGCAAAATAGCAGCAACGTTACAGGAACAGCAGGTATAGGAAACATCAGGTACGGCAAACATCAGGTGCAGGAACCAGCAGGTGCAGGAAACAGGTACGGAGACAGCAGCGAGTCACTGCACAGCAGGTACAAGAACATCGCTTACAGGAACAGCAGGTGCGGGGAACATCAGGTACAGGGAACAGCTACAGCGCCAAGAGTGCGTTACAGTAAGTCAGGAATGGCAGGAACGGCAGGTTATAGTAATACGACAGCAGGTACACGAACCATCAGGTATAGGAACAGCAGGTACTGGAAACTTCAGGTACAACGACAGCAGGAACAAGAAATACCAGCAACAGGATTACCTCAATTGACGTACTGGTAGGCGGCCTTGCAAAGGAACTCACAGGTTTTGGATGTAAACCTCATAATATTGACTCCAACGGCACATACAGCTTCGGACGGCTTGGTACAGGTTCTCACAGGTTTTGGACGGGCCCCCAAATTTTATGACCTTTCCAACGTGTTACGGCTTCCATATGTCATAATGGTACGGCCTACTCTCGTTGTCTAGGGTCTCTCTCTAGGTCCACACAATGACACAATAAGTCCACAAAAGAGTTACACAACTCAATCCTATATTTACTTTATACACAATGTAATGCCACATGGCCAAGAGTCACTTAATGAAATTCCTCTCTACACAGTTTGTGAACTAAACTGTGACTACACACGTTCCTCAACGAATATCTCGATCTCCCTAGCAATCACTTGTCCTCTCTCTACCAACCTCTCGATCTCTCTCTAATAAATCTCTGATCTTCCTCTTACAAAATCTCTCTATACAACTCTGATCTTCCTCTTGACATCTCTCTGGTCTCTCTCTACCAATCTCTCTCTCTCTACCGACAAAACTAACAGCCCGCCCTTTTATCCACGCACTCGTTTATTAATATCCCTCTCAACCAATGACCATTCACCCAAAAAGTGTTCACACTAATAACAATGATTCTCACATTCAACTCTCACCATGTATGGACAACCTTTCATACCACTCTCACCATGTATGGACAACCTTTCATACCACTCTCACCATGTATGGACAACCTTTCATACCACTCTCACCATGTATGGACAACCTTTCATACCACTCTCACCATGTATGGACAACCTTTCATACCAAGATATCACATTAACAAATCATGTTTACAACAACAGGGGTCTTATTTCTATAGATGAGGGTCTTTTTTGCTATAGACGGGGCCTTATTGCTATAGAAAGGGGTCTTTTGCTATAGACAGGGGCCTTTTTGCTATAGATGGGGGTCTTATTGTTATAGATGGGGTTCTTAGTGCTACAGAGGGGGGTCTTTTTGCTATAGACGGGGGTCTATTGCTATAGATAGGGCACTTTTTGCAATAGACAGGGTCTTTTTGCTATAGACAGGGGTCTTTTTGCTATAGATGGTGGTCTTTTTGCTATAGATGGGTGTCATTTTGTTATAGATGGTCTTTTTGTTATAGAAGGGGGTCTTTTTGCTATAGACGGGGGTCTTTTTGCTATAGACATGGGTCTTTTTGCTATAGATGGGGGTCTTTTTACTATAGAATGGGGACTTTTTGCTATAGACAGGGGGGCTTTTTGCTATAGAATGGGTACTTTTTGCTATAGACGGGAGTCTTTTCGCTATGGATGGGGGTCATTTTTCTATAGATGGGGGTCCTTTTTCTATAGATGGTGGTCTTCTTGCTATAAATGAGGGTCTTTTTGCTTTATACGGGGGTCATTTTATTATGGACAGTGATCTTTTTATTATGGACGTGGGTCTTTTTGTTATTGATAATGATTATCTTGTTATGAAAACACAACACGTTATAGAACTAGACAAAGAAATCCTCTTCAATAGAATAGCATCCTAGCAGTTTCAGAAATCATTTCACACAAACAGTTTATTCCATTATTGATTTATTTAAGGGATGTGACATGAGACCGAACTTATGGTAAAATATTTGCTGCTGGATTGCACTTTCTATGTAAAATGTCAATAATCTTACCTCCATACGCATAATAATATAACTTTATGAAGTTGATTTTGCAGTTTTAGACAGCAGATAGCAGGTAGCCAACTGAGCTATTTCCCTGCCCCTGTTTATTTGGGTTGAAAGCTGTCCCTATGTCAGAGAATCACTGGTGACTAAAAATGTGTTTCTGATTGCGGAAATCACTATGAAATATTGATATGTCAATTTAATGGGAGATATAACAGTTACTTTGAACTTGGTCTCCAGCTGTTCAAAATCTCTCCGTGGCAGGACATCTCCATAGTTGGCGATCATTTCATTGACCTTTTTGGTGGCAGCCTTCTCAGCTTCTCGAGATTTTCTGTAATGAGAGATGTGTTTGTTGAAATTGTTCATTGTTAACGCATTGTTGGTAACTTATTCACAGACACGTCACCAAGTCTCATAGGTGTGTTGCTGCATTTTGATATATGAGTGAACAAAACTGAAGTCAAAGAGGATAATTCTGGGAATTAGACCAAAACATTGATATGAAATGTTCCTTAATAACTAATATAAATATTTCCTTGCGCACTGCTCCTTAACCAAATAATAAGTTTGTTTTAAAACTCGAATGATGTACAGCAGAATTTTTAATAAATAATTCTAGTATGTTGTAAGATGAACAAGTTTGCAAATAATAGCTGGTTTACTGTAATAACAAAGGATTTGAACTTTTCTTCTTATTTTCATGTAAAGCAAAACCTTACTGTAAAAGCAGAAGCAGACACTATACCTCAATGACATCAACTTACTGTAAAGCTGACCTCAGTGACCTTACTGTAAAGCTGACCTCAATTACCTTAGTTTAGTGTAAAGCTGATCTAAATTATATCAGCTCTCAAATTACTGTAAAGCTGATCTGAATATCTGTAGCCCCCAACTTACTGTAAAGCTATCTTCATGATGACGGGGTCCTCCTCAGTGTCCTGATTCATCAGCGCTGCGTTCCTAGAGGCCTGGTAGTCCTCGTTCTGGTACCTGAGGTCATTGATGTCTGCCACTAGGAGTTTACGTGAGTCACACTCGTCCCTGTACTTTTTGTACTCTTCCTCCAGCTTGGTCTGGAAGTAGACAGATGGGAGAACGGGGGGGGGGGGGGGGTTGAAACTTATTTTAAATATGTATCAATTAGGTTTGTATTTGACTTAAATTTGACCCAAGATAACATCAGTATACCGTAAAAATGGAGAAAGACAACTTTCATTTGTGTCTTTATAACTAGTTTAATGTTCTTGTTTTGAATGGTTGAGACAAATACTCTAGGGCAGTGGTCAGTGGTGAAAGACCTCAAAATCTCTACCACGCCCTATCTAAGATCTTACAATCAACCGAGTCAACAGTAGAGACCAAGTTGGTGACCAACAAAAAGAAGTAGGTTAACCAATTGGAAGAGAGAAAAAAAACCAAGTCAAATAATATTAACATGAATGTTAGTGTAGATTCTTGTAAGATTTGGATGCACATACAAACAGGCTTCGTCTGGATTTGGACCATGCAAAAAGCGGGCATGTGACTTCGCCTCTCAAAAGAGATATCATTTACTTCTATTGAGAACATTGACTGAATAAACTTTCAAGTCCTTGAGATTTGTACACAAAACCATTTATTTTTAAGCTTTGTTGTAGTCTTTTTCCCATATAGATACATTACATATATTTTGTTAAAGTTAGAGACTGCCTATTAAGACGATGTGGAAAAAAACTAAATTACTTTTTTTAAATCACCCTTTCTGGTATCTATAAAGAAATGGGAGATGGCTTACTGGTAACCATTTCACAAATCGAGTCGGTGACCCTCACCTTTAACTTCGCCACCTGTTCTCGAAGATCTTCCTGTTCATTCATTAAATTGGAGATCTGTTTGTAAAGTTCTCTGTTGGCTTTTTTCAGTTCAGTCATTTCTAAATGGATGAAATCAACGTAGACATTTTGACCTTAGAAGTGGCCTTTATTAAACGAATGATTATGCTAAGTCGTACCGAGAGCTTGATGCACTTAACTCATAGGCTAACAGCAAGAAGAGCATGAAAATAAGTTTAAATTAATGTTATCAGTTCTGTTAGTTACATTTATTTCAATATAAATAACGTTGATTTTAAAAATCACGGGTAAAGGTGAATCGTGAAAGCTTTATATTTTTCTTGCGGTGACAACATACCTTTCCTCTCATCCTCACGAAGGGCCATAATCTTCTGCTCACATTGTTCTGAAACTGTCACCAACATTTGCTGTAAGGAAAAACAATAAATTAAATGACCCAATCAAGAAAGCAACAAAAGAGTTCTTCTGTTATAGTTACCAGGTCCTAGGAGACCGAAATATTGGATTGGAAGTTGCCATTGCCTTTTTTCTGTTTATCTGAGAGCGTTCATTGCACTCCATTCAAGCGGGAAAAAAAAACTATTATTCCTCAAGTTGGTTGTTGCCAAGGGATTACTTGTTAGTCAAAGTGTTCTTTTATATGAAATATAGCATCTATCTTGTCTAAAAGAAAACAGCCCGTATGACGTCAGTGCGCGGGCATAAACAGTTCATATTCACGAAATCGTGGTGTGAACTAAATCGAATGAACAAGACCACACACACACAAAACAAGTTACTCAATCCAACATTTTAATGTATGATTCAATAACGTGGAAATTGATGTGTTCACTGTAAAATATGCCACTCGTCCTTTTTAATACGTGTATCAATTTCCATCAAGTCTAAATGTCTGGACTACTCCAAACATCAAAACCAAATTTTTGCCTTATTCATTTCAATTTTCTGCCATTCATCAAATCCATCACCGATAGCCTTTAACTATTTCTCGTTAGAACCAGTAACGCGATATGATCCTAGTTAACATCGACATTTTTCTGTGTGAGCTGCGCACACAAGCTAGTAAGAAAATCTCCCAGACTTCCTTCTCAGGTGTTGAATATGTGGCTTGGGGAAACATGCCTTTCGTGTCTTCATTATAGAGATTTTTAAAAATTAACCTTAATAAAATAATATTTTCCTGACTCTGGGTTAAAGTTCCAGTGTGGTGCAGAGATATAGGAAGTCAAGGGTCGTGGTCAGGGGTCGTGGTCTCTTTTCATTTTTTTGGGGTTGGGTGTCATGGGGTTAATGTCCTATCACACTGTTGGAAGAAGACAAAATTCGTTTTCATAAGACAAGTTATTTTAACCGGTAGCTCAAAAATATCAGTAACTTTATTGTATTGACCCGCACACCCAAACATGCCGAATGTACATTACACACCCGTAAAATACCCGTACTACTAAGTCAATGAAATGGAACCGGATCTGGGCGTTTAAAATAATACATATACACATTATTTTCATCTGTTTGTATATGGATTATTAAAACTTCTACCAACCAGCAACTCGCAACCCTCACGCATATATTGTAGCTCCGCTCCATATTTGTAGACGTCGCTTTGGGCCTCTGAAACTACATACATGATACATGTATCAACATTTATTTGGATTCAAAAGACTATATACAATGAGTAAAGAGATTTATTTATTTTATTTATTTTTTTAATATGGGTTCCCTCACTTAAGTTTATATCCATGAAACTGAAAGTAAATATTTAGCATGCCATTATAATAAGGATTTTTAATTTCCTAAAATCAATATAATTTTCGTCATCGCCATCCCCGTGGGGGAGTGGGGGGGCATCCCCGTTTTGGGGGGGGGGGGGCATCCCCGTGGTGAAGCACGAATTTATCAGCTAGTTTCAAAACATTTGAGATTTTAAAACATGTGACGTCAGTGATCAGTTCATTTTAAATTGGGAATAGAGTACGGCTCCGATTAAAAATTAAAAATGCACCGACTCCACGCTCCTTGCGCATGACCGATGTTGACCCCTCTTACAACCCAAGGATGTCAGTTTAGGATGTATGCCACATTCTAGTGGCGTCAATAGAGATGTTGTCCCCTCTTACAACTGGACCGGGGGAGATTCTCGGAAGTCAGCTGTGAATTTCCAACTGCCCACATTGACTAATATTTCAAAGTGCCCACATTGACTAATATTTAAAAGTGCCCACATTGACTAATATTTCCAACTGCCCACACTGACTAATATTTGACTTGGTCGAGATTAATATCAACTGCTTTCATGTACATTCGCAGCATTGATTTCTCAATGAAAAGTTGACTTTCTGATACAAAGTGGTCAGTTTGGGAATGTACACCAACACCCCTTCTTCCATTACCAAGGGTAGACTCTGAGCTCCATTAGCCTCAAACATATCTGCTCCTGATGTACATGTACAAATATGTAAAAATATGACAATTATAATCGAATTGGAAACGTAGAAAAGCCCTTCAAAAGTTATTTTAAAACAAACCCTGTTCTTTTGCCACTCGGTTCTGGCACTCTGTTTTTGATGGCCCTCTGTCTGATGGCACTCGGTCTGATGACACTGTGTTTTTGATGGCACTCTGTTTGATGGCACTCTGTTTTTGATGGCCCTCTGTCTAATGGCACTCTGTCTGATAGCACTCTGTCTGGTGGCTCTCTGTTTTTGATGGCACTCTGTCTGATGGCACTCGGTTTTTGATGGCACTCTGTCTAATGGCACTCTGTCTAATAGCACTCTGTCTAATGGCACTCTGTCTAATGGCACTGTTTTTGATGGCACTCTGTCTGATGGCACTCTGTTTTTGATGGCACTCTGTCTGATGGCACTCTGTCTGATTGTTCTCTGTCTGATGACACTCTGTTTTTGATGGCACTCTGTCTGATGGCACTATGTTTTTGATGGCACTCTGTCTGGTGGCACTCTGACTGATGATACTCTGTTTTTGATGGCACTGTGTCTGATGGTGCTCGGTTTTTGATGGCACTCTGTCTAATGGCACTCGTTTTTGATGGCACTCTGTCTGATGTCACTCTGTTTTTGATGGCGCTCTGTTTTTGATGGCGCTCTGTCTGATGGCACTCTGTCTGATTGTTCTCTGTCTGATGACACTCTGTTTTTGATGGCACTCTGTTTGATGGCACTCTGTCTGATGGCACTCTGTTTTTGATAGCACTCTGTCTAATGGCACTCTGTCAGGTGGCACTCTGTCTGATGGCACTTGGTCTGATGACACTCTGTTTTTGATGGCACTCTGTCTGAGGCACTCTGTTTTTGATGGCACTCTGTCTGCTGGCACTCTGTCTTATGGCACTCTGTTTTGATGGCACTCTGTCTGATGGCACTCTGTCTGATTGTTCTCTGTCTGATGACACTCTGTTTTTGATGGCACTCTGTCTGATGGCACTCTGTCTGATTGTTCTCTGTCTGATGACACTCTGTTTTTGATGGCACTCTGTTTGATGGCACTCTGTCTGATGGCACTCTGTTTTTGATGGCACTCTGTTTTTGATGGCACTCTGTCTAATGGCACTCTGTCTGATGGCACTCGGTCTGATGACACTCTGTTTTTGATGGCACTCTGTCTGATGGCACTCTGTTTTGATGGCACTCTGTCTGATGGCACTCTGTGTGATTGTTCTCTGTCTGATGACACTCTGTTTTTGATGGCACTCTGTCTGATGGCACTCTGTCTGATTGTTCTCTGTCTGATGACACTCTGTTTTTGATGGCACTCTGTTTGATGGCACTCTGTCTGATGGCACTCTGTTTTTGATGGCACTCTGTTTTTGATGGCACTCTGTCTAATGGCACTCTGTCTGATGGCACTCGGTCTGATGACACTCTGTTTTTGATGGCACTCTGTCTGATGGCACTCTGTCTGATGGCACTCTGTTTTGATGGCACTCTGTCTGATGGCACTCTGTCTGATTGTTCTGTCTGATGACACTCTGTTTTTGATGGCACTCTGTCTGATGGGACTCTGTCTGATGGCACTCTGTCCGATGACACTCTGTTTTTGATGGCACTCTGTTTGATGGCACTCTGTCTGATGGCACTCTGTTTTTGATGGCACTCTGTTTTTGATGGCACTCTGTCTAATGGCACTCTGTCTGATGGCACTCTGTCTGATGGCACTCTGTCTGATGGCACTCGGTCTGATGACACTCTGTTTTTGATGGCACTATGTCTGATGGCACTCTGGTTTTGATGGCACTCTGTCTGATGGCACTCTGACTGATGGCACTCTGTTTTTGATGGCACTCTGTCTGATGGCACTCTGTTTTGATTGCACTCTGTCTGATTGTTCTCTGTCTGATGACAGTCTGTTTTTGATGGCACTCTGTCTAATGGCACTCTGTCTGATGGCACTCTGTCTGATGGCACTCTGTTTTTGATGGCACTCTGTCTGATTGCACTCTGCTCTTGTGACACCCTGCTCTTGCCTTAACTTTAGATATGTTAGGGTTAGGGTTATGAAACCGATGAGAGCAATTTTCCCTTTGGTCACACCCTTCCCACCCCTTGTGATGGTGACACTCGGTGCGCCCCGCACCCACACCTAGTACAACCTCCCAATGTTTGAACAACATCGATGTGCGGCTTTCTCCGGTTCACGCATGGCTGCGGCGTCTTGAGTGGACCTCGTCTTCACACACCGCTGTATAATTCATGGCAATCAAAATAATTTATATATACATATCGTATAAATAGGGAGAATATATCTTATAAGTAGGAAAAGGCAGTTTCCGGATTTTAAGACAGACATTAGTATGACCCGTAGGTGTAGTATCATTTAACCGGAATATGGATCCCTTCTTCTGAGCCACAGTCAGCAATGTCAAGCCTTTCAGCCCAAAGTGACCAGTACTAGACGACAGATAGTGACTTTGTCTTCTCAGACTTCTAGGGTCCAGCTTGCGTTAGCGAATGTATTGTGGGCAGTAAGTTTTATTTGAATCCGTCCATTGAGAATTCTGCCGTAACGGTGGCTCCACCTCAGTAAACTAGTAGGATGTGTGTGATTGAGAAAGCTTGACTACCAGGGGCGTAGGAAAGGAGCAGTTCGCCCGGGCGGAACATTTTTCTTTAAAATGGGGGGCGGGATTTTCGGCTAATTGCAGAGTTGTTTCGTGGAAAAGGGCGGAATAAATATTGTCCCGCCCCGGGTGACACTAACCCCAGCCTCGACCCAGTTGGTAGGTATTTATTGATTTCATATTATTTTCTTTTTCATTGCCCGTTATTCACATGTGTAAGTAGACGGGCGGATGGGGTGACACTTCGGGGGGGGGGGGGGGCGGGGAGGCATTTTTGGTCCACATCATTTACTTAATATTGAGTACGTATGATGTGTGTATTTATATGTTTATATTGTCTAGTTTTCGTGAGTGAGGGGCGGAAAAATCAAAGACCACCCCTGGTCAATGTTACCTCTAAGGTTTGCTGGTTCGTGTGCAAAATCATTCAGTTGTGTGCAAAGTTTTACAGCATCAATTTTTTTGTGTGCAAAATTTTACAGCCCATGAACAAACAAACTGGAAATTACATAAATGAACTTTAGTGCAAAAACTTTTATATAAATAAATAAAGGAACTATAATTAAACAATTATAATCAGAAATGTCACAATAGTTCAATCAAAGCTATATTTATTTCTAGTATTTATCCCGTCATCGGGTCAAGCAACTAAATTCCAACACATCCAGTACTAATGGCCGCTAGTCTTTTTGGTTGACTCATTTTTGGAGGTACTCTGGCGTCTGTCTTTCAACGATATCCATCTTTTATAAATGTAACAATGCCTATGTGTTCATACCTTCTGTATTGTTAATAATTACTACTGATATACGATGATACTTGTGATGGATGGCCTGTATCAGCTTATTAGTACTTATACTTGTTGAAGAACTGAATAAATCCAAAAGTTACAGTGTAAAGAATATCATACACTTTAAATAACATTCGATCCTTAATTTCTCATCATAGACAAAATTAACATGGCGTCTTTTCTCACAGACCAAAGAACGTATACTACCCATACTCAGAAAATCATCAGTTCTTCCTCCGCTACAAAAACTAGTTCCTTGCTTTTTCTCGTGATATTATATGATTACCATATCTCTACGCCATAGTACATAGGAATTAATAATATTGTCATGTGACTTAACTTGTTGTGTTACAATACACACCGTCAAGGTTGATCTGATGTCCATCATTCTGATACGATTTAATCCTCATAAGCATGTCTAAATGTAACTCTTCCAGCCTATTTCTGAATCCACGTTCACTGTTGGTGCTTGATGCAAGAAATGTAGCACATAAATCCAAAAGAATGGCAATGTCGCCGAATCGCTCCTCATTTATTACAAATCGAACAATATCGTCGAAAGTCTGCATCAACCCACATTTCATTTTTTCTGTAAGCACACACCTTAAATTACGATACTGATCCTTAACTTTCGGCAGAATGTCATCATAGTTTTCCAGGAATGCCGCATGTCTAGAAACTAGTGCTGCAAGTTCTTCTTAGACAAACTTAAAATCGGATGTGTCGATTAACGCTGATATCTCAAGGATTCGACATTGCATCAACTCACTTTGAGAGAAACGAGAGTCCATGTGTAAATATAAACATTCAACGAATTTTAGGATGGAACTCAAGGTACTGGGCACGGAGCTTAGCGATCCTTGTTTTTACAAACTGGTATGTCTCGATGGTCGTAAGATTTATTTTCTTTGTAATTTGTAGCAGCTTACATAATTCAACAAGTTCACCAACGACTTTATCAAAGAAAATTAGTGCAGTTTGAAACTGCGGATCCCTTAGTTTCTTCAAACAGTACTTATGAACTGGATCATTATACAGGCCCACCTGCTCCTCACGGTATAGAGTCAGCACTTTTATGTTTCTTACTGCAGCAATGCTGGTAAAGCAAAGTGCCGCGAAAGCCATCTGATTTCAATCAATTGTCTAAAGGCTACGGAATCACACCCCCAACACCTTAGCTAGTTCGGTAAACTGGGCTTTCGTACTGTCGACCTACTGAACAATGTGTACACTGTCTTAAGGAATCTTTCAATGTCTGCCATTAAACTTATATGTTTGCAAGCATCATCGATGCCTAAATCTTCAAGATAAGCAACGCAATGGTGTTCCATTAGGTGTGGAATACGTCGGCGAATAATTGCTGCAACTCGATAGTTCTTGCCTATATAGCATAAGCGATGTACCATCAGAGTTAAACATAACCATTTTCTGCATGTCCAATGAATTCTATTGAAAAACTATGTTATTGCTGATTATAGCATCCTTCACTACAGAATCGATAGAATCAACAAACTCAAAAGGGTAATTCTTACTGCGCCAGCTATCAGGGACTGGGGCATACTTAGCCATATGGTTGTGTTTGTAATGAACCGCATTGATAGATGTGTTCATGTTGATAGCCAAGAGGACGTTGTCAATCAAAATTTTAACTCGGTCTTATTTAACACTTTTACGTTGTGCTGCCTCTTGTCTCATGCCTCGATCAGCGACACTACTTTTTGTAAGCATTCGCAGTACACCTCCTGACTGTATAGAACAAAGTCTCTGTACAGCATTTGTGTATTTTTGCTTGATATGTCATTTAAGATAATCAAGGTTGGTTCCAAGCCTCCCACCTTTTCCCCATGGAGAAATCCCCACCTATATTAGCTTTGAAGCACTTTTCAAAAACAACATCATCATCAATTTCATGATATTTAAAAATATCACCCAGTCAGAGGTTGACAGTCCGCTGTGACGACGATTCTGGTAGTGACGCATGCACAACTTCATTGAGCGATTCGTTTTAATATTTGATCTACACTTTTTCTTAGCAACCGATGACGCTGACAGTTCGCTTAACTGACGTTAAGACATAGCGGTTAAAACATTATTAAAAATAATTTGCTACTACATTTATAATAAACTATAGATTTGCGATTTATTTACTTAATATACATTCACTGCGCAGTGTTTCTTAACGAGGCTAGCTTGATCCAGTGTGTATCGGTAAGTATCTAAATCATTTGTTCTACGTAAAAAGTAGAAGACAAAAATATAGATCTGAATCAAATTAAAAACATGGAGTGCAGTGTATCTATTGAAATATGCTGCGCGGATACTCAAAACTGTTGCGCGGCATCTGTGAGATAGCTGCGCGGCCGCGCAGTCGCGCAGCTTAAAGGAAACATTGCCCCTGGTGTCACAAACTCTGGCCACTGCCTCTTTTCCGAAATGTGCGTCTCTACACTACAGCACCACCGTGTTATGGTACAGTGTTTTGATGCAGCATTTGGAGTTGCATGGTAGAGTTTGCAAACTATGTTTAGTCAGTGGATCGAAGCGTTGAGAATATATAAGGAACTGTGTTCAAGCAGTGTGGAAAAAAATAGTAGAAAAAGATAGGTGGAAGCTTGAAAAGACAAAAACAGGACAATCAAAATGGACGTTTAGGCTGGAAGCCTTCATCAGAATCAAAACCATTAAAAATTACAGAGAGTGAACAAAATTCAACATAGCTTTTTGAGTGGCAGTAATAACATGGAAGTGACAGGAAATTGTCTAAAACCTCAACGTACGTGCTACCGAGGGGGTTACATGAAGTAAAGGAATTAAGTTATTGTTAATAGGAATTTTAAATAATTTTGTAATATTGTGCCAAAGCAGGATCACTAACCCATTAAGTCTGTTATATTATTATTTATTATTATTATATTTGTAGTCTTTTTTAGCGTGGTACTTCACTTTAAACAGCAAAAATCGAGCATAGAAATGGAGGGCAATAAAGTATCACTAGTATGTGAGTTTGTTTTTTTTATTAATTCCATATGGTGATATGGTAACGAAAACCTGAATTAATTTGTTTTCATTCTTCAATCTTGCTGGTGTACTAGTGCAAGATGTAAGAGCCACGATGGATAAATCTGATGCGCCCTTGTGTTACCTCCTTTGAAATGGGATGAGACTTGGCATGGCTTCTATTGTTCAATTTCCCGAAGATGTTCACTGAATCTATCAGATAGCCTTCTTCCCGTCTCACCTGTATAACAGAAACGGCATATTGGGAAAACAATCCATATCATATTTCGACCAATACATGAAAAGCCCTCTTTGATGTTAAGTTTGTAGAACATAGGGCATGTCACATAATGGCTTCTGGAACATGGATTAGTCCCAACGTGAGAGGGATCAGCTCGCAGGCGGCTGTGAACAAAAAGGTCACTTAGGTTTTCATCCCATCTGAATACGATAGGGGGTGGGGGAGAGACTTCTCTGTTGGTGTCAGGGTCAGCACGTGGTATATGACGATTCTTCAAGAATATTTTTTGTCAATCACATTATGAGTTTATTAGAGAAGGACGAGTTTTGTTTGAACATCATTTTTGTTTACACAAGATTTAAAAGTCCCGTGGGGTTGACTGTACAGGCACGCTCGAGTGCCGAAATAAGGGAATTCTATGGATAAGATTTAGAGCGGAAGAAGTCCATCATTTCATTGTCCTGTGTCTAAAAAGTGTTCATTGGACTTGCAGAGGCGAGTAGACTAAGAAGCTGGGGGCAAGGTATGGAGTCTTTGCATGATCTGGGGTGTGGTGATGAATGCAATATGTAACTGCATCAATTTCGGCAGACACGTTCGTTATTTTGTTTTTCCCCCTACCCATGTTTCTTATTCCCTCCCCCTCCAGTGGGAAAGGGGCCACACAAACACACATTACACCAAAAAAATACATTTAAAATTAATGAAAAGCATTGAGAATCCCTGATTGTGGTTTAAGAGTGGGTAATAATGTAAATAAATTACATTATGATATTTTCCAAGATTTCTGTTTGCCTATAACTTAGTAGCTCACTCCTTCTGTGTAGATTATCCTTACCTTTATTTTCTATTGACTTTATTATTTTTCGCTCTTTTCAGTGAATTTCTTTTTAAATGAATGTAAACATTTTGATACATCAAATAGGACGCGACTTGGGGTGGGTGAGTGTGGGGTGGTATAGCGGGTACATGCGGGTGCGTGCACGCGGCCATTGAAAGTTGTCCCGCGATGAACTTAACAAGCAAGCAAAAAGAGGTGACTCCCCTTGGTATAATAGAGGCGTGGGGTAAGGAAAGAGAACACTTGTCACAAAACTGGACGTTGATTCCAAGATGGTGAGTTTCAACTTTAGTTTCGTACATTAGTGAGTCTGACGGTTGTTCATAAAAATAAATAAATTATTATCGTATTTAAATAGAAGCTGATCATCAGCTCTACAAAACCAAAGAAGAAAAAAAAAGGATAATTATAGTTATCATCGTCTATTTCAACAGAAGGCGTAGATAATTATAATTAATCTTTATTTAAAAACAAAAAAGTAATATAAGGGTTAGGCTTAAATCCTTAGTCAATGTTAGAAACAAAAAGAACGAGAGTTTAACCTTCAGCATTTGTGTGTGTGTGTTCAAGGACCATGTCGGACTTTCCTTTCTTCTACCCAATTTATACAGCTATTTTACTTTTAATACGGATGTTATCATGCACGTAGTCGCCTCGAGACTGTAGGAGCCACCCCCACCCCCACTGAGGTTGGCGGTCGGGGAGATGTCCCTCCCCCCTTTTCGCATCTAACCCTAACCCTAACCTTTGCATTCAAAGATGATACTTTACTTGTGTTCCCCAAATAAACAATTTGTGCTCAAATTTCGGGTGGGCACCTGCGGGGGCAGTAGGACCCACGCAACACCGTGGTCATGCTTAAAAGCGATTTATGCATTTCTTTTCTAATAAATCTATTTTCCAAGAAAATTCTGCCTTTATTATTGACTATCAATGATGAAGAATGGCTAAATGGCATGGATGTTAAGAACCAATGTTTGTGGATATTATTATTATTATTATTAGTTGTCTTATATAGCGCGGTACCCCAGCCTAGGGCTGGGCTCACCGCGCTGTACATAAAAATATTAGAAAAAGAGACATAATCGTGACAATAAAATAAAATACATTTATGTAATAAAGAACAGCTGTATAGAGACAAAACAAAAACAAATGCATATTCACCCCATCCACATCAGAACTTTTACATGACAAGCCATGGACGGCGGCCAGCAGCATCGTTTATCGGTCAGATGTGGGGAATCAGTCGGGGTAGTAGAGTTTAAAGAGATGTGTTTTGAGTGCAGTTTTGAAGGCTGTGATGGTTGATATATTGTGGATGATATGCAACAGTAATTTACATGTTAGCACGGCTACTGAGACAGAAAGATTATAACTTGCGTGCCCCGAAAGTGAAGCCTCAGCGCATACGTGGTATCTCTTATATATCTATATTACGCTTCTGGTGTGACTCGTGGACTGTTTCCTAAGCAGCGTATTTGGTATTGAGAGTATATTACAAATAATTCTGTTTGAAAGAAAGCATGGTTCAATAATGAGTTCCATAGTCCGCAAAATATAATTCCCGTTTACTACGCTAAATGATTGTTTTTATGTAACGCAACTGCGTTTGGCGAGTAATATTTTCTTTTCGGAAAATGAAATCATCTCATTTTAAGTATGGTGTAAAAAATATTCGGTTTAAAAGTGGTTGGGACATCAGAATATTTAATATAGTTCATGGGCGTGAAATAAAAAGTGTGCAGTGACGTATCATGGGGGGAAGGGGTGTAGCATGTGCGTTAATCTTCTTGAGCTCACGTTTTGTAGATGGGAAGTTCACGCATTGCTGTCGCCAATTTTTGGCGGGATATATCTAGTTGCATACATATTTCCTTTAATATAAATATGAGATTTATTTTAAAAGTATGACTGTAAAGATTTTAAGTAACTTCATTGTAGTCACAAATCTGATAGCCAGATTCCTGAAACAATCATTTATTTTGATTCTCGTGAGTCTCATGCAGTAATTTGACACTTTGTCTGCCACATCACAAATATAAAAATTCGACCCCTAACTCTACCTTCCAAAATTGTTAACTCTTTAACAACCTAGGTATAGCAACTTACTGTGGGGGGGGGGGGGTGCATCTACACTGAACGACTCCAATACACCGTGAACTAAATTAGATACATTCATTGTTTGAATAACATGGTGAATTGTTTCATATCATAAATAGAAAATATCATGATTAATGGTTTTCATTGTAAACAGCTCCCTAATTAAAGACTGTTCGATATGTTGAAAAAAAGTCTTTACGACATCGCATATGTTCTGACTCACTATAGTTTATGCTATATGTCAATAATCTAGTTTATTCATTTACAGCGAAAATTAAATAGGGGGGGGGTGTTAACTCATGAAAAGATTAAAATCAAAGTTTTAACTCTAACCCGGCGACTAACCTTTCACCTCTACTTTGTCGAACACTATTACACATTTAGTTGTTATCTTTACCCACCCCCACACACATACACAAATCAACAACACTCATTGCGTTTTCAGACTGACCAACTTTTTAAATTGCATTAAAGACCCCCACCTACCCCACACCCCTTATTATAAAGCCTTATTATAACATGACATCTCTTATAGACGGCGTCACACCAAAGCTGTGAATGTTTTCACTAGAATGTTTACCTAGTGATTCTGTAGCCTCTAGCACGGCCTTCAGAGCGCCTCATCATGTCACGAGTCACTTAAAACTGACCTTCCTAAACATTTTTAACCACAATAATTGGCTCGCAAATGTATAACAAAAAAAATTAATTTTAAAAAATGAAAATTGCTTTATTTATTTTATTTTCCGATTTATGAAAACGGATAAAATGTACATCTATATTAAACTAAACGGATAAAATGCACATATATATTAAACTTAATTGGGCCCGAGCCTGCCGGTATGTGTTTTTAATTTAATTTTGCTTTTGCGGTATCTGTTCCCTGAAGAAGGTTTCATACCGACACGTTCCTTACTTTGTTTCTCTCATTTTCTCTCAGTTATTCACCTTCCCAAATCACACATCATAAAGATATTACATTCGGCACACAGCGTAGTCAGCACTGGCGTAGAAAGAAGGTGTGGATTGGGGGGGGGGGGGATGTCCCACGCACGGAGGGCACTTCTTTTTGTCTTTATACAGATGGGCGAAAAGTCAAAATAGTCCTACTCTATGGAGCCGAAACTTGGAGAACAGCGAGCATCATGTATAAAGTGCCGACCCTCATAAACACTTGCTTTAGAATGATCCTGAACACCAAATGGCCAAACATCCTTACTAACAAAGACATACTACATACCACGAGACTATTTTTGAAGACATAAGAAAAAGGTGGAGTTGAATAGGGCACAAGATATCGTAAACCCCCGGGTAACATCGCCAGACAATACCTAACATAGAATCCAAGAGGGGAAAAGAAAAAAGAGAAACGCCAAAGAATACATGGAGACGCGAGCTAGAGGCAGAGACACAAAGTATTGGATATAGAAGGAAGCA
This sequence comes from Omphiscola glabra, assembly GCA_964017045.1. Classification (NCBI taxonomy): domain Eukaryota; kingdom Metazoa; phylum Mollusca; class Gastropoda; family Lymnaeidae; genus Omphiscola; species Omphiscola glabra. The sequence goes on along the minus strand of OZ024800.1, from coordinate 30,304,480 downwards.
ACTAGAAAGGAAATCACGGGATCGAGATGAATGGACAATTCTTGTATACGGCTTATGTCCCAGGTCGGGTAAAGGGCATAAGTAAATAAATATTGATGAGCGGTATTTTCGCCAGGACAGCATTTTCGGCCAACTGGACAGTTTTCTTCGTCGGGGAGGACTGGTAAAAATCTTGGCCCGCCCCGGTTGGCACTAACCCTAGTTAAGCCACTAGTAGTCAAAGATTTCAATGAAATGGATCTGCAATGACTAATTCGTTAGAAATTTCAATTATATAAATATAAACTCAAGACAACACGCGCACACAAAAGATAGAAGAAATGTGCAAGAATCTAAAATATTTAATTACACGTCAATGTTACCCTCAAATTTTAAAAAATAACACAAAGTTTAGTTTACTTTTACCATCTACAGTTTAAGAATCCCTGATTGCGAGAACTATAGGCCTCTATCGTGTATGATTATTACATTTCATATTCAGCTGTTCAAATAGTGGGCGCTAACTAACTAGTGCCTCAATAATATTTTCCTGACTATTATTTAAACAAAATATTTTTGAAGAAAAAGGATGAAAGGCTTTCGGTGCATGCGTGCACCTTCGTCAAACAGGAATTAAACCTACGTATTGCAAGAAACTGGTTTGGCAAGTTGCAAGCAATTCTATTTATTAAATAGTTCCGACTTAAGAATTTAAAAAAAAAAAAAAAAAAAAAACATGGGCAACAAATTTATTTTTAAGTTCGAAACAAGAATTTTTGAAAAATAAAAAATATGTTTAATGTATTTACGTGATAATGATTTAATGCACTGAAAGAAAAACGAAATAAGTTTTTTTTTTAAACTTTTTTTTTCAATTACCAACTGTCTGTTTTATTTTTTTACTTCACACGGCTGCACTGTTTTTAAACGCAAGTGATTGATGATTTTTTTTCTTTAAAAAGACATCTGAATATGATTCAAAATAAAATTAAAATTAATTATTTCAAAACGCATCAAAAAGACATTAAAATGTCAGTTATAACGATAAAGAAAAAAATTAATTGGTGGGGTGGAGATTACGTCAGACTCTTATGGCTAGTCCTTCGGCGCAAAGTCATGAACTATTAATAATTTACTACTATTTTTTGTTTCCTACCTTAACACATTTAACCCTGGGCCCCCCTGTATCATTTGACGGTTGTGTACCAAATAATCTAACTATGAAATATTTCCTTCAAATCAGAATATCTTTGGAGCAACGACACTTTTGCTGGTGCTAACAGCGCACCTTGTGGGAGCGTTGGACACCAACTTCTGTTCTGACAAGGGTACATCACTGTATCCCGACCCGGAGAACTGCGCCAAGTACTACAACTGTTACGGCGGGAAGACGTATTCTCTGAACTGTCCGGCGTCCCTACACTTCAACGTTGAGTTCAGCGTATGCGACTGGCCGGACAATGCCAAGTGTGTCACATCACCACCAACAACACCAACAACGACACGCACAACTACAACAACGGCGACTACCACCAGTACAACGACTCCGACAACAAAAATAATTCTAACAACCATAACAACACCGGCAACCACAACACCGACAACCACAACAACAGAACCTACAACTGCAACAACATCTACTACAACCACATCAACAACCACAACAACTTCGACAACTACAACAACACCCACAACCACCACTACAACAGCTTCGACCACCACCGCACTGAAACCGCCATCCTTGACCTTCTGTCGCGACAAAATAGACGACCTTTACCCCGACCCCGTCTACTGCAACTTCTTCTACCAATGTTACCGCGGCTTCGCCTACCACTTCACATGTGGCCCGGGTCTCCTCTACAACAAAAAATATCGCTACTGTGATTGGCCTTTCAACGTAGAATGCGCATCCGAGAAAATTCGCCCCGATCAGTTGACTGTCCCACCGCGCATTGCTACATCCAACCCGACCACACGCCAACCCATTAAGCTATCTCCACGAACGTCACAAAACTGTGGACGCGTCGTGTGCTTTGTTTCCAACTGGGCCAAGTACAGAGTCGGAGAAGGATCTTTTTCGGCCACGGACGTCGACCCGTTTTTGTGCACGCACGTCATCTACGCCTTCGCGAAGCTGTCGGGCAACAGGCTTGCGGCGACGGAGTCAGACGACGAGCAGCAGGGTAATGACATAGGCAACTTTGCTCGGCTGACCAACCTCAAGAAGGTTAACCCCAAGCTGAAAGTTCTTCTAGCTGTCGGTGGATGGGGCATGGGGACGACCGCCTTCTCTGTGATGGCTTCGGCCCCCGCACGCAGAGAAGAGTTTGTCAACGCGACGATTGAATTCTTAAGAAAGAGACACTTTGACGGACTCGATTTTGACTGGGAGTATCCAGCTTCGTGGGGCGGCGCCGGCGATGATAGAGAAAATTACGCCCTACTCTGTGAGCAGCTGAGGGCGGCCTTTGATGCCGAAGCCAGCGGGGACCAGCGGCTCATTTTGACAGCCGCAGTGGCAGCCGGGAAAGCGATCATAGATACGGCCTACGACATCTCTAGACTGTCTGCTGCTGTGGATTTTTTCAATCTGATGAGCTACGATTTCCATGGCTCGTGGGATCAACGGGCTGGGCATCACAGCCCACTGAAGTGTGGAGAATGGGAGTCGGGAAATGAGGAATACTTAAATGTTGAGTGGGTGGCAAAATATTGGGTCAGCAAAGGGGCCCCGAAAAATAAGCTTGTCGTTGGAGCACCCCTGTATGCTAGAACTTTTAGTCTAACGTCATCTAAAAACGCTGCAGTTGGGTCGTTTGTATCCGGAAGCGGAAGTCCCGGGCCGTACACAGCCACGGCGGGAGTTTTGTCTTACTACGAGGTGTGTCTACAGCGTCCGACCTCCAAGCAGTACGTCATAGAATCTCAGAGAGTCCCGTTCCTCGTGTATGGGGATCAGTGGGTGGGTTATGAAGACCAGACGAGTCTCAGAGAGATGGTCAAGTTTGTCAAAAGTAACGGTTATGGAGGGGTGATGGTTTGGGAGCTTTCGCACGACGATTTCAGCGGACGTTTCTGCCGAGAGGGAGCATACCCGTTGATGAATGCGATAGTGGACGAGTGCTCCCAATAAATGTCTGAGAATGCTGTGTATCTATACTAACCTTGGTCAGGAGCATGCAGCGCATGTTAGCGTAAGATACGTGGGCTGAATTTATTGCCAGAGTGCAGCGTGAAATTTTGTAAGTCATCAGGCTAAATACCTTAGACTCTGGGTCTCAACATTTGTTGAAGTGTTTTGACAATGTTAAACAGGTTTGTGATAAGATGTCTAACTTATTCTAGAGTAAGTCACATAGGGAGACTTTGCAGGAATTTTCCCCAAAATTAGTTTTGATTGAACTTCACCAAGAACGATCATTGAAGACACTGTTTAGATGTCTCAACAGATCCCAACCCTCATTAACTGATTGTTGCATTACACGACTGCGAATGTGTGGCATGGGCTACGTCTTCAAATGACGAGACCTGTCAGCAATAAGTGATGATATACGTTAGATCAGTTTCCGGCTTGAGTTACAGGCCAGAGCCAGGGGACACTAATTGTGATGCAAAACTATACACTCAATACATTGTAAATCTTTTATTATTGTTGTAGAAATAGATTATAACCTAACTACTAGCTGTGAACACAAGGTAAGTCCGAGACATTGAATGGACATATCTCATATAGGACATTGGCCTGTGTAACAGCATTTAGCTGCATAAATATTTTTTTAACATTTTTTAGTACTACCATGTTAGACAAATATTCCTTTCTTAAGTGACTGTGGGCCAGTTGGTGCTTGAGGCAATGGCCAAAGGACACCATTTCTGTCATGGGTGCCTGAGGCAAGGGACACCATTCTGTCAGTGAGTGCCTGAGGCAATGGTTAAGGGACACCATTTCTGTCAGTGCGTGCTCCAGGTAATGGCTATAATGACATGTAGCTCCCCAAATATTTTCTCAATAATATAATTTATAATAATGATTCCTCACTCAAGAAGTGTTGCTGGCCCCTGGACGGAGCGGGCCTATGGTTGCTGGCCCTTGGGCAGAGCTGGCCCTATGGTTGTTGGCCCCTGGGCAGAGCTGGCCCTATAGTTGCTAGCCCCTGAGCAGAGCTGGCCCTATGGTTGCTAGCCCCTGAGCAGAGCTGGCCCTATGGTTGCTAGCCCCTGAGCAGAGCTGGCCCTATGGTTGCTAGCCCTTGAGCAGAGCTGGCCCTATGGTTGCTGACCCCTGGGCAGAGTTGGCCCTATGGTTGCTAGCCCCTGAGCAGAGCTGGCCCTATGGTTGCTAGCCCCTGGGTTATGCCATGGTGGGGTATAATTAAAGTATGGTTTACATTTAAACAAAGATCGCCCTTCCGCAACTTTATTAATGATCTATAAAACAAAATTTTTTTCCTTTGCACAAAGTTTCTCATTCAGCTGCAGCCAATGAATTTCTGTCCAGCTAAGCAGGTTATGGGGGTCAATCTTTATGCCAAAAGCGCTTAAAACACTAGAACCAGATTTATAAACAATTATGATTTAACCTTTTTTTTTTATTTGTGTTGGCCTATTTTATTATACATTATAGATATTATAGAGTTTTGAAGCATTTGTGTAATATGTAGGTCTTGTCTTAATTAACCTTGATGCTTCAACAAATTTTTAAATATGATAAGGAGGTCTTGTTAAAATATATAGATATTTGAAGATTTGAGATACAAAACAAACAATAAAATTATTTCAAATGACAGAATTTAGTCATTCTTTGCTATGCAGGTGTTTGAGAGAACAATTTTAAACTATTTTTTTTTTTTTTTTAACAGTTGTCTCTTTTTACTATAAGTTATTTAATGCAGATGAATTATTATACATTAAATCTGTAAGATTCAAAATGATTTCACATCTGCAAGCTTCACTACTCTAAATTGTTCGTATGCGGTAATGCAAACTAAAAACACTATGTTCTGAGCCCAAAAAATAACTTACCTTGAGTGGTTCCATCTGCCTTATTTGATGTCTTTGATGGGCCAACATCATTTCATATTCGTTCTTAATAGCAGAGAGCAGAGGCTTGTATGTCTTGAAATCTTCAATAAGATATTCAAAAACTTCTCGATGAGCCTGAAAAGTTGAGTAACATGTTTCTAAAGAATATGTCAGAGAGTAGTTTCATCTCTAATTGTTGGCAGACAAGATCATCATCCAAATATTCTTGCAAAACTTGAGAAAGCTTTTTAATTTTAAATCAAAAGAAAAGATATCTCATAAATGTTGTAACTGATTATTTTAAATACTATTTTATGAGCAGACTCCAACTCAAGGGGAGTATACATTTGTTTTGGTTTTAGCATCAGCTTAACCAAGGGTCATGTCCTGAGAAAAAAAGTTTGGGAACTCATCCAAAATCACCCCCCAACCTGCCTCTTTTTCTTTAAAGAATATGTATTACAATAGGAATACAATATATAGGAGCACTGTTCCCATGCATTTTCCTACAGGATTTTAGCCTTGAGCTTAACACAAAAAATAAGTCATTACCTGAAGTCGTAGTTCATTTGGCTGAACATCAACAACTCCTAACGCCCTTAGTTCTTTCCTAAGAAAGTTTTCTAACTGCTCTAAAAACCTAGGCTTGGGTACAATCTGAGACTTTCCTTCATCATCCTCTTTGACCAACACCAGATGTTTATTTTTAGAGAGAACAGCTGATGCCTCTGTTAAGGCCTGACTACTAGCATGTGCTGGCCAGGTATCAAGTTCTCCAGCTCGAGTGTCAACGTATGGCTGGGAGTAGAAATTAGATAGAAAATAAGAAAATGGACATAGCATCCATAAACATTTGGGTATGAACAATAAAAAGTAAAGCTGTCCATGAAAAAATTCTTAAATTTAGTCACATTACTTACTGTTATGTGTCTGTCTTTATTTAGTGGCCATTTATTGGAAAGTGCTTTGAATATGGCATGTACATTTATTATCTCTACTAGGGAGAAGGGATGTAAAACTTTGTTATAATGATATAAATATTTTTATATCACTATTTGGCCAAAGGTTATGTGTTAATTCTTTGTTATATTTTAGTTTCAAAAGTAATATCCAGTATAAAGATTTCAATAATTTAGACTTGATAAGATTATCATTAGTATTTTAATTTCACATAAAAAAACTGGTAAGTGGTGTGTTTACATTGTTTTTACCAAACATATACTGTTATTCAAATTTAATTTTATGTTTTGAGTAAATTGAAAAAAAAAGCCAAAACATTGTCAAAAAATATGTTTTTTTTGCTACAGAAATCAAGTATATTTTAACAAGTGGTTTAACATTTTGAGTATAAGAAAAAAAGTTTATCAATGAAGCTTTGAAGGTCTCATACTTTCAATGCATTTGGTGGTGGTAGATAATGTTGCTTGCCATTAACCCTGTAAGAAGGTCCATCAAGTCTGTGTAGTTCACGAGGTGACACCGGGGTCATCTTTCCGCTAAAGAAATTGAAATATACAAGATAAAATTTTAAACATCTCTCAAGTAGGTCATATTTGATTTTATTAAATCAGATATTATTATATTTTAAAATTGCCAATACATTTGAAGAATACTAGGCCTACATAATAATGTGAATTGTTTTGAGTAGGACACAAGGCTACATGCTTCAAACATAGGCTGATTAACTGATACAAAACACATGTATTTTTGTTGTATTTTGTAGGGGTAAGAAGTTATTATCCATTTATGCCATAAGGCTGTGGCTCCAAAAGTCATCTGATGGTTGTCAGCCACTGCAATAATTATATTTATTATCTTTTCATTCAAATTAACACACACTATTCTTGTATTCAACAAAGTATAAGTTATTTTCCTTTGACTGAGTCTTAGTTTGTGACATTCTACAATACCAAATACAATCTTAATTAATAAGAAGTGATTTGCACATGATGCATGTAATGCATTTATTTTCTCTACTATTTTTTCATTTTTAAAATGTTTTCAATAAATCATAATTCAATTAGTAGTCCTAACAACGAGTAATACTAAATAGCCTAATAAAAAGGCTTAAATAAAAGTTAAAGAAAATTTATTTTTAAAATTCGTAAGATATTTAAATTAAATCAAACAGTTAAGGTTAGGGCAGGGCCTAGACCTAAAATTTATTTTGAACTACTTAACAACAATTAAAAGAGCTGGCCGTGGAGGCCTCATATTATGAGACTTTATTGGCCTTTATTAAATTTATATTTATGCTTTTTTATACCATACTTTATTTTGGTGTTTATAAAGTGGTCATGGGGCAAGTGCCGGCAATCCATCTCACCCCACAGTTCACAGAAGTCAGACTGACAACCCCATGAGCCATGAGCAATTACACCCGGAACAATAGCAAATGCTTCACTGTGCCTCGGAGTAACACAGTACAACATAAACAATAATTCTTTCCACGCACAATAATCGCTTGGAACCACCTAGACAATACCGCAGTGAACTCGACATCTATCGAAAGCTTCAATTTCAATGCTGCCCTGGCATCTGCTAGGAGCCATTAGGATGGCAGCATCACTTCCCCAACCATTGCACATATGCCAGTATATGGCTGCAGCAACGTACCCTACCAGAACCAGAACTCCGACACCTTCTTCTTCTATATATTAAGGGCCCACGATCAATTTATTGATTATTATGGCTCCTATGAATGTAGATGGGATTTGCAATGTCTCTGTGCCTGGTATTGATGAGGATATTTCAATGGTCACAAGATTAACTGTTTGAGGGTATCATGCAATGTCAACTTCTATACTCCTGATTTAGATCATTCATCAAGTTCTCCCACTATTTCAATCATTAGTGAATAACTCAAGTCCTTTTAGTAAATATAACTTTAATTATCAGGAACACAAGGCACACATCTCTCTTCCCTAAGGTTCTACACCATAACTGCCGCATGACTACTACTTATGTCACAATACACATAAAATTACGTCATTCAGACAAGCGCGTTCATTAGCTAATAAAAACTCTTTCACACACCGCGGGTAATAAGCATGCATTCAAACGCAACAATAACTACTGAACTCCCATACTTGACATATCCCCCCTCTTTCATTTCAGATTTAACTTACCAAGATAAATCGATAACCACACAAAAAAAAATCCTATAATCATCATCAATAAATCCAATCATTCCTACATATGAATCACAATTCAAGATTTAAAAAATGTACGACATTATATATAGGAAATTAGAGGAATGAATTTCATTTACAAATATCAACAATCAAAATTCATTATAAATAAATCTCATGAAATTTCTAACTAAAGTATATATTATCAACAGTATATGCTGACCCAGAAAGCGGTGGAAGTCTAGCTAAAGCCATTATTGTCACGGATATATTTTAAATTTTATGTCAACAGTCAGCCATATTGTTTTTTCTATGGTAACGTAACTATGTTGTTTTACGACACAAGTTCATTTTACGACTTAATTGGCCAGCACTACGTACACCGCGGCGGTGTACCTAGCAAAACCATGGACTTAGGCCTGCGTACACCGCGGCGGTGTACCTATGGGGTACAATACAAGTGGATACAACTACCGGTGAAACAAAAATCGTAAAATTTTGTTAGAAACAGTTAAGACTTTAATCCAGACGCATTTAAATAAACATTGGGTACGTTTGTAAAGAAGTTAGTTAAAGAAGTGAAGTAACAAATAGTTTTACTTAAACTTCTTTATATATTAAGTTTAGGTTATTAAGGGCCCAAAATCAATTTATTGATCATTTTTTTTAAATTAACTCCTACTCCTGGGACAGAAGAGATATTTTAATTTATAAAAGCATTAATTTAAAAAAAAATTTAATTGTAATTTAGAAAAATTAATTTAGAGATTTAGACTCTTACTTGAACTTAAAACAGTTTTTTTTTTTTTTTTTTTTTTTTTTTTTTTTGCATCACTTGCACTAATTGCAGTGCAGGCTTGTGGATTAAATAAATTTAATAAATAAATAATATTTGTATTATTATTTTAAACTAGGTCCGCTCTGAAACGGACGCAGATGTTTTTAATTAATAAAAGGGACTTGAAGCTCCAGGGGATGATTAATTTGTAGGCCATTTATGATTTATATTCAAATTCAATTGCCAATGTATAATATATATAAATTAGATATTTTATTATAACTTATTTATACTATCGGATATACCCGACTTCGCGGGGATGTCAACGCCCATCTGGGGGACATGGGCTATCCTGATACAAATGCCTAAGGATGCTATTTGGAGGAGGTAGAGCTCACAACCAACCACAAAAGGCTTCAGAACAACAACTGTGTTCCAACACTGCTTCATACGGGCTATTGTGCCCGGCCAAACGCAAGTTCCGACCTTTCTGGAACAAAAGATTGACGGAGCTAATGCGTGAAAGGAAGAAGTCATGCACCAAAGCTGGAAAACTGAAGACAGCAGCAGCTCAAGCTGCCTACAACAAATTGACAGCCGAGGTCCGTAAGGAGGTCGATAAAGGGAAAATTGGTTGGCACATGCGAAAAACTCAACCTGAAAGGCAGGAAGAAAGTCTGTCAATTGATGGACTTGTTATCCTGTATGGGAAAACACATAACCTGCGTGCACTGCATACACCAATAGGCATGGCTACTATATATGCCAAAAGTGCCCAGGCCCTAAACAGGCATTTTCTGATGGTTAACAAAAAAAAAGACCTGATTACCCCTACGCTTTCACCGTAGTAACTACATTTTTAAGCCTATGGCTATGGTACTACAATGAACCTAAAAAACAATGCTTTCATGAGTTTTTTTCGTTTGTTTGGTTTAATTAAATAAAGTGATAAATGATCGGGATGTTTTCAATACAAAGTACACCATAAGCAATTATTGAATACGAATAACAGGGATTGGCCTTTGCGCTCTCAATACACCAACCAGAATATTATCTTTTAGAGAATTGCGATGTTAATACTTAACTGCCAATATTCATGCCTAAGACCTTTTCTCATCTTTAAGAAACAAATCCTTTCACAACTTGTATGTTGATTGCAAACCAGCCCCCCCCCCTCCCATTACTCCATGTATAAATGTACGCTGTATAAACAGGTATATTTTTGATGTACCGGGTACATAGTAGATTATTGAGATATTTATTTTTTATAACTTAAAAATCAACATTTTACATTTTGATGAATAGGTACTGTTATGACATTTTATGGTTTTTCATTGTTCAGTTTCTTTAACTGTTTATAACTGCAACAGTCTTGAATCATTCATTGGTGACAAAAATTGACTGTGTGTGGCATTAATAAAGTTTAAAATATATGTACAATATGAAAATATTTGGCTAATGCGTAGAGATAGCATCATGACTTTAGGGTTCAGGTTAGGTTTAGGGATTTATTTAGGAAATTTTTTCATTATTTTTAAACGTTTTATTCTTAATTTTACGGGTCACGGCAATCAAGTTGGCGGCCATGGTAAAAAATTTGGATGCTATCTCTTCGCATTTATCAAATATTTTTATAAAAAAATATATAATCTACTATGGTCTGAAATTGTTATGTGTAACAAATTGTATCTGCGAGACATTGCTATACCCGGTACATAAAATGCACCCACCCTTTCAGTGACGTAGTTTTACTAACCTGAATTATGTGAAATAATTGTAAAGCTAAGGCTAAGATACTTTCAGTATGAGGAATCAAAGTATACGGAGAACACACACAAGCAGTTCTTAGAATTAGATGATGTTTCTCTTTAGAATGGATGATGATGGATTTAAAAGTTTTCAAAGCATGGGTTGAATCTTTGATATAAATATACCGGTAAGTGGGAAGTGAAGCTAAGATTGAATGAAAATCTCCATCAAGCAATTCCGAGATAATGCATACCGGTATGTTCGATTGGGCCATGGGGTAAGAGCATCCTGGGACAATGGGTCTACCAGGGTTACCTTACTTTTATACTTTGGGAAGGAGGTGGAAACACTACAGGGCTTGCCTAGGTCACTATCGAAGATGTGTAAAGGCGAGACCTATTTATGCCGATTCTTCTATCAATGTTTCTTAAAATGGAAATAAGTGACACAAAGTCTGGGAAAACCTGAAATAAAAGGACGCAACAAAACTACGAATGTGTTGACAAGACGCCTTCTTCAGCAAACAAACATCAGTAAAAAAACAAAAAACAATATACAAATTTAAATAAACACTAAGCTGCTATGTAGTATCTGAGAGGACAGCAAGAGGAATATAATAGACCAATGGTATAAGGTAAGAAAGTTAATGTAGTCAAAAAGGGGTGGAAGAGGAGAAAAGTAAGTCCACTGCAATGTCCAATTGGTTTGTAACAAGGAGGTGTTAGAGAAAAGATTTAACAAGTGATGGGGAACATGACATTCCCGCCATGTGGTGCCAAGGCCCCATAAATCTGAATCACTTTGTTCTCTAAGTTCATCCTGATGGGCGTGTTGGTATATAACACAATGGTGGTGATACCCAGGTCACTGGAGCTCTTCTTGTAGCCTCAATTGAAATATTTAGTTTTAGGATACGACACAGTTAATCTTGTCAATATTTCGAAGGTGTTCAGTACATCTGTCTGAGAGGCGCCGATCAGTCTCATCCGATAGTGGCAAACTCTCGATACCGCGTGTTCGCCTTGAGACTTACGGAAAGCGCACGTTCGCATTTGCTGGCCCAACCATTTGGAACGCCCTTCCTGACGCTCTCAGACACATCCAGACGCTGGACTCCTTCAAAACAAATTTAAAAACTCATCTATTTCGCAAACACCTTCTGGGGTGAAGTTGTCTACCATCTTTTCCAGCTAGTTATTATCTCCCAGCTTTGTTTTTGTACCGCGCTTCGAGCCTTTGGGGATGTAGCGTGATTTTTCAAATGAACTTTATTATTATTATTATTATATGTGCCATCTGGCAGTGGATACAAACAATGGCTTAGATAACATTGCAGCTAGTGCAAAGGAAACCGGCCCTTAACTGACAACTACCCTTAGGGAAAGGAATGTGTTTAATCTGAATGACAAAAGGGCAAGTTTTACAACGGCTGTTTCCACATAGCTGTCCCAAATTGTGAGGGGTCGCACAGATGTGGTTACACATATGGAGATCTCGTAGATTCGATCCTATTTTGAAAAAAATGTGGGGCTGGGGCTGAGAAATGTTGTGGGTGTCAGGGTCGGTTAGGAGAATGGCACTGATTTAAGGAAAACATGTTTGGCTATGAGATTGTTAGGATGCTAATTGCTATGGGAAAATAAGTTTGGTCCTGTCGCCATTGTCACTCGGACGAGACCCGAAGGCATCAACGTGAGTGATATTTTTAACCCATTTAAGGGCTGATGAAAGTACTGTCTCCGGGTAGGACCTACAACTACAACGGAAATAGTCAATCATCTCAAGTGCCTGTCCCAAAAAAACGTAGATGATGCTGGAGTGCATTGCTCGCTTTCACTTTCATTCTGAACTCCAGATCAGATCATCAGCGATCAAGGAAGTAGCAGATATGTTTGGAGCTGTTCAGTGATCAAGGAAGTAGCAGATATGTTTGGAGCTGTTCAGTGATCAAGGAAGTAGCAGATCTGTTTGGAGCTGTTCAGTGATCAAGGAAGTATCAGATATGTTTGGAGCTGTTCAGTGGTGATCAAGGAAGTAGCAGATATGTTTGAGGATGTTCAGTGATCAAGGAAGTAGCAGATATGTTTGGGGCTGTTCAGTGATCAAGGAAGTAGCAGATATGTTTGGAGCTGTTCAGTGATCAAGGAAATAGCAGATATGTTTGGGGCTGTTCAGTGATCAAGGAAGTATCAGATATGTTTGGGGCTGTTCAGTGATCAAGGAAGTAGCAGATATGTTTGGGGCTGTTCAGTGATCAAGGAAGTAGCAGATATGTTTGGGGCTGTTCAGTGATCAAGGAAGTAGCAGGTATGTTTGGGGCTGTTCAGTGATCAAGGAAGTAGCAGATATGTTTGGGGCTGTTCAGTGATCAAGGAAGTAGCAGATATGTTTGGGGCTGTTCAGTGATCAAGGAAGTAGCAGATATGTTTGGGGCTGTTCAGTGATCAAGGAAGTAGCAGATATGTTTGGGGCTGTTCAACCCAAGTGTCTACTATCAGTAAGTGATGAAGAGTTATTGGTGTTCGTTCCAAAATTAACCTCTTTCTATGATGAGTTATCAGAAAATGAACTTTTAACAGAAATACCAAGACTTAAAATTAAAAGACACTAAAGGTAGCTGATACTGATATTGAATTTCACAATAAGTCCATCGTGGAAGTCGGGGGAGGGGGGTGACACCATGAGTTTACCGCACCGGGTGACGCCAACCCTAGCTACTCCACTGATCCTGTGACAGGGTGCTATTTTTTTTTTGCAGCGAAGTAAAACTGCAGTCTCAGAGACCGGAAGAAGCTATGAACATATGATAATATTGATAATCAGAATGTAATTGGTAGCGGTCGCATGACAGTTTGATGAGGTTTTAAGGTATTTTTAGCCTTGACATTAATGAGATTGTCCATTCTTTTCTTTTTATTAGTAGAAAGGTAGAGATATAAGTCGCCGTTGAGTTGGTAGATATACGTAGAACATCTTGGTCATCCACTGCATTCGTACCCATCTCCAGTCGTCTTGACTTGGTCTTGCCACTGGACACGGTGGGTCAGAACGAGAGAGTGGGGTTGACGCTGCGCAACTCTCCCTCAGTTTAAACAACGTCACCCGCGCAAGTCATCAGTCATCCATTTCCCTTCATCCCAAATCCTGTGGCGACTGGCACGTTCTCCTAAATGCATGAGGAAGGGGCTAGAATATGAGCCCAAAACATTCCCTGCTCCTTCACACTAATCACTCCCTGGCCGATTCCGAGCACGTATAGGATTGGCAAGCCACCTACGATCCCAGCATAACCCACCCCCCCCCCCTAACCGGATGACTGGATGGTCCTAGTCGATTTGACGGACGAACAACAACAGATAAATGTTCTAATAAGATCATAGGATAAGCGGTTATCAGAGGTCTTAAAGTTAAAGATGGTGCTATCTTCAAGCAGGTACTTGCTGGCCCTGAGATTGGCGATGAGAAGCTTATGGCTGTGTAGGGACCTGCAAGAATACGCATACTTTGAAATTGAAATGCTATTTTCCCCTCCCCCTAGAGATATAATTTTAGCCTTGTCGTCGGAGTAAAAAGAACCAGCCGCCGGGTTGAGATTACTAATGATGTAGCCTCAAGGCAGCGGTTCTCAACCTGTGGGTCGCGACCCCATTGGGGTCGAAGGACCCTTTCCCTGAGGTCGCCTAAGACCATCGGAAAACACATATCCTCTACAGTTATGAAGTAGCAATGAAAATAATTTTGTGGTTGGGGGTCGCCACGACATGAGGAACTGTATTTAAGGGTCGCGGCCTTAGGAAGGTTGAGGACCACAGCCTTAAGGTATTACACGGAGATGTATGCAGTTGTTATGGAGAAAATTGAAATTTACACTGTAACATGTAATAGTGAGGCCAGTTCCTTCCAATAGGTGGCTATGAGGTCAAGGGGAAGTAAGCTAAAGACAGTCAAGATAAAGGAAATGAATTGCTGAGCTTAAAGTTAAAGGAATACATTGTGTAGCAGTACAGGGCGAGAGCACGTGAATATCGGGAAGACAGAGGACGGAAGGAAAAGTAAGAATGCCTTAAAAAAGGAAAACTAGAATAAATAACATAGCGTAGAAAGGAAAAAAGAATACCGGTACGGTAAATAAAAGCAGTAGAGAGTCAGTAGAACTAGAACACAAAAAAAAAAGGACCGGTATAATATTTTCGTTTGTTTTTCTGAAATTGAAATAGTTGGTGAAATAAATCTGCGGTGTAAAAGCAGGGGGGTCATTAGAAATATTACAATATTAATAAACTTCAAGGGCGTGAAAAAGTGTGCGCTTGGAAATGGGGGCGGGGCACTAATTCTAATTGGGATTCTTATAAAGTGTGTTAATGGTATGCATGTTTTGTCCGATTTATATACGAAACACTTTTTTTTTAACCCATTGCTCTACATTTTACGATTTTGAAATTACAGCTTTTGTGATAAGGGGATCATGACCAAACTTTCCAGGAATCATCTATAGGTCAGAAGGATTGGCTATGTGACTATTTTTAACACTCCCAATAACAACAGACAGTTGAGAATGATGAAAGTAGCTTGTCGAAGCTAAAACTGATAAAAACATATTCGTTCGACCATGAAAGCATAGAAATGAATAGATTAGAACTAAACATTTCAATAAGCTTTTAGATCTCATTATATTATATTTTTCCCTTAGAACACTATAGAACTTTCTGGAATATTCTAGTTCTAGAATAAATTTAACATTAATAACCTCATCGAAACGTGTGAAAAATTACATTTCTACGTAGCCTATCTGGTTATTATTTTTTCAAATACCGGTACTTAAAATTATACAAAAAATTTTCAAACTATAACTATAGTCTATAGTAGTACATTTAAGTTAAAAGAAGGGCCCCGGTGGAGGCCCATTCCATAAGTGTGCCGTTTTAGCTATGCCTGAGATAGTGGGCCCTATAAAAATCAGTCTGATAAATAATAACGTTAAAACTTAAAAGTTGTCCCATTAAAATCGGTTTAAAAATGACATACAAATAGACTTTTAAAAATTATCAAACTTTCTGGAAAATTCTAGATCGGCCCACCTGAATGGATTGGATATTAATAATATTATTAGTTTTAAATCCACCATATTTCAGTACGGACTAGGAAAGATTCTGCTACAAAGCCAGATCCATCAATGCACATACCGGTATTAATATTACCTATAGCGTTTTCTAAGCCTATGAAATTTATATAGATTATATTAGGAAAAATGAAATGGGGCCCCAGAGAAATGGATATTATGAGTTAAGACCCTTCAGTATCCTATATGAATATGGATAATCAAGTGAATGTGTAATAGGTCAAGATCCATCTATTCATTATTCATGTAGGAGTTCCTTCCGGATCATGATGGATATAAAATGTGCCAAGTTTGGTCAAGATCCATCAATCCATGTAAAAACGTACGTGGAACAAATCCAGCCACAAACATTCACTTATACATTTATATGATTGGGATTGGATTTTGTTTTAAACAACAACAACATCGGCTCGGGTCAGACTTGCGAGAAACATGGACATTTGGGACATATGACATGGCTCACGTGGTAATCTTGAAATGTGTATGAGTGTGGCAATAATGTTAAAGGTTCGTTCCTGAAACTTTTGATCTAAAGAGGCCATCCATAAATGACGTCACACAAATTTTGCCGTTTTTTGACCCCAATCGTCACAAAAAGTTAGACCCCTTTCTAAAATATAACGTCACAAATCTCTACACCCCCACCCCCCCCCTTCTTAAAAAGTCCATGTGTCCACTACTGTCCTTTACAAACCCCTTAAGAAATTCACCTCCCGTGGATATCAAATTACGGCACATATGTCAGGAGCATTTCACTAGAACAGTGGTTCTTATCCAGCGGTAAAAGTACCTCCCCAGCCCTGAGGGGTAGAAGACCAGAAAAGTGTATTCAGTAGCGTATTAGAGGGCTGCGGACCGCACGGGGGTGACACCATCTCAGGGGGTGACATCAAATTGAAAAATTGCGTATTTACAGAGCAAACACTGCTCGGTCTAACCGAAATCCACAAAAGGATTACAGATGACACGTATATTTTCCACTCACGTAACCAATCAAAATACGTTTTTGTTAAAAATTCAAAGATGATGCTTCAGCAATTAGGTTACCTTATTATTTGGTCAGAAACACATCGTTTTGGCCATTTTTCAACGCCACATGAAGTGTTCGGTAAAATTTGTATGTGACAGGAAACTATAATTATCTAAATTCTGAGAAGTAAAACTATCCTTTGATAACATTATAATAACAATGAGCGATTCTAAGTACATGTCACAGTTCTTAAATACATTTACCTCCTGACCGTCAATGCTGTGGATTAAGTTAAACAAGAAGAGTTACATCGTGGAAGTCGAGGAGGTGGGGGTGGTTGATACCACTAGCTTACTGGACCGGGTGACACCAACCCTAGCTACGCCACTGGTTGTAATTGCTGCCATTGCTAGCTGTTGCTGCTTTTTAAAAAATTAGTTTGCATCCATTTTGATTAGCAGCAGTAAATGTCTTTCTTGTGAATTTTGTTGTTGCATTGCTTTTATTTGTAATTTTTTCCCTTGCTTATAATGTTAATGAAAGAAATAAAGCTATCGATAACTAAATTGTTTAATTATGTTTAATTTTATTACAATATAATTTATACGTGTTTGGGGGGAAGGGTTAAAACGGAGTGGGCCTACAGGGCAGCAAAAAATGTTAAGAATTCCTGCCCTAGAGCATGTACTAAGATACCACCCCACCCCCAGTCCCTGCCCTAGAGCATTTACCACCACCCACCCACCTCCAAGGTCAACCATTGTTATCTTTCAATCCCACTTCCCCTGGTCGCCTGGTCGAATTCTATGACTTCTGTGTCCACATTTAGCCATAAATTCTCACAACTGGCATTCAATGTTCCCTCTAAGGTTTGCTGGTTCGTGTGCAAAATCATACAGTTGGGTGCAAAGTTTTACTTTGCAAAGTGCAGCGTATCTGTTAGATTTTATTTTTATAAAAATCTGCTGCGCGGAAGCTCAAAACTACTGCGCGGCATCTGTGAGATAGCTGCGCGGCCGCGCAGCTTAAAGGGAACATTGCTGGCATTGCAACAACACCCCCAGTCCACTCCTCATTGGTGTCTTGTAACTTGATCAGAGGCCATTATTCGGACTGATTATCTCAGTGATAGTAATTTTAAAATAAAATAATGATGATTGTTGTATAAAAGAATATGTTAAAAATGTCTGTAATTTAGGGTTATTAAGTGCAATTCTTTACTACAATATTCTACTTTTCGTGTGACATCACATTGCTTGAGGTCCCCCCCTCCCCCTCGTCACACATCGTCACAAATATCTGACCCGACCCCCCCCCCCCCCCCCCCCGACGCGTGACGTCATTTATGGATGGCCCCAAAAGACAAAAAATAGAAAATCTACCAATTAAAGCCAATTTCTTAAAATTATTTTTAAAAATATTTCTTAGCCCTAATAATAATTTAAAATTATTATTTCATTTAAGAAATTACTAATTATTAATCCCGGCACAACGCAAACGCCTTTTATTTACTCATTTTGAATTAATCACCAAAGAAAAAAAGGTTATTTCCGGAAATATGTGTTTATATTCGATACCGGTACGCGGATGGAATATCCCTCATTGTATGTGAACAAAAAGAAATTGTTAAAGAACCTGCCGAAAAGCCCTGCAGTGATTTACTATCTGCTATTTGTTTTGTAAGAATAAATCGTTAATACGAATATCTAATAACAAGATTCTAAAGAGAAGTTGAAGTTTTTGTCAAACTTGATTTTTCAAGACTTTACACGGTACTTTACTGCAACTTTAACAGTAACATTCTAGGCATTTTAGTGTTTACTAAACTTTACTTGATTTTTTTAATACTTGACTTTATTCTTTAGAACTTAAGTAGTCTTTGCAATCACTCAAGACAGTGACATCAATAACTGTGGTACTGTGGTCACCATTCAATGATAAAATTCAAAATAAAACTAACTCAACATTAATTATCACAATGAATATAACTTGTATGGCATCAGTGCACTCCATTTAAATACATTTTTCGGCTAATGACTAATGCGAAGAGATAGCACAGTGACTTTAGGGTTCAGGTTAGGTTTAGGGATAGATTTAGGGTTCAGGTTAGGTTAGTTTAGTTAGGGATACATTTACAAATTTAGGAAAATTTTTCATTATTTTTAAACGTTTTATTCATAATTTTACGGGTCAAGGCAATCAAGTTGGCGGCCAAGGTAAAAAAACGTGGAGGCTATCTTTTCGCATTTACCCATTTTTCTATTACATTGAATAAGGAAAAAAGAATCTAAATTGAATAAAACATTGTATTTAATGAAGCAAAGTTAATTTTGTAGCACCTGATCAAGCGTAAGAATATTGAAAAGACTTTTAGAGGCCTTTACTTTTGCCTTCTTTTCTATAATTCTCTAGCACAGGAGTCATCAAATCGGGGCTCGCGAGCCATTTGCGTCACTTCAACAACCTGACTTTCGGCTCAGCTAGTCAGCCACAAATCAGTTTTGACTCAAAAGAACATGGTTCTTGAAGAGAAATTTGACTCTCACAAATCGCCCTGCAGCTGATTTTTGGCTCTTATGACTAATGAGTTTGCCGACCACTGCTCTAGCGTATAAACTATTTAAGATTTCAATTACATTTGCTCATGGCATAATAAATAATAATTTGTTTCTTTTCTGTGATTGTCATCTTTATTTGAGTAGGAAGTCCACGTCCTAATACAACACAGACTATGGATATTTCTTCTTTAAAAAATGAAGCAACAGATTATCTGACCAAATCAGGCTGTAGCCTGGTTGTCACCCATGATGATGAGAAGAATAATCAAATACATTTGGAATCGCAAGTGAACAGTTTCAAATTTTACATCACATGCCCTTGTTCTGACAGTCCATCATGGGTTTGTAAAACTATAATTATAACATGATTCAAGATGTGTAATATTTTTATCTGACATATTTACTCCCCTATATTCATGAGCGGACTTTAAAAATTATATATATTTCATGGAAATATTTGGGGTCCTAAGAAATTGTTTATAATTTTCCATTCTGTTATAAAAGCAATAAAAAAAATGTAATTAATAGCAGTCAACATAAAGCTATGTGCAAAATTGAGTCATGCTTTTTGTCCTTATTTTTCAACTGCTGTGATTGGCTGACATACATTGAATGATGAAATTATTATTTTAAATTGCAGAAGCATTATTTTTGAAAATGTTAAGTATAATTACTTTATGTACCGGTAGACACATGAAAGGAGTATCTATTTTATTATTTTTTTTACTACCAGTAATTTTTTTTTCTTAAGAACAGTATTGCTTCCACTCAAATATTATTTTATGGGGTAAGCTTATGAGTATGTTACAGACTTTTCAGGCTTTTCCTGGCTGAAACTAAATAGGGTAGTCCTCTGAATGAACAGACATATTAACTATTGTATATTCATTTGTAACATTATAAAGAAGTAATGAAAGAATTTGTTTTTAAGGTTTATTTGTTGTCTTTTATATGAGCTTGAAATGCTAAAGTCGCTTTTTTCTATTACCGGAACAACCTAACATGATCATTATCTGGTGTGATTACATACTATGCATATTTAGTTATCATTATGATTATAAATAAGCTTTTATGTCTTTGAAATCGTCATTTTTCCATCAATGTTATTTTACTTTTTAATTTCCAGAATATTTGGAGTGACCATAGTGGCTCCCAAAAAAAATTACAATATGTCCTTGACTCTTGCAATCTTGATGACTGTAAGAGTATTACAGCTGTCTTAGAAAAAGTTTCTGCCAGCATAAACTTGGTAAGCAATAACCCAAATGGGTAGCTTAAAGTAATTATTAAATAATACCAGAATGTTTTTTTAAAATTTAAAATAATGAATTTATTTGCTAAATTTAAAATAAGAACATCAAAACTAAATCTCATTCTGAAAACAATGTGTGCAATGTAATAAAAAAATAATTCAATAAAAGCATCATATCTCATCTTACTTATTTCTCTAACCATATTTGTAGCCAGTGGAATTGTCTTGTGTGGTATTAAAATGATAAAATTGATAACAAGAATGTATTATTCACATTCACATCATTCTGCTAAAAAATTATATGTTTTCATATTGATGGGCTCAGAAAAAGATTGTTTTAAAACCTTTTAAATTTTATTTATGTCTAAAAACATTATGACAATATGACCCAATTGTTGATAAACATTTTATGACAAGGGTATGAGAATCACTGTTGTTAGTATGAACGCTGTTTGGGTCCGTGAGTTGTGTCATGAGTGTTATTATTATGTCTGAATGATCATTGGATGACAGGAATAGAATAATTAACAAGTGTGTGGATCTAAGGCATCAGAGAGACAGAGAGAGAGTTGATTAAGGCAATAGTCATGAGACGTGAGTGAGTGATAGCACCTGTGTTTTGGATAGACTGTGTAGTTATAAGGAAAAACTGTAACCAGGTGAATCTGCGTGACAAATACATGTAATAAAGAATAACCCTAGTCATTGATAAAGTGTTACTGTTCCAATATTCGGTGTGCCTGGGTATTCATTTAATGACAATGTTGCCAGAAAATACTTGAAGATGCTCCAGTAATTAATGTATGTTAATTTTTAAGTTCATGATTATGTTTGTTAAATTGCATGTACAGCGTGGTGAGCCCAGTCCTAGGCTGGGGTACTGCGCTATATAAAACTACTAATATAATAATAATAGAGTAATGGAGTATTTGAACACCCATTGTTGATGACTAATTTATATGAATAATGGCAGAAATAGTTATCTTTTAGCTAATTACAATTAAATATACAAATTGTACACCCATTTAAGCAGATATTACAAAGCAGTTTAAGAATAATTGTTTTTAATTCTATTAAACTTAGGTCTCTTCAATGAAAACTTTTAAAGCCACTGCCTCAGCATATGAAGATATGGAGGTTGAAGAAAATGATGCAGATGAAGCTGATGACTTTGATAGTTATTATGGAGCAGATGATGTTGATGCCCAGGATGATGATGTTAAATTAGTTTCTGAGGAGTAAGCCTATTCATTCTTGTTTTTTGTTGTTTTTTTATACATAATGTTGAAAATTATGGTAAACATCACTTTTTGAGAGTGAACATTTTTCATTTGGGAGTTCAAAAACTTAAAAGTATATTATTTTTCAGTTTGTGATATAGATAATTGCTTTTGGAAAATGAAATATACACACAAATATTCATTCACATCTCAAATTAAACATAAAAGTAATGATTGACCAAAATTTTCACATGAAATATTTTCCTGAATTATGGGAGAATTATCATTAACAAGCATTACTGTAATCTCCACAATCAGATATGGATTTTGATGTTTAAAAACTTAGAATTTTACTTTTGTTTATGGATCTGTGGCAAATACTGATGTTTTTCTAAAATAAGTCAGCTAAAATTTGAATCAATTGTCATAAGGAAACTTTAATTTAATAATATATGCAAAATCTTTATGTCCAAACTTGATGAGAAATATTCCAAGCTCTTCCTATATCATTATTAAGGCATGTAAATTAACATCCAAGTTGCTTAAAATGTATCAGTATTTTACTTGCATAAATCACACATTAAAAAAAAATATTTTCTCTAATATTTAAAAAGCTGTAATGATTAAAATTAATTTAAAAGCTGAATGCTTGAAAAAATCAAATTTTTTTCTATCTTCAGTAAAGAATCAGAAGAAAAACTGGCATCAAGATTTTTCAAAGGCAATGGTTCTGAAATGGCTGTAAAGCGTTTGGTTAAAGGTTATATTTTATTACGTATTACTGCTTTCACTGATCCCTTTAAGTATAAATTGTTGTCAAGCGTATTGGATTCTGTGATATTGAAAATTGCCCTAAACTGATGCTTGATGGAGATGAAAATGTAGTTCAAATGAGTTTTGTGTTTGTAAAAGTGGGACATATAGATGAGCGCAGTTCAACGTTTGACAAAAATAACAGCGTCTGTCTCAAATTTTCTGATGAAGGGGAGTTGCTATATATATATATTTGTGTAGTTTTAAATCATGCATCAAATCTGACAGCTTTTTTAAATCTCTAGTCTTTACAGAATTAAAGGTAACAACTTCATATGTTTACTTAATTATTGTTACCTGGCTACATATTTTTGAATATTTAACACATGAATACTTTTTCTTTATTGCTCTTATAGGAAATTTATTATTTGTGCCAGGTGCATTTTGACAATTTGAAATTGTATAATAAAAAGCATTTTAAAATCAAAGTAAGCTAATTATAATTTGAAATAAATGTCCAATCAAATCAATCTTCTGCCCACACTTGTGTGATCTCTGTTTGGGAGGAGATTCACTTCTTAATCCACTTATATGAAATACAAATAAGAACACTAAAATAATTTCTTGATCACTAACTGTTCTTTCTGACTAAGTTAGAGAGATAAATGCTTCCCCTTATTGCCACAGTCAGGTGACTTACCCAAAGCCAAAGTTTGTCCATAAATGTCTGTATGTCCTTAATGCCACATGAATCAGGGGATCATATTTTTAAATTAAATTTCACTTGAACTACTAAGACTTTCTGACCACAAAAAGCAAGATTCCTAAACCGTTAGTAATTATTCAAATTCTGAAATTTATGTGAATTACGGCATCACTTTCTTAGCTCAACCTGTATTTGAGCCCCAAATAATAGCATGGGGCTAGCCATATAGCTCTTACTTTATACTGATTAATATTAAATGATTTATTGCTGAATTAATTTTTTGGCACATTTTTTTCATCTTTGTTTCCCCAGATTTAAAAAATATTAGTGTTTGTGGACCAAAATTTGGGTTTTTGGCTTCTCCTGTGGAAAACAACCTGTTTGTCTGGGTAAGAAAATTCTTATGTGTAACTAATGATTTTTGTAAAGGAGGTAGTGTCATAAACTTCAGGAGGCAATCAGGACTTTCATTCTATAGTATATTATTAAATGTACAATAAGCATAACTATTTTATCTTGGTTTTGCTATAAGCCACTTTGTCCGTAATGTCAGTCTCTATCATGCAAGCTTGTTCACAATGCTTACCTTGAAGCTTGACTCCTTTCAGCTCTGTTTATGAACTTACTTTTTAAAAGAATTTGTGGTAATCAATGTTTTGTTTTTTTCCATAGCAAGTGAAGCTTACAAACATACCAACTGATACACGACTGGGCAAAGATTTGGTGGTTTATGCCAAGAAGTATAACCAAGAGGTATAGAAAAATTCAAGTGTTATGTAGGTTTTTTGTTGTCCTTTTTGTTGATCAAGTCTGTTGCTATATTAAGATGATCTATATAAATATAAAGCTAAAACTATAAAAATAAAATGTCACACTATAGCTAGATATTGAAAACATCCAATAGATATTTTTGTATATGTAGAAATATAAAAATATGTGCACGCTTTTGCATCATTGTTTTACATAATAAGGCGTGCCATTGAATGGATTTGTCTGTGGTCCCTTAATAATAAGCACTGGTATCTAATTAAAATATTTATAATGCAGCATTCAGGCATTTTAGTTACTATCCATAAATTTATTTTTTTAACTATAAAAAAGGTAAAGATTTAAGCAGTCTTAAAAGGAACAAATGAATTACAATTTTAATGTAATATATTGGACCATTGACTGTGTGCACGTTATTCTTTAAAGTGAGATTGATTTTAAACATAGTGCATTGAGAATTAACTATCAGATGGTCTAATTATAAAAAATGCCCTGTTGTTTTCTACCATTATGTTGAGAATAACGTCCCATGATTTATCTCATTTTGATATATTAGTAGTGCTGTATATCATCTCTAACTCAATAGAACAGTCACTTTTGTTTAACCTCAACCATCCCTTTTGTACTCACAGCCTGTTATAACACTGGACATGCAATTTCCAACGGATTATCCATTCAGCCCTCCATTTATCAGAGTTCTAAAACCAAGGTTCCAGTTTTTGACAGGTTAGTATTAAACTTACCAATCAATATCACATCAACGTTAAAATATTGTTTTATTTTGCACACCGCAACAAAATATAGTGTAATTTTGAAGAAAGTAGTCTTTATACATTTACCTGTAACATACAGTTGACATTGGTGTTGATTCTAAAACCCTGGGATCATGCCAGGATGCTCCTAGCATCTTGAGAGAGTGAAATAATTATTATTTTAAAGGAAACAAGATAAAGATGTTTGCTACAAACTTTAAAATATTAAAAATATACATTTGAGAAGTATTGTCAACAAATGTATTCATTTAGAAAAAAAAATTTACAGCCTTTGACATGTTATAACTGATAATGGCAAATGATGCTTACATGAATGTTCTTAAATGTATACATTTGTCCATTTAATGGAGCTCCATTTTTGCACAGGCCATGTAACTATTGGTGGTAGCATATGTATGCAAATGTTAACAAAGTCTGGTTGGTGCCCAACCAATGATATTGAGGTAATTTTTTTATTCTTTGTGTTAAAATTTGTACATTTAAAGCATAGCATTAGGTACCAGTATTGAGTCATTTGAAACTCTACCAGGAAGACTTCTTCTAAATACATTCTAGTTATAATTTATATTTATCATAGATCTATTTCCAGATTTTCCCCACCAGAAATACATAATTTACTTCAAACTCTGAAATGAGGACATGAAGGAGTTTATTGGTGCTCTTAATTTTTTTTATTCCTTCTAAATCTTAAGATAATCTGTTGCTTTATTTTCAATTAGTTTTTAAATCCTTTGCATTCCATTTTTTTAAAACTTGGATCTTTAATTTGCTTATATTCGTATGGTTGATAATTTTCTTGAAATCATTCTGGTTTAAATTTGGGTGTATCCTTAGATCAGACAGAGAAACAATGTCTTCCTTTTACTTTTAACTTTTTAAACAACCTTGGGAGTTGGTCATGGTTTTTTTATCATAAAAATCAATAAAACTTTTTCATTTTAACAATTTGCCTAAGGACTCAAAATTTATTAAAGGGGACCTGTACTTTTGTATGTATGCCCTTATAAGCTGTTAATAAGTTTTGAGTCTTAATTTTAAAAAACTTCTCAATGAATCGTCAGAGTATCCTTGTGCAAGTCCGATCAGAAATCTTGAGTGACCCAAAGGCCAGTCTTGATGTGCACAAAGCAGCAACAGCATATTCAGAAATAGAGGCAAGGACAGCATTCCAGCGGATGGTTGAAAAGTATGGATGGTGATAGTTGGATCAAGCTATTACACAGCAATTTTAAGTTAAGGAATGCAAGAAGGTAATATGAAACAGGACTACAAGAACACTTATTGTGTTTTAGATATTTCCATAGAATTGTGTCAAAACATACCTTGAATACCTTTTGTCTTTCAGAAATCAGGTAATTTTGATAAAATATTTCCTAATTTAGTCATTTGTGTAATGTATACTGATTATGTTTTACTTTTGATTGACAATTGATTTATTTGATTAATATTATTATATTAACGTTTGTTAAGTACAGGGTTGTTTTCAGTTTTCTGAAATTATATAGTTTGACCAATATGTTCAATTCATATATCAACCATATTCCCCATGTGTCTTTTTAATTTTCACCCTTTTGAACTTTAAAAAAATGCATTTTGTATTTAGTAAACAGGGAGAAAAAAAACCTCAGTAAGTTAGATCTGTGCATTTTGTTCAGATTTTTTGTCAGAGGTAAGACAACACAAATAAAGAAAAAGAAGTTTGTTGAAAGCTGTTCTTTAATTGTACAGAAAGACATCTTATGCATGCAGTTGGCTAAACATTTTTTTCTTCTGTTGATAAATGTGCAAGCAATTCTCACACACCTATGAATCCTTAATCTTAGTCACTTTGTTCAATATTTTGTAATATTTTTTAGAATTTTAAGACAACTTTGCCCAGGTTAGATATGTGTGGATGACAATGGAAGCTTTGTACCAGGATTCACAAGATTATTGTAGGTGTTTGAAAACATAAGCGAAAACAAGAAATGCTTAAACTTGAATTATTATTTCACTTTAACCGATGATAAAGTTAACGTGGAAAAACACCCACAAAAAGAAAAGGGCTTCAAATCAATTCAGGTACATTAATTTTATTGCAGAGAAACTATAAAACAGTCAGGGCTTTATCCCTTTCCATTCATTACACCAGTTTTATTGAATTATACAATTTTCATTTTTATATACCAAATTTCTCTTAATTTTTTTAATGTTTTTTGCAAATATATCTGATAATCCATTGACTATTTTTTTTTTATTCAAAATTTTTTTTTGCATATCTATATACTTAATGCCTGTTTTTGTTTCTTTTTTAATTCTGAGGATGCTTTTGTATTTAAAAAAATGATGCTATATAAATTTCAAATAAAAGTTTGCATTTCTTCACCTTACAATTGTGAATGTCTAATAATTCTGAATGTGTAGGGAGTGCTTGTCTATAACTATAACTTACGGTAATTATTAAGATTTTATTTATTAATACGAATCATTACAAAATCCAGAAGCTGAGCCCACATACAGACCTGGTTCTTTTGATACTTGCCACACAATGATGATATAAAAATAAACATTCACTTTTAACCTGCTATGAATAGCACTGACTAGTTCTGACAGATTCCTCTGGTGAAAGATCAGTCATTGATAATAAGTCCAGCATGCTTAAAAATTAGGGATTCTCCAACCATGATGAAATTTAATTTCTGGTTTTTTTTTTAAACATGACAACACAAGAAACAAACAAATCATGTTTGTTTTTTTAATAATTCACTACAGAAAGTGATCCTTATTGGTTTATTTAAAAGGTGCTGAACTCTACACCATCTTTCATATATATAAAATGATAACAATGAAGGCAAACCCTAGATAACTTATCTATAACCACATGCCGGGCACAGCGATTCATTTTTCAGCACTTTGTCACTTTTCTAAATGTTATATTATGATAGCCAGACCATTGATATTTTCACTGAATCATAAATTGTGCAGATTATTTGTGCTACCTTGAAAAGTTTATAATGTCTGCAAATTATACCATTTCTCTGTCACTTAGAATTAGAATAGTAGATGATTACAGTTAAATTTAATTCATTTTAAATAATATTCTAATACACTAAATAAATGTCAAAAATTCTTTTTTATGAATGTCACTTCAAATCTTTTGTCATATTCATGAAATCTTCCACGTCTATAAAATTTTACACTGTTTGAAAGAGCAGATGAATAAAATACAAATGATTTCTTGATGATGTTCCTATAAAATCTTCAGGAGATGACATCAACCTTTATTCTTATTCCCATTGTTAACCTCTGGCATTATCCCTTCCCATCCATGGGGTTCAATGATATTTTTTTTACCATGGACAGGTGGACCTATGAGCTTCTCAATCTCTTCATAGGTTAAGACTTCTTTTTCTATCAGTGTTGTCGCAAGCTGGAAACAAGAAAAAATTAGTTCCAGGTTAGATGTGATATATCAATCAAGAAAATGAATCAGTAGAATTCAGCCCTTTATGAAGAAAAAATAATAATTCAACACAGGAATATTTTTGTTCCAACTTAACAGTTTCTGCTTTAAATTGTGCATATTCCACTGCAGTGGTTCCCATCATTTTAGTCTAGCAGAGCCATTTTAAGAATCTATGGGGGAACCCCTTATGCTTCACCAATGTCTTTCAAGTTTCATTCAGTTTTTATTTATTTTATAATCCGCAGAGCCCCTGCGAATTGCATTAAGAGCCCTGGGCTTTGAGATGTACATGTTAGGAACCACCACTCTATTGGACAAATTGACTGTAATATAGTCATTATTAAACCTGCAGCTATGCTTTTCATTTATTATTGTGTGGTGTGGAAACTGATGCAGGTTTAAACCTTTGCTTGCCCACTGCCAACTATTAATAGTGATGCCAACACTTCAGAATATGTACATTTGTATATTAAACAGCATGACCCTTCCAACAACTCAAGTCCCCAACAACCAATAACTCCAGAATCACTCTAATGACAAAAAAACAAATTTCTTTTACCTGGTGTAACTTTTCTTTGTTGTTCTGCAAGACTGACTGAGTGTGGAGGAAGGCCTTAGCAATCAGCAGTCTGGCTTCCTGAAAGAATCATTCAGAAATGTGTTATTATTATAATTATGATTACAACAATGAGCTACCGGTATATAAAAAAATATTAATTTCTGATACGTGCTGTCAATTTTTACTATCCTTTCCATATCTTAAATTTGGCACTCCTCAGAACGGCGGTCCCATATTATTTGTACAGAAATAAAATTTTAAAAATAGTTTGTACCTCATGGAACTACATTAAAAATCGTCAGTGGCTACTATTACATTTATTTATTGTTTTCCAATTGTTTTGTCATGTATTTTCAGTGGTTTTAAATTGAAATTTTAATATAAAACATGTATTTACAAAGTCAGTCAAACGCTTAGGTCGTTTTGGTCTTTTTTGCCGATTTGTGGCCAGATTTTTTTCAAGTCTCACACCAAAAGCAATAATCATACGGTTAAAGTAATGTAAAAATAATAGACCATTATTAAGTCAGATTCAGGGGCATCAGCTTACACCAGGGTATAGGACCCAGTGGCGTAGCGAGGGGGTGGGCAAGGGGGGCATCATGCCCCGGGCGCTACTCACAAAGGGGCGCCTATTACTTTATTTATTTATTAATTTGCAAGTATATTTTACATATAATATTGTATGGTTTTTGAATAGGGGCGCTAAAAAGGTATTGTGCCCCGGGAGCGAGTTAAGCTCGCTACGCCACTGGTAGGACCGGGCTCTCTCGAGCGTTGAAGGTCCCGTCATGATGTCCATACACTGTAAGTCCATCTAATGGGGTATATGCCAGTATGAAGGATTGGGGTGTTACGTACTGTTATCAATATTGAGAAATTAATCTCTTATTTAAGTGTATGGCTCGTTCTAAAACAGTACCGGTACACAGCAAAAGACGATAAAAAATGATAAATACACTAACAAAGCATACGATACACAAACCAGGGCTAATTAAAATTAATAAGTTTTATTATGTTAATTATTATAATGAATTATAAAACCAAAAGAAATATAATTTAAAAACTATTGACTTACGGTATACTGTAAGTCAATAATTTTTAATTACATTTAGCTCATTCGGCGCTAAAAAAGACGGTACGAGATATGATCACCGTCCACTTAGTGGATGAAAATATTTTGTCTGAGGATGAACTAGCCTCAGTCAAACAGCCGAATGATCCTAGTATGGAGCTCCAACTGAAGCTCAAACAACTGGAGCTAGAAGAAGATAGATAGCTTAAACAAATGGAGCTAGAGCTACAGAGAGAGGAGGAAGAAAAAGATAGAGAACTACAAATAAAATTAAAAGAAATGAAAATAGCGGCCAATTTTATAGCATTTGGGATGGTATATTTCCCTTGTCTGGATCTACTGCTACTGTGAGCAACATCCTGTTACGAGGCGTAGAGGTGGGATTCATTGGTGTTACTTTACATGTCATCCATCTCAAATCAGACATAGTCTCCGGAACTGTCGTTGTGGGTGTCCATTTTTATCTAAAATCATTGAAAAACTAGTTCTAAAGCAACGTTTTGCTTATTTAAAAAGGACAACTATCTTCTCATTTCTAATCAGTCGGCCTATATACCTTTCCATAGCACTGAGACAGCTCTCTTGAGCGTCACCAATGATCTCTTGCTAGCATTGGACAGCGGTGATGTCTCCATCCTGATCCTCTTGGTACTCAGTGCGGCCTTTGACACCGTTGACCACGAAACCCTTTACAAAACCCTTGAAAATTACTTTGGAATTTCTGGTTCAGTTTTTGCTCCCTTTAGGTCCTACCTCTCCAATAGAACGCAGGCGGTCGCTGTCGATGGCTGTCTCTCCGGCAGTGCTGACTTGGTGTATGGAGTGCCACAAGGGTCAGTTTTGGGTCCGGTTCTATTCACAATGTATACCAGGACCCTGCTCCTCTTGCTCAGAAGGCATGCTGTGAAGTCAGTCATTCGCGGATGACACGCAGCTATACAAGCATACTCATCCCTCATTTGTCGATTCCGCTGTCCGGACTTTGCGGGAGAGCATTGGTGATGTCAAGAAATGGATGACACTCAGCAAGTTGATGCTTAACGATGACAAAACGGAAGCACTAAATTCACGATCACAAATTATCCTCGCACTCAGCTCTCCCCATCTCATTTCAAATAGGTAACTCCGACATACAGTTAACATCCTCCGCTAGGAATCTTGGTTATATTCTGTTCAACAACATGTCTATCGATAATCATATCTCTCACATTTGGCTCTGCATACACTGCTATCCGTCAGATCAGCTCCATCCGCCACTACCTAACAATAAGTGCAAAAAAAACCTAGTCTGTGCTCTTGTTCTCTATTGTCTTGACTATTGCAACTCTCTTCTGTCAGGTTCACCAAAACACTTCGTAGAAAAACTACAAAAAATTCAAAACTCAGCTGCTAGGCTAGTTTTAAAGGCAAAAAACCGTGATCATGTCACACCACAACTTCATTAACTTCATTGGCTCCCAGTGCAAGCAAGGATTGATTACAAACTCTCTGTTCTCTGACACAACTTTTTCTCTGGTTCCTGCCCTTCCTATCTAACAAAACTTCTCTCTGTCTATTCACCCCTTCGACAGCTTCGCTCCTCCGCAGACGGGCGTATTCTTTCTGTCCCCAAGACTCACACAAAAACATACAGTAAAAGATCTTTCTCTTTCTGCGCCCCCAAACAATGGAATTCTCTTTCACTACACATCCGCAATATATCAACTATCACAGCCTTCAAAACTGCACTCAAAACACATCTCTTTAAACTCACAGCATTCAAAATACATATCTTTAAACTTTAATATCCTGAATGATTCCCCCCTTTGACCGATAGACGATACTGCTGGGTGCCGTCCATGGCTTGACATTTAAAAAGTTATGGAATGGTTGGGCGAATACACATTTATTTATTTTATTTAATTAATGTATGTTAATTTTTAAGTTCATGATTATGTTTGTTAAATTGTATGTACAGCGTGGTGAGCCCAGCCATAGGTTCGGGTACTACGCTTTAAAAAAACTTCTTATAATAATAATCTCGTTGCTGAATGACTTAGCTGGTGGGAAGGTGGTAGCCGAACCCATCGTTACTCATGAACCCTGTTTCACTGAATCTCAAGAAGAATATCCAGAATTATATTCAGCATGTCCTTTTACCAGGGCCATGAGTTTGAAGATCTCCGAAAAAGAAGTTCACCAAAAATTAATAAAATCCAATCTGAAATCAATCTGCCACTGTGAGGCACTACAACATCAACACAAACCTAGCCAGAATGATATACAGCTTCTATGATAAGGCCACCAGCGCAGTTTTTTTCAACAATAACATCGGAGAATGGTTCAAGACCATGGTTGGAGTACGACAAGGTTGCTTGCTCTCCCCACCCTGTTCAACATCTTCTTAGAGATAATTATGTCAGATGCACTGGAAACGCATGTAGGGACAGTCAGCATTGGTGACAGAACAATCACCAACCTACGCTTTGCGGATGGCATATAGACGGACTGACTGGAAGCGAAGAAGAGCTAGCCAACCTAGTAAAGCGTCTCGACAAGACTTCATCATCCTTTGGCATGCAAATCAGTGCAGAAAAGACAAAAATGACGACGAATAACACCACTGGCATCGCCACTGAAATTAAGGTCGGTGAGGAAAGATTAGAGGCAGTTCGCAGCTTCAAGTACCTCGGAGCAATAGTCTCGGAAGAAGGCTCCAAGCCCGAATTGATGGCCAGGATTGCCCAGACCATAACAGCACTAAAGAGGCTCAAGAAAATATGGAACTACAAAAATATAGCCCCATAACCAAAATTAGGCTGATACGCTCATAAGTCCTCTCCATTTTCTTGTATGTCTGTGAGTACTGGACATTAACAGCAGAACTTGAAAGGAAAATAAAGGCGATGGAGAAAGGAGGTTTCAGAAGCATTCTTGGCATCCGCTATAGAGACCATATCACCAATGAATTAAGTGAAAGAAAGGATTCGTCAAGCAACTGGGCAATACGATGACTTTCTGGTGTCTGTAAAAAGCGCAAACTTGAGTGGTATGGCCACGTGACAAGAAAACAAGCGCTTGCCGAAGAAATAATGCAGGGCACAACTAGAGGATGGAGAAGAAGAGGAAGACAGAGAAAAAGATGGGAAGATAATATCAAAGAGTGGACGGGACTAAAGCTAGGCGATGCTATGCGTAGTGCAGAAGATCGAGAGAAATGGAGAAGGATAGTTTTCATGTCATCTGTGGCGCCCTAACGGTCCAAGGACTAAGGGACATGATGATGATGATGAACGAAGAGTCAAAGGATCACAAAACACCAACTTGAACGCAGCTCGATGAAGAGCAGAAGAATGATCCAGAAATCTTTAAGCTTCGAGAGAACGCTATGACCAAAGAAGAAGCTGAGCAATTCCCTGTTTGTTAATTCTTACAAGACGACATACTTATTAGGAAATAAAAAGCTGACGAAGAATGGAGGATAGTTCATCAGATAGTAGTTCCTACACTTTTCCGGAACTAAATCCTGAGCTTAGTCCATGATTCCCAACTTACAGGCCATTTGGGAGCGAACAAGACATATCACAAAATCACGTCACACTTTTTTTGGCCCAAGATCAGGAAAGATGTGTTGACTACTGCAGATCATGTCATACTTGTCAGGTGGTAGGGAAACCAAATCAGAAGATACCATCAGCTCCTCTTCAACCCATTCCAGCTTTTAAAGAACCATTCAGTCGTGTCATAATAGACTGCTCTGGACCTCTGCCAAAGACAAAATCAGGTCACCAAAACTTGCTGACAATCATGTGTGCGTCAATGTTATGTAGGCGACTTGTTTTCTTCACGCTTCCCCCGTGCATGAACTCTAGCAGACAACAAACTCGAGACCACATTTAAGGTGTAGGTAGCAAACGAATAGTCTCCCTTTAACCTTGTTTACAACAAAATAAGTATTGTCCTTGTCATTCAGAATTTTATAGAAAAATCTGGATAAAACTGGAAAGGAAGACAATGCGTAAGACGGTTCTCGATAGATGTGTAGAATAGACTATAAAAGCGTGTGGAGACAAATGAAAGAGAGAGGCAGATCATTTATCATGAGATTCTATCGCATGTGTTATTTGTGCTTCGAGACAGAGCTTTGTTTACAGTGTGTGTAACTATTGTACTATTTTTGCACATTGTGCTTTATTTAACATCGTGCCGATATAAACCAAACAATATATTGTTAGTCAATGCCCCTGAATTCTCGACCCCACACGTGCCCCCCCCCCCCCCCCCCCCCGAGCATGTGATCATGATGTAATTTGCGAACGAGCCTTAATATATGCTTGCTATTGTTTTGCTTATCACGATTAAAAGAAGAATATACCAACAAATGCACAGGTAGTGAAAAGCCTGTTCATTATGCTAGTGGAGCCTCCTGTCCATTATGCTAGTGGAGCCTCCTGTCCATTATGCTAGTGGAGCCTCCTGTCAATTATGTTAGTGGAGCCTCCTGTCAATTATGCTAGTGGAGCCTCCTGTCAATTATGCTAGTGGAGCCTCCTGTCAATTATGCTAGTGGAGCCTCCTGTCAATTATGTTAGTGGAGCCTCCTGTCAATTATGCTAGTGGAGCCTCCTGTCAATTATGTTAGTGGAGCCTCCTGTCAATTATGCTAGTGGAGCCTCCTGTCAATTATGCTAGTGGAGCCTCCTGTCAATTATGTTAGTGGAGCCTCCTGTCAATTATGCTAGTGGAGCCTCCTGTCAATTATGCTAGTGGAGCCTCCTGTCAATTTTGTTAGTGGAGCCTCCTGTCAATTATGCTAGTGGAGCCTCCTGTCAATTATGTTAGTGGAGCCTCCTGTCAATTATGTTAGTGGAGCCTCCTGTCAATTATGCTAGTGGAGCCTCCTGTCAATTATGTTAGTGGAGCCTCCTGTCAATTATGTTAGTGGAGCCTCCTGTCAATTATGTTTGTGGAACCTCCTGTCAATTATGCTAGTGGAGCCTCCTGTCAATTATGCTAGTGGAGCCTCCTAGCAAGTAAGGAAAAGCATGTCCATTATGCTACTTGCTATGTCATTGGTATTATTTTTCATCATGTTTTTAAAGATTTTCCCTCAAATCAAAAATGTATTAATATGCTTGATGAGGGGGATAACTAATTTTCAAGTGTTATGTGTTATAAATTTTATGTAGATACTAGATACCTTGCTTCTTAATCTTTTATGATTTTTAAAAAAATGTGCTTCATTTGCGTGAACTCGCCTTGCTGAAATAATCCTTCTGTTCTTATAAATTGATTTTTATTAATACTCATTCATAGTTAATAATTCCTGCAGATTTATATATATGAGTTAGGGTCATTCGCCCCCAAAGGCCAAAGGTTCATCACCCACAGGTTGAGAACCCCTGCATCATAAAAAAAGAAGAACCACTGGAGCTTTGTCATAATCATTATCATTTTAAAAAAAAAAAAAACTTACCTTTTTCCTGGTACAACTATTTATGAACGAAGAAAATAGGGCACCTATTATATAGTTAAGCAACCTTCTGATTTTTGCCCCCAGGCAGAAATTAAATAAACGTCCTAATTATTGTAAAGAAATTGTGAATTAATTTAAAAACCATAGGCCTATGCCTATATCTGAATATCCTATTTTATAAGTGAAACAAGACCTTATTTCACAATAATAAACCAATAAAAGATACTTTAAATATGTGAGACCTAAATATTTAAAATTGTAAACCCACTACTTGTTTAGAAAGATATATTAGACACCTAGACACAATTAAAGTAATAAAATAAATACAACATATTTATTTTAATCTAGATACATCCAATTGGGCAACTTTTATAAGGTATCTTTAAGGACAGAAGAGTTCTCCTATATTTACCACAATGGCACCGTAAAAGACAAAAGATTCACTAAAATGTAATGTTTTTGATTTCGTAAAATTTGTCAAATTGTTGTTTTATTCAAACAAAAAGATGTTATTTTACTTTTAAAAATAATTTTAATGAAGTTCCATGAGGTAAAAATGAATTTAAAATTTTATTTTTCTAGAAACATTATGTTTTGAATTTGGGACCGCCGTTCTGAGGAGTGCCTTAAATTTAAATATCATATTATTATTATTATATATTGCCTTTATGGTATGTCTTCTCGGGTGAAGTTAGAAGTAATTATACAGGATAACAGTGGGGAAACTGCTATCAGTTTAGGTAAGAGGACATAAATAGCAAAAGGTAGAAGAAGACCTGAAAAAAGACTCAACAAACCAATGTCACAAGAAAAGCCTTCTTCAGCAAAAAAACATTGTTAACAATAAAATAAACTAAAAGAACTGTTATGATGAAAAGAGTTTGAGAGAAATTTATGAACTGGTGTTGAATAATTTTTTTAAAAAACCTCATATTGAGGTCTAATCGAACACTCCACCCATATTACAATAAATTAGAGAAAAGCAAAAGAATTGACATAAATCTTCGTAAATCCCTGAATCATTCAAAGCTCATTTATTTTATTTCTAGACAAAACAATATTTTATAAAGTTCATCTGAAAAAACTGTTTCAGGTATTGTTATTTACTAAACAGAATGAAACATAATGAAAAATGCAGAGACATTTGTAGTGGAGAAGATTGCTGCGTCTATTTTTCTTCAATTATCAATGGTATTTGAGATTTACTTGACTTTTAATACAGAGAGAAGAAAATTAAAACAGGGATTATGGGTGAAGCCAGAAAAATTTCATTCCATGCTGAAGTAAGTGATGATGAAAAGTCTGCTTGTAACTCTACTCACTTCATCAATCGTGGAGGCCAGTCGCTGACTGTAAGGCTTCTGGCCGGGTGATTCTTCATCGGATGGGAAAGACAGTTGGCCAACTCTAGCATTCATACCAAAAGAACGGATTTGGTCATAAGCCATCCTTGTCACCCTTTGAAGGTCATCATGAGCACCTTTAAACAAAAAAATTATTATTTATAAATATCTCAAGAGTTGTTAATTGTTGCACTGTTAGGTGAAGACAGTTATAATCCAGATACTTTATATTATCAATGTATATTTTTGCACAACCCTCCTTTACCCCTTCCATATGCTAATGACTAGAAGATCACATCAGTCATTCAAACATGTGCTCACTAGGGCCTGAAATTATACAAACCTGCCTTAAAATACAATGCTGAAATCAAAGGATTTTGCTAATGCATATCCTGTAAATTTTTATCAAATGTGACCTATTCATCAGAGCTGTGCAACCAGTGTGCCGCAAGAGATCAGTATGACCCCAGTAGGAGAACATGGATAAATTTTATGGTAGGAATTAAATGAACTAAAAGAAAATTTTTTTAGCTTTTACCAAGCATTCCAACTTGTCCGGTAATGTATCCTGTGGGGGTTATTTTATAAATATGGTCCCAAAGAAACTGATGCGCCAACTTAACTCTTGCGCTGCACAATTTTTTTATCGAAGAGCAAAAAAGAGTGAGAGGTTGGGTTTATTAAAAAATATTTACATTTTTTTGTTTGGTTTATAAGACTAAACTTGGTAATCAAATGAAAGATAATTGAAAGGACTATATGTTTGTTAACGTATTTCTTTAGTTTAAATAAAACAAGTTACAGAAAAGAACCATAAAATGTGAAAACATTACATGCTAAACCATTTTTCCCCCAAACCCTATAATGTACGCATACCTCATCTTCACTTCTATAACTCAAATCCTCTAAAACTACTACTATTGGAATCATGCCATGAATCTAAATATAAATCTCTTCAATATCAAAAGAAATAGTATAAAACAATTCCAAAACTTTTTGAGCTGTTAATCATCCAGGAAACTAACTCAACTACTAGAGTAGCCATAGCAACAATAGAAAAAAAAGTGAAGAAAATCATTAAAATAATGCTTCAAATGACAACAAATAAACCTTTGTTTCCCTTATAAACAATGAAGTACCACTCTTCTATGTAAAGTCTTATTTAAAAATAGCTCTTAAAAAGTTTAATCGAGTAATAGCAAAGAAACAAACAGGATATTGAAGCAACGCAGAGCGCTTGGTCTGTGCTTTTGAGAACAGCGGATGAACGCAGTATGCGTTGCTCCACAGCGAAAGAGTTTTAAAAAACTAAGAAGGATGAACTACATTTTTAGGAGATGTAAGTATGGGATCGTCTGTCATGGTTTTGGAAGTTAGTTACCATGAGGCAAGGTGTATTGTGCATCAGAAAAAATTGCTATTTATGCAATGTTAATTAGATCAGAATGCATGGAAGAAATTCTATCTAAGATTTTTGTCTTTAATGTTAAAGAAGTATAAAAGTTTCCTCTCACTCATAAAGGAAGTGAAGATCATTGGCAGTCTATTGTAAGTTTTAGTGCATACTGGTGATAAAACATTTGTCTAATATTGTAAGATGCATTCAAAACTGATGACACAATGGACTATTTGTGTTACCTTTTAAATACAAAAATACCCTTTTCTGCTTTCATCAGGAATTATTGGTTCAAAAGAAAGCTAATGAACTTTTATCAAAGATCTTTTATAACAACTTTCCTTACATGTTAAAGAGAAATTTCTTTCTGAGGACTGAACTAGCCAGACGATAAAACTAAAGTTCGCAGAAGTTATTTAGATTTTTCTGGATTACAGAAATAGAAGAATAATCTCACATTCTTAACAAACTAGTTGCAATGCTGCTACAATTTTCCACCACTTTCAAATAAACAATGTGTCTTGACTCTCATCTTCATGAAAATTTATTATAAGCAGTCTTGCTGGAAAGACGTCAAAAGCTGTGCAAGATATTGGACCAAATATATTTCAAAATCTATGCTCAATTATCTCTATAGAAAAATTAAATATTAGGTATTATTTTAGGTGTTCCTTTTTTAAAAACTAATTTATTTTGTTTTTGCATATTTTTTTTTATACACATTCAAGCATATTTATTATTTTATATCATTTTATTTTATTAAGAATAATACTTTTAACACTTAACATTAATGTCACATATTTATTCGGGCCTCAAACATTTTGGTCAGTTTTTACTTATGGTGTGCCGCTGAATTCCGGGAAGTATCTAAGTGTGTTGTGAGTGAAAAAAAGGTTGTGGGGCACTGCTAATGATGACAAAGGAAAATGAAAAGTATCCGCCCCCCAACCCCACAATCAGGGAATTGATAATTTCCAAAGTGACCCTTAAAAGCAGTCTATTGTTTTCCATAGAGCAAATGCTCCTCTACATACCAGTGGAAACATGGTTAAATATCAAACTCTCAGCAGCCCGACCTCCCAAGGCCATGCACATTCTCTCAAACAGCTGAAAAAGAAATGTACACAATAGTTTTAGACAGAACTTCAGTTAAACCTGGACTGAAGAGATTTTTCATATAAGGACATGTTGGATGAAGTTGTTTAAAAATAGGTCATGAGTTACAATTGTGGGAAAGTTAAATTTTTTCCAATGTAGTCAACTATGTCATCAGCATTTTGATGAACAAGCTCTCTTGGCAACATTGTTTACAATGGATTCTTTTAATAATGAATCTAAAAAAAATAAAATGTTTAATATTTTTAAAATGACAGCCATTTTAAAATGAAGTCTCAGATGATTAATAAATTAGAAATGCAATTCTCATGCTTGGCTGTAAGTGACCAAGATAATAAAGAGGTAGTCACAATTTCTTAACACCATTATTTATTGTTTGAAATTTTGTGAACAACATTTTAATACCACCACCCCTCGCCCACCACCAACACCACTGACCTCTTCCTGAGTATAAAGTTTCTGGTCAGAAGGCAAGTACTGAGCAAACCCCAAGGCACTGTTGGTTCGTGGTATAATGGAAATCTGAAGAAAAAAATAGAAAACATTTTTATGGACAATCCTTTGCCTTAAGGCAAATTCAGAATGTTTAATCTGCTAAGTTACAGTAAGCTTAATAACAGATTGTTTGCAGCACATGGTGAAATTGTCAGGTTATAATGCATGAATACAGAGATATCTTTTTAAAACTTAATGAACTGCATACTCTAGTCACTGTTCACTCTGGCTTACATTCCTACATACATATTTTAAAAAAAAACAGAAGTTACAATGCAAGGATAGAAGTAAAAGCACATGATTGTGATTTTAAATTACAGGTCAGCAGAAGTTTCTTGCCTGTTCTGCATTACTTTACTTAAGTTAAATATTACTGTCTCAAAAGTTAAAGATGTTTTGCATAATGTTATAGTATACAAATACTAGCGAGAACCCGGCATGCGTTGCAATGCCATTCAATGAAAAAAGTGTTTGTGTTTTAATTAAGTTTTAAAGTTATTTTTAAATAGAAAATATTTATTGTTTTTTCCGTCTAGTGCGTACACAAATAAATTATAAGTTTTTTCGATGCGTGCGCAGGCAACATACAACTGTCCATGGATTTTCAAAGTTTAGTCCACACACTTGTAGCGATTCATCCACCCATGCAGTAGTGGTTTTAAATTATATTCATATAGCTCAAATATTTATTATTTTTAAAGTAAGACACCCGGCAAAGCAAAATTGTGAAATGGTTGTACTTATGTCACACACAAACTGAAATGTCGCGTTTATTTGATTGATTTATATTCACCCATGCAATATCACAGATTGAAATTATATTTGTATAGCTCATATAAGAAAAATATTATTTAGGGCCTCCGGTCCCAGAAGAAATATTTCAAAATGGATAAGCTAATTCATAAAACTTTACTGCGCACAACAACTTATAACAGTTTTATCGCAATCGTATGAATGTCTGTCTGCCTCTCTGTCTCTCTATATGTCTGTCTGTCTCTATGTCTGTCTGTCTGTCTCTCTGTCTTTTAGTCTCTCTATTTGTCTATCTGTCTCTCTCTGTCTGTCTCTCTTTCTGTCTGTCTGTCTCTCTGTCTAGCTGTCATTATGTCTGTCTCTCTGTCTGTCTATGTCCGTCTGTCTGTTTGTCTCTCTGTCTATCTGTGTATCGCTCTGTCTGTCTGTCTCTCTGTCTGTCTGTCTGTTTGTCTCTCTCTCTGTCTCTCTGTCGGTCAATCTGTCTCTCTGTCTCTCTGTCTCATTGTATGTCTCTCTGTCTGTCTCTCAGTTTGTCTCTCTGTCTATATGTCAGTATGTCTGTCTGCCTGGCTTTATGTCTGTCTCTCTGTCAATCTGTCTATCTCTATGTCTCTCTCTTTCTCGGTATCTCTGTCTTTCTCTCTGCCCTTCTGTCTGTCACTCTGTCGGTCTGTCTTTGTCCGTCTGTCTGTCTGTCTCTCTGTCTGTTTCTCTGTCTCTCTGTCTCTGTCTGTGTCTCTTTCTGTCTATGTATGTCTGTCTGTCTGTCTATCTGTATTCTCTCTGTATGTCTCTCTGTCTGTATCTCTGTTTGTCTATCTGACGGTATCTATGTCTGTCTGTCTCTCTGTCTGTCTCTCTTTCTCTCTGTCCATCTATCTATCTATCTATCTATCTATCTATCCATCTATCCATCCATCCATCTATCGATCTATCCATATATCTATCTATCTACCTATCTACCTATCTACCATCTACCTGCCTACATGACTACCTGCATGACTGCCCACCTTCCTACCTATCAACCTGCCCACCTACTTACCTATCTACCTTTTCATCTACTATATATCTACCCATTTATCTACCAATCTACCTACCTAAATACCTTGCTACCTGCATCGCTATCTATCTACCTACCTACCTACCAACCCACCTACCTATCTTTCTATGTACCTATCTATCCATCCATTCATCTATGTTTTCATTCACTCACCCACCTACACACCCTTCCATCCATTCATCCATCCATCAATCCGTCTATATATCTATTTACATATATATCATATATCTGTCTATTTGTCTGTATTTCTGTCTATCTCTCTAGCTAATTAAATCTATATTTTGAAAATTAAATTTTCACTTGTGTAAAATGATTGTGTTTTGATATTCATGGGTATAATTATGTAAATGTATTTACGTTTTGTTAACGTCGTTGATTTTCTTAATTGGTAAACATATTGTAAAATTACAATATAGCATCTATTTTTTTACAAATGTAATCTCATTTGACTGAAAGATATTGTCATCCAAGTAAAAATGTATAAACTCAATTTCCTATCCCAATATATATGTATCGAAGAAGGATAATTATTTAAAAATTCATTCTGAGGCTTATCTTGTGCTGCATTGGGCAAAATGTATCATATTACCCCCCACACACAGAGTTTAAAAAAAATAACAATCCAGTGGATTGTAACTCCTTTACTTACGCAAAAGAATTTTATTTCCTTTAATATGATTTGTTCCTATTACAATGAGTGATAAGTACATTAAAAATTGCAACAATTGAATTAATAGCATATTCTTATTAAAATTATTTTTAAATGTAGAGATTTTACTACTTTATAAATTTCATCCCAGCTTATTTTTGGAATGAATAAACAGTACAAACTTATTAAACGTTAAAAATACAAAGCTAAATTAGTATTTAAGTTTAGCAATTTAAAAAGCAATCAATGCTATTTATTAATTTTACTTATAAGAAGGGGAATGTAATCATCAGTTTTGTTACGCTCTTTTATTAAATCAGAGAACTTTTAGCTTTGGCTAAATAGGCAATTCGCACTATGACGTCATTTGCGTGATTATTTAGAACTAATTAATTTTAATTTTATTTCGCCTTATTGACAACGCGCTAAAGAAGGCACTAATAACAAATGATGTTTAGGTTTTCCCGATAAATGTGATTACTGTGAAATTCTTTGATCATATTTTTTCTATTTAATTTTTCATAACTTTTAAACGCATATAAATTGCTTAAGATAGTTCCTTAGTTGTTTCTTTATATGAATTTTTAATAATACTTAAACTTTTGCTAAAATATAAGCGGAAATATAATATTTTTTGCGCATGTAAATTTATTCCATTTCCGTAAAATAATAGAAAATAACTATGTTTGTTTTTAAGAGTCCGAACGTATCAAAATATTTTCGGCTCTTTGGCGTTATGTCCCTATAGCTCATTCTTATATATATATTTTCTTAAATTATACTCATCATTTTTTTCAATTGTTTTGTTTTACCAGACCAAATGTATAAGTTTAAAAACCACAGGTCAATCATTAGTATAAGCTAGTAAATATTTTGTCTTTAATTTCATTTAGTGACCTGGCTGGAAAAAATAATGGTGTTGTTTCAATAAGAAGCTATCCATACCCGAAGCAGGGCATCAGTATATTTAAGCATCCATCCGACAAGGGCATGGCCAGATTCATGATAAGCAACCACCTTCTTTTCTGTAGGTGACAGGAGGCGAGTTTTTTTTTCTACACCTTAAAATTTAAAATTCAGACTGTTATAAGAAGAAGCATGGTTCAACATTAGCTCAACACGAGTGCAGTATTTCCTATATTAGATTAGATTAAATTTTAAGAATATGAAGAGATAAAATCAATATAAATGGCATCTTGTTTCTGAGAAAACTGCTGAAAACAAATGAAATTTTTGTTTTTCTCTTTTAGTTTATCTCACAGAGATTCCTAGTTATTTTTGTCTAAACAGCAAAACAATTTTTTTGTCTTTTTGTTTAAAGAACACTTAACAATACTCAACAAAAACACTAACCAGCTATGACTCTTTCTACGGCATATTCAAAATCTTTTTTGTCAACAACTGGACTCTTCTCTCGAGCAGCATGTATGGCAGCCTCATTACAAATATTACCAATGTCAGCACCTGGTAAATAAATCAACAGTTTTTATATCAAATTTTTTTAGTAATTCAAAAAGTGTAAATATTTTTTTACAAAGTTCTCATTTTAACATTTTCTTAGATGAAAAATTATTAGAAAAAGATATAAGATGGTGTCATGCCATTTGTACAAAAGTCACCCTAAAAACAATAAAAATGCAATGGAATCTTTTCATTTCTAAATGGGCTATCGTAAGTATTTGTAATAATTTGCTATACTGGTTTATTTAAAGGTCAATGATTTTTATCAATATACATTGTCCACATACAAGTCTCGTGTAAAATCTTTAAAATTATTC
Organism: Omphiscola glabra; assembly: GCA_964017045.1. Taxonomy (NCBI): domain Eukaryota; kingdom Metazoa; phylum Mollusca; class Gastropoda; family Lymnaeidae; genus Omphiscola; species Omphiscola glabra. The sequence goes on along the minus strand of OZ024800.1, from coordinate 30,260,575 downwards.
CTGCATGACTTTCACTAATTTGCTGTTCACCAGCTAGAGTTTCATGATAAAAGATAATAGCATTTTGGTTGATACGCAAAACTATTATCCATATTTTAAATGAGATCCATATTATATATTTGAGACACATAAATTCTTACCTACACCTATTTCTGTCTTACAACTTACCACTCATGCCTGGTGTGAGGCGAGAGAGAGTTCTAGCATAAGTTTCAGCCGGTTGAGCCAGCTTCAGCTTGTTTAAGTAAACAGTGAAGATTTCTTCCCTCTCTATCATGGTGGGGAGGTCAATCATTATGTGGCGGTCAAAACGGCCTGGACGGAGCAGAGCCTAAATGGATAAATGAAGAAAAAATTTACATTGAAATAATAAAAAGTTTATGATACAATTTAATACACAGCTCATGTGCAAGGGAAACCACTTGTAGATTATTGCTTCTGTTGGGCATAAAATTAAATGGTTCATATTGTAAACACAAATGCGCTTCAAATTAACCCCTTTCAGTCGCGTTGCAGCTCTCCGGCCCTAATGCATCGGCCGCATTATGGCCCAATCCCGCCGTAAACAACATACCACTTTCAACATTGCCCAGTGAAGGTAACTCTTCTTCTGATGGAGTTATGGAGAGGGCATTTATAAACAGGCAGTGCCAGGCTCTTGCTTTGTTGGGGTTTGATGGCTGTGACCTTGATTTTATGCTAATTTGGATACTTTTACAATAATGCAATGTTGACAGTAGATCTATACGGCGTTTGCCCATCTATGTCGCTTCATAGAAATAGATGCAGAAATGAAATTGGAGATAAAAGTAATGTTGATATGAATTAGTTCAACATTTTGATATCCAAGATGGGTCAGAAGATGAAGACAATTTTAATAATCGGACTGGTCTAATCAATTGCATTCAACTGACATTGAAGAATTATAGGTAACTGGTCCTAATTTTGACTAATTGTACTTAAAATACAATAATCAGTAATTGATTTATGAATGGATGAAAGATTGATTTTTAATTAAAAAAATCAAGTTTAACTTTTGGTCAAAATGGTGTTATTTCATTTTGCTAGGTACTGAAGGTTATTTCTTATTGGGCGCTTAAATATGGAAAGGGTTAATCAACTCATTAACCAGTATATCCTTTCAGCTAAGGACAAACATTGCACAGGACAGGGTCATGATAATGTAATGCAGTCCACTGTCAAAGATAACAGACCTTGTCCAGTATGTCTGCTCTGTTGGTGGCAGCTAGCATGATGACACCTTCCTGGGTGTTTATGCCATCCATTTCTACAAGCAGCTGGTTGAGTGTGTGTTCATCTTCACCCCCAACACTAGCAGAACTGTGGCATCAAAATAATAAAATATAATGAGATGATAATTTGCAGCTTTCACTGTCTGTTCAATGAAATAGAAATGAAAACTCACATAATTCTGTTATCAAGAAGATGTGCTCTTTTTAATTTTGAATTACATTGATTTATATATTTATATTTCTGTCAAAAAGACGTGGAATTAAGTTAAAAATTTAAGATTTAGTTGTGGAGTTTGAGCAATGTTTACTGACCCGCCCCTACTGCGACCAATGGCATCAATCTCATCAATGTATATGATACATGGGGCTTTGTTTCTTGCTTCTTTAAACAAGTTCCTCACCCTGGCTGCACCAACTCCTGTTGAGAACAAACCAAAAATGTCTAGTCAGTGGCATCACAAGTCTTGGTGGCACCCGCTGTAGCAAACTGTTGGTGTCACCCCCTCTAAACATTCCTATGGACATCATCCCAGTCTGACTGCTCTGGTAGCACCTTGTTCTGGTGACTTTTATGATACCAACTAAACGCTTCTGTGTGAAGAGATAGATTTCATCCCAGGTAATTGAAAAAAAAATTAGTTCACACTGAGTCCCCCAAGTACTGTTTTGGCAGCATGCATAAAACTTATATTTATTACATATCAATCTTACCCCCAATCATTTCCACAAACTCAGAGCCTGCCATGGCTAAGAATGGAACTTTTGCCTCTGTAGCTAGGGCCCTTGCCAGCAAAGTTTTACCACAACCCGGTGGGCCTAATAATAGAGCCCCTCTGGGAGTTTTGGCACCAAGATTCTGTACACAAAGAATTTAAATTTTTTTAAATATATAAACTAAAACATGAATGAATAATTAAATATCTTAAATGTATCACACTTTCCTTCACAGTCACTGGTTATGTTAATGGCATTTCTCTGACATAAAAACTTTGATTTACCTTGAATTTTTGTGTATTAGTCAAGTAGTCAACAAACTCCATTATTTCCACCTTGGCCTCCTTCAATCCAGCCACATCCTTAAAACTCACAGCTTTAGAACCTTTGGATGCGATATCCACTCTGGTGAACTTCGCTTGTCGGATGCCACCCTTGATGAAAGTAAATATAAATCAAACAAAATGCTACTCTTGTAACTCTTACACATTAATATGTTCCTTTTGTGAAAACAGTAATCGAGTATATCTGCTTCCACTTAAAATATTGTATTCTTTCAACCTTCATTGCAAACTAAATGCTCATTTTAAAAGATTTATTGCAGAAATAATTGCCTAAAAACATCATTCATTACACAAAAGAATCTATCATATATTAATCATACATAAATTATACCTTGATCTGTTATTTAACTTTTAAAAACTTGATAAAAACTTATAGATATATTTTAATATTATTTATGTCTTAGCATGATTGAGTTAGACTTGTTCAAATTTTTTTAAATATAATTTAAATTATTAAAATAGTTGATAATTGATGATGTGGGTAAGACTTATTGAAAAATATTCAATAAGTCCTTGAAAAAAATTACAATTTGTCAGAGAACACTTACAGAGAAAATATCCATCATATCTGTCATGCTGCCATCTTTTCCTTTCATGAAAGAGTTGAAAACTTGACGAACGAAGAAAAAGAGTACAAGCCCTACTGCAAGCTGCATCACTAGCATCACCCATGAGCTGAAGAAAATCATTTTTACTTTTCAAGATTTAATGACAAATCTTTGACAAAATACTAAAAATATTAGAGGGTTTAAATGGAAAAAGGGAGATAAATGAGTTAGATCCGTAACAGATAAGCTTTTCTTAAGTTTCAAGATTGCTATATACTGAACAGATATTTATCATTGAAGCGTGCGTGTATCTGTGTGAAAAAAAAAAAGGGGGGGGGGGGGGGTGGCTTAACAATGTTTAGAGGTCAAAATTAGATTAATTAAATAGCCTACTTAGGGTAGCCATATTTGATAGGTATTCTCTCCTTGAGAGGCATGCCCAGTTCATCTTCCACTTGTCTAATTTTCTCCTCAAAGTTGAAACCTTTAGGAATTTTTATCACGTATCGACCATGAGCTAACTGAAATATTTATTAATAGTTTTGATTATCTTCAAAAAAATTATTTTGCTATTTTAAATTGAAAAGTTTAGATATTTGATTTCAGCATATCAACTGTTAATTTTTTTTTTCTTAATTTTAAAAAGGAAAATTGAAAATTCAATAGTTTGGTGAAATGTATACCCCTAACTGCTTTTGTGTATTTTTAAGTATAATAATTCAGACTCTGAAATTGAAGCATTTTTTTTACAATCATCAAACAAAAAATCAATAAATAAATAACAGGATCAGTCAAGTGTTAACTGTGCCACAACTTGACAACCAAATTTCGTAATTAAGCAAATGAACATTCACATGGATAATTACCTGGCCTTTTATTATGGCTCCTTCATGAACTTCTATAACAGCAATGTCCTCACCACCCTCTTCATTCGAAAAGTGTAAATAAATGCTTTTAACCTGAAAACAGTATAAAAATGCAGAAAAACATTAATTCATTCATGGGTTTGAATGTGACATATTGCTTTTTTACTTTTTAAGAATTAATTATTTATTTAAAGGAAAAGATAATTAAAATTCATGCATAACTTAAAATAATAATATTAATGAAAACTTATAAAATATAAGAAATTAAATAATTATAAAATGATTGTAAGCATAACACATTTCTTTTAAATTATAATTTGTTTTTTAAATATTATCAAAGAAAAGTGCAGATGGGAAAATAATTCATTAATATATAAATAATATATATATTTGTTACTATCAATGTGTACATAATTACCTCTCCTTTTAATAAAATATTATGGTAAAACTCGCTCCATGAAATGTATTTGACTGATGAATCTTGCTCACGTGTACTTGGGGTCAAAATCCATGCAACCACAAGAACAGTAATAAACGTGTAAAGAGAACGCATGAACTCCACTGAAATAGGAAAGGCTATTAATGCAGATATTGTGCTTCTGATCAATCCTTGGCAATGTGCCATTGGAAGCACTGACCTGATATCTCATTCTTGAACAAATGCTATCAAGTTGTATATAACCCTAGTACTAATCATAGCAACATGAGGAACAAAGGATCTAATCCAGTCAATAACATTTTATATAGTAGCCTATGATTCACATTCAGAAACTTTTATATTATTATAATAAAACTAAATATTGTTCAGAGACAAACACAAATATTTTTTTGGTATGAAAGAAAATAATTTCAATTAAAAATGTATGCAAGTTCAAAAACAGCTACATTTAATTAACTTGCCAAAAATCTTTTTACAATATTTGATTTGCAGCTGATTTGAGAATTGTTGAACTAACTTTTTTTCCTAGCCTCTTCCTCCTCTTCATCTTCAGGTTTTTCTCCATCCTGTCTGCCAGTTTTATCTTTGCCATCAGTTTCAGTATTTTTCTTATCAAATTTGTTTTGATTCTGGTTATCAGTTGAAGTATACAGTCTGATAGAAGGGTCTGGAGAACATACACAGATTGACTCAGTTTAAATCTTAAAATTTAAAACAGAACAGTAATCAGGAGAATTCAATATATTAACTGATTTCATCAAATAAGAAGTAACCATCTTAACTTTAATTTCATCTACTGAGCATATTACCAATACATGATGACGGTATTTGCATTTTGTTCAAAAACAAATTAGATCTCAGAATCAAAGAAGAAAGTGCTTTGATCTGTTCTATTATGTTGCTTGAAAGCTGAAAAAAAAAGATTAAGAAAAAAATATGATTTAAAATAATAATTTCACTTAATTAGGTCAAAAGGAAACAAAAACCAAAAAATCTCAATTTCTTTAACTAAATTATTAGCGAATTCATTAAAAAATCAAGAATAAACAACTACCTTTGATGTTATATTATGTCTGCAAATAGAGCCAGAATAGATTGTTGTTAGTTGTGACAAAAGGTTTCTGCTGCATTTTGTTCTAAAACATCTCTGTTGTAAAAAATGTCTGTAATAAGCCGGTATTAACACATGTTTCCAAAGAAGTTTTCGGGAACTATAATGCAAGGCTTTATTAATTAGCTTGTCCATCTGGAGGAAAAACAGAAGTAAAGTTACAGTTGTAAATTAAATTTTATTTTTCAGTACAATGCAATTTAAATATGATTACATTTCTACTTATAAATTGCAGTAATGTAATGATTCTAAACATTTAATATTTTATCTTAACTGGACTAAAATATGATAATGGATTGTAGGGCTCTAATTTGGAGAACTTAAATTAGGTGGTAACCTATTACATTAAATTTTTTGAATACTTTTTGGTATCTATTCCTTAAATTTTTTATTTTAACTTATTTATTCAAGTCTTATATTAATATTATGTAGGGCTAAACTCCCTCAGTGGCCTTAGTCTTAGAGTGAAACATTATGTCAAAAATATAACTTGACATAATACTATTTGGTAAATGGTAAAAATGATTTGATATTTCTCAGTCATGTTGAAGTGTTAATAATATATTAATGATAATGACATGAATTATATAGTCTAGGCAACTTAATTAATTAATTTTCTCAAGCTAATATTAGACTTGAAAGTAAATGAAATAAATAACAGTTTACATTGCTTGTTTGTATTTAAGTAGGCTGAGGTCCTTACAATTAGAATTATTATTAGCCTACTAAGACTAAAGGAAGCCTACTTTTAACTTATCTTAAAGTTCAGTCATACCACAAAATTAAACTGAAGCACTGAAGGCCTGCAACAACAATCAGTACTACTTTAGTGTATGGCTAATGACATAGTTGAAAGAAAGTGTCTATTGGTAGTCTACTTCTAGAGAGCTATTGGTAGTCCAGCCAATCAAAAATCGGATCTTTAAAAACCTGCTTTCAATGACGCTGGTTAAGTATTGCTCCGTTCATTTATTACTAGCTCGTTCTAATGACAACACCTCTGCACTAATTATAAAATCTACAGTTCTGTTTTAACACTGTCTGCTGTAGCCTTTATAATTTAAATTATAATATAGACCTAATATATATAGATGCATAATACTAGGGGGAAGGGGATCATAGTCTGAAAAAATTATACCCAGCTGTAAATTTTGTGTGTGCTAATTATTATGATTGAAATTATAAATTAAAATAGGCCTAAAATATCTATAACTACTATAACAATAGTTTTACTGCATACAAAGTGTGCATAATAAAAAAAATCTTGTTACTTTAGTTAAATGAAACTGTATAATAACGTTATTAGGCTTAAAGATGACAACATAAAACAATAAGCTTAGGCCAATCTTTGTTATGGAACATGGTCATGTGACACCCCCCCTCCCCCCTTTTTTTAATTTTCTGTTGGGAGCTAGGCCTACTGAGTATTATTTACACAATTGAGCCCTTGCTAACTTATAAAGGCATCGATATTCTTATGTACAATTAAACAATTTCATTGGGTATATTGTGCATCTATAACACAAATTAATTTAACACCTTGGAATCACTATTTACTATTAATTTTTTAATGCTATGTATAATCAATGTTTAAAACTGCACAGAATCGGATGAAAACATAAGCTGCAATACATAAAATAAAATATATACAAAGAAAGAAATATAAGTGTGTTTATTATGTCCGAAAATCAAATTAAAGAAAATTTACGAGACAAGACATAAAATATAAATTTTGTTGGCACCCCGACAAACATTTTTTTGGCAACATAAGAGTGATTTCAGTGATGTAATAAACAAAACTACCAATACTTAGACTCAGTCAATACTGCACTACATCAATCTATCACCAATAGGTGGGGTTTTTTTTATAGTAAACTACCAATAGCCGCCTAGAAGCTACAGGTAGTGGAGTACCAATAGCTCTCTAGAAGCTATTTGTAGTTTACTACCAATAGCTGCAGCCTAGTTGAATTGAAGAGGCTATTATTAGTCAACTCCATGCCATTGATAGTCTAAAATCAAAGAATCTAATCAGATGACAGTGGCCTACTAATAAGTTACTTAGACTTAGTAGGCTACTGTCATCTGATTAGTGCTTCAGTTTAATTTGGTAATATGACTAAACTTTAAGTTAAGTTTGGGTTAAATTTTAAAGTTAAAGTACTTAAAGTGTCTGAATCTAAGTTAATTAATAATTAAGTTACACAACACTACTTCACTGACACTGACAACACTCAAAAAATCATGATTGAATTTGAACTCACAACACTGTCAATCTCATTCAACTCTCAAGTTATTTTTAAATGTTGATTTTCATCGCATATTAAATGTAGGATAGCCTATTTTTGTATGTTTGCATTCCGTTACATTTATTTATACTACACTCAGTGCTGCATTTTTTTAAAATCTATTTCAGTATGATTCAGTTACTGTTGGTGTTTTGCCTTGTCAATGACATTAAATAATTAAAAAAAGCATTAGAGTAGCCTACCTTTAATCTAAATTTCTAGAAAAGAACCAATCGTATGGAACGTTATAAAGTGAAAGGAAACTGCATTCTTTAGTCTGCTACACCAATCAGATTTAGCGTTAAATCCTGCTTAAAGTCGAAACCATTTACTCAACAAGGTGGATACTCAACATTTTTTACGGATGTTTAGTTACATTACGCACTATATGCGATTTTAATATATTTTACAGTGAACTTGAGTTATTTTAGTACTTAGAGATATGAAAAATGTAACAATTCGTTAAAGCACTTTTCTTAGAAAATTAGCTTAAAATGTGGAATGTTCGCGGATGCATCATTTTGGTAATGGCGGCCATGCTTGCGTTGGAATAATAGTAAAGCAAAAGCCGATTGTATTGTTTTCGAACTTGCTTTAGATCTCTGGAGGCGCTTCCTTATTGTTCAATACATTCTTTCTCCTTCTTGTTTGTTTAGACATCGTTAGGAATGTGAATAAACTCTTATAAAATGTCTAAGTCCTATGTGTGTTACAATAATTTGTTATGTGTTTAATGAACTCAATGTAGGTCATGACCCCATTTCGGCATTTATTACGATAAGGGATTACCTGAAGAGTATGGTCCATGGTCATGGTCATAGCTTTCTCCGTAATATGCAAATGAAAAGTGATATAAATGTATCTATATTTGCTTGATTTTTTGGGATAGAGATGGTTTAGCAATCACCAGTCATTGTATGTGCTTCCGGGTATTATTGATTGACGGGTGAGAACTTTCAGAACATGTCAGTTAGTCAGTACTCGGTCAGTACAGTACAGTACAGTAGGCAGTCAGTAGACCAGTAATAATATATTAGTATTATTATTAGTATAGTTATAGTAGTGTATAGTATAGTTATAATACTCCGTATTAGGAATCATTACCCTTAGGAAGTAGGCCTTATTCTTATCTTTTTAAAAAAATTGTGAATGAGTTAAGATTTTCTCAAATTTAGTTTTTTTAAATTATCCATGCCATGACATGTGACTACACAGTTCACTGACTGACTAAAAGTAAAAGACTTTACTTTACTTTAGTTGAATAATTACTGATTTTTTAAATTTACAAGGTATACTCTTCTAATTACATTAATTTTTAAGCTACATATTATCAGTATCATGTTATGCACAGCATATTATCATTATGAACCATGAAATCTAAACTTAGCTTAAGTCTCTAAGTTGAATGAACCTTTGGCACGGACTAATCCTAATTATAAATGGTAAATGTGCAGTTAGGGGCATGGGTTTTTTCAAGAGTTGTTGCACTCACACCCTTAGAGCATTGACGTCACTTTGGAGAATCCCAACACTGTACTTAAGGTGACAGGACCAACAGTTGGACCTGAATGACAAGAATGATAGCTTTCCCATTTTTCACTGTGCATTAGGCTACTAGGCCTATTAACTTCTACAGACCTGTTTACTCTTACAATTTTGGCATACAATGTATGATTTTGAGATTATACAATATATAAACTGTTTATTGTACTATTAAGTCAATTAAGATAATGTATTGAATGATTTTGTGAAGCTATTGTACGATTTTAAGAGTTTGAGGGTAAACAGGTCTGCTTCTAAAACATAATCTGACAATAGATACAGTTAATATCAAACAAATTAAAATGAAATTTGCCATTGAGTTATTATTAAAATTCAACTTAAAGGTTCAAAGGAAATAAAAGGAGAAACTAATCCATGCTGATAAACCAAGATGAACACCGGAAAAAAGAAGTGCATGGTTAAAAAATGCTGGTTTTTTATTGGTTGAAAATGAATGATGTATGTGTATGCTATTCATTTCAATAATGTTGCAATTTAACAGGACATTTCAACACAATTTTCTGGGGGGAGGCGACCCTTCCCCAAATAACTCCCACCAATGTCAATACAAAAATAAGAGACAAAATAATTTCTGGGCAGGAGACCCCTTCCCCCTACTTTTAAGACAGAAATTTTAAAAATTCAGAAAATCAAAAACAGAGCTAAATTTCAAAATCTTTTGAAAAATGGAACTGTGGCCGATAGTTGACCAGGGGAAACCTCCATGACCTATGCTATATACTGTGGAAGACATCGCCGGCCCTGCCTTTTATATATTAATAATTGTTTTGTCAATTTTCACAGTTGAATATTCATCTTGTTTCTATGTATATATTTATATATACAGAATGGGAAGGGTAGGTCTTTTTTTAAGTTTACCCTAAAGGCCTTAAAAAAAGTCGAAGCAGTGGCATCATTAGCTCTAAGGTTGGTCATCAGTCCAGTAAACTGTTTTATCCTCTTCCCCTCCCCAAACTTTCCTCATGGATTTCCTCTTAAGTCTTCCTGTACAAGACTATTCAAAATCAGCTGCAGTACTGTTTGTAAATTAATTCACATCACCAAATTCTTTTCATTTGATAAAATCGAACATCAGAAAGGCTTCACTGCCCCATGACAGATCTCTAATAGGTTAAATTTAAATGAGTTTCAGTTTTGAGGATCACCTCAAATGTAGGCAATCCCTCACACTTATTTTTAATTATCTAATTTTTCCCTCCCTACCTCCCTTTTTTTTGCTAGGCTGACATTCAAGGATATTGCCAATTTGTCAACATACTTAGACCAAGAATTTATTATTGTCATAGTCATTTTTTCCACTTAGATTTTGGCTATTTTAAGTTGGTCACAAGGCTAGTAGTCTATTTATACTTCAGTTATGGGGAGAAAAAACTGAACCCTTGGCTTAAATCATGGGCAGATAAATTTAAAACAGGATGAGTGATGTAAATTAATCTCATGTATCTTAAAATTATTTTAATTATTATTTTTTTTTTTTACCCACAGATTCATCTACTACACATCATGGCTTTCTTGACAGTTTGTTTGTATAGTCTTTGTCAAAATCTTCCAGAAACCTGATGGTTCCCCCTGTAAAGCAATTTTTGTGCTGTTTGTTGTTGTGTTCTATTACCTACCCACAAGCGTTTGAAGAAACTCAGGGTAGAAGTAGTGGAAATGTCAGAAAAGAAATCTCCCCCTCACAAGGTTAGCCTACTTAAATTTTCACTATAGTAAAAATGTAAAGCAATGTTCACAACAAGGATTTGTTGCAGGCATAAATCCTAGATACTTATTGCCAAAATACCTGAATACTTACTTCAGTTGTTTACAGAAACATATTTCAGCCACAAATCCCTCCATGTGAACTTAGCTAAGCTGTTAAAAAAATAAGTTTATTTTTTTTAAAATTATTTTGTAAAAATAAAAAATATTTATGTTCTACCAGTAATTATTTTGTTATTCATTTGCATATTTTATTTTTATGGGTGCTGTCTCTGAACAGAAAGTGATGATCGTAGGATTTAAATAAAAAAAATTTTTTTATTACATCAGGACAAAGCATCCACAAGCAAATTGTTACAAGCGGACGGCAAAGTAAACAAGAGAAAACTAACATTGCCAACCTCCCCAACAGAAGAAGATGGTTAGTTTATATTTAAAATTTCTACAATTTATTTAAGTTGATGATTCTCAGGAGAATTTTTTTTTATCTATACCAACAAAATTCATAAATCTTTTAATGAATATTGCTATTTTGCAGATAAAAAGACTCAGCAGCAGCAGCAACAGTTAAAGCGAAAACGGCCCAACATGCCAGAAGGTTCTCCAGAACATGTGGGAATAGGATCACCACGGGGAGCTGGGGCTGTCTCTCGTCTTAGTGTTCCATTGTCAGAAAGGCAGCAGATGGCCCTTTTAATGAGAATGCAAGATGAGTCTAGTGTTGGAGGTAAAATTGGTTTTGAATGTTAGACAATCTTTGCATTACATTCTTTAGTCAAAAATGGAGATTTCTTCTCTGTAATTTGTTCCAAAAATTAACCCCTTATTCCTATTTAAATGACTTTCATTTCATTAAAAAATATTCTGGTTTCTGATACAACTGATTATAGATTATGGTTGTTAAATACCATTACAATGTTTAAAGAATGTACTCTTATTATTTGAAAATATGGCTAGTTGATAAACAGTACACAACAAAGGGACAATACCATTGATTAAATACAGTAATAACAGAATGATACCCAAACTAGTGCTAAATAAAAATATTAATTTATTTAAGCTAACTTTAAAATACAAAATCAAATATCTAAAATTCACTTACAGTCCAGCAATGAACTGGTAACGGTACAATATTGGGGAGATGCCCACACATAGAACAAATATGATATACAAATCTTAGTTTTATTAACTTCACTCGTATCCTAATCTCTCTCAATCAATCAATCCATCTATCTCCCTCTGTCGATCGGCTCTATTTATAATCTCTCATAGAGACTATTTCAGAAAGGGTCCAGACGAGCTCTCTCGATCTGTCCCTGGTGCCTTCTAGTCAGTTCTATATAAATCTGTCAGATGCGTTGTTTATATCAATCAAGTCCAGTTCAGTTGAGACAATTTACAATTAGGCCACATGTCGCATAGCCAAACTTGGGGTCACCCAAAGTATACGCACAAGAAACATGCGACATCTACCATAACAATGGTGGTTTTGAATAATCTGTAATTGCCAATTTTGCAGATGTACAGCTATATTTTCTTGCAAATCAATCTGTTAATCAGTCTTTATAACTTTTAATGTTGTTTTCAATTAAATTTGAAACAACAAATTAAAAAAATTTTAAAATATATACATTTTATATTCTCTATGAATCTGAAGAAGATAATACTTTGATTATTTATACAATTTCATGGTTCCTATTTCAAAATTGGGAATCATTTTACAAATCACAACAAATTTAAAAACAATTCTTTTTTTTTTTTTTTTTGCAACATACTGTTAATAAATGTAAATATTGCAGTGTTATAAATTTGTTATTATTTATCCTTTAAAAACTAAATAAAATATTCGAAATTCGTATGAGTAATTAAAATTTGATACAACATTAACAGTGCTTAAGGTGCTGGGAAATTTGTATACTGTCATGTACAAGATTCCTTAAATTAGTTTCCTAAAGTACTGGTGAGAGCCATGGGTGCTGGTGTAGAAAGTTCTGAGTTTTTTGGCTTGTTATGGTCATATTTATTTTGTCGATTATTATAATGAAGCCTTATTGTTTATATTTATTTCAAGACTCCAATCTTTCAGCTCACTGTTATGTTTACATATTTTACCCAAAAGGTTAATTATTATTGCAATGTTGCCCCTAACTTTTGTAATACATGAACTGTGATCTTTTTTTAATTCTATTATTATTTTATCCTGGTCCTGTGCTAGGGAAAACAAAAAGCTGTAGTAATTATTTCTTGTCCTTAGATGCTTCACCAAAATCCCCTTCATCGGGTAACCAGGTGACCTCGACAAAACGGACACCAGCAGACAAGAAAGTCAATAAGCGCAATGAGCGTGGTGAGGCAGCACTTCACATGGCTGCAAAAAAAGGAGACTACAGGCAAACAAAACGTCTGCTAAAGGCTGGAGCCAGTGTAAATATGAAAGATTATGCTGGTTAGTAATGATTATTTCACTTATTAGGATAAATTAACTGTGTGGATGAAATAGTTTGTATATTTTGATCTACTAGCAGTTGCTTTCATCCTTTTAAAAACAGATTAAACTCTTATTGACGCAATGCTTCGGAAATATAAACTATTTTTTTAAAAAATCATTTGCAAAACAATTCAATTTTAGTTTTTTTCATGACAAACCTGTTGCTTGCATTAGATAAAATCTTAATATATGAGATGAGAGTAGTGTGCGAGACGCATTTTTTTACTAACATCACATGCTACATTTTAATTTTTACAGGTTGGACAGCTCTACATGAAGCATGTAATTCAGGAAACCTCAAGGTAGCTAAATACCTACTCAAAGCAGGAGCTGATGTCAATGTCCAAGGGTTCGATGATGACACACCTTTGCATGATGCATCTAGTAGTGGACATCGCAAGGTAGCTGGACCACTACGTATAACTAAAATATTGCATTTCTTGACAACTTTGCATTACACGTGTTTATGAATGTTACAGAAAACATTGAAAAATTTAAATTTGAAATGCTATATTAACATTGATGACAGAAAAGCTTCATATGTTTTATGCTCATTTGAGGCATTTATAAAAGTAATAATAAAGTTAATTTGAAAATCGCGCTTCATCCCCAAAGGCTCGAAGCGCAGTACAAAGTCAACCATATTAAAAGAGAAATGAGACAATCTATATTTTACCACATTTAAATACAAAACACAACATTACAAAAACTATATACGAGCACACCCATTCAAAGTCTTTCATCCCTTGCAACCATAAAAACACAAGCCAATATACATCTAGGAGATAATAGCTAGCTGGAAAAGATGGTAGACAACATCACCCCAGCAAATGTTTGCGAAATAGATGTTTTCGAATCGGTTTTAAAAGACTCCAGTGTCTGGCTGTTTCTGAGAGCGACAGGAAGGGTGTTCCAAATAAAATATGTAGATATTAGGTTTGCTCATCTGCAGTCCTTGTTTTTAATTACAGTACTTGTTCGTATATTTTGTGCCTATATAAATAATGAGAATCGGTTTCATACTTTCTTTTTCTTGTTTTTTATTGAAAGCATTATTTTAAAAATGTTTGAACAATACTTTTTGTAATTTAATTTAGTAGATAAAAAACATGTTTAAATTTCATTTTACCTATCTTACCAAATGATTGAAAAGGTTTAATAGTTTTTAATGAAGCTGTGTATTCAAGTCTTAAAACAGTTGATTTACACAAAAATAATTTTTGCAGTTAGTCCAATTGCTGCTTAGCCATGGGGCCAATCCCATGCAGCCCAACCTGAAAGGTAAGACTGCCATTAATGTTGCATCCTCTGCTGATATCGAAGCATTATTGCGGGGCACCAGCAGTTACAGCAGCGACATTGACAGTCATAGTGATGGGTCATCTTCTGATAGTAACTCTTCAAGCAAAGATGAGGATCGCAGTAATATAGATGATGGCAAGTCATACATTTTAACGATACCATAATGTTGTTCTAATAAAAACATTGCTAAATTAAGGTGGCTTGTTTAGCATAACATTTGAAAATTACTTATAAAAAAATTATATCTTAATCTTAGCAAGATTTTTTGAATTATTTTCATAATTATAAATGTATTTGTTTCAGATTTCAAGTCACATGGTATTCCTGTTAAACCAGAGGTCCTGTTATCCTCAGGACCATCCTCTTCAATCTCTTCAACTGTTGGTCCATCAAGCTCATCAGTAGGCTCGATAGCGAGTCTAGGAGTTCGTAGGCAATCTGTGCCTCCATCGCCTGATAAAATGACAGCCTCAACCCGGCTGCTAATGAAGCTTCAGAGCAAAAAGTCTTCATCGTCGTCCTCTTCAACAACAGACGAGCAGCCAAAGGCAGAATGGGACGTACTTAGTGTGGATGCTGGGTGCGAAGTTACATCGGAAGGTGACACCGGCAGCACAAGGGTGTTGTTTGATCGTCCTCGAAACATTAAAGGGGAAGAGTCTAGAATAAGTCAGTCTTCAATGCTTAAGTTAAATCGTGGATTGGCTGTTGATTCTGACGGTTGTCCAGATTCAACTGTTGCACCTGCCAGTGTGTCCACGCTCTCATCGGCTCCTTTAGAGCGAACTGTGACGGAGCCATTCACCCCTCGTGGTCTTGAGAATCTCAGTAATAGTGATGGAGAAGAGCATAGTGATGTGTTTACCTCTGCTTCAACCAGTAACAATAAGACGTCAGCTACTTTCAATGCCACCAGCTCAAATTTAGGTACCTCTAATGAAATTGTCAAGCAGCAGGCGCTGCAGCCAACGTCATTGTCTCAGCAGACACGGCTCCAGCAACACTCTGTGTCAGTTCAACAGCAGCAGCATTCTCAACAAAACATTCCTGGCCAGACAATCAGCACATATCATGGGGTGCGGCACACTCCAAAGTTACCCAGCATGGCACAGACATTAACTAGCTCAAGTATTGGCCTGGAACTTTCGGGAGTTTCATCGTCGTTTCAACCCTCGTCAACAACATCATCACTTTCTCGCATCGGGCCATCTTCATGTCAGTTTTCATTAGTTTCATCATCGTCTTCAGCCTCCTTGTCATCATCTGCAGTATTGGGTACTGGTCTGTTACCACACCATCAACAGCAAATGTCATCATACCACCATCAAACAGGCCATACAGTGTCCACTCCATCAAGCACAGCTCATTTACCCACAGACTCAAGACCAGGGGCTTTGCCTCCCTCTTTACTCTTTCAGCCTTTCCCTTCCAGGGGAGCAAAGGGAGGCGGAAGCATAGTTACTGGTCTCAGTGACAGGGCTATAGCGGCTTCTGGGGGCACCGTTGCAAATAATTCATCATCTGTTCCTACCACCACATCAGCTCCCACCACGACGCACTTTCCATCCTTTGAGATGAACAGATTGTCCATCCCTCGGGTGGAGGACAAATCGGACACAAGCAGCTGTGATTCTCCTCTTAGAGTTGACCAGGAGGATTCGAATCCTGCTCCGTCAGAGCATGGTAGTAGGCCATCTACTCCAAAGGTACCTCCTCTTAAGATAATCATGCCACCCAAAGTAGGAGGCCCCTCTGCAAATATTTCTAAACCTTTGGCCAAACCCGCTCTTCCATATGTATTAAATCCCATCACAGAGAGTGAAGGCTGGGATGGGGTGGAAGATGGTGGGCCTAGGACACTGCAGAATTGTTCTGCCCCCTCCACCCAGGATGGTGTGGATTATTGTGTGTCTCGTCCTTCCTCTAGATCTGGTGCAGGTGTTTCATCCTCAGAAATGGGAGCAAAAGGAGAACAAAACATTAGAAACTTAGATGTAGAGGAGTCTGCATCGAGGGAGAGTGACCTGCGTGCAGAACAGACGGATGGGTCAGGTGGCAAGTCAGATGAAGGCAAGGAGAAGAGGCCTACAAGAACTCTACGATCACACACTGCCATGATGCAGCAGCATCAGAAAGAAAAACCTTCGGATAAGGAGAAGAATGGTATGTATTTAGGTTAAGGCTTACTTATAAGGCTTAAAATTTAGTCACATTTTCTTTATTTCAAGAGCAAAAAAAAATTTAATTTGTATGTTTTCCTACTGTTGAGGAAGTATAAAAAATAGTACCTTTTGCTCTCTTTAAAGTGCTATTTTCAAATTTCTCACACAAATAAGATTTAAACACATTGTCATAGTTCCCGGCTTTTTACAATGTCAGCTGTCTTCATTCCCGGCTCATAGCTCATTAGGCCTACCACTTTTATATACTAATTTTAGAAATAGCCAAGATTCAGTAAAACCTTTTAGGTATATTCCTCAACTGAGTATGAGCATTGCATTGATTTACTTTGAAATGCATTCAATGGGTTTTATTCCACTTATATTTTTAAGGTAATTTTAAAGACATTAAAATGTGTTGCTAGAAGTGAGTTGTGCAGAGTGTGTATAACTCAATGTGGCGGAATGTCAAGTACTTTTCTCAGGAAATAATACTTTTTCTACCCATGCGGATCAGAATATTTTTAAAAAAACTAAAATTTTAAAAGATATTTAATTAACTTAGGCTTAGGATATTAAAATGGGTGGCTGGGTAGCTTTGCGTTTGAAATTATGTCCATTTCAAATTACGTGTTGGTTGGATTTCAAATCCCAACAAGACACAGAAGAAGAAAAAAAACAGCAACAGCCCGCTAGTTAAAACCTGAAAAAATGCTACTTCAACACTAACTTTATATCCACAGGATATAACATGCACTGATAAATATTCATGAATATTAAATGAAACTTGCTAGTTATAGTCCAATGTTTGTTTTCGTCAATTTTTGTTTAACCTATCCTTTGTAATGTTTTTTTTTAAAAATGCAATAGTATGATGAATTTGACAGCATATATAGTCTGTGTTGGGAAAAAGGTCACATTCCCCAGGACATGAGAGACGCTAACATCGTAACATTGTACAAAAATAAAGGGGA
This sequence comes from Omphiscola glabra, assembly GCA_964017045.1. Taxonomy (NCBI): domain Eukaryota; kingdom Metazoa; phylum Mollusca; class Gastropoda; family Lymnaeidae; genus Omphiscola; species Omphiscola glabra. The sequence continues at coordinate 30,242,822 of OZ024800.1, read as the reverse complement.
CCGAAGTGATTGTAATAACTACCGAGGAATTTCTCTCCTTGGCTTAGTTGGAAAGACCTTTGTCCGTGTTGCCTTAAAACGATTGCAGAGTCTGGCTAACCGCATCTACCCAGAATCCCAATGTGTCTTCCAGAGTGGGCGCTCAACTATAGACATGATATTCTCGTTACGCCAAAAGCAGGAGAAGTGTCGTGAACAGCATATGCCTCTTGATATCGCTTTCATAGATCTGACAAAGGCATTCGACTTGGTAAGTCGAAATGGCCTGTTCAGTATCTTACAAAGAATAGGTTGTCCCCCACGACTCACAATCATACAATCATTTCACAAAAACATGCACAGCACAGTCAAATTCAATGGCGCTGTCCCTGAGGCATTCCCAGTCAGCAGCGGAGTATAACAGAGTTGTGTACTGGCACCAACTCTCTTCTCCATTTTCTTCTCGATGCTCCTTCAATTTGCTTTCAAGGACTGTGAAGATGGAGTGTACATACATACCAGATCTGATGGTAGGCTGTTCAATATCGCTCGCCTTCGTGCAAAGACCAAAGTAAAAAGGGTACTAATTCGTGAACTGCTGACGATGCCGCCTTAACATCTCACACAGAAGAAGGTCTTCAGCAGCTAGTTAATCGTCTATCACAAGCTTGTAAAGAGTTTGGATTGTTAATTAGTCTACAGAAAACTCATGTCATGATGCAAGAAGCGCCGTCCCCTCCAATCATAACTATTGAGGGCCATAATCTATCGGTTGTTGAGCATTTCACATACCTTGGATCCAATGTTTCTAGTTCTCTCTCCATTGATGAAAAGATAAACATCAGGATCGCAAAAGCAGCAGCAACTATGGCTAAACTGAATAAGTGGGTGTGGAATAATCTCAATCTAACTGAAAAAACAAAACTAAGTGTCTATCAGGCATGCGTGCTTAGTACGCTCTTGTATGGCAGTGAAGTGTGGACCACATATACCAGTCACGAGCGGAAACTCAACAGCTTCCATCAAAGATGTCTTCGTCGCATTCTACGCATCCGATGGCAGGACAAGGTGACTAACACAGAGGTCTTGGAACAAAATGTGTAGCATATTCTCCGCTCTTAGCAAGAAGCACCTTTGCTGGTTAGGCCATTTAAGGAGAATGGAGGAAGGCCGTATTCCAAAGATGCTGTTATTGGGGATCTCGCCTGAGATATATGGACGTTTGCAAAAAGAGCATGAAGGAAGCCAACATTGAAGTCAACAAATGGGAGATCATTGCCGAACAAATTTCCAGCTGGCGAACGGCAGTGTAAGAAGGAGTGAAAAGGGCAGAAGATGTGTGGAGCGAAGCCCTTGCAACAAAAAGAACAGCACGGAAGGCCAAAATTAACCAGGAATCATCATTCACCTGCGCGAAATGCAGTCGAGATTGTCACTCCAGGATTGGCCTAGTGAGCCACTCGTCGAAGTGTAGGACTACAATATAGCTACTCCATCGTCTCGCGAAGACGGAAGGACGCCATACATAGATAAATCATCATTTAATTATGCTAGCCCTAGTAATACAGATTCTTGTATTTAATTAAATTAAGTGAAATCAATATATTGTCTGCATTGCTAAGTTGTGATTCCTAATACCTAAGAATATATTGTTTTTTATCAAAGAACAACCACTGAGGTATATTACACATGAATCCAGACACTCTTTTTGCACTGCAGTAATTTATATCTCTAATGAAATCAGTTTTTATAATTTCACTTTTCATTTGTCTATTTCATTATAGTTCTCATCAGTTGATATTAACTCCTTTTCTACCATTAAAATTTTAGTTAATGACTAGGAATGTTAAAAAACCATTCCCATTTCTTCTGCGTGAAATGGCTATTAACTGGTCATCTATTTTAGCTGGGCATATGGTCTCATTTAATCAAGAAATATCAGTTTTGAAAGGAATACATTTATTTTTGGTTATAAAATTATTATTATTATTATTATTATTATTGGTAGTTTTCTATAGCGTGGTACCCCAGCCTAGAGCTGGGCTCACCACGCTGTACATACAATTTAACAAACATAATCATGAACTTAAAATTAACTTGCATTAATGTTTTTAAAAAAAGAAAAATTATCAATTATTCTTGAAAAAAATGGCAACAGATCCTTTCAGTGCCTAATATAGTTACTACAGGCTTTTTTAAAAAAGTGTCAATATTCAGTTAGTGGGATGGGCAGTGTCAGTTTAAAATTTTATCTTGGAGACAAAGTGGGAAAGCTTATTCTGGGTAAATTGACTAAGTTAGTGATAACATATAGAGAAAAATAGCCTTTCAGATGTTTGACTTGAATAGGTAATAATTCGAAAGGGACTTTTAAGAAAACAAAAATTTCCAACTTCATCTCGCAAATATTTCAAAAGGTGGTACTGATATCAAAGAAGAAGGGGACAACTGTAGTACAACAAGGTCCCAAAAAGGAGATGAATCTGCAGCAGATGACTCGAGTTTCCCGCCAAGGAAGAGAAAGTTGCGAAATAAAACTGAGCAACAGACCATGCTTGTATCGGCAGCAACAACAGCCACTCCTAAAACCAGTCAGCCATTGGAAAAGCCACCAAATCCCTATGAAACTTATCTCAATCTTAGGAGAAGGGTAGGTTTTCATACATCAGTTTTTGCAAGATTCATATGTGTTGGTTATTTGGAATTAATAAGATTACTAAATTTTACATTTGTGTTTAGTCCTATCTCTAACGTCTGTATGTCTAATCCACAAGTTCTCTCAATCAATTATGAATCAAGTAATTCAAAACATTATTTGACACTTGAAATCATCAGTGAAGATATATTTCCTGTTCTTGTGATGGGAAGGTTTCTCCATTATTTTTAATTTTGACTAAATTTATATCCTCTGGGGCTTCTTCAGCATTGGTCATCACAGTCTTTGAAATCAATGATTACCTATTTATTTATGTTAATTAATTTTTTAGAGTAAAGTTTTATATACCTCCTTTGTTGGAGGGAAACTCAAAGAGTTAAGCTTCCAAAGAAGCAAATATTATTGATAATTTTATCAGTTTTTTTTAATTAGGCCTTCGAATTTCAGATAAATGAGGAAAATTTGTAGCGTGTCATCTCAAAAGCTTTATTTTACCTTTTCACAATCTTGAAATTCCTATTCTTAACCCTTATGCCACCAGCTAATATGTATTTACCTGTATATGCTCAAAATACTCATTGATTATTCTTTGATTAACTATCCTTATGACCAGAGTAAGCTACCAATTTACTCTTTTTTTTCCAACTATACATTCAACCATTTCTGGTGTCCTTGTATCTGCAAATGTATTAAACACAACTAACTTACTAAACATTTGTGTATGCTTGAAGCTTTATGAAGTTGTTTTATTGTAGGATATGTATCTGACATTTTATTTAACAATAATGGCGGTGTTGATATAAATATTGTTGAATTTAATTTAACTATAGTAGTATAATTGTCTTTTTAAATGTCTGTTTTAAAATTTGACATATTTGAAAAGAAAAAACTTTGCCTTAAAAACCTTAATTCTAATAATAGCTTACCAAACTCTTAATTATAAATTGAAGGTGCTAGCAGCTTATCATTTTACCTATATAAACATTTCTACAGATTGCATCTCGCCATCGTGCACTGTGTAATGTGGCTCCTAAGCCTCCAACAGGTTTTAAAGATTACTTGATGGTCAACTGCACTTACGTTCTCCAAGGCAATGCCACCAGTACATTATCAGTTCCAATGGTATGTGTCTGGGTTTTTAACCAGTGATAATTGGATGGAATTTCATTTATCCTAGTTAAGTACATAGTAATAATGATATCATTAACCTATCTAATCATTGGGGAGATCAGATATTTTGAATTTGTAGTGAAAATAAGAACTCACTCCTTAGAATGGTTTTTAGTGTGTTAAAATATCAATTTTTCTTTAAAATTGTATTCATTGTATTATTATTATTACTGGCTGGGGCAACGCAACCATGTTGTGAGTATAAAATACGGGAAGATGTGCATAATATATAATTATAATTCCAGAGAGCACTCCATATATCCACCAATGCTTATTTGTATTGACTATATAGAGTGGGTAGTGATGGGTTTGGTGCTGTTAACATATAGCTTGTATGTTAGCAATGAGCATAGGAACTCAATTACCATCATATTTGTGAATGCCCATTGACTGTTCCCAACCCTTCCAATAAGCGTACGAAATCAATACAATAAGTCAATACCAGTCAGAGGTACCTAAAAACCCTTAGGAATTAAGCATACCAAATGTAGAACAACTACAAGTCGCTTTTCCAGCTCTTAAGCTGGGCCCAAATCTCAGGGGATTTAATATAATTCAACCAATGCTACAAATGTTTTACTCCTTAACTCCTTGGAGTGGACAAAATCAACTCTGGAATTATTATAGATTAACTTTAAAAAAGACAATAAATTTCCACCAATTTTAAGTTTAAAATGTTAATGCTTTTTTTAATGTTCATCTACAATGTTCAAAGATAAATAAGCGTAGAAAGGAGCTACTTCAGGATTATAAAAAGTAGCAATTGACAAAAGCAATATTTATTGGATTTTTATGTTTTTCTCTTACTACCACTATTTATTTAATTTTTTTTACATCTCTCCCATTATATTTTTTATTTTAATCTCCCTCATTTCTTACCTTCACTCCATAACTCTTAAAACCTACGAAAGCCATTTCTTAAATTATTATTATAATTCTGCTTGTAATCTGACATACAATTTACTAAAGTTGACTGTCTTGAAAATGGACTCAATTTTATTTTTGAATGGTTTCAGCTACCTCCACCCAATTTGGTCACAGAACCAATGCGAGCATTCTTCATTCAGCAAGAAAAAGAAAGATATCGATTAAGGCTACAACATGTCATTGAAAGGGTAAATTACCTTTGAAACCATGATCAATTTTAGATTTAAATTTAATATATTTATTTAGTAAACCATAACTTTTTTTAACTGTCCTGTTCCTATAATGTTTCTCATAATTACAAAAAAATGAAAGGAATAATTTAAAAAAGTAATAATTCATTATGGCTCAGAGCCTGGATGATGAGGTGAATGGATGGACTAGGAACAGCACAATCTCAGAAGATTTACCAGTGTTTATTATTTCAGGAAAAGTTGATGTTGTCCATTGAGCAAGAGATTTTAAGAGAACATGGTCGTGCAGCTAGAGCTATGGCCAATCAGACTCTCCCTTTCAGTGTATGTACAATCCTCAGAGAGGAAGAAATCTACAACCAACAAGAATTGGAGCAGGTCATTGTATTTCATTTTATTAATTGTAGCTCTTTTGTTAATTCACATAGTTCAAAAACATTTATTTTTAAGTAAAAATTTGGTTTTGATTACATTACAGATGTTGGGGGGAAAATTTGTTTTTATCACCACACTCATAACCTACACTTTTATTTTTGCGTTTTTTCCATTCCAACATCTAATATCTGTACTTAATGGTTTAATAATATATTTTCTGCATTATTTTGTTTTCTTTGTACTTGTATTGTTGTTAGATTGTATTTAACTAAAATTATTTTATTGATAGGTTGAAGATAGAGACAAAAATGTTCGGTCTCGCTATAATGGTCGGCAGTTTTTTTCTTGGATTCAAGATGTTGATGACAAATATGAGAAAATAAAGGTGGGCTTTATTTATTAGTCAAATTACTGAAAATTATTTAAATTCAGATAAGATTCTTTTATTGATCCAAATAAATGGAAATATGTTTTTATTATACTTTTCATATTCAGAATAAAACAGCTCTATGATATTTGCTAATTTAAAAAATTATAAGATTTTTTTTTTTAGTCTGCTTACAAGTTGTTAACCACACAGTTGAGTTAAATTTTATTTTAAAAATCTCCCCAGCAACTACTCCTCTTACGTCATCACCATGAAGCTGAATCTCTCTATGCTGTCCAAAAGCTGGACTGGGAATGGAAAATGAAAGAGTGTGGCCTATGTGACCACAAAAACACCCCAGTCATTGACGACCTTCATGTGCCCATGGTGACTGTCAGTGACGAGTTTGATCTGCTACCAAACTCCTAACACAGGCTTCAATGTTCTTCTGAGAGATGAATACATTTCTTGGAAGACATGTATGTTGTTTCTTCATGGAGTGCTTTCAGGAACACATTTTTTATTTACATGTTTTCTTTTTCATTTAAAATATATCATGTAAACCAATAGATTAAAAATATATATATATGGAAAATGTTATATGTATAACTTAGAAAAAAGAAATAGCTGATTTTAAAGTAAATTCAAGCAGTTTTATTGCAACCCTAGACAACTGAGAAAAGAAGAAAAAAAATGCAGAGAAAGATTTTTATGTGTAAGGTGTGACAATTAAGACAAGACATTATTTTTTGTTAATACTCCACCTTCCCAACTGTGGTAAAGTTTTTCAAAAACAAGTATTCTGTATTGTCCACGCTGTTGGGGCCATTGATCATGAAGTTTTGGTGTTCATTTTTTTTTTAAAACACAAGACTTCAAACTTATGGTTCATGTTTGACTCCCAGTTAGTGCTGCCATTTGTTTAGATGTTTTGGTCAGTGTAAGTTTTAGCTGTAAGTATTCTTTGTCAAAGTTTTATGCAGGACCGCTGTAACTATTTTAGTGTCCATGACTGTCAAGGTTGTTTTCTTTTAACAGTTCTTTTGTTGCTGCCAGCAAGGGCTTATATGTGAAATGAAACAGTTTCTGAAGTAATATAGAATCAGTTTGTTACTTCATCTATAGGAAAATTTGCCGTCTTTTTAAACACTTTTGTGAGTTGTTTTCTTCTTTTTTTTTCAATGGCTGTTGTTTTCCCCACACTTTCTTCCTGTAAATCTTTCTTGTATAACAATTTCAAAAAAGAACATAAGGGGGGGGGGATTTTGTGTGTATCCTTCATGCTATCCTTTTTCTCTGTGTATATATATATATAATTGGTTTCTCTAAAGACCGGCTTTTTTTTCATAGCCATCAGTCAGATCTGCTACTTAATCATCGCCCACCGTGAATATTTGTCCCTGCCATGCCACAGTTGTTGTCATAAAGCAAGTTGCTTTTTGAAATGTTCACATTGTTAATGTATTGTTTTCTTTTTTTTAAATCATTATGTACAATCTGAGAAACTCCTTTCAGCTGAATTAAGCCTATAGTTGTTATACAATCAAGTTTGTTGGAAGAAGAAGAAAAATTCTATCTTTAATTTGAGGGTTTTGGTTGTTGTTTTTTCTTATAATCACAAATTTGTTCACAAGTTTCATTCATAAGTAAAAAAATTAAACTTATAATCAATATCTTTAACTGAGGCATGCTGCTCCTTGCATTTGGTTTAAAAAATAAATAGGTTGATCAGCTGCTAAATAAAGATATCTTTTAGTGTGATCTGTAATTTAATGGGTTACATTGAAATTGAGTATTTATTTGGATACAATAAAAAACTTGATTTATGTTTTTTATACTTAAAAATTCAGTGTATAAACATATAATATCTAGACATGATGTAGAAATAGATTAAATTTGAAGTGATAACAGGATTCATTCATGAACCATAATAATTTTACTAAAAATTTTACTTCACAATTTTTGTCCAAAAACATATAATTAGTATTTTAACATCTCATATTTAATTACTCTAAAATTTGTTGTTTTTTTTTCTATTTAAAAATTACAAGTTTTCTTTGCAGAAATTGTTATAGGGCATTTTCAATAATAGCATTGCAGTAAAAGTTTTTAACTCACATCTTCAGTTTAGTGGCTTATTTTTGGAAGTGCTTACAATGTCTGCACTGTTGTCACATTTGTAACTCCTATCATTTCATGATTGTTCACACCACCCTCCAATGCATCATTCTGTCATAGAAGATTGTTATGGATTTTGTTTATATTTCATTGTGTTATGTACATATACACACATTATTATAGATATATATAGATATATATATAGAGAAATATATATATGTGTGTATAGATATAATTATGGTATCGGCTTGTTGCTTTGAATGCTTTACCTCAAATTTATAGAGAAAATTTATTTTTGTATTTAAAATTGTTGGAAAAAAATTTTGAAAAAAAAAATTGTTTGTACACATAAAATGACTTACTGTTCTATGTTTCTGTTATATGTATGATCCCAATTTTTTGTGTTATAGAACTGGTGTGTAATTTTGATGGCTTGATTTTTACAATTTAGTCTGTCAAATGTTATCGCACACCTACTAATTTTAGGACTCTTATGTTACATGGCATTATTTCATGTACTCTTTTGGTGTTTGAGATTGGCTTATCTTTACACATCAGTGTCAAGAGTATTCACCTATATCTTTAACACTGCTCATGGTCACCATTGGTGGTAAACAATTTTTTTTGTTTATCATGCTTGCAACTGTTGTGTTTTGTGATGGTGATTTATGTTGTTGGCAGAATGAGGAAAAGAAGAGGAGAAAAAGTAACTCTTACTTTCTATGACATTCACATTGATGATGAACCTGTTCTGTTAGCCTTTAATGTAAAAGTAACATAAAATTTACTTCTTCACTGCGAGACATTTTAAAGGTTAAGTTGTTATTATTTTGCTTTCTTGACTAAACGCTCTTTTTTTTTAAAGAAGGTATATTACCTAGGTTTACCACCTACAAGATTCACAGCCCGTTTCTCACCAGTTGGTCTTGAAGGGCCTAATGTGCAATTGTTTTCTTCTTGTTGAATTGTTTGGATTCATCTGCCAATTGGAAAAAATTATTCTAATACACACCCCAGTTCTCAGCATAACTTGACTTTATTCAGTGAAAACATCATGCCTAAGCTGATCAAAACATTCACTGCAGCATACATTTCAGTTTTTAAAATCCTTTAAAATTTGTTAGTTAAGTTGACATCCATGTATGAACATTAGTTTTAATTCAATTTGCTGTGTTCCATATTGGGAGAAATTAGTAGTTTCTTCAACGATAACATTTGATTGAATTAAGATGGAAACTAAAATCTATTATATTGCCATCGTATTTTTAGTCACATTCTGTGGTTTGAAAATTTGGAACTTGTATTAAAAAATTGTGTCAGATGGTGATTTGTTATGGATAGTTAAAATAGACTTTGTCATCTGTGCTGTTTATGAAAATCTCCAGGTACTATGATTTACGATGTTGTTCTTTTTTAACACAGGTATATCATCTTAAAGTTGTTTGTATATTAAAATTGGAATTAAATGAGAATTTTGATATTACTTTGATAATTGAAAGATAAACAGTGCAAAATGCACATCCTGCAGACCCAGTGAAGCATCTTATGATTTCACAGATTTATTTCTTATAAACATTTCAAAATGAAAATTGTGTAACTTGTGTGTTGCATTGATGCCTCTCCCCATTAATAATTTTCTTAGAAAATCTACTTGGTTTCTTTCAGTTCTGAGCTGAGAACCTCTCTGTCCACTGTATTAACCTACTTGCGTGATAAAGTCATATGATCCTTGACCTGAGAACCTCTCTGTCCACTGTATTAGCTCACGTGTGTGTTAAAGTCATGGGATCCTTCATAGACCTTTCACCTTCCCCCCCCCCCCCCCCCCCCCAAACCAGTTTACAAGAGCCAAAAAATTCATTGCCAATCTTCACTTGTCATGAACCAACACAAAAGTTAATATTGTCAATTCACTTTCTGACAGCAACAGCAAATATTAATAACAGTAGCTGTACCTTGGAATTTACATCACCGTTGTAGTGCAGAGCTGTTTATTTACTCTCAATTTTGAGTTGTTTGTTGTTGTTTTTTTCATCAACTTTTCCCAACCATTACTTCACAGTAGCTTAAATGTCAGTGGGTTTTATAAGAATAGAGACCACGTCCTTTGCATTTTTCAACCTTTTGAAAAAACATTTGAAGTCCTTCAACCTTGTAGATATATGATTTAAACTATTAATCATAGTTTTTTCAGTTAAAATGCATTTTTAGCCATCTCAGCTGTTTTCCTACCAGTACCCTAGCTGTAAAGACTAATAATACAAATTTTCTGAATTGAGAAGGTTTTATTTTCCACTTCTCTTATTGTGTAGAGCGGGCAGTTATGGTGTCTTATTTTGATAAAGAAAAACCCCCAAAAATCAACATTGCTGTAAGTGTAAGTTTAATCTGCCACTGACATTTGGAACTAAAAGTTGACATCCCCTAGTAATCAAGCTAAAAATCTAATTCTGCCACTGGGATCAAGTTTACTTCCCCTAGTTATCAAGTACAAAGATCACACTGTTGAACATTCATTTCTCAGCCACAAACAGAAACCAATTTAACAGACTGTTCCAGAGGAAAACTTACATGACAATGGACAAATCTACTGAAGTTATGAAAGTACCACTTTTAATCCTACCAGATTTTTGTATGATTGCAGATTTTTATTGATACACTTAAGTTTATATTGTATTCACTTAGCCTAGTCAAAAACTGTTATTGAGACCTGGTAATGGCGTTGTGTACCACTTATGAGCTTCTCAAATGATATCATCATTAGTAATAGCCGGAGACGCTAGGTTTCAGGTGAGATTTTTTTTTTTAAGCTCATCATAATTGTACCCTAATACTAATAAACACATAAATAATTCACTTAAACTCAAACCATTGAAGTCTGCAAATTAATGACCTAGTCATCATTAGTTCTAAATTTTCTTTTCATTTTTCAAAATTTTCTTGGCATTTGTAAAAGCTGAAAACTCATTTGTGTACTGTTGACATATATCTCAAACTAATACATTTTAAAACTAAAAAAAGTAATGGTAGTTCATATCAAACCATCATGGGAATCACATTAAATGTGTGAATTGACTTATACTATATAATTGGAGGGTTGAGGCCACTTGTAAGAGAGCTTAACAAACCCCCCACCCTCCAACTAAAAGACACCTATACATTTTCATTAGTAATTTTATATTAATGTGAGTGTACGTGAGCATTTTGGATTTCTAGAAAGTGGCAGTTGTATTTTAGTATTATCTTGAAACGTGGAGTTATGTATTTTTAATTTTAGATTACTGAATATATGTTAACTATTGTTGTTGACTACTTCTTGGCTTATATGTACATTTTTTTTTTGTTGTGTTTGTGAGTATGCCAGCCTTGTTATTTGAAATAGTGAAAAATTTAATGTGTGTGCCCTTGTTGCTACTAATTCAATGTGTCGAGTAAACCTAGAGTAAGCAAAATTACATCAGACTTTGTTTTTATTGCCTTAAATCATTGCTTTATATAGGGTTTGTTTCTTTGTGGAATACATTGGAGCTAGATCCATGGTATGTTTATCAAGGTGACTTAATCCACTGTAAGTCGTAGGGACACTGGCTGTGTCCATAATGTCCCATTTGTGAATCAAGTAATAAGGACATCATGTTTTGTAATAAATTTATTTATTTAATAGAGTCATGCCTCTCACATTCATTTTTAGGAGGATCAAATAAAGATACCTGTTTATATTCGATATGCTGTGCTGCACTTGCTATGGAGATCAATTTACTTTCTCTGTCAGTTGTCCTTGATTTAGCAGAAAATTTTAGTTAGCTCGGGCCTTTCTATTTAATACCATTAGTAGGTCAAAGGCAGAAGTACCTACGCAGTTGCTTTAGAACTGAGTTCCTATTGAGTTGGCCAATGCTAGAAATTTCTGTAGCATTTAGATTAGACCAGATGAGTCTATTGCAGGGCTCTGTAACCTTTTCATTGCAAAGAGCCAAATATTAAATTTTGATCTAGTAACTAGTAGTATCCAAGAGCGTCATGAGAAAGTTAAAAGTAAAAGAGCCAAATGGGGCTGGCGAACCGCAGGTTCCCGACACCTTGTCTGCTGCGTATGATGTAAATCCAGAAGTTCCCACTGAAATTGGTTTAGACCAAAAATTCCTACTGACCATTGTAGTTAACCAAAGTCAGAAGTTCACGCTGTAGTTGGTCAAGGTCAGAAGTTCACGCTGTAGTTGGTCAAGGTTAGAAATTCACGCTGTAGTTGGTCAAGGTCAGAAGTTCACGCTGTAGTTGGTCAAGGTCAGAAGTTCACGCTGTAGTTGGTCAAGGTTAGAAGTTCCTAGAGTAGTTGGTCGTATCACAATCACAGTTTTGATTTGTCATATGTCTCAGATAGTGACTACCTGTTGTAAACACAAATATTTAACAAACTCAAGAACTTTCAATTATAAGGAAGGCAGGATGTCTCAGCCTGGGCGTGACGACTAGTGATTATAAATATATATTCTTCAACTTTAAAATGCATTATTACTTTTGTGGGGTGTGGGACACTCAGTAAAACTATTCGTTGGGGTGCAAAAATTTAAAAACTGTGGGGAAAAAGTGGATATAAATGGTACAAAGAAATGTGTTTCCATTTAATTCACAATAGGCTAACAGCATGCATGGCAATCAAATTTATCGCAAGGTCAACAAAAATTGAGCTTTTTTGTTCTAGGGGCCATCCATAAATGTCACGCAAATTTTGCCGATTTTTTACCCCCTCCCCCATCGTCACAAAAAGTTAGCCCCCCCCCCCCCCCTCAAAAATAACGTCACAAATAACGTCCCCTTATAAAAATTCCCTGTGTCCACTACTGTCCTTTGAAATTCACCACCCAAGGATAACAAACTAAACCAGCCGTGTCAGAAAAGGAACATTTCATTAGAACAGTGATTCTTAACCAGTGGCAAAAGTACCTCTCTAGCTCTAAGCTGTGAAAGACCAGAAAATTGCATTTGCTCCCATTTCTAGTTTTTGCTGCTTATTTTTTTAAAAATCAATTTTTATGCATTTTGATTAGCAGCGGTAAATGTTTTTTCTGGTCAATTTTGTTGGCGCATTACTTGAATTGGAAATTTTTTCCTTGTTTTTAAAAAAGTTAAAGATATAAAATACAATAAGTAAATCATTTAATTATTTATGATATTTTAAATTTTATTACTATATAATTTATACGGTTGGGCAGGGGGGGGAGGTTAAAACGCAGTGGGCCTGCAGCACTCCATAAGGGTTAAGAATCCCTGCCCTAGAGCATTTACTAAGATCCCCCGCCCCCCCAAACCGGTCAACCATTGTTTTCATTTAAATCCATTTCACGTGGTAGTCCTAATTCTATGATTCCAGTCTTCACATTGAGACATAAATTCTCACGACTGTCATTGTAACTACACCCCGATTCTTCTTCTCCTAGGCGTCCTGTAAGCCAAACTTGATCAGAGGTCATTTTTCGGACCTCGCATATCTATACTGATTCTCTCAGTGATCGTAGTTTAAAAATAAAATAATTATAATCGTTTTATAAAAGAATAATGGTAAAAATGTATGTATGCTAATTTAGGATTATTAAGTACAATTCTTTACTACAGTATTCAGCTTTTCATGTGACGTCAAATTGCTTTAAGTCACCCCCCCCCCCCCGTCACACATTGTAAAAAAAAGGCGATTCCCTCCCCCCTCTAAACGCGTGACGTCATTTATGGATCACCCCCCCCATACATTTTGTGTATTATTTGTAATAAGTGGCCAAGGGCAGTTGTGGGCACATATTAAAAAGATTTGACCTATAGAAATAAAAAAAAATGCACATGATTCATTTTTTGGGATTGTTATCGGCCATTTCAAAATTAATCTGTGCCACTTATAGTCTAATCTGATCAATAAACAACGTATTTCAAAGTTTTTTTTCGTCAGCGCTTTACATTATTAAAGAGATATCACGTGACCTCTATGGCACGAAGGATGCAGGCCTACCGTTTAAACACCACCGTTACTTTCAATTTGCAAAATGATATATTTTGTGTTTATTAGTTAAAATAGTTGGATGGTACTGGGACTTTAAGGGGCCATCCATAAATGACGTCACGCGTCTAACAAAACAAAAAAGGGGGGGGGGGGTCACATTTTTGTGACGATGTGTGACGAGGGGGGGGGGGGCCTTAAGCAATGTGACGTCACATGAAAAGCGGAATATTATATTAAAAATCTGCACATAATAACCCTAAATTATATAATTTTTTTTACATTATTCGTTTATAAAACAACTATAACTATTACATTTAAACTAACGTCACTGATAGAATTAGTACAGGTATGCGAGGTCCAAGAAATGGCCTCTAATCAAATTACAGGCCAACACGGTGGAGGAGTAAATGGGCGTAGTGACATTGACGGTTGAGAGAATTTATGTGAAAATGTGGAGATGGAAGTCATAGAATCAGGGGAAGTGGGATGGAACAAATAAATGGTTGACCCGGGGGCCGGGGGGGGGGGGGGATATGTGATCTTAATAAATCCGCTAGGGCAGGGATTCTTAAACTTTTTTGCAGCGCTGCAGTCCCACTCCGTTTAAACCCCCCCCCCCCTTTTTCCCCAACCGTATAAATTATATTGTTATAAGGTTCGGATTAAAAAACTATTTTAAATATTATTGTTGGGTTTGTAAGACAAATGGAGGTATCAAATGAAAGATAATTGAATGGACTATGTGTTTGTAAACTTAACTCTTCAGTTTAACTAAAATAAACTATACCACAAATGACATCCGAATAGCTTAGTCAAAATGGACCCGGGCACGCATCGCCGTCATTCGGACCCGGGTCCCATTAGAATCAATGCTATTCGGATGTCATTTTTGGTAGTTTATTTTAGTTAAACTGAAGAAGTCAGTTTACAAAGGTATAGTGCATTCAATGTTCTTTCATTTGATACCAAATTGTGTCTTACAAACCCAACAATAATATTTAAAATAGTTTTTTAATCCGAACCTCTCACTTCTGGTACCCGGGTGCGAATAGTCGCAGCCATAATTAAATGATTTAGTTGTCGTTGTTTTATTTCTTTAATTCACTTATTACAAAAAAGGGGGAAAAAATTACCAATACACGTATTATTAATGCCCAAACAAAATTGACCAGGAAAACATTTAATGCTGCTAATCAATATGCATAAAATCTGTTTTTTTAAACAAAAAGCAACAGCTAGCAATGAGAGAAAATGCAACTTTCTGGTTTTCCACACCTCAAGGCTGGGAGGTAATTTTACCCCTGGTTAAGAACCAGTGTTCTAGTGAAATGTTTCTGACACTGGTGCCGTAATTTGATATCTTTGAATGTGAATTTCTTAAGGGTTTGTAAAGGACTGTAGTGGACGGAGGGAATTTTTTTTTAAGTGGGGGTGGGGGGTGTGCAGAGATTTGTGACGTTATATTTGAGGGGGGGGGTCTAACTTTTTGTGACGATTAGTGACAATGGGGGGAGAGGGGTAAAAAATCGGCAAAATTTGCGTGACGTCATTTATGGATGGCCCCTAAAAAAGTTGTCTATGGTCTCAAAATAGAGAAAGGCGTAGGTTCAATTTCAATATGTAGACAGTATGAAGGCAACAAGCAATAACAGTCTATTAAATAAGTCTACACAAGTTCAGTACGCAAACGTTTAAATAAATTGCAGTTTCGATCTTTAAGTAGGGTCAGCCTCACTATTTTGGGGTAAAGAGAGGGGTCAATTTGTGATAGTGTCGGGGATAGTAGTTGAGGCAGTAACTTTGGAAGTGGGGGCGGATGGGGGGGTCAACCCCGGGTGGCACATTTTTTCTCTATAATGAAGAGCGGCATTTTCGGTCAACTGCAGTGGAGCGGGGAAACTCTTGGCCTGCCCCGGGCGGCACTTATCCTTGCTAAGTCATGAGTTGAGGAAGTGAAGGGATGGTAAGTTGAGAGGAACTCGTTAAAATTTGAGGAGGCGTGTGAAAAGTCACAACTCGTAGTTAGGATCAAAGAATCCTTCTCTTGGTAGGCTGGTAGTATGGTAGGAAATGAAGCAGCAATGCTTAGGCTTAGGCCTAGACTCAATGTTTCTTTCAGGCATACCTCCGGGGGGCACTGCCCCCCGGAGCAAGTCAAGTGCCCCCCCCCCCCCGGGGGGAAATGTGTAAGAAAAAATAATTTAAAAAAAAAAAAAAACTACTCTAAAATTAATTTTTATAAAATTTTTACAAGTTATTGAAATGTGTGCCTTTACTCGATTACAATTATTGGAACAAATAAAATATCGCTTTGATCGATATATATTGATGATCCATAGCGTTCAGGTTAATCTTGTTACAGGCTCGCAGAAATCGATTATAAATATTGTATTGTTTTGAAAATTGGCCACTCCTGATCATAAGCTAAATCTTAATTTTCTGATTCGCAGATATCGGTATCTTTTATTTAATTACATTTTGCAGCTGTAAAAGTTTAAAGACTTTTTAATAACCCTGTATTAAACTACCTTTTCATCGATATAAATGTCTGTAAATTAAATATAGTTCTTGCTAAGAAATAAACATGTGCAATCTGTTTTCAAATGATATTGTAAAATAGTATCATGCTTTAAAAAATCATTTTTAGCAAACATTTTAATGAAGTAGATTCCATAGATGTATGCTGACATAGATAAAATGACAAATTTAAAAATAATAATAATAATAATTTTAAAACAAAAAATTAGGAATTTACCGGTTACATACAAATAGTGGACATTTCATCATAATTATTAAATCGAGTGTTTCTAATTTTTTAACACAGTTTCGGGAAAAGAGTAAAATGATTTTTTTTTAAATAGTCTTTATTTATTAAATCCCCAATGACTTTTCTCTGTTAATATAATAATAATAAACAATCTTCCCAAGCTGTTTGAACAATTTAAAAAAAAAATATTTTAAGATGATAATCCAGTAAAAAGAATATAATATATATTTAAACAACGAATAAAAAAAATCGAGTATTTCGATTATCTTGTAAATGCCATTTTTGGTAGTAGTTAAAAAAAAATTATATGGAATTGGTAAAAAAATTGTTTTCAAGTATAATATCGAAGAGGCAAGTTGTAATGATCTGAAGCAAATTAAAGTAGTCTAAATTTCTTAATTAACATTTCAATCAACTGAATATTGAGAATTGAAACTTTAATAATTTATACGAAAAAATATCACACATTAATAAATATTAGAGTCTTTTGTAAACAATTCTTGACTTCTGAACAATTATGTCGGTTACATATGATTTAGAAAATAAATACCAATTTTGAAAACCCATAAAGATATAGTCTTTAGCCTTTTGTACAGAAAAGCTTTTTTTCTTTTTGACTTTGGTGAAACTTGGAAATATTTTGAAATAAACGTATGTTTTTGGTTTTTCTTTTTCGTTCAAAATGTAAAACTATTTTAGCATTTCTTTTTTGGGATGGATACCTTTTTTGGAAGGAATTCTTTTTTCTTAATTTTAAAAATATTTTGTAGTAAATTCATTATTTTTATGTAGTTGATCCCAAAAATATTTTAAAATAATAACTTTAAAAATACATTATTTTTCAATTTTAAAAAAAATGTTTGCATACCACACTTAGTCAAGCAGAGACGTCGCTTGACTTTTTATGGCACCCGTGCTACTTTTCGGTTTTTTCCTTCACTACCTAGCAGTAAAAGTTGATAATTTAATGTAATTACAGCCCAACTTTAAGCCCCTAAAAAATACGAGGCCCTATGCAGCTATGTGGGTTGCAGACCTCACACGATGGCTCTTAGGTCAAATGACACATAAAATCTTAACTAGCATCTCTCCAGTTGCTCTACAGTTAAGTGTTTAATGATGCGAAACTAAATTTAACTACGGTATGTAAAAAAAATGCATTCTTGCATTTTGAATTTATCAACAAATTTCCGGGGCCTATAAAGTTTTAAGGGGCGAGTCTAAGCTAAGAAGTATCTCTCAATAAAAAAACATACCCTAAGGGCTCCCAATTGGACTGAATTTATTTAATATTGTGCTGGTGGAAGAGTTAGTGATGTCCTGTTATTATCGTTATTTCTAGAGCTTCCCACCCAAATGTCTGAAATGTTTACATCAGTTGGGCTTCATCCCATTTAGGGCCCTGGCCTGCTCCACCCCATTCTTCCATTGGGATCGATCCATAGCTTTACACATCCATGTGCGAACCCCAACCTTTGTAAGCCCTTCTCTACATCGTCAATCCATCTCAGTCTTGGTCGACCGGTGAGCCGTCTGCCCCTAGGTTTATGCATGTAGATCGTTTTTGTTGCTCCATAATCCGGCATCCTTTCAATGTGTCCTGCCTAGGGCAGTCTGCCTTTTTTTTATATTGTTGTGACTATGGATGGGTATTTGTACAATTGATATAGCTCTTAGTTTGTACGGATTCCCAAAACAAAAGTGTCTATCATCGGGTCATATATTTAGCAGGTTCTCTGCTTTTCTGGTAGGAACCAAGTCTCACTACTGGTCTTGTGATAGTGGTGTATACTGCCTTCTTTGTTCCCTTAGCGAGATTTTTGCTTTGAAGTAGCTTTTGTAAATTGAAATAAGAACGGTTGCATGCTGTTATTCTTTCTTGCACCTCCGATTGTATTTCCTCTTGCTTATTTATAGTCACCCCTAGATATTTGAAAGTAGCTACCCTCTCAAAGGCGTAGATGTTCATATTGATGAAGTCATCAGTGCGTATTTCCTGACATTATCATAAATATTGCCTTCGCTTTATTTACATCAAGACCAGCTTTGACCGTCACATCTTCAAGTTCCCTGAAAGTTTTAATTATATCATCAATGCTGTTTCTACCAAGTATCGTCTGTGTAGGCCAGGTATTGCAGTGGCTGGCTTTATAAAGTTCCTTATGGTTGTTCTGTAACACCTCTCAGATGCTCACACGTATGTTTCTAATTCTTTTTTCTAAAGTGATGTAGAAAATGATACACGGATTTCCTTGTCTGAGGCCCAGATTGATTGGGAACTCCCTCAAGTACTCCCACTGTACTTTGATTCTACTTTTGTAGTTATCCATCGTCATATGTATGAGTCGGGTAAGTTTGTTAAGGACTCCAAGTTCCAGCACAGCATCGTTCATGTATTTCCTGTCTATGCTATCATAACCTGATTTGTAGTCCAGATATAGTTGGTGTATGTGGATGTATTCTTAGCATTTTTCTACGAGACATCTAACAGTAAATATATGTATATATATATATTTGAAATGCCCCTTCACACATTATCTTAAAGATACATTGAATACAGTGCATGATACCCTCACTAGGTAACTCTTGTTACCAGTGAAATATCCGCACCAACACCAGGTACAGAAACATTGCAAATCCCATTTACATTCATAGGAGCCATAATGATAAAAAAATTGATCGTGGGCCCTTAATAGACAGAAAAAGAAGAAGAAATTTAGTTTGTGTCTGGCACTGGTCGCCATAATGCCTCCCCCGACGCTTGAAAAATTATTTCCCCCGATCAAATGAAAGTCTTATCAAAACATTCGAATCATGTATACTCCAAAATGCACCTTTTGATTGTTAAACAATCACACATTTTCTGCTGCCCTACTTCCCGATAAAAATTACTTGCCATGACACCCAAATTTGGTGCTGATATATACACTGCCCAGCGGCGTGCCTAGTGTTAGCGCCACCCTAGGTGGGTTAACTTTTTTGCTACGCTACCCTTCTCGATAGAAACTCTGCAGATGTCAGAAAATGCCGCCGCTCTATCTAAAGAAAAAATGACACCTGGGAAGACCAAATGTTCGCCCCCCCCCCACTGCTACGTCACTGACGTGAGTCTTTGATGACAGGGGACAAGATTCAATTTTACCCCCCCCCCCCCCCCCGCTAAATGAAACCTATTATTTTCATCCATTAACACTATAGCCCATTAGATGCCCCCGCTAGTCTGGCGCCCGGGGACATATGTCCCATCTACCACCCCTTAGCTACGCCTCTGGCCACTGAAAAACTGGCACTGCCCCCCCGAACGTCAAAAGTGCCCCCTCGGGGGAAAATTTCTGAAAGAAACACTGCTTAGACTTAGGTGGGCCAGCGTGATGGTCGATGATGTTGGTAGAGGCAGGTTTATGGGAAACCTCACATATGGTCTCTCCATCCACATTCCGTTGTGAGCCATTGTATTTCTTTATTTTTAAAATATGAATAATGAATATAATTTTTTAAAAATAATTTTTAAAGAAACGTTGTTTTCATTTATTTTGACGTTCACTGATTGGTTACTATTTTCTCGCATGACCAATGAGCAGCCCCTTTCCCAAAATAGTATCCTTTCCTCGCTTCCGTCACATCCGGGTTCGTTTCATCTTCAGCTGTGATGAGAGCAAGAAAGAACAAAATGGCGACGGGCACTTCGTCTCAAAACGAAGTAAGTGGATCAGCAGAAGACAGTGTTGATCGGTTGAAACAATTATACCCAGCTGTAGATGAAGAAGAAACGCCACTCCCACGTTCGTGGAGCCCTAAAGACAAATTTAATTTCATTGGTCTTGGTCAGAATAATCTAAGAGTCCATTATAAAGGTTAGTATTTTTGTCTTTGTTATTTTCCCCAAGTCGCAGTTGACACACTTTTCATAACCACTTGTTCTATTTTTAGTAGTTTTTTGTCTGAACTACTTATATAAGAATCATTATTGATCTTTTAAGGTGGAATTGGTGGAAATAAACACATTCAATTAGTCAATTTCGAGTTATGACAAGCTTGACAAGGGTACTATACTAGACTAGAAATTAAGAAATGGCACAATAATTGCCATGATTCATGAAGTTTAATTAAAAATAGTAAATAGGTTTACCTGCCAGTGAGTATTATTGTCTAAAGACTCATGGGTAAATGTGTAGTTATGTGTCCGCGTTTTTTACCATGACGAATAAAAAGTTTTTAAAAATGAAAAAATGATCTAAATCTATCCCTCACCCTAACCTGAACCCTAAATTCCTCCCTAACCCGGCTTTGACCCTCTCCCTAACAGGGTTTTGACCCTCTCCCTAACACAAATGACGCCACGGACACACAACTACACATCAGCCGACTCATGATTACTCAAGAGATATTATTATCACTGTACTTTTGTTGCAGGTGTGTTACACAAATACAGGCGTACACAAAACAGTAACATCCTATCTATAGATATAATTATAATCAATCAATTGCTATTTTAATAGCCAATATAAAGTAGGCTATAGTATCATATACTCTATACCACAGATGGCCCTATAAATTATTTAAATTTATGTCAACATTAAAACTTATTTTATTTAACAGTAGATTAGGTGTTCATAAACTCCATTAACCCTTGGCTCCAGATCCTAAAATACCCATGCTCCAGTGGAAAATGTCAAGAAACTGACCAACAAAAAATTATAAAAATCTAAAAAATCAAATGATTATTATTGATTATAAAATTAAATAAATTTTAATTATTTCAATCAAAATTTGTCTGTTAGTCCACAACTATTATAAAATGTATCACAGGAATAAAATTGTCTTAGAATCAGTGTAGAATAGCATAGTAGAACATCATTTATGTGCCCCTGATTTTTCATAACAACCAGACCTAGTATAGGTCTATAGGGGTAGACCTCGTGTTATTTTCCCCAAGTCGCAGTTGACACACTTTTCATAATCACTTGTTCTATTTTTAGTACTACTTTTGTCTGTACAACTTATATAAGTGTGACGATATATAAGTATAAGACAATATCATTGGGTGAAGCCATTAATGTGAGCTTTTGAAAGTCAAGTGGTAAACCCAGAACTCAGTATTTACAACACATTTTCATATACAGACTGTCAATCCTGGGTAAGGTATAGGAGACCGAAACATTGTAAAGGCATTCAGATTCAGTGTGTAAATTTTTAACACTCAGACAAATAAAGCGGGATCCCAGGTTCAAAGGGTTAAAATCACAAGTATAATCCAAATCCAATACTGCAATAAATGCTTATCATCTAACGGGCTTCAAAGTCATTGAGTTGAATATTTTTCATTAATTTATTCTTATAGTCATTTAAAAAGTAAACATAAATATAATGTCTATCATGTCAATTTTGTTCACTTTTATATGGTCATTGTATCTGATATCACTAAAGAGAGCTGTTAAGTTTAGGCTGTACTTCAAATGTCTTAAAAATGTGAGCATTGAGTCTTACCAAATACATTCAGCCCGTATCAGATGCTAAAGACTGTAAGATACTAAGATGCAGTTTGGATATATTCTTTTTAAATTAAAAAATTACGAATTACTGCTTAAATGTCAACCATTATTGAACTTCATAGCTAAAGTACTCCAAAAAGCTAATAAGTCTGTTACTGCTTATACTTACTCATAAGCCAATGCTTAGTTTTGCCCAAGAAAAACAGGAAAAGGGTTAACCTGCTCATAATCCGATGCTTTAAAATATGTAAGTAGAAGCAATACGGTACTAAAGAATATAATTTGTTATCAAATTATTATCAAAGTTTTAACATTATTCAATGTAGGTACATGTACTTTGATAGCCATCCAATTTTACACACATCTTATGTTGACTACTGTTAATTACTTTTACTTTTTTCCTCATCGTTTTATATAAAACAATCGTTGATCCAGGAGAAAATTATAGAAATCTCCTATAGCCCACTTATAAGCAGACCACCCCATTTATTCCTTTGAAATATTTCCAGAAAAGTCATCTTATGAATCAGTATATTATACTTTAATGTGATTTTAAAAAAAAATGATCTGTATAGTTTTTTTTAGCAGCCAGTAGCATATTTACACCAGTGTAAATAAACTCTGTATAAAAGAAGTAATGTGGGTGCTTAGGCCTAGTATATTCTGCTATGCGTCTTCATGTTGTATACTGCTATTATATGGGCTATAACAAATCTAATAAGGTGTTGGCAAGACCCATAAAGATGCAGCTAGTGTCAGAGCAACACATCCAATTCCTGCTTCATGTGGCATATACTATTTTGAGGTTAAAGTCATCAGCAAAGGCAGAGATGGGTAAGTGATTCAGTTTTTCTTAATATATTGCTCAAGTATCGGGAAGACATACATGTACCTAAGATGCACTAAATAAGAATGTTTACAACTATTTGTCAAAATACCAATTTATTTAGTACTTCTAGATGAAAAATACCCCCCCCCCCCCCCCCCCACACACTTTTTTTTTTCCATCTTACCATAACCAATTTGCAGAAAGTCTTTTTTACCCAAATTTTATAAAAAACATTGCATAGAAAATTTTAACAACTACATTAAATTTGTTTCTAAGGGTATACCTTATCTGCAGATTTTCAGTGACACATTATGTCTAGTGCCATAAAAATGGGTATTTTAATTAATGATTGGTAAGTTTATTAAAATATTTCCTAACTAATCATAATTATGTTGTCTCTGTTTGATAGCATTGGAAAATATAATTAGGCTGAAGCTGATCAATCAGAAAATTAGCTGATTTACCATCATCTGCTAATTAATCAGTGCAACCCATGTCTTTGTAAAGGTGCCTTGATTCCTAAAGAATTACCAATATTTGGTAATGGGTGTCACTATTAAAAAGTTTTCTTTTAAAAACATAATATACAATTGAGACTGAGCAGAGGCTAAATAAATAAAGAGGTTTCTAAATTTAGACATGACTTCAGACCAGTGTTTATGTTGGTAGGGAAATTATTGTAGAGGTTGCTGTCCAAATATTCAGTTGCTTGTTATTTTTATAAGTATAATAATTTTCAAGGGGGCTATATTTTTTTAAAAATTATGGATTTAATTTTGCTGATCAAGATGTTATTCTAAGTATGTACATTTCTTAACTAAAGAATAACTGACCTTTTTCATAATTATATTGCACCATGCTATTAACATCCTGTTCTCGTTCTTTTTACTCAGTCATTATGAAAAGTCTGCTTTTTTTTATTGAGACTGGAAGCTATTTGAATCCCTGGTTCTAATTTCTGTTAATTCAGTGATACAAACTTAGCCATAATATGTTAATAAATTATACAATACACAACTCGGCAGTCTTTGAATTTGTTGTGAGAATTTTATTATTTTTAAAACATAAACCTTTCAATTCTGCCAATATTCATTTTTCCATCTATCTGGTAAAGACTACTGTTGTTTTTGCAGAGACAGATGATTTTTAATTCCACTTCTATTGGTTGCTGCCTTACAACTTTGGAGATTGATAATTTTTTTAACTGCTTTATTTACATGAATTAAAGAGTCCATTCCATTTGGCAATTTTACCTATAGCCGGGGAAGACACCCCACCCCCATGACAAAATTGAACCTACTACCTCTCAATTGAACCTACTACCTTTCATCCCTGAGGCAAACAACATTACATTTTGCCACAGGTCTGATAAAATTCTTTAAATAACGAAACAGAAATATATCCAGCAAGTCTACGTTCCTTTTAAAAATTATCCAAAAAAAACATAATTCTTAATACACAACTATTTAATTGTATTTTTACAGGTACATGGGCATTGGATTGTCTGCACAAGGTGTCAATATGAATAGACTTCCAGGTACTACATAGTTTCATATGCTATGTAATTAATTTAATGATTTGGAATGCTTACATGATCTAAGAGCAGGTAGGTAATTATGATTTAGATTACACTTTTTATAAGAGATATCTCACAGGTTTGAGTTTTGAGTAAAGAAGTCAAGCTCAATTGTTGGCCTGGACAATTTTTCTATTTTTTCGGTTGCTGAATGATTAATAGCTTCCCATTAGAAAAAAACATGATGCTTACTCTGTAATGTTGACATGATCTGGTATTTTAGACTGTATTGCACACATTATTAATTGTAATTGCAGAATATTTCTTTTTTTTACCAAATAGGAGTGGACGTGTTGATTATTGATGCCTTTCTTTTGTAATTATGTTCAGCATATGCAATGAAACATGTGCCTATTTTTAAAATGTTTATATTGAAATTTTATTTACATATACTAATCTGGGTTTTGTAAAATGAAATGTATTTTTGATTTTAGACAATATTTATTTATAAGAGGTTGATAGTTATTTTTTCAAAATTGAGTCAATTTGATTTTTTTTACTTTTAATGGTCCATGCACTGAAAATGTATTCCACGGAGCTATTGGAATAAATGTCCAGCTGTTAAACAAAAAATAATCTTTTGTTTCTTTCAGGTTGGGATAAGCAGTCGTATGGTTACCATGGAGATGATGGCAATTCATTCTGCTCCTCTGGTGCTGGTCAGTCATACGGACCAACATTTACCACGGGGGATACAATTGGTTGCTGTGTCAATCTTATTGATCACACATGTTTCTACACCAAAAATGGTGTCAGTCTAGGTAGGTGGATGATCCTGTCCTGGGTCTTATTTTTTAATTGGGAAATATTTAGAAAGCTTCTTCTTATATTTTTAATCGATTTTCGTATACTTGTAATCCCATCAATGGTTATTGAGTTTCTAATAATTGAGAGCATCGAAAGATTGAAACTTATGAGGCAAATGTAAAGTGGAAAAAAAATAAATATATATATATAATTATTTTACAATAGTTACTTTAGTTTCAATATTTATAGGGAAATCTTTAAGATTTTTCACTTACTTTGCTGGAAAAATAGTATATAAAATGTATGCATTGTATACTAATTAATAATTTTCTACCATTTTAGTCATTGAATTAAATTTTTACTTCTTATCCAGGTATTGCCTTCACAGATCTTCCGGTATGTTTTTCTGTGTGTCATTACACTTAATACATTCACAATGGTGACACTGATCGGTCATATCATGTTGCTAACAACTTTTAAGTTTTGTGTGGGCCTATTAGTTTCTAGAAATTTATATAGTGAAACATTTGAGAAAAAAAACAAGACATTTATTAACTGCAATTAATGGCATTTTTTTTCAACAGTCTAATTTGTACCCCACCGTTGGCCTCCAGACCCCTGGTGAAGTTGTGGAGGCTAATTTTGGCCAATTTCCTTTTGTTTTTGATATTGATGACTATAAAAAGGTGAATATTAAAGCATTATGAAGAGATTTCTATTTCAAGGATGTTTAGTATGAACGTGAACCTTTCTGCAAAAAAAGAAAGATACATTCTCAAAACTAATAAAAATATATTCCATTTGAAATCATCATCTCTCATAATTTACAACCTTTTCATTTTATTTATGTACTATTTAGGAATGGAGACTGAAGACAAAACTAACAATTGAGAGATTCCCAGTCTCAGACCGCAAGGGGGAGTTCCAATCAGCTCTACACAGGTAGTGCATATTTTAATGGATAACACCTAGTTTTATAAGCAGTAGGGGTGGGGACTTTATATACAACATAAAAGATATACACCTTTTTTTTTGGTGAACAATGGTTATACATTCTATATTTCATTTATATGTAAAGTTATACTTTCATTCAGTTTTTACTATAATCCTTTTTTTTTACAGGATTGTTTCCACATATCTAGTCCACCATGGATATTGCTCTGCTGCTGAGGCATTCTCCAAATCCACTGACCAACCTATTGTAGAAAATATTGAATCTATAAAAAACAGACAGCGTATGTAATTTTTTGCTGTTTTAAAAAAAAATTAATTTTGTAATAATTATTTTGTTGTTTATAATAGAACATTCTGATGCTTATGGTTATCCATAGTTTCTCATTTTTTCTGTAAAATTGTTGTTTTTTGTTACTTTCAGGAATTCAAAAGCTGGTGTTAGCCGGACGAATGGGGGAAGCAATTGAAACCACACAATACCTGTACCCCCATTTATTAGATACTAAGCCTGATCTTTTGTTTATGCTCAAGTGTCGTCAGTTTGTGGAGATGGTCAACGGAACTGACAGTGAAGTAAGAGGCGGTAATTCGAACTACCACAGTATAGGTACAGGTATTGTTCATAGCCGCAGCCCAAAATCCTACCTTAGCGATGGAAGTAGCCGTTCCAGTCCAGCACAAAGTCCCCACCCTTACAGCAGGGCAGGTACGCCTCCATCTCAGCAGCATCAATATTCAGTTCACTACAGTCAACAGCAGACTTTTAACCAGCCATCTCATCAGTCCCATCATAACCGTGGTTCTGGCGGCTCAGCTTGCAACAGTCCCAGTCGATCTTCAGGGAAAAGCCAGGGTCGCCAGAGCCCAGGCTCTGTATCAACCGCCCACCACAATTCGCAGCATCATTATCACAACAGCAGCTATAATAACAGCACTGACAATGGCAATAGTGTGCAGAATAATCATCCTTTAAACTGTGGTCACATTGGTGAGGCTGAGGCTTTATTAAACTCTGCCAATGCAATAGCTGTTGGGGATCATTCATCCATGAATGGTGGCCCTGTTGGCTCAAGGTTAATTGACACTGAAGAGATGGAGCTGTCTGATGAAGGGGATCACGTGAGTCCCCAGTCAAATGGAAATTCTCATATAAATGGAAATTCAATACATGATGATGAAGAGATGGGTATGAATTTATTTCTTCTTTATTATAATAAATATTGGACAGTACATCTATGTTAGTTCTGTTTAGTAGTACATATAATTCTTGTTTAAATTTGCTTCCCTTCTTTCTTTAATTTTCTATGTGATTGATGAAACAAGTATAAATCATTTAAAACAAAGATCAAACCCTTCAATAAGTTTTTTGCTAATTTTGCATATGAAAAGCTGTGCTGGTGTGTTATTTTGTAGGCAAAAGGTTATGTTTAGTAAAAATAAAATACTGGTAAATATCTGTTCAACCTGCTGGAAAATTGATGATTCAACACTCTTGTTTTATTTGTTGAGAGTAAAAGATGTGTTTCTTATTTACCATGATACTCATGAAAATCTTTCTCTCAGATACATTGTCAGGATTCAATTCATTTGTTGATAAAATTCAATAATTGTGCATTTTTACAAATCATTTGGCTATTCTTAACTAAATACAGAGGTGCGGATAGTATATAGTGCTAAAATTTACACAATTTTATTTAATGTTGACACTTGCAAAACAAAAATTGACTTAATTTTTAATTATTTGAAAAAGATGTCAGTTGAAATGGAACGTTAATTCATCCTTACTTTTATTACATCTACATTTTTAAAAAGTTGAATTACTTGCATTATTTTAATATCCATTCTATTGGGATGTGTAGATGTTGATGTGCCATCCCACCGTAGACAGATGTGTGGCGGTAATGAAGCTGCCATTGAAAAGATGTTATCTTTTGGAAGGGAGCTGAAAATGATGAGTCAAAGACTGCGTAAAGAATTTGGCAAAAATGAGGCAAATAAGAAAGCATTGCAGGTAGAAAAATTGTTTACACATAACAAACATCTTTTTTTTTTAATGCCTCAAAAACTTTTATAACACATGTCATTCATCTTGCCTTGTTACTGAAGGATTTAAAAATCACACTAATTAATCTTTCAAGTTAGATTAAATTTTATAAATGATTGTGCTTATGACTGATACTAGAGGGCAAGGTTTCCCAAATTTAAAAGGCATTGCTACTTAAATAATAGTTACAAGACTTAGTTAACAATTTGTAGGGTGTGTGGGACTAGTCAAATAAATCTTAGGGGGTGGGGATGTTGGGAAACATTGCTTTAAGAATTTTATCTTCTTTCTTTATATTTAGTTTATTCATGTGTGTTCTTAAATATTTGTATAATGTTTGTAGTTAGTTTTAATCTAACAGAAGAGGTCCTGAATCCTAAATTTCAGATGTTAATTTTTACAGGATGCATTTAGTTTATTGGCCTACTCAGATCCATGGAATAGTCCTATAGGCAGCCAGCTGTTACCTGTAAAACGTGAACCGGTCTGTGCAGCACTAAATAGTGCTATTTTAGGTAATACTTTTTCCTTGGTCAAAATTTAGAATGACACTGGTTACTAGCAGTGAATAGAGGGCAAAGTCAACAAATGTTTTTTTAAAAATTGGGAGGGGTGTCAAATTAATGAAGATGACTCATGGATCGGTTGTCACAGTTGTTAACCCATATAGCAGCTATAAGATGTACACCATATGGTTTAATTTTTTACAGTTTATGTGTCTGTCATAATTCTGGGAGTATACAATTCTTTTTTCTTTACACTTAAATGTCTTACTTGTTATTTATTTTTTTACTGCTAGCCAATGCAGTAGAATTCAACACTGTTTTTTAATACTGAACAAGTAACATTATTTGATGTCCATTGATGAAATTCCATTATTAATACCATGCTTGAAAATAATTTTATTTTTATTTTTCAAGAATCCAAAGGTTTGCCAAAGCAGCCACCACTAGAATTGACCATTGGTCAAGTGACCCAGTGTATGCGCCTTATGTCAAAGTCAGGGATTGGAGCTTGTGCATTTGCCAGTGTGTCTGATTACCTTCACTAACACACAGTTATGGCTTAGGCAACCCATTAGTATTTATCAAATGTCTGGTTCTTTACATTTTAGCATCCTTACCTCACCTTCATCGAGACACTGTTATTGCTGCTATCAGGATCATTAAAAGATTGGCTGCCCTCTGAGGAATTGTCGGCTTACATAATAGCCCAATGTAAACGGACACCTTCCATTCTGTTAATGCATTCCTGTGCTTTTTCAGTGTTTGGGATTAGTGTGTAACCTTTTGTGTGATTTACTGGGTCATTATCTGTATTGGAATCAGATACATTTGAATGGCAGACAGATTACAATGAAATGCACATGTCTACGTGTAAATATGCATGCATGCTCTCTAAGCAAGAAACGAGTTGATTGTATTCATGTACTCAGATAAATTTTAAATGTAGATTGTTTTATAGCAGTGATGGTCAGTCTGTAAACAACTTTAAAAATGTGATAAAACTAAATAATTCTTATATGAAAGACTTGGCTTGTTGCATGCATCCCTAGAGCACTTTTGGCTTTGTATGCCATAACTTAGATAATGTGAGATCGCATCATCCAGATCCTTCAAAGAAATATGTGCTAGGTATATATTACCATTTTAAGGTTTCATAAATCTATGCTTTACATCAGATTTGTTAAAAATAACTAGTTAATTTTGACATGATATTAGATTTATTGCTGTTGATAATTTTTACACCTTGTCAGTGTATTATATAATTGAACATTTTGATCGCAATATTGTGAAATGTATCTTCTGTCAATTTGTCCGCAATTGAAAGAAAAAATTATAATGTTTTATTATTTATCCTGAACCTTTCTAACAAAAAAAATGCTTTCACGTTCAATAATAGAGGATAGAATTAATTATAGTGCCATTAGGTAAATCGTCAATTTCTTGAATAACAAAGTTGTGTTTGGCTGTAGTTAAACTATAACAAGCAGGATCTTCCATGACTTTTTGAGCCCCCAGAATTCAAAGTTAATTTTGTTTAAATTTCCACATAACAACTTAGGGTCCCATAAATATATGAGGCCTCTAGCAGCCACAGGTGTTGCAGTGCCCATGTGACAGCTCTGTAGCAAGCCTATCCTGATGTCCAGACCATACAATTTTAAAAGTTTTAAAAAATGCATTGAACCACATAAACATTTAAATTTCTCTAGTCCAAAAACAAAAATGTGCCTGCATGACAAACTTGTTAATGCTAGTTTTGATTTTGATGTACGTATCAAATTTTGTACAGTTCTTCTTCAAAGTCTTTTGAAATCATTAATACATTCCAGTTCCAGGGTTAGTCACTGTTACTAGTGTTTTCTGCCTACTGTGATGGAACAGTATCCATTTATTTTTGGAAAATGTTACTCTCATTGTGAGAACTAATCAATGTCAGCTATAGCTATATTTGTTTAAGAACATGGAGACAACTGCCCAGTGAGCCAACTTGTGAGAAATGCGTTTTAGACATGCGTAATGAAGTTTAAAAACTGCTAGTAGTAAAAGTAGGATGAAAATATTTTCTTCTGAAATGGGCTTC
The DNA here is from genome assembly GCA_964017045.1 of Omphiscola glabra. NCBI lineage: Eukaryota > Metazoa > Mollusca > Gastropoda > Lymnaeidae > Omphiscola > Omphiscola glabra. The sequence continues at coordinate 30,212,055 of OZ024800.1, read as the reverse complement.
ATGCTCTTTTTTACAAAAGAGATTAAAACTAAATCTAATCTTTTAAGCAAACCTGAATACATAATACAGTATCATAGTAACACAAATAAAAGTTCTCTTGGTTGTTGAAATGTAAAATATCAGTTTTAATTAGTGTAATCCTTCAATCGAGCATTCAGTTTGGTGCATTTACTTTCACCACAGAGACATTATTGTGGTTTCTTGCTCTGTAAGCAAAAACTTATCAAGATTTTTGTGCGGCTTTGCATAAGTGTTTGGTTTGCATGTGAGTAAGTTTAATAATCTGGGTTATATGTTGACTGAATATATTGAAATGAATATTACTTTCTCGCAAGTGAAATTGTCTAAGACTTGTTAATGACTATGCAAAATTTTATTCCCAATACATTACAAACCTTAATGCCCTTTGTACTTCTTTTTTTAATTGAAAAAAAAAAGATTCAGTGAAGACCACTTAAACTCAGCCTCTTCAGTTGCAATAACAGATTTTCTTACAACAATTTGACAGAATTCCCATGATTTAGTGCATTTTCTGAAATTGTATTATTTTTTTTTAAATATACCATCATGAGGCTTTGATTTCTTGCCATTGGTAATTGGAGTCTTGTTTTATTTGTTTACACCAATCAATCTTCTGGTCTTTATGAGCAGTAATTCAGAAATAGTCTGTTGATTATTCCTCCTTTGAGCAATCTACTGAGCAGCTATTTGAAGCTGTTAAACTTTGCAGTTCAGGGTTTATCTGATGTCCTGGGAGTTACAGTACTTGATGCTGTTTTACAAGCCCTGTGACAATGTCAGTATTCGATTTAGTATCAGAAGCCCTGTAACTTCAGTATGTCATGGGGTTTCACAAACCATGCAACATCAGCACTTGATGCTGTTTCATAAGCCCTGCAACACACAACAGGAATGAACTTTTTTGTTACAATATTTAATTAAACAGAAACTTTGCTGTGCACATTAATTTGCTTGTTAACTTAAATAGTGATAGACAAACCATATTATTATAATTTTCTTTAAAACTACAGTGTGGCTTTTTTCAACAAAGCTTTTGTAATTCAAGCCAAGTTTTAAAACCTTCCCTTTACTATTTTTTTCTCCAAGAAAAATTGCTGTGTCACAAGTTGGTTGTTGTCTTGATTTTGTTATAAATTGATGCTATTGTATTTTTTTAACCATAACATCATATGATCTACAGCTTGTCATCTGTTTTAGTGAAATTTCAGAAAAGTCGAAGTTGCATTGGGCTTACAGGGAGAAAAAGAAATGTCTTTGCATTATGGGTTTGATGATTTGTGATATTTAAAATGTGGGCAAATTTTTTTTTTTTCTTTCTTGTATGACAAAATATTTTAATTTTCTTTCTCAGAAATTAATTTGCAAGAATGGAGTTATGAAGGCTTTGAAATATATCAACTGAACATATTTTTATAGTCTCGTAAAATACTTATGTCAAGGGACTAAATATGTTTATAATAATATGATGTGTGAGACTTGCCTTGTCTCCTCTAAAGTAGAGGTCCCCAAACTGAACCAGAAATTCAACATGACATTTTTGTTTGTTTGCTTGGGAGCCACCATTATGAAGACACTTGTACAGATCACCAGTTTAACAATCTCCTGAAGTAGTGAGTTGATGCTTCTCTCTCTCCCCCCCCCCCCCCCCCCCATATCTCAAATTTCATTTGTCCTGCTTCTCTACATCTCCCATTTCACTGCCTTTCCTCATGCCATTTCATCATTGCATTGTCCCTTTTCTCTAAAGATTAATGGTCATTTTAATTGTTTTAATATTTTTTTGGATTAAAAGTAACTGGTATATTGTGATATGGTTGATAATAAAATAATCTAATAATCCAGTAATGTGACTTGAATTTCTTGACTACAGCAATGGTAAGAAGCAACAGATTCAGTGAGCTCTGAATGCTCTGTTGGGCTTGTGCAATATTGGACTAAACTAGTTCTGATGTAATCAGCATAATAAAACATCACAAGAGACTGAGAAGATAATAGTGGTTATTTTTTTTTTTAATTCCAAGGCAATGCAACTCAATCTTACACAGTACATGTATGCCCACACTTACTACATATGAACAATTTGAGTACAATATTGCACAAGGCTTAAACTGCATGCTGCAACTGCAATCATTACTTACCTCTAGTGGCAGTAATCTATAGAACTGAATGAAGATTTTTTTTTTCAATGTGCAGTACATGAATAAAAATTGAATACCTATTTCAAATTGTTATTTTTATTTTATGCAAACTTACATATTTAGAAATAAAATACAAACTTTGGATCAAATATTGAATGGCACTCTACAAACAGTGCTTTGGGGAGTTTGTCAGGACCACTCGAAGTGGGCTTACTAAACTTGCTTCTCTTTTTCTTTCCCATTTTGCCTGTATTTAATCTCTCAGGTACTTATTTTCTTTCACAATTCGTTTGATGCCCTCGCAAAAACTACTTTTCAGCTAAGTGCTATTTTTAATTTAATTCTGTTTTTACTGTTTGTTCGCTGATGAAGGCTTCCTGCCATGTTCGTTGTTTTTGTTGCATTCATTTTTGCAGGTTGTCCCATACTTTGTTTCACTCATTTCCTTTTTTGCTAACCTGATTGCTGTCTCTTCCCTTATTTATTACCGGGGAAATTATGAGGGAATATTTAACATTTATGGGAAGTACTGCAATCAAGGTTAAGTAGAAATAGAATGGAGAAAGTGACGAAACAAAACAGCAACCGTGTCATTAGGACCGTACAAATAGAGAAGAAAAAAATGTTTTAGGCTGTGTCCCAGAGAAGTGCAGCAATGATTACCAGTGACCACATTAACTGTAGGACTATAGCTAATTTTGCACAGGACGGTGGATGGCCAATAGTACAATGTTGGCCCTCTACAAGTACAATGCTGTACATTTGGGGAGGGGGGTACTTATCTACTCAACTCCTCAAAAATATTCGGCTGTCCATTTTATATCCATAACTGGTACTGGGGACAACCCTGAATGAATTCAAATCTACTGCGACGTGGTGGAAAGGTAGGAGTGGTTCAACGTTGACAACAAACAAGAGATTTTTACAAATTATCTAGGCCCAGTCATGGAAGAAAGGGTGGAGTGGCGGTTAAATCAAACATGGTCAAACGTTTATAGATAAAAGCTTCTGAGCCCATGCTAAATTTCACACAACTTACTTATGTCTTTTACCCTGTCTGGGGCATAGGTCGTCCACAAGAATTTTCTATTCATCTCGGTCCCGTGCTTTCCTTTCCAGTTGCTTCCAGGTGTTTCCCATACTTTGTGTTTCTTTGTTGGTGATGATGTTTGGCCATTTGATGTTCAGCATCTGTATAGAAGGCAAGTGTCTATGAAGGTCTGCACTTTCTGCATAATGCTCGCGGTTGTTCTCCAAGTTTCGGCTCCATGGAGTAGGACTGTTTAACATTTCTGTTGAAGATTTTAACATTGGTTTGCAGAGTCAGCTCCGTTGAATCCGATATTTTCTTTAATAGCACAAATGCTGATCTAACCTTTCCAATTTTAGCCGTGACATCCGCTTGGGATCGACCATTTATGTCAAAGGTGTTGCTTAACATACGTGAAGGCCTCTTCTTTTTCCAGTGCATTTCCTTTTGTTAAATAGATTTGAGGAAACCAGAGCGCAATGAGCATGCAAAAGTAGCATGGATACCAGCGCTATAGAAGTATCCAATCAATCAATATGCTCTTGTTTGCCCGAGTTAAACTTCATGATCTTCTTCTTCTTCTATGTTTTGAGGGCCCACGATCAATGGATTGATCATTATGGTTCAGAGGGGTTCGCGATGTTAATGTGCGTGGTTTTCAAGGGTATAATTCACTGGTTGCAAGAAAGGAGGCAAGAGCCGCAAATGTGTCAAGTGTAGTCGCCTCAACTGTTGCTTTTGGAAGCTTGTTCCAGTCCCTTATTGTCTTTGGCAGGAATGAGGAGCTCCTGTACTGAGTTCTTGTTTTTAAAAGTCGAAACTGCTTGTCGTGACCTCTTCGCTGCCTAGGGGGGAGATTGACGAGTTTCTGTTTGATACTGGAGCAGTGGACCAGCCCATTTTTGATCTTGTACAACATGGAGAGCCTAGGTAGTCGTCGTCGTTCTTCCAACGGTGACCAGCCTAATGTTTTCAGCATGTTGCCAACACTAGAGGTGTTTCTGTAGCGGTTCATGACAAAGCGTGCTGCCCGTCGTTGGACCGCCTCCAATCTGTCGATGCTCTTCTGGGTAAATGGGTCCCAGAATGAGGATGCGTACTCTAAAAGCGGCCGGACAAAAGCTTTATAGGCTTTTTCTTTCACGCTTGAGTTGCCGATCTTCAGATTTCGCCTTAGGAACCCCAGGGTCTTGTTTGCCCGGTTGCACACATTGTTAATGTGCTCGTCCCAGCGGACTTCTCTTTGGACGGTAACACCTAGGTACTTTACGGAGGAAACTGGCTCCAGAATATGGCCTTGCAATTCGTAAGGGTGGTGTAGAGGGGATCTGCTTCTGGAGACTGACAGTGTCTGGCACTTGACGGGATGCTGAAATAGTCTTTTCCTGCATTTGTTGCTGATTATGGACCAGAAGTGCAATGTCATCTGCAAATTTAGGCCATTCAGGTGTTCCCAGGGTGTCCACTGTATCCCGTTCCTCTTTTTCGTCTGGGGATTTTTTCCTTATTCAATCAATGGTAAGGAGGAGTAGGAAGAGGGACAAGAGACATCCTTGCCTGACTCCTGTTTCCACTTTAAAGGCATCTGTGAGTCTACCTTCGTGTACCACCCTGCATGTCATTTCTTCATAAAAACTCTGAATGATTCTGACCTTGTACCCCATAGTACCAGAGACGTTTCCACAAGGTTTGTGGGTCCAGGCAATCAAAGGCCTTTTCGTAGTCGATAAAATTTATATATATATATGTGTAATTTGATCTGTGCATGATCTGTTTTGGCGGAAGCCAAACTGTTGATCTCGCTGCTGCCTGTCGACCTGGTCCTTCAATCTATTCAAAATAATTCGCTTACAGACCTTTCTTGGTACAGACAGCAGTGTAATTCCACTGTAGTTTGCACAGTTGCTGAGGAGATCCCCTTTCTTTTGTGTCTTGACGTGGTAATTCTTTCCAACTTTTGGAATTATCTCTTCTTCTCATATCTTTTCAAAAAGAGTGCTTAACCTGTTGACTATTGTATCTAAATCTGCTTACATCATCTCTGTTGTGATGCTTTCCTGCCCCGATGCTTTCCTTATTTTGAGTTCCTTGATAGCCAGAGTTATTTTTTCCTTATTTGGGGCACTTTCTTCTATTTGTAAGTCTTCATTTGCTGGCTGTAGACCTGGTGTTTCTGTGGGTGGAGGTCTGTTTAGTAATTCCATAAAGTATTCCACCCATCTTTTTTTTGTTGTTCTTTCCATTCTGTTATTAATCTACCTTCCTTGTCTTTAACCGGTCTCTCTGGCCTCTTGTATATTCCTAAGAGCTTTCTTATTATGTCATAGAGCTTTTTCATGTTTCCTTTTCTGGCTGCTTCTTCTGCTATTGGTACTAGACCATCTATGTGAGCATTTGTATGTATTTTTGATGCTGTTTTTTACCATTCAATTTGCCTCTTGTGCTTTCGTTTTCTCTGCCCTGGTGAGGCTGCTGTTGGCTAGACTCTTCATTTCTTTTCTCTCTTTAATTTTGTGCAGCATGTTAAAAATATTTATATTTTGCCATTTATGTTCTATTTGGCCATCTGTTTGGTCTTGCAGTGCCTGTAACTTATTTCTCAAGGTATCACTGAATTCCTCTCGTTTCTGCTCGTTTGCCAGAAGTGCTATGTTTAAATTTTAGTCGTTTAGCAACTGGTTCTTCCCAGTTTTTCTTCAGTTCTAGCATGAGGTTTGCCCAAACAAGATGGTGATCAGATGCGACACTGGCTCCTCTTTTTTCCCGTACATCCTGTAGAGACCTTCTAAATTTTTTGCTAATACATATATGATCGATTTGGTTTTGTGTTTTGCTGTCAAGGGACACCCACGTTACTTTCTGGATATTCTTATGCTGGAATTCGATGTTCCCAATAAAGAGCTCATTTGCTGCACAGAAGTCTGTCAGCCTTTCACCGTTCTCATTCCTCTCTCCTATACCATGCGCCCCACAGAAGTCTGTCAATCTTTCACCGTTCTCATTCCTCTCTCCTACTCCTATACCATGCGCCCCACAGAAGTCTGTCAGTCTTTCACCGTTCTCATTCCTCTCTCCTATACCATGCGCCCCACAGAAGTCTGTCAGTCTTTCACCGTTCTCATTCCTCTCTCCTATACCATGCGCCCCACAGAAGTATGTCAGTCTTTCACTGTTCTCATTCCTCTCTCCTATACCATGCGCCCCACAGAAGTCTGTCAGTCTTTCACCGTTCTCATTCCTCTCTCCTATACCATGCGCCCCATAATTTCTTCGTATCCACTGTTTTCTTTTCCAATCTTAGCATTTAGATCTCCCATTAAGATATTTAGATCTCTACCTGTAAATTTTTACAGTCTTGATAGTAGACTATTGTAGAAAGCTTCTTTTTCGTTTTCCTTTTTTTATTACTATCGTTGGTGGGTGCACAACACAAGGCCTATATTACATTCATATTTATTTTCTTCTTCTTGGTTTGGAAATTTACTGTAAAAATTCTTGTACCATATGTTTCCCATCCTTTCAATGCCTCTTGTGCCACCCGTGTCATCATGAAAGCGACGCCTTGGGTTTGTGTAGCTTTTTCCCTCTCATGCCCCAATGATATTAATGTTTATCCTGAGGTCAAAGTTAACTGTCCAGCTTGTGCCCATCTTGTTTCACAGGTGCCTAGTAGTGTGATTTTGTATGTTCTTATTTCTGTCACCACTTTTGCAGACTTCACTTTTTCATACTTTGTTCTAAAGAATCTAACATTCCACGAGGCTATGTTTATTGCATGTGAAAGGAGGGTCCTCGGCTTTGAGGCTTCCAGTATAACCTGGGACATCAAGGCTTCATAACTCTTTTTGGAGAAGAAGAGACCTTTCTCAGGGCTGAAATTGTTTGTTTTTAAAATAAATAAATTATTGTTGTAGCAGTTTTTTTTTCCTTTCTTTTTTTTACGTTTGAGGTAGCTGGCCTAACGCCAACCCTTTTCCTTTTATACCCGGGCTTAGGGCCGGCCATGGTGGATTTAAATGTCACACAACGTCGTTTCCTTTAAATAGAACGGAGAAAGGCATTCAAACGAAACGTCAGTTTTATGATCATGTTTTCTAAACTATGAATATTTCTGCCAGTTTGAGTGCGTGTGTGTGTGTGTGTGTGTGTTTGTAAAGGGGGGGGGGGTGTTTGGATATCCATAAATAACGTCACGCAATATTTTTGCTACGAGGGTGTCTAATTTTTAATTTTCTTGTATAATTGCGCAACACACACACACAAAATATAAAAAAAAATCCATTTAAAATGACTGTTACTTTTATATAGAAGATATGCCAGAGCGGTTTCCAAAAGAAACCTCATTAATTTATTAATCAATGACTTAAACTTATTGGCTTGTTCCTGGGCATGGCTAATTCTCGACAATATTAATATATAATAACGAAGTGGATAACGTTCGCCGTATAATGAATAATGTTTACATTTATGTTTTTTCCGAGAGCTTCGAGGCAGTGATTCATGGAGATTATTCCCTTTATTATTAATCTTATTGGTCTTTATCATTTAATTTAGATCCGGTTGGATACTATCTACTATCGTGTCTTTTTTTAATCTTGAGTTTTGGAGAAATTATTAGATTTAATTTTGATCCAATTTTTAAAACTCTTTTAAAATGAAGTACATTTTGTTAGGTAAGAGATAACCTTTTGTTTACTTCCGGGAATCTTTTCTAAGATGCATGTAATTTATTGTAATTGTAGGCCCACCTACCTATAAGATTTCAAGGGTTTAAATAGTTTAATGTTATGAAGAACGGTAAATAGTAGTAAAGAAGGTAGCAATTTATAAAATTTATTAAAAATAACGTTAAGTTAGCGTACATGCCTCAATTATAAATAATTATAATTTAGAGTACAAATTATTATTATTATTAGTTTTAAATAGCTCACTACGGTGTATATACAATTTAACAAACATAATCACGAACTTAAAAATTAATATACATAAATTAACTAAAACAAATGTATATTCACTCCACCCATTCATTTTCATAATTATAATTATTAACATTTAACTTTCATTTTTTAAAATATTAATAATTAATGCACTCATAGCGATGGAATGTTTTAACCCTTTCATTACCGCTGGTTTTGGGCATAGATTTTTGCAGACTCAGCAATAAAAACTTAAAAAAGAAATTTCTGGTATTTTTCATTCTCTATCCGATTTGCTTTTTAACTTCTCTATAGTTAAACGAATAAAGAAATATATAGCATTGAAATATGACGTCGACGTGACGTCCTTGGTATTTCAGATAAGTTCTTTGCCTCTTTGTTATGATGACAATGTGATGTCCTTGGTAATTGAAAGTGGGTGATGGTGATGTCGCATCGACATCATCGGTAAAGAAAGGGTTAAATTAAAATTTCACTGGGTGGCTAATTATAATATTTAAATTTGCAGGGATTTTGGAAAATGGGTATTATTGTATTAACAATTTGAATTGTTTTTTCTGACAAATTTTGGATTTTATGTTTGATTGAAACTGCAATAAAACTGTAAGTTGGGTTTTCTAATTTTAATTTTTTTAAATATTTTTCTTCATTTTTACACCGTCCTTGGACCACAGGGTGTAAGTGTAATTGTAGCACTCATGTTTTATTTGAGGGAAGGGAGTGACCGCAGGTCATTGAGACTTCTTGCTGCATATCTAGAGGGATCCAATAAAGTTACTTAGTTTGTTATGATATTAATGTACCGGCTGAAATAATTTCATTAAATTTTAACATTTTGTTCCTATTTTTGTTTCTCTTGGTAAATAGCTAAAAAGCACATTCTCTCCCTTTCCTCTCTCCTTATTAGCAAATGTGTGTTTGCAGTACTTTTTCTTACACTGTTGCCATCTTGGTTGCCATGGCCTCTGTCATCATGGCAGCTATGGAAATGAGTGGCACGCCAAACCAACATTGTACCCAAATACTCAATAGTCTCAGCAGTATCATGTATTCAATATGAATATGATTGAATATCCATTGGAGCAAGAACTAGTTGACATATTATTTAATTCAAATTTATCATTAGGCCTATAATTCATTTTTAGGCCTAAACCTTACTATTAATTAATATTAAGTTACTAGTAAGAGTCTGTAAGAGTAAGCAACACCAGGCAACATTTGGCTTCTCTCATAAACTCATAGGTGATGAAATGACCAGCCCAATTTACATTCAGTAGCATAATTTTATAATCCCACCTTTTCCCAAATATTGTTGAACATATGTCATGCTGATTGTTGTGGAATGGTAGTATTACTGTTAGTAGCTTCTATTTGTCATTTCCATCCAGTTTTAACATGTCTGCTGTTATCTGGTTCAAGGCCAGCAACTTATTTTCAATGTATTTTTCATTCAAATTTAATACAACGGTTCTGATTTTAATCTTCTTTCTCAACTCTTTCAATACTTTTAAAGAAATTCAATACATAGTCCTCTAGAGTTATAGCAGTGGTTCTCAACCTTCCTAATGCCGTGACCCTTTAATACAGTTCCTCATGTTGTGGCAACCCCCAACCACAAAATCATGACTGTGGTGTATTTGTGTTTTTGGATGGTCTTAGGCCAACCCCTGTAAAGGGTCATTCAACCCCCAAAGAAGTCGCGACCCACATGTTGAGAACCGTTGGTCTAGAGCCTATTAAATTGATTAATTATTCTTAATTATTAAGATTTAAACTTCTTTATTTTGATATAACGGATAAAGTATGGCAACAGTTAAACAAGGTAACAATATCATTATGATTAGAGCTGTCTGTGCATGTTGGCTCACTTGCAGATAAAAAATTTCAAATTATGTAGGCCCATCATAAGTGATTACTTTTTAGATCTCAATTACATTTGTTTTCATAAAATTAATTTTTACTTGCAGTTTCTAGGCTACAAAAATATTTTGCAGGGCCCCATTTGTTGTCATGAACAAGGAAGTATCTCTAGTTCTAATTCTACCAGGTAAGACAGTGAGGCTGAAAACACAACTGATTTTTTAATGGATCTATTCCTGCGATCTAGTCATATGGAATGTTTTATATTTGAGAAAATATAATGTCTTTGTTCTTTGTTGCGGTCCTTCTCTCCCTATGCGAAAAGTGGTACAGATGACAGTAATGACAAGTTTCCTGCATATGCTTGAGATAAATATTTTTTTTAAATAAAGGGATACATTTTTGAGCACTTATATATCTATAAAGCAAGTGCTAAAATGAAACATACAGGGATCAAGAGGACTTGGGAGAACCAAAAACATCTGGCTTAGAGGATAGGCAAGGATATGCTTTTAGATCAAAAAGAGTTGAAGAAGGTTGCAAGTGACATGATAGGAAGGCATTGAGAGTTATTATTGATAGCCTATGCTCCACTAGGAGGTGACAAGGCAAAGAAGATGTCTTTACATATCTGTAGTGATTGATTGTGGCTGGGGAAATCATGCACACTTTAGTTATGTCCAGTGGACCTAACACAGAATGACTGGACAAAACAAAAATAGCCTTGAACTATGCACAATTATCATCTATTGAATGATGGTTGTTGTTTTGGACTAATATTTTTCAATTTATATAACATGATGATGATTATTGAGTACTTTTATAGTGCCTGTGTCTATGATATTTTATCATGTCCTAAAATCTGTTTAAAGAAAAAAGTCTTTAAATGCTTCTTAAATGACTTTTTTATAATTTCAATGATTCTCAAAGATTTAGGCAAACTGTTCCACAATTTAGGTGCATCCACACTGGGAACTCTCAGTAAGGACTGTGTTGAAGAGCGTAGGTTCTGTATGGATACATGTTCAGAAATCAGTTTTTGAAGATATACAGGTGCAGAGCCTTTTATACAACTATACACCAGGGACAGAATTTTGTAGTCAATGCGCTCACTCACAGGAAGCCAGTGGAAATCTTTAAGAACTGGGTTGATGCGGTCGGATTTCTTTTTACCATCTAAAATGCATGCTGCAGTATTTTGTACCTTCTGGAGTCTCTGAAACAACTGTTACAGTAATCTAATCTTGACTGGATTAGAGTTACTGCTATGGCATTGGCTGTTCTCTTTTTAAGTTGATGGTGCAGCTGACCCTGGCCACAGAACTATTTTTTGTTCTTAAACCCTATCTGGACTTGTCAAATTCATCATACATTGGATTTCTTCAATGCAAAAAATACCTGCTCATGTCCTCAATATTTGTCATTCTAACTTCCTGTATGCATGTAACAAGTTCATTCTGCATTCATGTATGTTTTAAAACAAAATAATCTCATGCCCAATGTTCATCATTATTTTCTGTAAAGACAAAAGCTGAAAACATAAATAAATCTTTCTTTCACAGGTATTTATCTTGACACTGAAAATGAGAATTGAGTTGTTTGAGCTTCATTTCAGCAGATCCAATTCCATATACATAGCAGGTCAAGTGGTCAGTGGGAGTGTCGTAGTCAAGCTTGCTAAGGCAGCATGGATCAATTGTGAGTTAAGCTTCGATTTTATTTTAATTAAAACAAAATTTAATGATTGAATGACAGATCATGACTTTGTGGAGCCTGACTTTGTGGAGCCTGACTTTGTGGAGCCTGACTTTGTGGAGCCTGACTTTGTGGAGCCTGACTTTGTGGAGCCTGACTTTGTGGAGCCTGACTTTGTGGAGCCTGACTTTTTTTGTTGTTGCTGGAATTGGGGGGGGGGGTGTTGATCCCATTAGGGGTCGCAATACCAGTCCTTTTTACTAAAGCTAGTATTTTCAATATTGAAGTTTACGAATACCGGAATCCCGATATTTTCAATATTTTCAACATTTAGAGATTTTTTCGGTGAGATTAGAGGTAACAATTTATCAATCAAATAAAAATATTCAGGAAAAAAAATCACATTTTGATTATTCATAAGCGTTTAACAATAACACAAATGTCCATCTTCAGACATTAATCAAACGAACAATAAATAGTTTTATTAATTAAATATTAAAATAATTTGTGTTGTTTTAATTCAAATTTAAACAATGAGATCGCAAAAATGCCAACGTGTCTAATGTGCAGCCCTTAAATGAGTTTGAATGCCTGAAATTGTGCCTCACAATGTTTTAAGCATCTTGTTACATCTAATGCATTTTCCTGAGAGATTTTCCATAGCTTTCAAGAAATAATACCAAACTGATGTCTTTGTTTCCATAGTTTCATATGCTTTTCATATTTAGGTTAATTTTTTTCACGTCTCCACTTACACACTATGTTTATACACTACACACGCATGATGTAAAAACAACACAAATCAAAAAAACAAATCACGACGCCATGATTCTTTACAAATGAATCACGGTACATAGATCTAGTCCGTCAGTGGTCTCTCTTTGAACTAGAGACACGTGGTGTGAAGGGTTCGCACTTGGCACATCACATAAAGTGTTGATATGTCTTACTTTAACTATGACATTGAAACTAAGAAATGCGATATATATTTTTTGACATGGAAATACCGGAAATTAATAAATCCTGGTTTTCATAAATCCAATCCGGGTATTTTCAAGCATCCATTATAGTCAAGTATCCCAGTATTTTCAAGAATCGGGATCCTGGTTTGCAGCCCTGAGTTCCCATACAAATTTTCACAACCTAAGTAGTAAAAGGGGGGGGGGGGGGGTGTCCATTCAAATTTTCACAATCAAGGTTAGTTTTATTTACTATCTTATATAGAAAAAAAGATAAGTATTTTTAATATTGAATTTAATAGAAATTGGGGAAAAGCCCTCCTTAATTTTTTTTTTGAAGTGCATGAATCATTGAATTATCTCATCCTGAGTGTTAAAAGATTTCGTTTGCAGCATGTATGACTGAATAAATGTAAACTTTTTGTTTTTCTGCTTACTTGATTAGCCATTGACATAAAGTTTACTGGGAGAGCTAAGTCCAAGTGGGATGTTTCTAATGGGGACTCGTCCAAGCATTATCAGGCCCATGAGATCTACATAGACAGTGAATATCGTCTGTTCAGATGCAGAGGTGTGTCAATTTGTTTTGTTTGATAAAGAGATGTGATTTTAAAAAAAACAACATTTTGAATAAAAATGGTTTATGTAGACCAATTTCTAAAAACTAATAAGGTCTAAAATAGTTCCAAAGACCCAAATATTATTATAGCTTAGTTATCATTTTTGTTTTTAAAAATGTTAACTATTAATTGGACATAAGTTTATGTATGAAAATTTTGCAACATCATTTGGCAATTGTTGGTTGTTTTATAGACTTTCCATTTTAATTCATAAATATATGTCACACTTGAATAAAATTTGTTTTTTTAATTATCCCACAAATGACAATGAGTTGTGTTGTAGACTTAGCATTTTAGATGATTAAATTTGAATTCATGTGGCGCTCTGAAAAAGAAAGTTATTTATAATTATACCACAACTGACAATGTGTCGCTATGATTATTTTTTATTTCTAAAGATCTGAATGACAGTCAGCCGCCAGGCATGCATGTTTATCCCTTTGATTTTACTCTTCCTCCTGATGTGCCATCGTCCTTTGAGGGCCGTCGAGGATATGTTCGGTATATGTGCATTGTGACAATGGACAGAGGCTGGAAAGGGGTGCTGCAGATGGAGCAGGACTTGACTGTCATCCGACATTTAGATTTGTCTACTGTACCAGGGGCATCAGTAAGTTCACAGGTCTAGTTCTAAATCTCATAATGAAGAAGAAATTCAATGGATAATGGATACATTTTATAAGAGTTTAATCACCAAACTAGAGTCTGTCAAAGTTTTGTTGTTGCTTCGGTTCAAATTCTTAGTTTCGTTAATGCCATTTCTACCTGCAGATGCCTCAGTACCTGGAAAGAGAGCAGATGTACGAGGGTTGCTGTTGTGATGCTGGGAATGTTTACACACACCTACGCCTTGAGAAAAGTGGCTTCGTCCCAGGAGAACCAATGTACTATGATATTGTGGTCAACAACAAAGCCACTTCTTCCATTTGTGGTGTGGTCATGCAATTGATCCAGGTAAATTATTTTTTTCCCTTCATCTTTAATACTTTTTAGTATGGCGGACCGGCAGGAATTTTTCCATTGCACCAGGGGCCGGTGCACTATTTTTCTTGTACTGACGTGGTAGCGAAATGAGTTTTCTTGAAAACTTCTGCGGACCGGCGGATGATGGCCCACGGACCGGCACCGGTCCGCGGACCACCACTTTGAGTAGCACTGGTCTATGATACCATGTGGTCTATTATACCATGTGGTCTATGCAACTGTGTGGTCTTTAATACCATGTGGTCTATGATACCATGTGGTCTTTAATACCATGTGGTCTATGATACCATGTGGTCTTTGGTACCGTGTGGTCTATGATACCATGGGGTCTATGATGGAGAAGAAATACAAGTGAACCAATGATATTGTTTAGTAAATTATTTGCATCATGGCTGTCACTCATTTAAATCAACATTAGGTCAGTCAATTAGTTTACACAAAAAAGATGGCGGCTTATCAATAAATCAAAAACAACTTCTTCCATCCAAGTGCACAAAATAAGTTCACTCTTGTCATCTCACTCTTGTCATCTCACTCTTGTCATCTCACTCAAATGATGAATGTTGTTTTCCTATTTGTTTATTTTCTAACCCTGCCCTGACAATGTCATTTACAACTATGTCAATAAATATAAAACTCACACTTAATAGATAATTTCCCTCAACAGACGGTCCGCTACACCGGGTTCAGCGACAGCTTATTTTCATCAGGGAACCCCAAGCACCACGACAAGGTTAACAACTGGGTCCTGTTTGAGACAGACGATGAGGTGGGGGCTGGCAAAGCCCATCGCTACAACAGCTGCTGCACCATCCCAGCTGTGGCCCCCTCGTTACTGGAGGGCTGCAACATCATTGACATAATGTATGAGGTGTATGTAAGTCTGTCCATCACATATTCTACATAATATATGAGGTGTATGTAAGTCTGTCACATCATTGACAAAATGTATGAGGTCTTTATAATTCTGTCAGGGGACATTATTTGACATTCATTTAAGTTTGTAGGTCATGATGCAATACATGATATTCATTTCCCTCTGACTGATGATATGGCATGTGGCATTGATATAAGACTGTCTCTCATTATGCAATTCTTGACAAAACCCACTCTAATTGTCACTGAATTTGCACATGGTATTCATATAAGTCTGTTGTGACAAAGTATATTATGTGATGCATATAAACTTCACGGAAGTATTTTGCTCGTGAAATCATGTAAGCAGATTTGTCATCTTCCAACTCTAATTCAACCCAATCTGGCATTTAAAAATGATGATTTTAATTCCAGGTGGAGGTGCCAGTGGGCTGGAAGACTGTCCAGCTGAGCTGTAAAATTTTTATAGGCACAATCCCATTACAGGCTAATTCTGTTGCCACGGAAGCTGCTTCCATCGATGTCTTGGATGTTATCTCACCGCCAACTCGTCAAAATTATGAAAGTAGGTTGTAGTATCTGGTCTAATATCTGCTATCGCAGGGGCTCTTCACCCCCTTTGCCCCACTTTGCCAGTCGGATGAAGGCTAGGGATCCCTTCTTAGATCAAGTCTTAAATTACCTACCATTAAATTACAAAGCAAATGCACATCACTGTTGACACCCCCCCTCCCCCCCGGTGACTTTTGTTCACCCCCAAGGGATCCGTAGACAACATTTTTAACCAGCCCTGCCAGCTAAAGTATCTGGTGTAGTTTCTGGCATGTCCTACTACTCCAAGTTTCTTTTTCCACAACCAAATGTCTCTAGAAATATTTTTTTTTAAAGAGATAAACTTTGTGAATTTATACTCAAACCCACCTATTTCCAATCATTATGTAGGGGGAAAAGAAGTCGCCATTTCCAAAGCCAATGACCACACATGAATAGTCTAGGACAGGGTCAACAACCTTTTTTAAGCAAGGGAACAATTTTATAAATTATAAGATTTTTATATCTGCCAAGAAAATATTTTGGGATCCGCATGTTGTTAAAGTAACAAAAAAATGAGTTGCATCTGAAGCCTTTGAGTTGCCGAACCCTGTTCTAGGGCAAGGAACCCCATTACACAGATGCTTTCATAGTGACGGGCAAGGAGTCCCATTACACAGATGCTTTCATAGTGACTGTTGCTTGTAAAGGTCTCATGATCTATTTCTGAATCTGGAATCAGTGGGCTCAACAAGGGTCACATTTATCTGAACTTCAGTCATTGAAATATTGAGTTGATCATTTAGTTTTCTTTTTCTTTAGATTTCAAAATTATGTATGCATGGATTTAATGTTCTGTGGTGGGTGCTGTGAATATACATTTGTTTTTGTTTTGTTGTTATACAGCTGTTTTTTAATTAAATAAATGTACGGTAAGTTATTTTTTAATGTCATGATTATGTTTGCTGATATTTTTATGTACAGCGCAGTGAGCCCAACCCTAGGCTGGTGTACCGCGCTATATAACACCACTAATAATAATAATAATAATAAATATACATTTTTTTGTATGAGTCATGTTTAAAACATCTCTTAAATTGATTAATTATAAAATTATCTTAATATAGGATGTTGTTTGGAGTTTCTTGTTTTTTAACATGAGATTTTAATTTAGATTAATTGTAATATTCCCAGTGCCACCATCATATGAGGAGTGTGTGTTTGGCCGCATGGAATCCCAAGAGAGAGAAGTGGACACGGCCAACTCCGATGAAACAGAGACAACTTTTGGTGCCGACCATCCGGGCCCTTCATCATCCACTACAGCCTCCCGCCGCAGTCGGCTTCACCGCCTTCCAAGCTATCCTTACTACAGCAGCGACCACTTCACGGGAAGTAGGGATAACAACAGCAGCAGCAGCTCTGGTCACCACATCAACACCTACCCTCTCCCTCCCCCGCTTGTGTTGGATAGGTACTCATCTGTGCCGATCACTGAGCAACCCATCTCATCACTTCCACCTCCACCCAGCTATGAATCTTTACAACTTCAACACTGAGGTTTCTTGGGGGGTGGGGGGGGTGGGGATGGGGTCCAGAGGATTGGAGCGGGGTCTGTTAAGACGTTTCTGACAATGGAAAACTGGGAATTTCTTGAATGTAACGCATGGATCTCTTGTAAGCTTAGCTGCTCCTAATTGTAAATGTGGTCAGCTGTTTTGAGGATTTAGTGTTAGAAAAGATGATGGAAAAATTTTTAACTTCTCGTGTTGAGTGAGTGATCCAATCCAAACAAAAGCACAAAATAACTTCCAGATACTAGACTATCAAATCAGTTAGGTCATAAGTTTATCTGGCTAAATACTATTCGTTGTTTATAAATCTATTAATATCACTGTAAGTTTGACATGAACTCTTCATTGTACTATATGTTATAGAGGTCATGTCTGCAATAGCCAACCAAAGTTGTGTTCCTTTGGCCCAAAAAGAAGATAGGATGTATGTTGAAAATACAGCTTAGCGTGTTGGGATGGTAAGTAAAGGACTGTATGCTAGTCATCCCTGATTGTGTATGCCATTGACTTAGTGCTTACAAATTGTGATACATTGGTAAGGGAACCAAATGTCACCAGCAGGCCTCTGAGTTAAAGTAACATTTTATCTCTAAAATTTCAACAACAAAAAATAATGAAAGAAAAGGATCAACTGTCAAAATTGTTTTAATTTAAAAGTTATAAATGCCAGATGATTTTTTAACTAAATGAAAATAAAGGTAAAAATTAAAAAGGAAGGGGGGGGGGAAGAATAAGGTTTGATCTATACTTTTATAAAGCTCAAGCCATTGTGGGTTAATATTATTCCATTGAGTAACCAAGTGGTTCCATATAATGGGGATTCCAAATAGTTATTACTTTAAAATGTGTCTGAAGTTTGGGGAGTGGATGGAGATATTGGGGAAGGGGAGACATTCTTAAAATTTTACCAGCTATTCCCCTTTGAGTCTGATCAAGAATTGTCCAATTTTATGTGCTTTTTTGTGTCACTTTTTATCTAACTAATTTTTTAAAAAACATTTTGATGTTTATTATTTTATAAAGAGTATGCATCTTTACACTGCATCTTGCATTTTTACCATGTATTTTACCAAAAAAAGAAGAAAACATTTTCTTTGCAGCAAAATGTTCTAAGAATATGGGCTTCTGAATGTTTCTTGAAATATTTGTTTCTTTATTTCTATCTGCTGTTGGGTGATTTTAAAAGAAAAAATTGTATCTGGCTGTGCTGTGTTTGAAGCCTACGTACCAGGAATCAATTGATTTAGTGCATTATTTGTACTTATGTTTTTCTGTTAATCCACTGCACCCCGATCACAGGATTTCCCTATCCCACTGTTTTTGTGTGTAGTTCATGGCTGTCCGTACATCACATGGAAACCATCAGTCCACCACAGATGTATCAGTCCACCACAGATGTATCAGTCCACCACAGATGTATCAGTCCACCACAGATGTATCAGTCCACCACAGATGTATCAGTCCACCACAGATGTATCAGTCCACCACAGATGTATCAGTCCACCACAGATGTGGAGTTGGGTTTATGGGAGATCAAAGTTTACAACACCAGAAAAAAAAAAGTTAAAAAAAACAACGAAACTAAGATATATCAGGAAATTAGTAAAACACAGTAAGGGTAAAACTGATATCAGGTTTAACCTTACTGTGTTTTACTAATTTCCTATTGTGCTAACCTGATTGCAGTCTCCCCCATTATTACCTTTTTTTTTTCAAGATATATCAGCAGGAAGAAAATGTTTACATTTTGAAGTTGTGAAAGGTTCAACTGTGACCTTTCATCTATCATGTTAATGCCATTAATATCAATCCTCTAACATCTCTCTCTCCCTTGCTTACACTCTCATTTGGCTGCCAAATATTTCTACTTCAGATTGATTTTTGCAAGATTCAGAGCTTTTGTTTGATCATTCTTTGGCAGCTCACTTGGGGCCTTTAGACACAGCTAACTTAGGGCCTTCAGACACAGCTAACTTAGGTCCTTTAGACACAGCTAACTTAGGGCCTTTAGACACAGCTAACTTAGGTCCTTTAGACACAGCTAACTTAGGGCCTTCAGACACAGCTAACTTAGGGCCTTCAGACACAGCTAACTTAGGGCCTTTAGACACAGCTAACTTAGGGCCTTCAGACACAGCTAACTTAGGTCCTTTAGACACAGCTAACTTGGGGCCTTTAGATGTAGCTAACTTAGGGCCTTTAGACACAGCTAACTTAGGTCCTTTAGACACAGCTAACTTAGGGCCTTCAGAAACAGCTAACTTAGGGCCTTCAGACACAGCTAACTTAGGGCCTTTAGAGACAGCTAACTTAGGGCCTTCAGACACAGCTAACTTAGGTCCTTTAGACACAGCTAACTTGGGGCCTTTAGATGTAGCTAACTTAGGGCCTTTAGACACAGCTAACTTAGGTCCTTTAGACACAGCTAACTTAGGGCCTTCAGACACAGCTAACTTGGGGCCTTTAGACACAGCTAACTTAGGGCCTTCAGACACAGCTAACTTAGGGCCTTCAGACACAGCTAACTTGGGGCCTTTAGACACAGCTAACTTAGGGCCTTCAGACACAGCTAACTTAGGTCCTTTAGACACAGCTAACTTGGGGCCTTCAGACACAGCTAACTTAGGTCCTTTAGACACAGCTAACTTGGGGCCTTTAGACACAGCTAACTTAGGGCCTTCAGACACAGCTAACTTAGGGCCTTCAGACACAGCTAACTTAAGGCCTTCAGACACAGCTAACTTAGGTCCTTTAGACACAGCTAACTTAGGGCCTTCAGACACAGCTAACTTAGGGCCTTCAGACACAGCTAACTTAGGGCCTTTAGACACAGCTAACTTAGGGCCTTCAGACACAGCTAACTTAGGTCCTTTAGACACAGCTAACTTGGGGCCTTTAGATGTAGCTAACTTAGGGCCTTTAGACACAGCTAACTTAGGTCCTTTAGACACAGCTAACTTAGGGCCTTCAGACACAGCTAACTTAGGGCCTTCAGACACAGCTAACTTAGGGCCTTTAGACACAGCTAACTTAGGGCCTTCAGACACAGCTAACTTAGGTCCTTTAGACACAGCTAACTTGGGGCCTTTAGATGTAGCTAACTTAGGGCCTTTAGACACAGCTAACTTAGGTCCTTTAGACACAGCTAACTTAGGGCCTTCAGACACAGCTAACTTGGGGCCTTTAGACACAGCTAACTTAGGGCCTTCAGACACAGCTAACTTAGGGCCTTCAGACACAGCTAACTTGGGGCCTTTAGACACAGCTAACTTAGGGCCTTCAGACACAGCTAACTTAGGTCCTTTAGACACAGCTAACTTGGGGCCTTCAGACACAGCTAACTTAGGTCCTTTAGACACAGCTAACTTGGGGCCTTTAGACACAGCTAACTTAGGGCCTTCAGACACAGCTAACTTAGGGCCTTCAGACACAGCTAACTTAAGGCCTTCAGACACAGCTAACTTAGGTCCTTTAGACAGTTAACTTAGGTCCTTCAGACACAGCTAACTTAGGTCCTTCAGACACAGCTAACTTAGGGCCTTCAGACACAGCTAACTTAGGGCCTTCAGACACAGCTAACTTAGGTCCTTTAGACACAGCTAACTTAGGTCCTTCAGACACAGCTAACTTAGGGCCTTTACACGCAGCTAACTTAGGGCCTTTAGACACAACTAACTTAGGGCCTTTAGATGCAGCTAACTTAGGGCCTTTAGACGCAGCTAACTTAGGGCCTTTAGACACAGCTAACTTAGGTCCTTTAGACACAGCTAACTTAGGGCCTTCAGACACAGCTAACTTAGGGCCTTTAGACACAGCTAACTTAGGTCCTTTAGACACAGCTAACTTAGGGCCTTCAGACACAGCTAACTTAGGTCCTTTAGACACAGCTAACTTAGGGCCTTTAGACACAGCTAACTTAGGTCCTTTAGACACAGCTAACTTAGGGCCTTTAGACACAGCTAACTTAGGGCCTTCAGACACAGCTAACTTAGGGCCCTCAGACACAGCTAACTTAGGGCCTTTAGACACAGCTAACTTAGGGCCTTTAGATGCAGCTAACTTAGGACCTTTAGACGCAGCTAACTTAGGACCTTTAAACACAGCTAACTTAGGGCCTTCAGACACAGCTAACTTAGGGCCTTCAGACACAGCTAACTTAGGACCTTTAAACACAGCTATCTTAGACTGCTGTAATCCGTTTTTAATGGGTTTTTTTGTTTTTGAAAACCACATTACCTTCATTTGAGAAGTTAATCCAAAAGTCTTCAACATAGTGACATGTAGCCAAACACCGCAGACAACTAATCTCATCTGTCTGATGCATTATCTGCCTTTCTTGTTTAGTATGACTGTGCTTGATGTGATCACAACATTGGTAAACTGTGCGTGGTGTCATCACACCATTGATATGTACTTTTTATACGTACAATCCCATTACAGGCTAATACGGTTTCCTTGGAAACTGCTTCCATCCGTGTCTTGAATGTTAATGTTATCTCCCCACAGACTTGTCAAAACTATGAAATACCTGGTATAGCATCTGCTATCTCAGACGTTCTTCACCTTCTTTGCTCCACTGACAAGATTCTTCAATGTAGTGACACATGGCCAGACACAGCAGACCACAATCTCACTTTCTGATGCAGTATCTGCTTATCTGTTTTATATGACTGCTTGATGTCATCCCACCATTGGTATGACTTTATTTGGTGTCATCACACCATTGATACAACTGTGTGGTGTCATCACACCATTGAAACAAACCATGTGTGGTGTCATCACATCATTGGTACAACTGTATGTGGTGTCATCACACCATTGAAACAAACCATGTGTGGTGTCATCACACCGTTGATATGACTGCGTGGTTTCATCCAACCATTTGTGTGAGGAGCCAGTCTGATGACATTAACTCGGAGAGTGCTCTGAACTCATTGACCCTATTGTCCTGAAGGCCATATCATTAGTCTTAAGTCTCTTTGAACATCTTTAGTATACAATGCAGTGCTTTTATTTGCCAGTCGGTGTATCACATAGATGAAATAAAAAAACTGAAGGCACTAAAGAAGAATGTAAACAAATATGGGGTCCACTTTGTATTTTGATCTGCTTTCTATTGTAACAAGATATCACATTTCCAACACACTGGTTTAGGCCAAGCAAGATATGGGATATCTTGACATTTGCAATGAATATATTTTAGTTTGCTGACTCATCCATTTTTAAGCACAATCAAATTTCATGTCAAATTGTTGTATGAACGCACTATTTTGTGCGTGGTTTCTTTTTTTGGGGAATTTGATCAAATAGTAATTTGAAAGTTGTGACAAGGCTTCATACACGAATTGCATCAAATGCTTGAAGGAAAATTTGATCGTGTGAACCGACCGTAAGGAAGACTGTCAACCCATGAGCTGAACAACATTATATTTTTTACTGGGCCAAACCTTTTGTATATTTTTGTTATAACTTACGTGTAGCTGCTACAAGCCTACTCACCTCTACGTACTTAATAAAACGCGTCAATCCTTGTTTATATATACGTTTATATATGATAAATGTATATCTGCTATGAAAATACCACCTATTGGTACTAACGAACGTTTGTCGATACTTGTGTTCGTGTATATACGGTATATGATAAGTCAATCCTTGTGTTTGTGTATATATGGAATATGATAAGTCAATCCTTGTGTTCGTGTATATATGGTATATGATAAGTATTGCTGGTATCAGGTCCCTGCTGAAGAAAAGTGGCCCCCGGGGCGAAGCCTGAAAACACTCTGCCCCTAAATCTATAGAAGAAAAGAGCCACCTGAGTAGATAGAAAATTTATCATTTAATTCACTATTAATGGCCTGTCAAAAGACAATTTTTCCACCCAGGGTGAGTGCCCCCCAGCATGGCCCTGGCAGCTATAAACCTACCACAAACTAAAGTGTGTCAATCTTTGTCTACATGTTTATATGTGATATTTATAGCTGCTACAATCCTACACAACTATATGTACTAACTGAACTGTGTCAATCTTTGTGTACATATTTATACATTATATTTATAGATACTACAATCCTACCCACTCATATGTACCGGTATTTACTAAAATGTATTCATCTTTGTGTACATGTTTATATATATATTTATAGCTGCAATGAACTTACCTACCTATACCTACTAAACATATTTCAATCTTTGTGTACATGTTTATATATAAATATAGTGATCTGAGTAGAAAACAGCTGGTTTTCAAGCCTAATTGTTAGAGTAATTAGATCTAGTTGAATTAGACACAATGAACAAAAAAGATCTCCATTTTTTTGTTCAGATTATTTGACAAAGATCTATTTTCAGTGATCTTTTAACAGTGTTGTTACCACATAGGTACTATAGATCTTTTAACAGTGCTGTTACCACATAGGTACCATAGATCTTTTAACAGCTTCTTTGACAGTATAACCAAAATGTGGTGGAGTTATTTGTAGCCTAAACAGTGTACAGCTTTGACAAGCTAAGTTTAAAGATTATATAACATTAATAAAAAAATTTAAAAATCTTGACACTGTGGTGAAACAGTTGCACTTCATCTGGTCCCATTCAGATGTAAAGATAACAAAGTCTCAATTTGACACTGTGGTGAAACAGTTGCACTTCATCTGGTCCCATCCAGATGTAAAGATAACAAAGTCTCAATTTTACACTCACATTGATTAAGGTGGTGCTATAGAGAAAGCGGGGGGGGGGTGTAATCATGTGCAATCTTTTGATTTAAAAAAATACATACTAAAAATATAGAATAGAAATATTTCCATTAGCTTTTTCCCATGACTATTGGTGCTATTTTATGTGTCATTGTCAACTCAATGTAATGCTGTTTTGAGGAGTACCTTGTTCACACAGGAAACATGACAGAACTGAGCTGACATATCTGGACACATGACAGAACTGAGCTGATATATCTGGACACATGACAGAACTGAGCTGATATATCTGGACACATGACTGAACTGAGCTGACATATCTGGACACATGACAGAACTGAGCTGATATATCTGGACACATGACAGAACTGAGCTGACATATCTGGACACATGACAGAACTGAGCTGATATATCTGGACACATGACAGAACTGAGCTGATATATCTGGACACATGACAGAACTGAGCTGATATATCTGGACACATGACAGAACTGAGCTGATATATCTGGACACATGACAGAACTGAGCTGACATATCTGGACACATGACAGAACTGAGCTGATATATCTGGACACATGACAGAACTGAGCTGACATATCTGGACACATGACAGAACTGAGCTGATATATCTGGACACATGACAGAACTGAGCTGATATATCTGGACACATGACAGAACTGAGCTGATATGTTAGTATTGTTAGAAAATAAGAAACCATAAATATTCTACTGAATAGTTTCAATGAATGACTATTTTACAGTAACCTTGTAGCAGGTCTGTTTTGGATCTACTTTGTATTAATTACTGATGAACTAATGCAGGTACTTAGTCCACTGTCAATTAATTAGTCCATAGTCAATAAATTAGTCCACTTTCAATATTAGTCCATAAATTAGTCCATAAATTAGTCCATAGTCAAAAAAGAACAGCATGATTTTTAATTTCTTTTTTCCTTAAATTTCTGTCATGTGATGTTAAATGTACCACATGATTACTTCATCAGAGGTTTTGTTAATGAACTCCTTTAGTCATTGTCTATCCTTGTTGTATTATTCAATTAATATTTGGCTTTGTAACACATTGGGCTGTGCAATATTTTGAAAGCATCAGTGTTTTGTTTGTTTTATTGACAAGTAAATTTGTTATTTTTTTTACATTTATAAATGTAAATATGTTTAGTACTTTAACTTTACCCCAATTAAAATAAGTGTTTTTGTTTCATATCTGGATCAAATCTTTAGATGGAATGTGCAATTTTAAATTAATTTTTTTTTTTTATACACTGACATGAATCAAATATTGTGTTGGTTAAATAGTGGGCCCTGTTGGTAGCATAGAATATTGTGTTGGTTAAATAGTGAGCCCTGTTGGTAGCATAGAATATTGTGTTGGTTAAATAGTGGGCCCTGTTGGTAGCATAGAATATTGTGTTGGTTAAATAGTGGGCCCTGTTGGTAGCATAGAATATTGTGTTGGTTAAATAGTGGGCCCTGTTGGTAGCATAGAATATTGTGTTGGTTAAATAGTGGGCCCTGTTGGTAGCATAGAATATTGTGTTGGTTAAATAGTGGGCCCTGTTGGTAGCATAGAATATTGTGTTGGTTAAATAGTGAGCCCTGTTGGTAGCATAGAATATTGTGTTGATTAAATAGTGAGCCCTGTTGGTAGCATAGAATATTGTGTTGGTTAAATAGTGGGCCCTGTTGGTAGCATAGAATATTGTGTTGGTTAAATAGTGGGCCCTGTTGGTAGCATAAAATATTGTGTTGATTAAATAGTGGGCCCTGTTGGTAGCATAAAATATTGTGTTGATTAAATAGTGGGCCCTGTTGGTAGCATAGAATATTGCGTTGGTTAAATAGTGGGCCCTGTTGGTAAAAATGTTTCTTTAAATGTTAAAAATCTGCATGTAAAACAGATGTGACTAAAGAGTTGGTTTATTTCTATGATATTTTGTGCTGGATTAAAATTTCAATCTGGCCAACTTGTGCAATTCAACATTTTTAAATACTCATAAAATGTGCCAATCTTAAATCAATGCAGTCAGATGGACCAGTTATCGTTTGAAAAGCATCCACTTTAGGATTATAAACTCATTAGTTTTATTTGTTAGATGGAATGTATTTTATGGGGTTGGCAATATTCCACAATCTTTTGTTGTTTACATGTCTCAAAGAACCACTCAGTGTCACAGTAATTTTTATTAACGCCTTTCATTAACTCAATTGGTCATATATACATGTCCTCACTGCTCACAGTATTCTTGTGATGTTTCATGTATGCATATTTATGCTTTAAATATTTTAAATTTTTTTTAGACATTTTGCAGTATTTATGTTTCATATGAATTTTGTGTCTTTAAAGATTTGTATTGGGCTGGCCACATTGTGCTTAAATCTCAGCCAAGCAGCAGCAACAATGTCACATTTTGAGGCCCACTGCTAAAAGTATTATTATGTGTTACATAAATTTATCATACGTGTAAATCAAGACTTTCTAAGCCAGTGTTATAAAACATGAGTTTACGGACTATAACATGACAAGGTCTTTACAATGAAATTTGTTTTGCTTTATGTGTCTCGAAATAAAAGTTTGTAAAAATAATTTTGTCGTCATGTTGGTCACAAGGAAACAGTGTTAAATAAGATTCATTGGAACTTCAATTTCAGTTATCACTAGGGTTCTCTACATATTTTTTTTAAATTACACATAATTGTGGACTTGTGTTTATTACGTGACATGGGACCAGTGACACAGATTTGTGTTTATTACATGACATGGGACAGTTGACACAGACTTGTGTTTATTACATGACATGGAACCAGTGACACAGACTTGTGTTTATTACGTGACATGGGACAAGTGACACAGACTTGTGTTTATTACATGACATGTGACCAGTGACACAGACTTGTGTTTATTACATGACATGGGACCAGTGACACAGACTTGTGTTTATTACATGACATGGGACAATTGAAACAGACTTGTGTTTATTACATTACATAGGACTGGTGACACAGACTTGTGTTTATTACATGACATGGGACCAGTGACACAGACTTGTGTTTATTACATTACATGGGAAAAGTGACTCAGACTTGTGTTTATTACATGACATGGGACCAGTGACACAGACTTGTGTTTATTACATGACATGGGACCAGTGACACAGACTTGTGTTTATTACATGACATGGGACAATTGAAACAGACTTGTGTTTATTACATTACATGGGACTGGTGACACAGACTTGTGTTTATTACATGACATGGGACCAGTGACACAGACTTGTGTTTATTACATGACATGGGACCGTTGACACAGACTTGTGTTTATTACATGACATGGGACTGGTGACAGAGACTTGTGTTTATTACGTGACATGGGACTAGTGACACAGACTTGTGTTTATTAAGTGACATGGGACCAGTGACACAGACTTGTGTTTAATACATGACATGGGACCAGTGACACAGACTTGTGTTTATTACATGACATGGGACCAGTGACACAGACTTGTGTTTATTACGTGACATGGGACCAGTGACACAGACTTGTGTTTATTACGTGACATGGGACCAGTGACACAGACTTGTGTTTATTACGTGACATGGGACTAGTGACACAGACTTGTGTTTATTAAGTGACATGGGACCAGTGACACAGACTTGTGTTTATTACATGACATGGAACCAGTGACACAGACTTGTGTTTATTACGTGACATGGGACCAGTGACACAGACTTGTTTATTACGTGACATGGGACGGGTGACACAGACTTGTGTTTATTACATGACATGTGACCAGTGACAGAGACTTGTGTTTATTACATGCCATGGGACCAGTGACACAGATTTGTGTTTATTACATGACATGGGACCGTTGACACAGACTTGTGTTTATTACATGACATGGGACCAGTGACACAGACTTGTGTTTATTACATGACATGGGACCAGTGACACAGACTTGTGTTTATTACGTGACATGGGAACAGTGACACAGACTTGTTTATTACGTGACATGGGACGGGTGACACAGACTTGTGTTTATTACATGACATGTGACCAGTGACAGAGACTTGTGTTTATTACATGCCATGGGACCAGTGACACAGATTTGTGTTTATTACATGACATGGGACCGTTGACACAGACTTGTGTTTATTACATGAAATGGGACCAGTGACACAGACTTGTGTTTATTACATGACATGGGACCAGTGACACAGACTTTTGTTTATTACGTGACATGGGACAAGTGACACAGACTTGTGTTTATTACGTGACATGGGACCAGTGACACAGACTTGTGTTTATTACGTGACATGGGACCAGTGACACAGACTTGTGTTTATTACATGACATGGAACAATTGACAGAGACTTGTGTTTATTACATGACATGGGACCAGTGACACAGACTTGTGTTTATTACATGACATGGGACCAGTGACACAGACTTGTGTTTATTACATGACATGGGACAATTGAAACAGACTTGTGTTTATTACATTACATGGGACTGGTGACACAGACTTGTGTTTATTACATGACATGGGACCAGTGACACAGACTTGTGTTTATTACATGACATGGGACCAGTGACACAGATTTGTGTTTATTACGTGACATGGGACCAGTGACACAGACTTGTGTTTATTACGTGACATGGGACTAGTGACACAGACTTGTGTTTATTAAGTGACATGGGACCAGTGACACAGACTTGTGTTTATTACATGACATGGGACCAGTGACACAGACTTGTGTTTATTACATGACATGGGACTAGTGACACAGACTTGTGTTTATTAAGTGACATGGGACCAGTGACATGGGACCAGTGACACAGACTTGTGTTTATTACGTGACATGGGACTAGTGACACAGACTTGTGTTTATTAAGTGACATGGGACCAGTGACACAGATTTGTGTTTATTACGTGACATGGGACCAGTGACACAGACTTGTGTTTATTACGTGACATGGGACTAGTGACACAGACTTGTGTTTATTAAGTGACATGGGACCAGTGACACAGACTTGTGTTTATTACATGACATGGGACCAGTGACACAGACTTGTGTTTATTACATGCCATGGGACCAGTGACACAGATTTGTGTTTATTACATGACATGGGACCGTTGACACAGACTTGTGTTTATTACATGACATGGGACCGTTGACACAGACTTGTGTTTATTACGTGACATGGGACCAGTGACACAGACTTGTGTTTATTACATGACATGGAACAATTGACAGAGACTTGTGTTTATTACATGACATGGGACCGGTGACACAGACTTGTGTTTATTACGTGACATGGGACAATTGACACAGACTTGTGTTTATTACATGACATGGGACCAGTGACACAGACTTGTGTTTAATACATGACATGGGACCAGTGACACAGACTTGTGTTTATTACATGACATGGGACCAGTGACACAGACTTGTGTTTATTACGTGACATGGGACCAGTGACACAGACTTGTGTTTATTACGTGACATGGGACCAGTGACACAGACTTGTGTTTATTACGTGACATGGGACTAGTGACACAGACTTGTGTTTATTAAGTGACATGGGACCAGTGACACAGACTTGTGTTTATTACATGACATGGAACCAGTGACACAGACTTGTGTTTATTACGTGACATGGGACCAGTGACACAGACTTGTTTATTACGTGACATGGGACGGGTGACACAGACTTGTGTTTATTACATGACATGTGACCAGTGACAGAGACTTGTGTTTATTACATGCCATGGGACCAGTGACACAGATTTGTGTTTATTACATGACATGGGA
The DNA here is from genome assembly GCA_964017045.1 of Omphiscola glabra. Classification (NCBI taxonomy): domain Eukaryota; kingdom Metazoa; phylum Mollusca; class Gastropoda; family Lymnaeidae; genus Omphiscola; species Omphiscola glabra. Next base: position 30,182,300 of record OZ024800.1, on the reverse strand, counting down.
CCGTTGACACAGACTTGTGTTTATTACATGACATGGGACCAGTGACACAGACTTGTGTTTATTACATGACATGGGACCAGTGACACAGACTTGTGTTTATTACGTGACATGGGAACAGTGACACAGACTTGTTTATTACGTGACATGGGACGGGTGACACAGACTTGTGTTTATTACATGACATGTGACCAGTGACAGAGACTTGTGTTTATTACATGCCATGGGACCAGTGACACAGATTTGTGTTTATTACATGACATGGGACCGTTGACACAGACTTGTGTTTATTACATGAAATGGGACCAGTGACACAGACTTGTGTTTATTACATGACATGGGACCAGTGACACAGACTTTTGTTTATTACGTGACATGGGACAAGTGACACAGACTTGTGTTTATTACGTGACATGGGACCAGTGACACAGACTTGTGTTTATTACGTGACATGGGACCAGTGACACAGACTTGTGTTTATTACATGACATGGAACAATTGACAGAGACTTGTGTTTATTACATGACATGGGACCAGTGACACAGACTTGTGTTTATTACATGACATGGGACCAGTGACACAGACTTGTGTTTATTACATGACATGGGACAATTGAAACAGACTTGTGTTTATTACATTACATGGGACTGGTGACACAGACTTGTGTTTATTACATGACATGGGACCAGTGACACAGACTTGTGTTTATTACATGACATGGGACCAGTGACACAGATTTGTGTTTATTACGTGACATGGGACCAGTGACACAGACTTGTGTTTATTACGTGACATGGGACTAGTGACACAGACTTGTGTTTATTAAGTGACATGGGACCAGTGACACAGACTTGTGTTTATTACATGACATGGGACCAGTGACACAGACTTGTGTTTATTACATGACATGGGACTAGTGACACAGACTTGTGTTTATTAAGTGACATGGGACCAGTGACATGGGACCAGTGACACAGACTTGTGTTTATTACGTGACATGGGACTAGTGACACAGACTTGTGTTTATTAAGTGACATGGGACCAGTGACACAGATTTGTGTTTATTACGTGACATGGGACCAGTGACACAGACTTGTGTTTATTACGTGACATGGGACTAGTGACACAGACTTGTGTTTATTAAGTGACATGGGACCAGTGACACAGACTTGTGTTTATTACATGACATGGGACCAGTGACACAGACTTGTGTTTATTACATGCCATGGGACCAGTGACACAGATTTGTGTTTATTACATGACATGGGACCGTTGACACAGACTTGTGTTTATTACATGACATGGGACCGTTGACACAGACTTGTGTTTATTACGTGACATGGGACCAGTGACACAGACTTGTGTTTATTACATGACATGGAACAATTGACAGAGACTTGTGTTTATTACATGACATGGGACCGGTGACACAGACTTGTGTTTATTACGTGACATGGGACAATTGACACAGACTTGTGTTTATTACATGACATGGGACAATTGACACAGAATTGTGTTTATTACATGACATGGGACAATTGACATGGACTTGTGTTTATTACATGACATGGGACCTGTGACACAGACTTGTGTTTATTACGTAACTTGGGACAATTGACACAGACTTGTGTTTATTACATGACATGGGACAATTGACACAGACTTGTGTTTATTACATGACATGGGACAATTGACATGGACTTGTGTTTATTACATGACATGGGACCTGTGACACAGACTTGTGTTTATTACATGACATGGGACCAGTGACAGAGATGTGTGTTTATTACGTGACATGGGACCAGTGACACAGACTTGTGTTTATTATGTGACATGGGACCAGTGACACAGACTTGTGTTTATTACGTGACATGGGACCAGTGACACAGACTTGTGTTTATTACATGACATGGGACATTTGACACAGACTTGTGTTTATTACATGACATGGGACAATTGACACAGACTTGTGTTTATTATGTGACATGGGACCAGTGACACAGACTTGTGTTTATTATGTGACATGGGACCAGTGACACAGACTTGTGTTTATTACATGACATGGGACCAGTGACACAGATTTGTGTTTATTACGTGACATGGGACCAGTGACACAGACTTGTGTTTATTACGTGACATGGGACTAGTGACACAGACTTGTGTTTATTAAGTGACATGGGACCAGTGACACAGACTTGTGTTTATTACATGACATGGGACCAGTGACACAGACTTGTGTTTATTACATGCCATGGGACCAGTGACACAGACTTGTGTTTATTACATGACATGGAACAATTGACAGAGACTTGTGTTTATTACATGACATGGGACCAGTGACACAGACTTGTGTTTATTACATGACATGGGACCAGTGACACAGACTTGTGTTTATTACATGACATGGGACAATTGAAACAGACTTGTGTTTATTACATTACATGGGACTGGTGACACAGACTTGTGTTTATTACATGACATGGGACCAGTGACACAGACTTGTGTTTATTACATGACATGGGACCAGTGACACAGATTTGTGTTTATTACGTGACATGGGACCAGTGACACAGACTTGTGTTTATTACGTGACATGGGACTAGTGACACAGACTTGTGTTTATTAAGTGATATGGGACCAGTGACACAGACTTGTGTTTAATACATGACATGGGACCAGTGACACAGACTTGTGTTTATTACATGACATGGGACCAGTGACACAGACTTGTGTTTATTACGTGACATGGGACTAGTGACACAGACTTGTGTTTATTAAGTGACATGGGACCAGTGACACAGATTTGTGTTTATTACGTGACATGGGACCAGTGACACAGACTTGTGTTTATTACGTGACATGGGACTAGTGACACAGACTTGTGTTTATTAAGTGACATGGGACCAGTGACACAGACTTGTGTTTATTACATGACATGGGACCAGTGACACAGACTTGTGTTTATTACATGCCATGGGACCAGTGACACAGATTTGTGTTTATTACATGACATGGGACCGTTGACACAGACTTGTGTTTATTACATGACATGGGACCAGTGACACAGACTTGTGTTTATTACGTGACATGGGACCAGTGACACAGACTTGTGTTTATTACATGACATGGAACAATTGACAGAGACTTGTGTTTATTACATGACATGGGACCGGTGACACAGACTTGTGTTTATTACGTGACATGGGACAATTGACACAGACTTGTGTTTATTACATGACATGGGACAATTGACACAGAATTGTGTTTATTACATGACATGGGACAATTGACATGGACTTGTGTTTATTACATGACATGGGACCTGTGACACAGACTTGTGTTTATTACGTAACTTGGGACAATTGACACAGACTTGTGTTTATTACATGACATGGGACAATTGACACAGACTTGTGTTTATTACATGACATGGGACAATTGACATGGACTTGTGTTTATTACATGACATGGGACCTGTGACACAGACTTGTGTTTATTACATGACATGGGACCAGTGACAGAGATGTGTGTTTATTACGTGACATGGGACCAGTGACACAGACTTGTGTTTATTATGTGACATGGGACCAGTGACACAGACTTGTGTTTATTATGTGACATGGGACCAGTGACACAGACTTGTGTTTATTACATGACATGGGACCAGTGACACAGACTTGTGTTTATTACGTGACATGGGACCAGTGACACAGACTTGTGTTTATTACATGACATGGGACATTTGACACAGACTTGTGTTTATTACATGACATGGGACAATTGACACAGACTTGTGTTTATTACGTGACATGGGACCTGTGACACAGACTTGTGTTTATTACATGACATGGGACAATTGACACAGACTTGTGTTTATTACATGACATGGGACATTTGACACAGACTTGTGTTTATTACATGACATGGGACAATTGACAGAGGCTTGTGTTTATTACGTGACATTGGACTGGGTTAAGGACATGAGTTACACCTTTATTAGCCACAATAGGGAAAAAAATTATTTGACCAACTTCTGACAGGGCCATCATTATTTAAAGATTGTGCTTGACTCAATTTTGTTTTTTTAACCATCCATTTTTAATATTGTTCATTCTACTGAAAATTTTATTAAATAACCAATCAACTTGATTTTAAAGTAACTTTATATGTAGCAGTCATCAAAGTTATTTGAAAACATTTTTAATAATTATAGTTGGGTGTTTGTGTGTGGGGGGGGGGGGGGGGGGGTTTACAATAGAAATAATTCAGTGCTTCCTAGATTTTTAAGGTAAACGCAAAACCTAATTTTTACTTTTCTTTAAAGTGACCTTTTTTTTTCTAATTTATTTTTGTATTTCACTATTTGAGTGCTACATCAGGGCCATAGTAAAATGATTTTATTTACTGTGTAGACAAATTTTGATTTAAAAAATAGTGGGGGCGTGGCTTACAAATAATGAATTTTTTAAAATGACCAATGAGTTATGTTTATTTTGAACAGGTTTTTAAAAAAAAATAGTTGTTTTTTTCCAAGTATTGAGGTATAAAGGGGTCAGGGGGTCGAATTCACCTTATTCTTTAAAAAACTATATATTTACACATGTCAATATTTACATAGATCTTTTTGAAAAAAATGTTTTCAGTTATTTCTTTAATATTATACATTTGATTGCACTTATTTTTTTACTATAACTGTTAACATTAATGATTGTTAACACATTGATAGCTGTTAACATTGCAACATTTCAAACCAAAAAAAAAATGTGAAAGCACCATTTAAATGCTTTTCCCCATTTCAATCAAGCATTTAAAAATTTGCCTAGCAGTGTCTTCTTCTTGGTCATAGCTACTGTCTCAGTGAGTTATACTTGTACATATGATGTACACATAGCTACTGTCTTAGTGAGTTAATCTTGTACACATGTACACATAGCTACTATCTCAGTGAGTTATACTTGTACATATGATGTACACATAGCTACTGTCTCAGTGAGTTATACTTGTATGTATGATGTACACATAGCTACTGACTGGAGTCTCAGTGAGTTATACTTGTACATATAATGTACACAGCTATCAAACAGTGAACCAACGGTTTTCACGTGATGATGTTCTTTATAGATGTTTCCATTTTTTAAAATGTACAAGACAGAAATAAAAATTCTTATTTAAATTTTAGGAGTTTATTTTGATGTTGTAGAGCATGTTAGAATGACATCATACCGGTAGCCATCTTTCTTATTTAAATTACCTAATACTAGTCTTACCGTCCAAATAGGGGTTTAACAGTAGTGGTCTGTAAATGCCAGGTTCAGAGTTTAAAAACTGTGATTCAGAGTTTTAAAAAAGAGTAGATAAAATGATTTAAAATATTTAACTGCAGTGGGGAAAGAGTCAAGTCTAGAGATAAATCATGTCCAAGGGGAACAAGTGCTTAAACTTGATGAATGATTGACTTACCTCTCTTTGTAACTTCTAATGATATTGGAATTATGTATTCGAGTTTATGTACACTGCAACTATAATGGAATCGATGATATGCACACTGGAACTATCCACTGAACGATATGCACACTGGAACTATCCATTGAATGACATATCATGCTCAGGGCCGTCTTAACAACATAGGGGGCCCTGGGCACAGCAATGCACTGGGGCCCCCTAGCAACACAACATACCTGTGCCGCGAGAAGAGGGCAAAGGGGGCACTCGCCCCATGCTCAAACAGTGGGATGGGGGGGGGGGCAAACAGTTGCTGATTCCCACCAACTCACCAAGATGAATAAAAATGTAAAATAAAAATAGACATTAAATTAAATTAAGTTAAACTACGATGAATTCAATTTATTGATACAAAAAACTAAATCATTCAAAATCAATAATAGTTTTAAAACGTTATCAGAAATAAACTAAAATAATAACAGAGGATGATAAAGTACAGTTATTGACAGATAGAAAGAATAAATTATTTAATATAAATCAACATAATGGGTCGCGTAATTTTTTGCAGAGAAATTCTTTATTATTTGTTAATTGTCAATGGTCTTAAGGATGTCATTTTCCATGCACATAAGTGTAAGCCAGCTCAAACGTTTTTGTCTCACTGTATTGCGAAGCTGATTTTTTATGAGCATGAAAATGAACGTTCCCCTGTACAGTGGGTTATCATCACGGACATGAAGGCTCTGTTTGCACATTCAAAATTAGGAAATACAGATGTCAAGTTGTCTGTCATTATTTGTTCATTCAAAGCAATAATAGTGTCACAATTTTCATCAAGAACCAGGTACTTCTTGAAATCCTTCCATTCATTTAATAGGTCATCCTTATTAAGGTCTTTATGAAACATATGAGCTAGATCTTCACACTTTTTATTTAGCTCATCGGAATCAATTGTTTTGAATTTTGTAAATTTTCAATCCAAAAATAAGCTTGTTTACATTGTGTCAGGCCAGAGTTCAGGGAGTCCAAAATATGGAGAAAAGTTTTGATCTTATCAAATTGATAGATCTGTCACTTCTGCTGGTCCATCATATCTACTTAGACTTCGATTTCGTTTCATATACTCCAATTCTGGACACATTCTCTTGGCCTTACGTTAATAGTTACTAAACTTTTCTCTAATTTCTTGAAGATAGGAGTTCAGAGACTCAAAAAGTTTTATGGCTACATGTATGTCAGCATATTTTGACTGCATGAAAAAATTGTCAAAAAGATCGTTTCCAGGTTGTCCATTTTCTTGCTTAGTCCTTCTGCCTCTCGCCTGGTACTCACTTCCTGATCAGTGTCAGCTTAGTCCTTTTACCTCACGCCTCGTACTCACTTCCTGATTAGTGTCAGCTTAGTCCTTCTGCCTCTCGCCTCGTACTCACTTCCTGATTAGTGTCAGCTTAGTCCTTCTGCCTCACGCCTCGTACTCACTTCCTGATCAGTGTCAGCTTAGTCCTTCTGCCTCACGCCTCGTACTCACTTCCTGATCAGTGTCAGCTGATGTAGAATCCATCGTATCTTGAATTTTTTTGAAACCTTCATGCAGAGTATGGACGGCATCAAAATGTGCTGACCATCTTGTGTCAGACAGACGCTTTACGACAACGAGAGATTTTCTTAAAAGGAAGATACCAGAACATTCAATCGCTGTGTAGAAACTGAGAAAAGGGTATATAGGCGCTGAACAAAGTCAAAGAATTTTCAACTTGTAGACAACACTGCTGCTTTTAAGCCCACTAAGTTTAGGCTTTGTCCAGCATGAGGGTACAATATGCATCAGTTTGGAAGGTTGCAGTCATGATTCTGACACAATGCTGGCCCATTGCGAACCCAGTACTAAACTGTACAAGTAATCTTAATATTCCATAGCCTGTGATCTGTGTCGTGAATCACACTCGTTTTCCGATACAGTTTTGTGTGTTTCATCTTTTGCAATTTGCAGGGGAGGAATAGTTAATGGTTTGCCTGGAACTGGATTGCTGGATACAATAGTGGATGTAGATGACGCTACTGTATTTTGAGGAGCAGAACTAGTAACTTCTATTGCGCTTGGATTCAACCAAGACATTAATTTTCCAAGTTTAATCTTTTTCCTTGTCACCTCTGCAGCTCTTAGTCTCTTCTGTGCTCTACTCCTAAAACTACGTTTCATTTCCCCTTAAAGGGTTATACGCCTAGAAGCATATAAATTTGTTATAAATATTTTTATTGTAATAGTGGCGATCCGTTCAAAAGATAATTTAAAAAATTAATAAACGTAATTATTTTTAATAAAGTATTTGTCTGCCCTTTCCAACTCACAAGTGCCCGACTATAAAAACGATCATTGGGAAATGACAAATATTTGGTGCAATCAATCAATGTCATGTGTTTGAGCTATACTGTGTAATGTAAGATGAACATGACTTTCAGATTGTAACAGTGACTGCAAATGATTATTATACCTAAACACCTATATATTTCTGCCTTCAGCTCAAATCTACGGTGACTTTTGGGTTCTATTTATCTTCTAAATATGTTGTTCAGACACAGAAAACCATATAATGTTTAGTCTAGAAATAATAAATATGTTTGTTATATTTATAATAAATTTACTTTGAAAAGAATTATTCATTGGTGACCTACAAATTCCTTTATATAATGCTTTCGTACTTTAACTGGTGCTAGAATAGACTTTTCTTCACTATTGCCCTAGCTGTGGCGTAGTTAGGGTTATTACCGCCCGGGGACAACATCTTTGTCTAACATGATTGTAAACATAAATTCTTACCTTACTTTTTTTTCGATTCATATCTGGGAAATGTAAAACTTGTTATCGGGAGTTATTCCCCTTTAAAGGTTTTAAAACTGTCCAACTTTGATTCGCATTTATAATATTAATTTTGGAATGTGCTGATATATAGCGTGGGTTAAAATTGGGATTTTGGGAATTTTAAATCCAATTAAATTGTCAAAATATTTCAATATTCATTAAAAAAAAATATGTAAAGCATGATGCTTCTAAAAGAGTGAGTCCTCTAGAAACGTGGGGCCCCTGCAAGCGCGGGGCCCTGGGCCAGTGCCCACTGGGCCCATGCCTTTAGATGGCACTGATCATGCTGTATAAACATAATATTTCAAAGATAGAATCTATGCACACTCAACAACACCATTGAACCTTATCAGAAAGAAACAGGAGATCTCACTCATGCACTTTTGGATACCCGTACAAGATTAGGGTTTTTAGCAGTGTTTCCCAGCGTGGCCGAACAGGAGTGGGATGGGACCATGTGAAGGAAAATGTGCCCAGGGGCAAGGCCTCGAAATAGTATCTCGTTTCATAGAGGATTATTAATGATATTATCATTGAAATTACGATGCACACAAACACACACGTGCCTCGAAACAAAAGGGAGGGCATTAAACTTTTGTAGGTGCTTAAATGGGGCGTTGGGCAAAAAAGGTTGGGGACCACTGGTTTGAGGAGCAAAGTGTTGCTATTTTACACGGATACAAATTATGGAAAGGTAAACATGTTATTACTTTAAATTAAATTTTAAAAAAAAAGTAATTAACATTAGGTAGATGATTCATCGGCATATTCTTTACTGTTAAATGATACAGGCTACTGTCTGTAACAAGTGTCGGCATCATTTTTTTATGATGGAGACATTTTTATCAATCATATCTGCAATGAAAATGATTTGGGGACCGTTGTCTAGAGCAGGCGTGGGCAACCCAAGGCCCGCGGGGAACATGCGGCCTGCTTAAACGTTAAATTCCTGCACACAAGACCTTCCGGGAACTAAATTAATTTTCTCATTTCGTAATATATATATATATATTAATGATTATCAGTAAAAGCCATTAAGAATTTTTAATCGCATATTGAAATGGTCAAATGGCATAAATATACTAATCACAGCAAATAAAAATAAATAATTTCCACTGTTTATTTTCGAATTGAACTGGGATTGCATTTTCTTAGTTCATCCACAATGACGTATGTTAAAACTAGGAGTCCAGATCAGCGTTTCTCAAACTTTCAAGTTAGGCGGGTCTGTGGACGAGTTTCTCATTGCACCAGGGACCGGTGGACGAGTTTCCCATTGCACCAGGGACCGGTGGACGAGTTTCCCCTTTGCTCCAGGGACCGGTGCCAGGTTGATTAAATAAGTTTAATAGGACTCGATTACCGATTTCAATGTAATGTTAGTCTTTAAATTTATATAGATATGTTTAGGGATGTTTAAAATGTAAAACTTTTCAATAAATGTTTTTGAACATATTTATAACTTAAGCTTTTGATTAGGAATACAAAATAAATGTTAGTGTAAATTATTTTTTTAGCCAACAGGGACTGTTTAATGATAAATGTGTGCATGCTTTTCAATGACAAACAAATCAAATCGTGGCTGGATTGTAAACAGTGCTACAAGCAAAGGAGAACCAATATCCACAATGTCACCGTTCTTTGTCTTAAATAATGCTCGTGGACGATAAATCATTTTCCATGAGGGGAGTTGAAGGAAATTAAGGGACATAACTTTGGAGGCAGTTGGGATATTCTGCTTTGACTTTAATCCCAATAAAGGCTAGGGATGTTGTGGTGGTGAAATCCTAGGTCAAAAGCTGATTCCAACAACTTATCTTGCAAAGGACATTCGAACCAGCCTGTGATGCAATATTGGGATTTCGGGAGTACTGCACACTTGTGGTTTCCTGCTTGGTCACGTGGATTCCCTTTTTTTCCAATAGAAACATGACACGGGGATCTTGTAGCGCCAAAACTATTCATAAAATTGTTTTGTTTGGTCTTACAATTGATAGGGTTCCCATTTCTTAAATTGTGTATCTGTCACATAGCGCCAGGCTCCTCTTGATGCATACAATGCAGGGGATTTTTAAATACTTTACAGTAATTCTTAACTTCGTTTTTTTTCCGTGGCTGGTCAAATCCTAGGACGCCTCATTGACCCACTTCCCGTGAATCTATTGAGCTGAAACTTGGCACATACACTCGTTCCCGATAACAACCCATTCTTTCAAATGATCAGCCCCACCCTCCACACCAAACCTAACCTCGCAGACCGGCGCCAGTCTGCAGACCACCATTTAGGCAAAATTGGTCTAGATTCCTAGAAAATATTCATGCAGCCTGATAATAATTTATATATAACTAGCCGATATACCCGGCGTGGCCCGGGATTGCATTGGAACCCCGATCCCGGTGACCCACAGATCCCGTTAGTATACTGTTCTCTATGGGATCCCGTTCCATCTTGACCTATATCGATCTATTCACATATGAACTGTAGTGTTGTCTAAGCCTATTGATATTTATATAGCTCATATAAGGAAAAATGAAACGGGGCCCCCGGCCCCAGAGAAATGGATATTATAAGTTCAGTACCCTTCGATATTTGAATATGGATAATCAAGTGTATGTGTACTAAGTTTGCTCAAGATCCATCTATTCATGAAGGAGTATTTGTTGTTAATTTTATTTAAATAGATAATATAGGAAAAAAGGACAGTTTGGACCCCCGGCCCCAAACGGAGTGTCATAAAAAGTTCATATATCCTTCAGCGTTATTTTCGAATAATAATGGATATATGTGAAAAATTTGATCAAGATCTATCCATCCATGTAGGAGTATTAAGCCTATTGACCTATAGAACTTTCTGGAACATTCTAGATTAAATGTATTATCCTCCCCGAACTGTGTAAAAACAGTCTTTAAGTAGTAATAATTATTCTTCGAATAGGAAAAATTATACGACTAAATGAATTTCTATAACTATAGTACATTTAAGTTAAAAGAGGGGCCCCGGGGGCCCATTCCATAATTGTACCGAATTAGTTTTTCCTGAGATGGGGCCCTATAATAATCATTCAGGTAAGTTATGAAGTTACAATTTTAAATTTGTCCCATTAAAATATATTGAATAATGCCATAGATATAGCGTTTTAAAGTTATTGAACTTTCTGGAAAATTCTAGATTGGATTTTCTTAGTTTTAAATCCACCGATGTTTCAGTACGGACAGTGAAGTGCATTGCTACCACCTTTGACCTATATCCATCAATTCACATAGCACCTACAGTGTTGTCTAAGCCTATTAATATTTATATAACTTATATAAGGAACAATGAAATGGGGGCCCCGGCTCCAGAGGAATGGATATTATGAGTTCAGTACCCTTTTGTATTTGAGTATGGATAATCAAGTGTATGTGTACTAAGTTTGGTCAAGATCCATCCATTCATATAGGAGTATTAAGCTTATCGCTATTTATATAGCTCATATAAGCAAAAATGAAATGGGGCCCCTGGCCCCAGGAGAATGGATATTATGAGTTCAGTACCCTTCGGTATTTGAATATGGATAATCAAGTGTACGTGTACTAAGTTTTATCGATATCCATCCATTCACGTAGGAGTATTTGTTTGAACATTTTTTATATAGCTCATATAAGGAAAAAACGAATTCGGGGCCCCAGGCCCCACACGAAATGTAATTAAAAGTTCTCAACCCCTTAAGAGTTCCTTCTGGATAATGATGGATACATGTGCCAAGTTTGGTCAAGATCCATCAATCCGTGTAAAAGGCTTTGTGGAACAGACCCACAAACAAACAAACCCACAAACAAATTTTCACTTTTATATATATACTAGCCGATATACCCAGCGTTGCCCGGGATTGCATTAGGACCCCGATCCCGGTGACCTACAGATTCCGCTAGTATACTGTTCTCGATGGGATCCCGTTCCATCTTGGCCTATATCGAGCTATTCACATATAAACTGTAGTGTTGTCTAAGCCTATTGATATTTATAAAGCTCATATAAGGAAAAATGAAACGGGGCCCCCGGCCCCAGAGAAATGGATATTATAAGTTCAGTACCATTCGATATTTAAATATGAATAATCAAGTGTATGTGTACTAAGTTTGCTCAAGATCCATCTATTCATGAAGGAGTATTTGTTGTTAATTTTATTTATATAGCTCATATAGGAAAAAACGACAGTTTGGGCCCCCGGTCCCAAACGAAGTGTCATAAAAAGTTCATAACCCCTTCAACGTTTTTCCGAATAATGATGGATATATGTGCCAAATTTGGTCAATATCTATTCATCCATGTAGGAGTATTAAGCCTATTGACCTTTAGAACTTTCTAGAACATTCTAGATTAAATCTATTATCCTCCTGGAACTGTGTAAAAACTGTCTTTTCTAAGTAATTATTCTTCGAATACGAAAAATTATACAACTAAATTCATTTTTACAACTATAGTACATTTAAGTTAAAAGATGGGCCCCGGGGGCCCATTCCACAATTGTACCTAATTATTTGTGCCTGAGATGGGGCCCTATGAAAATCATTCATGTAAGTTATGAAGTTAAGATTTAAAATTTGTCCCATTAAAATCTATTGAATAATGACATAGATATAGCGTTTTAAAGTTATCGAACTTTCTGGAAAATTCTAGATTGGATATTATTAGTTTTAAATCCACCGATCTTTCAGTACGGACAGTGTATTGCTACCACGTTAGGCATATATCCATCAATTGACATAGAAGCGATAGTGTTGTCTAAGCCTATTGAAAATTGATATTTATATAGCTTATAAAAGGAAAAATGAAATGGGGCCCCCGGCCCCAGAGGAATGGATATTATGAGTTCAGTACCCTTTTGTATTTGAGTATGGATAATCAAGTGTATGTTTACTAAGTTTGGTCAAGATCCATCCATTCATATAGGAGTATTAAGCTTATCGCTATTTATATAGCTCATATAAGGAAAAATGAAATGGGGCCCCCGGCCCCAGAGGGATGGATATTATGAGTTCAGTACCCTTCGGTATTTGAGTATGGATAATCAAGTGTACGTGTACTAAGTTTGATCGATATCCATCCATTCACGTAGGAGTATTTGTTTGTAATTTATTTATATAGCTCATATATGAAAAAACGAATTCGGGGCCCCCGGCCCCAAACGGAATGTCATAAAAAGTTCTCAACCCCTTAAGAGTTCCTTCTGGATAATGATGGATACATGTGCCAAGTTTGGTCAAGATCCATCAATCCGTGTAAAAGCCTTTGTGGAACAGACAAACAAACAAACCCACAAATTTTCACTTTTATATATATACTAGCCGATATACCCGGCGTGGCCCGGGATTGCATTAGGACCCCGATCCCGGTGACCTACAGATCCCGTTAGGATACTGTTCTCTGTGGGATCCCGATCCATCTAGGGTTCCTAGTTTCCAATGTTATCCCATTTCCCGATAGGATCCCGATTTGATTGTGACATAGATATTGCGTTTAAAGCTATGGAACTTTCTGGAACATTCTAGATTAAATGTATTATCCTCCTCGAAACGTGTAAAAACTGTCTTGTTTAAGTAATTATTTTGTAAACTTGAAAAATTATACGACTAAATGCATTTCTATAACTGTAGTACATTTAAGTTAATAGATGGGCCCCGGGGGCCTATTCCATAATTGTACCGAATTAGTTTTGCCTGAGATGAGGCCCTATAAATATCATTCAGGTAAGTTATGAAGTTAAATTTTAATTTTGTCCCATTAAAATCTATTGAATAATGCCATAAATATAGCGTTTTAAAGTTATCGAACTTTCTAGAAAATTCGAGATTGGATATTATTAGTTTTAAATCCATCGATATTTCAGTACGGACAGTGAAGTGCATTGCTACCACCCTAGGCCTATATCCATCAAATCACATAGAACCTAAAGTGTTTTCAGAGCCTATTAATATTTATATAGCTTATATAAGGAAAAATGAAATGGGGCCCCCGGCCCCCCAGGAATGGATATTATGAGTTCGGTACCCTTTAGTATTTGAGTATGGATAATCAAGTGTATGTGAACTAAGTTCGGTCAAGATCCATCAACTCATGTAGTAAGTATTAAGCCTATCGCTATTTATATAGCTCATATAAGGAAAAATGAAATGGGGGCCCCTGCTCCAGAAGAATGGATATTATGAGTTCAGTACCCTTCGGTATTTGAATATGGATAATCAAGTGTACGTGTACTAAGTTTGATCGATATCCATCCTTTCACATAGGAGTATTTGTTTGTAATTTTTTTATATAGTTCATATAAGAAAAAAAAGAATTCGGGGCCCCCCGGCCCCACACGAAATGTTATTAACAGTTCTCAACCCCTTAAGAGTTCCTTCTGGATAACGATGGATATATCTGCCAAGTTTGGTCAAGATCCATCAATCCGTGTAAAAGCCTTTGTGGAACAGACCCACAAACAAACAAACAAATTTTCACTTTTATATATATACTAGCCGATAAACCAGGCATGGCCCGGGATTGCATTAGAACCCCGATCCCGGTGACCCACAGATCCCGTTAGTATACGGTTCTCTATGGGATCCCGTTTCATCTTGACCTATATCGATCTATTCACATATAAACTGTAGTGTTGTCTAAGCATATTGATATTAATATAGCTCATATAAGGAAAAATGAAACGGGGCCCCCGGCCCCAGAGAAATGGATATTATAAGTTCAGTACCCATCGATATTTGATTATGGATAATCAAGTGTATGTGTACTAAGTTTGTTCAAGATCCATCTATTCATGAAGGAGTATTTGTTGTTAATTTTATTTATATAGCTAATATAGGAAAAAACGACAGTTTGGGCCCCCAGCCCCAAACGGAGTGTCATAAAAAGTTCATATACCCTTCAGCGTTTTTTCCGAATAATGATGGATATATGTGAAAAATTTGATCAAGATCTATCATTCCATGTAGGAGTATTAAGCCTATTGACCTTTAGAACTTTCTGGAACATTCTAGATTAAATTTATTATCCTCCTCGAACTGTGTAAAAACAGTCTTTTATTAGTAATAATTATTCTTCGAATACGAAAAATTATACGACTAAATGAATTTCTATAACTATAAAACATTTAAGTTAAAAGAGGGGCCCCGGGGGCCCATTCCATAATTGTACCGAATTAGTTTTTCCTGAGATGGGGCCCTATAATAATCATTCAGGTAAGTTATGAAGTTACAATTTTAAATTTGTCCCATTAATATCTATTGAATAATGCCATAGATATAGCGCTTTAAAGTTATCGAAATTTCTGGAAACTTCTAGATTGGATATCATTAGTTTTACATCCACCGTTATTTCCATATGGACTAAGAAGTGTATTGCAACAAAGCTAAGCCTATATCCATCAATTCACATAGAACCTATAGTGTTGTCTAAGTCTATTGGTATTTATATAGCTTATATAAGGAAAAATTAAATGGGGCCCCCGGCCCCAGAGGAATGGATATTATGAATTCGGTACCCTTTAGTATTTGAGTATGGATAATCAAGTGTATGTGAACTAAGTTCGGTCAAAATCCATCAACTCATGTAGTAAGTATTAAGCCTATCGCTATTTATATAGCTCATATAAGTAAAAATGAAATGGGGCCCCAGGCCCCAGAGGCATGGATATTATGAGTTTAGTACCCTTTAGTATTTAAATATGGATAATCAAGTGTATATATACTAAGTTTGGTCAAGATCAATTCATTCATGTAGGAGTATTAAGCCTATCGATATTTATATAGCTCAAATAAGGAAAAATGAAATGGGGCCCCCGGCCCCAGAAGAATGGATATTATGAGTTCAGTACCCTTCGGTATTTGAATATGGATAATCAAGTGTACGTGTACTAAGTTTGATCGATATCCATCCATTCACGTAGGAGTATTTGTTTGTAATTTTTTTATATAGATCATATAAGAAAAAAACGAATTCGGGGCCCCCGGCCCCACACGAAATGTTATTAAAAGTTCTCGACCCCGTAAGAGTTCCTTCTGGATAATGATGGATATATGTGCCAAGTTTGGTCATGATCCATCAATCCGTTTAAAAGCCTTTGTGGAACAGACAAACAAACCCACAAATTTTCACTTTTATATATATACTAGCCGATATACCCGGCGTGGCCCGGGATTGCATTAGGACCCCGATCCCGGTGACCTACAGATCCCGTTAGTATACTGTTCTCTATGGGATCCTGTTCCATCTTGGTCTATTCACATATAAACTGTAGTGTTGTCTAAGCCTATTGATATTTATATAGCTCATATAAGGAAAAATGAAACGGGGCCATCGGCCCCAGAGAAATGGATATTATATGTTCAGTACACTTCGGTATTTGAATATGGATAATAAAGTGTATGTGTATTAAGTTTGGTCAAGATCCATCCATGCATGGAAGAGTATTTGTTGTTAATTTTATTTATATAGCTCATAAAGGAAAAAAACTACATTTTGGGCCCCCGGCCCCAAACGGAATGTCATAAAAATTTCATAACCCCTTCAGCGTTTTTTCCGGATAATGATGGATATTTGTGCTAAATTTGGTCAAGATCCATCCATCCATGTAGGAGTATTAAGCCTATTGACCTATAGAACTTTCTGGAACATTCTAGATTAAATGTATTATCCTCATCGAACTTTGTAAAAACTGTCTTTTCTAAGTAATTATTCTTGGAATACGAAAAATTATACAACTAAATGCATTTCTAAAGCTGTAGTACATTTACGTTAAAAGAGGGGCCCCGGGGGCCCATTCCATAATTGTACCGAATTAGTTTTTTCCTGGGATGGGGCCCTATAAAAATCATGCGGATACGTTAGGAAATCAAATTTAAAATTTGTCCCATTCAAATGTATTTAAAAATGCCGTAGATATAGCGTTTTAAGGTTATCGAACTTTCTGGAAAGTTCTAGATTGGATATCATTAGTTTTAAATCCACCGATATTTCAGTACGGACAGTGATGTGTATTGCGCTCACCCTAGGCCTATATCCATCAATTCACATAGAAACTATAGTCTGGTCAAAGCTTATCGATATTTATATAGCTCATATAAGGAAAAATGAAATGGGGCCCCCGGCCCCAGGAGAATGGATATTATGAGTTCATTACCCTTCGGTATTTGAATATGGATAATCAAGTGTACGTGTACTAAGTTTGTTCAAGATCCATCTATTCATGAAGGAGTATTTGTTGTTAATTTTATTTATATAGCTAATATAGGAAAAAACGACAGTTTGGGCCCCCAGCCCCAAACGGAGTGTCACAAAAAGTTCATATACCCTTCAGCGTTTTTTCCGAAAAATGATGGATATATGTGCCACATTTGATCAAGATCTATCATTCCATGTAGGAGTAGCCTATTGACCTATAGAACTTTCTGGAACATTCTAGATTAAATGTATTATCCTCCTCGAACTTTGTAAAAACTGTCTTTTATTAGTAGTAATTATTCTTCGAATACGAAAAATTATAAGACTAAATGAATTTCTATAACTGTAGTACATTTAAGTTAATAGATGGGCCCCGGGGGCCCATTCCATAATTGTACTGAATTAGTTTTGCCTGAGATGAGGCCCTATAAATATCATTCAGGTAAGTTACGAAGTTAAATTTTAAATTTGTCCCATTAAAATCTATTGAATAATGCCATAAATATAGCGTTTTAAAGTTATCGAACTTTCTAGAAAATTCTAGATTGGATATTATTAGTTTTAAATCCATCGATGTTTCAGGACGGACAGTGAAGTGCATTGCTACCACTCTAGGTCTATATCCATCAAATCACATAGAACCTAAAGTGTTTTCAGAGCCTATTAATATTTATATAGCTTATATAAGGAAAAATGAAATGGGACCCCCGGCCCCCCAGGAATGGATATTATGAGTTCGGTACCCTTTTGTATTTGAGTATGGATAATCAAGTGTATGTGAACTAAGTTCGGTCAAAATCCATCAACTCATGTAGTAAGTATTAAGCAAAACGCTATTTATATAGCTCATATAAAGGAAAATGAAATGGGGCCCCCGGCCCCAGGAGAATGGATATTATGAGTTCAGTACCCTTCGGTATTTGAATATGGATAATCAAGTGTACGTGTACTAAATTTGATCGATATCCATCCATTCACGTAGGAGTATTTGTTTGAAAATTTTTTTTATAGCTCATATAAGAAAAAAACGAACTCGGGGCCCCCGGCCCCAAACGAAATGTTATTAAAAGTTCTCGACCCCTTAAGAGTTCCTTCTGGATAATGATGGATATATGTGCCAAGTTTGGTCAAGATCCATCAATCCGTGTAAAAGCCTTTGTGGAACAGACAAACAAATCCACAAACCCACAAATTTTCACTTTTATATATATATATGACTAGCCGATATACCCGGCGTGGCCCGGGATTGCATTAGGACCCCGATCCCGGTTGCCTACAGATCCCGTTAGGATACTGTTCTCTGTGGGATCCCGTTCCATCTAGGGACCCTCCTTTCCAATGTTATACCATTTCCCGATAGGATCCAAATTTGATTGTGACATAGATATAGCGTTTTAAATTTATCGAACTTTCTGGAAACTTCTAGATTTGACATTAGTAGTGTTAAATCCACCGATATTTCAATACGGATAATGAAGTGTATTGCTAGGCCTTTATCCATGATTCATATTGAGACTATAGTGTTGTCTAAGCCTATGAATATTTATAAAGCTTAAATAAGGAAAAATGAAATGGGGCCCACGGCCCCAGAAGAATGGATATTATGAGTTCAGTACCTTTCGGTATTTGAATATGGATACTCAAGAGTATGTGTACCAAATTTGGTTAAGATCCATCCATCCATGTAGGTGTATTAAGCCTATTGACTTATAGAATTTTCTGGAACATTCTAGATTAAATGTATTATCCTCCTCGAACTGTGTAAAAACTGTATTTTCTATGTAATTATTATTCAAATACGAAAAAGTGTACACATAAATGCGTTGTTATAGCTATAAAACATTTAAGCTAAAAGAGGGACCCCGGGGGTCCAATCCGTAATTGTACCGTATTAGTTTTGCCTGAGATGGGGACCCCCATAAAAATCATTGAGGTAAGTTATGAATTAAATATTTTTAATTCGTCCCATTAAAATCTATTGAATAATGCCATAGATATAGCGTTTTAAAGTTATGGAATGTTCTGGAAAATTCCAGATTGGATATTATAAGTTTTAAATCCACCGATATTTCAGTACGAACAGTGAAGTGCAATTGCTACCGCCCTAGGCCTACATCCATCAATTCACATAGAAACTATATTGATGTCTAAGTCTAATGATATTTATAAAGCTTATATAAGGAAAAATGAAACGGGGCCCCCGGGCCCCTAGGAATGGATATTATGGGTTCACTACCCTTCGGTACTTGAATATGGATAATCAAGTGTACGTGTACTAAGTTTGGTCAAGATCCATCCATTCATGTAGGAGTATTAAGCCTCTTGATATTTATATAGCTCATATAAGAAAAAAACGAATTCGGGGCCCCCGGCCCCAAACAAAATGTTATTAAAAGTTCTCAACCCCTTAAGAGTTCCTTCTGGATAATGATGGATATATGTGCCAAGTTTGGTCAAGATCCATCAATCCGTGTAAAAGCCTTTGTGGAACAGACAAACAAACAAACAGATTTTCACTTTTATATATATACTAGCCGATATACCCGGCGTGGCCCGGGTTTGCATTAAGACCCCGATCCCGGTGGCCTACAGATCCCGTTAGTATACTGTTCTCTATGGGATCCCATTTCATCTAGGGACCCTCCTTTCCAATGTTATCCCATTTCCTGATCAGGTCGTGACATACTTGATATCGAACTTTCTGGAAAATTCTAGATTGGATATTCTTAGTTTTAAATACACCGATATCTAAAAACGGACAGTGCAGTGTATTGCTACCACGTTAGGCCTATATCCATCAATTCACAAAAAAACTAAATTGTTGTCTAAGCCTATTGACCTATAGAACTTTCTGAAACCTTCTAGATTAAATGTATTATCCTCCCCGAACTGTGTAAAAACAGTCTTTTATTAGTAATAATTATTCTTCGAATACGAAAAATTATACGACTAAATGAATTTCTATAACTGTAGTACATTTAAGTTAAAAGAGGGGCCCCGGGGGCCCATTCCATAATTGTAACGAATTAGTTTTGCCTGAGATGGGGCCCTATAATAATCATTCAGGTAAGTTATGAAGTTACAATTTTAAATTTGTCCCATTAAAATCTATTGAATAATGCCATAGATATAGCGTTTTAAAATTATTGAACTTTATGGAAAAATTCTAGATTGGATATTATTAGTTTTACATCCACCGTTATTTCAATACGGACTAAGAGGCGTAATGAACAAAGCTAGGCCTAGATCCATCAATTCACATATAACCTGTATTGTTGTCTAAGCCTATTGATATTTATATAGCTCATATAATGAAAAATGAAATCGGGCCCCCGGCCCCATAGAAATGGATATTATAAGTTCATTACCTTTCGATATTTGAATATGGATAATCAAGTGTATGTGTACTAAGTTTGGTCAAGATCCATCTATTCATGAAGGAGTATTTGTTGTTAATTTTATTTATATAGCTCATATAGGAAAAAATGACAGTTTGGGCCCCCGGCCCCAAACGGAGTGTCATAAAAAGTCGATAACCCCGTCAGCGTTTTTTCCGAATAATGATGGATATATGTGCCAAATTTGATCAAGATCTATCCATCCATGTAGGAGTATTAAGCCTATTGACCTATAGAACTTTCTGGAACATTCTAGATTAAATGTATTATCCTCCCCGAACTTTGTAAAAACTGTCTTTTCTAAGTAATTATTCTTCGAATACGAAAAATTATACAACTAAATGCATTTTTACAACTATATTACATTTAAGTTAAAAGATGGGCCCCGGGGGCCCATTCCATAATTGTACGAATTATATGTGCCTGAGATGGGGCCCTATAAAAATCATTCAGGTAAGTTATGAAGTTAAGATTTAAAATTTGTCCCATTAAAATCTATTGAATAATTCCATAGATATAGTGTTTTAAAGTTATCGAACTTTCTGGAAAATTCTAGATTGGAAATTCTTAGTTTTAAATCCACCGATATTTCAGTACGGACAGTGTATTGCTACCACGTTAGGCATATATCCATCAATTCACATAGAAACTATAGTGTTGTCTAAGCCTATTGACAATTGATATTTATATAGCTTATATAAGGAAAAATGAAATGGGGCCCCCAGCCCCAGAGGAATGGATATTATGAGTTCAGTACCCTGTAGTATTTGAGTATGGATAATCAAGTGTACGTGTACTAAGTTTGATCGATGTCCATCCATTCACGTAGGAGCATTTGTTTGTAATTTTTTTATATAGCTCATATAAGAAAAAAACGAATTCGGGGCCCCAGGCCCCAAACGAAATGTTATTAAAAGTTCTCAACCCCTTAAGAGTTCCTTCTGGATAATGATGGATATATGTGCCAAGTTTGGTCAAGATCCATCAATCCGTTTAAAAGCCTTTGTGGAACAGACAAACAAATCCACAAACCCACAAATTTTCACTTTTATATATATACTAGCCGATATACCCGGCGTGGCCCGGGATTGCATTAGGACCCCGATCCCGGTTGCCTACAGATCCCGTTAGGATATTGTTCTCTGTGGGATCCTGTTCCATCTAGGGACTCTCCTTTCCAATGTTATACCATTTCCCGATAGGATCCAAATTTGATTGTGACATAGATATAGCGTTTTAAATTTATCGAACTTTCTGGAAACTTCTAGATTTGACATTATTAGTGTTAAATCCACCGATATTTCAATACGGATAATGAAGTGTATTGCTAGGCCTTTATCCATGATTCATATTGAGAATATAGTGTTGTCTAAGCCTATGAATATTTATAAAGCTTAAATAAGGAAAAATGAAATGGGGCCCCCGGCCCCAGAAGAATGGATATTATGAGTTCAGTACCTTTCGGTATTTGAATATGGATACTCAAGAGTATGTGTACCAAATTTGGTTAAGATCCATCCATCCATGTAGGTGTATTAAGCCTATTGACTTATAGAATTTTCTGGAACATTCTAGATTAAATGTATTATCCTCCTCGAACTGTGTAAAAACTGTATTTTCTATGTAATTATTCTTCAAATACGAAAAAGTGTACACATAAATGCGTTGTTATAGCTATAAAACATTTAAGTTAAAAGAGGGGCCCCGGGGGACCATTCCATAATTCTACCGAATTAGCTTTTCCTGAGATGGGGCCCTATAATAATCATTCAGGTAAGTTATGAAGTTACAATTTTAAATTTGTCCCATTAAAATATATTGAATAATGCCATGGGTATAGCGTTTAAAAGTTATCGAACTTTCTGGAAAATTCTAGATTGGATATTATTAGTTTTACATCCACCGTTATTTCCATATGGACTAAGAAGTGTATTGCAACAAAGCTAAGCCTATATACATCAATTCACATAGAACCTATAGTGTTGTCTAAGTCTATTGGTATTTATATAGCTTATATAAGGAAAAATTAAATGGGGCCCCCGGCCCCAGAGGAATGGATATTATGAATTCGGTACCCTTTAGTATTTGAGTATGGATAATCAAGTGTATGTGAACTAAGTTCGGTCAAAATCCATCAACTCATGTAGTAAGTATTAAGCCTATCGCTATTTATATAGCTCATATAAGTAAAAATGAAATGGGGCCCCCGGCCCCAGAGGGATGGATATTATGAGTTCAGTACCCTTTAGTATTTAAATATGGATAATCGAGTGTATATATACTAAGTTTGGTCAAGATCAATCCATTCATGTAGGAGTATTAAGCCTATCGATATTTATATAGCTCATATAAGGAAAAATGAAATGGGGCCCCCGGCCCCAGGAGAATGGATATTATGAGTTCAGTACCCATTAGTATTTGAGTATGGATAATCAAGTGTACGTGTACTAAGTTTGATCGATGTCCATCCATTCACGTAGGAGCATTTGTTTGTACTTTTTTTATATAGCTCATATAAGAAAAAAACGAATTCGGGGCCCCCGGCCCCAAACGAAATGTTATTAAAAGTTCTCAACCCCTTAAGAGTTCCTTCTGGATAATGATGGATACATGTGCCAAGTTTGGTCAAGATCCATCAATCCGTTTAAAAGCCTTTGTGGAACAGACAAACAAACAAATTTTCACTTTTATATATATACTAGCCGATATACCCGGCGTGGCCCGGGATTGCATTAGGACCCCGATCCCGGTGACCTACAGATCCCGTTAGTATACTATTCTCTATGGGATCCCGTTCCATCTAGGCCTATATCAAGCTATTCACATATAAACTGTAGTGTTGTCTAAGCCTATTGATATTTATATAGCTCATATAAGGAAAAATGAAACGGGGCCCCCGACCCCAGAGAAATGGATATTATAAGTTCAGTACCCTTCGATATTTGAATATGGATAATCAAATGTTAGTGTACTAAGTTTGGTCAAGATCCATCTTTTCATGAAGGAGTATTTGTTGTTAATTTTATTTATATAGCTCATATAGGAAAAAAGGACAGTTTGGGCCCCCGGCCCCAAACGGAGTGTCATAAAAAGTTCATAACCCCTTCAGCGTTTTTCCCGAATAATGATGGATATATGTGCCAAATTTGATCAAGATCTACCATTCCATGTAGGAGTATTAAGCCTATTGACCTATAGAACTTTCTGGAACATTCTAGATTAAATGTATTATCCTCCTCGAACTTTGTAAAAACAGTCTTTTATTAGTAATAATTATTCTTCGAATACGAAAAATTATACGACTAAATGAATTTCTATAACTATAGTACATTTAAGTTAAAAGAGGGGCCCCGGGGGCCCATTCCATAATTGTACCGAATTAGTTTTTCCTGAGATGGGTGCCCTATAATAATCATTCAGGTAAGTTATGAAGTTACAATTTTAAATTTGTCCCATTAAAATATATTGAATAATGCCATAAATATAGCGTTTTAAAGTTATCGAACTTTCTGGAAAATTCTAGATTGGATATTATTAGTTTTATATCCACCGTTATTTCCATATGGACTAAGAAGTGTATTGCAACAAAGCTAAGCCTATATCCATCAATTCACATAGAACCTATAGTGTTGTCTAAGTCTATTGGTATTTATATAGCTTATATAAGGAAAAATGAAATGGGGCCCCCGGCCCCAGAGGAATGGATATTATGAATTCGGTACCCTATAGTATTTGAGTATGGATAATCAAGTGTATGTGAACTAAGTTCGGTCAAAATCCATCAACTCATGTAGTAAGTATTAAGCCTATCGCTATTTATATAGCTCATATAAGGAAAAATGAAATGGGGCCCCCGGCCCCAGAGGGATGGATATTATGAGTTCAGTACCCTTTAGTATTTAAATATGGATAATCAAGTGTATATATACTAAGTTTGGTCAAGATCAATCCATTCATGTAGGAGTATTAAGCCTATCGATATTTATATAGCTCATATATTGAAAAATGAAATGGGGCCCCCGGCCCCAGGAGAATGGATATTATGAGTTCAGTACCCATTAGTATTTGAGTATGGATAATCAAGTGTACGTGTACTAAGTTTGATCGATGTCCATCCATTCACGTAGGAGCATTTGTTTGTAATTTTTTTATATAGCTCATATAAGAAAAAAACGAATTCGGGGCCCCCGGCCCCAAACGAAATGTTATTAAAAGTTCTCAACCCCTTAAGAGTTCCTTCTGGATAATGATGGATACATGTGCCAAGTTTGGTCAAGATCCATCAATCCGTTTAAAAGCCTTTGTGGAACAGACAAACAAACAAATTTTCACTTTTATATATATACTAGCCGATATACCCGGCGTGGCCCGGGATGGCATTAGGACCCCGATCCCGGTGACCTACAGATCCCGTTAGGATACTGTTCTCTGTGGGATCCCGTTCCATCTAGGGTTCCTCCTTTCCAATGTTATCCCATTTCCCGATAGGATCCCGATTTGATTGTGACATAGATATTGCGTTTAAAGCTATGGAACTTTCTGGAACATTCTAGATTAAATGTATTATCCTCCTCGAACCGTGTAAAAACTGTCTTGTTTAAGTAATTATTTTGTAAACTTGAAAAATTATACGACTAAATGCATTTCTATAACTGTAGTACATTTAAGTTAATAGATGGGCCCCGTGGGCCCATTCTATAATTGTACTGAATTAGTTTTGCCTGAGATGAGGCCCTATAAATATCATTCAGGTAAGTTACAAAGTTAAATTTTAAATTTGTCCCATTAAAATCTATTGAATAATGCCAAAAATATAGCTTTTTAAAGTTATCGAACTTTCTAGAAAATTCTAGATTGGATATTATTAGTTTTAAATCCATCGATGTTTCAGTACGGACAGTGAAGTGCATTGCTACCACTCTAGGCCTATATCCATCAAATCACATAGAACCTAAAGTGTTTTCAGAGCCTATTAATATTTATATAGCTTATATAAGGAAAAATGAAATGGGGCCCCCGGCCCCCAGGAATGGATATTATGAGTTCTGTACCCTTTAGTATTTGAGTATGGATAATCAAGTGTATGTGAACTAAGTTCGGTCAAGATCCATCAACTCATGTAGTAAGTATTAAGCCTATCGCTATTTATATAGCTCATATAAGGAAAAATGAAATGGGGCCCCCGGCCCCAGAGGAATGGATATTATGAGTTCAGTACCCTTTTGTATTTGAGTATGGATAATCAAGTGTATGTTTACTAAGTTTGGTCAAGATCCATCCATTTATATAGGAGTATTAAGCTTATCGCTATTTATATAGCTCATATAAGGAAAAATGAAATGGGGCCCCCGGCCCCAGAAGAATGGATATTATGAGTTCAGTACCCTTCGGTATTTGAATATGGATAATCAATTGTACGTGCACTAAGTTTGATCGATATCCATCCATTCACGTAGGAGTATTTGTTTGTAATTTTTTTATATAGCTCATATAAAAAAAAAACGAATTCGGGGCCCCCGGCCCCACACGAAATGTTATTAAAAGTTCTCAACCCCGTAAGAGTTCCTTCTGGATAACGATGGATATATGTGCCAAGTTTGGTCAAGATCCATCAATCCGTGTAAAAGCCTTTGTGGAACAGACAAACAAACAAATTTTCACTTTTATATATATACTAGCCGATATACCCGGCGTGGCCCGGGATTGCATTAGGACCCCGATCCAGGTGGCCTACAGATCCCGTTAGGATACTGTTCTCTTTGGGATCCCGTTTCATCTAGGGACCCTCCTTTCCAATGTTATCCCATTTCCTGATTTGATCGTGACATAGATTTAGCTTTTTAAAGATATCGAACTTTCTGGAAAATTCTAGATTGGATATTCTTAGTTTTAAATACACCGATATCTAAAAACGGACAGTGCAGAGTATTGCTACCACGTTAGGCCTATATCCATCAATTCACAAAAAAACTAAAGTGTTATCTAAGCCTATTGACATATAGAACTTTCTGGAACATTCTAGATTAAATGTATTATCCTCCTCGAACTGTGTAAAAACTGTCTTGTCTAAGTAATTATTCTTCAAATACGAAAAATTATACAACTAAATGCATTTCTATAACTATAGTAAATTTAAGTTAAAAGAGGGGCCCCGGGGGCCCATTCCATAATTGTACCGAATTAGTTTAGCCTGAGATGGGGCCCTCTAAAAATCATTCGGGTAAGTTATGAAGTTAAAATTTTAAATTTGTCCCATTAAAATCTATTGAATGATGCCATAAATATAGCGTTTTAAAGTTATCGAACTTTCTGGAAAATTCTAGATTGGATATTAATAGTTTTAAATCCCCGGTGTTTCAGTACGGACAGTGAAGTGCATTGCTACCACCCTAGGCCTATAACCATCAATTCACATAGAACCTAAAGTGTTTTCAGTGCCTATTAATATTTATATAGCTTATATAAGGAAAAATTAAATGGGCCCCCGGCCCCCCAGGAATAGATATTATGAGTTCGGTACCCTTTTGTATTTGAGTATGGATAATCAAGTGTACGTGTACTAAGTTTGGTCAAGATCCATCCATTCATATAGGAGTATTAAGCCCATCTATATTTATATAGCTCATATAAGGGAAAACGAAATGGGGCCCCCGGCCCCAGAAGAATGAATATTATGAGTTCAGTACCCTTAGGTATTTGAATATGGATAATCAAGTGTACGTGTACTAAGTTTGATCGATATCCATCCATTCACGTAGGAGCATTTGTTTCTAATTTTTTTATATAGCTCATATAAGAAAAAAACGAACTCGGGGCCCCCGGCCCCAAACCAAAAGTTATTAAAAGTTCTCAACCCCTTAAGAGTTCCTTCTGGATAATGATGGATATATGTGCCAAGTTTGGTCAAGATCCATCAATCCGTGTAAAAGCCTTTGTGGAACAGACAAACAAACAAATTTTCACTTTTATATATATATATGACTAGCCGATATACCCGGCGTGGCCTGGGTTTGCATTAGGACCCCTATCCCGGTGGCCTACAGATACCGTTAGGATACTGTTCTCTTTGGGATCCCGTTTCATCTAGAGACCCTCCTTTAAAATGTTATCCCATTTCCTGATTTGGTCGTGACATAGATTTAGCTTTTTAAAGATATCGAACTTTCTGGAAAATTCTAGATTGGATATTCTTAGTTTTAATTACACCGATATCTAAAAACGGACAGTGAAGTGTATTGCTACCACCCTAGGCCTAAATCCATCAAATGACATAGAAACTATAGTGTTGTATAAGCCTATTGACCTATAGAACTTTCTGGAACATTCTAGATTAAATGTATTTTCTTCCCCGAACTGTGTAAAAACAGTCTTTTATTAGTAATAATTTTTCTTCGAATACGAAAAATTATACGACTAAATGAATTTCTATAACTATAAAACATTTAAGTTAAAAGAGGGGCCCCGGGGGCCCATTCCATAATTGTACCGAATTAGTTTTTCCTGAGATGGGGCCCTATAATAATCATTCAGGTAAGTTATGAAGTTACAATTTTAAATTTGTCCCATTAATATCTATTGAATAATGCCATAGATATAGCGTTTTAAAGTTATCGAACTTTCTGGAAAATTCTAGATTGGATATTATTAGTTTTACATCCATCGTTATTTCCATATGGACTAAGAAGTGTATTGCAACAAAGCTAAGCCTATATCCATCAATTCACATAGAACCTATAGTGTTGTCTAAGCCTATTAATATTTATATACCTTATATAAGGAAAAATGAAATGGGGCCCCCGGCCCCAGAGGAATGGATATTATGAGTTCAGTACCCTTTTGTATTTGAGTATGGATAATAAAGTGTATGTTTACTAAGTTTGGTCAAGATCCATCCATTCATATAGGAGTATTAAGCTTATCGCTATTTATATAGCTCATATAAGGAAAAATGAAATGGGGCCCCCGGCCCCAGAAGAATGGATATTATGAGTTCAGTACCCTTCGGTATTTGAGTATGGATAATCAAGTGTACGTGTACTAAATTTGATCGATATCGATCCATTCACGTAGGAGTATTTGTTTGTAATTTTTTTATATAGCTCATATAAGAAAAAAACGAATTTGGGGCCCCCGGCCCCACACGAAATGTTATTAAAAGTTCTCGACACCGTAAGAGTTCCTTCTGGATAACGATGGATATATGTGCCAAGTTTGGTCAAGATCCATCAATCCGTGTAAAAGCCTTTGTGGAACAGACAAACAAACAAATTTTCACTTTTATATATATATATGATATGATATGATATGATATGATATGACTAGCCGATATACCCGGCGTGGCCCGGGATTGCATTAGGATTCCGATCCAAGAGGCCTACAGATCCCGTAAGGATACTGTACTCTGTGTGATCCCGTTCCATCTAGGGACCCTGCTTTCTAATGTTATCCCATTTCACTATAAAATCTATTGAATAATGTCATAGATATAGCATTTTAAGAATATCGAAATTTCTGGAAAATTCTAGATTGGATATTATTAGTTTTACATCCACCAATATTTCTGTTCGAACAGTGCAGTGTATTGCTACCACGTTAGGCCTATATCCATCAATTCACAAAAAAAACTAAAGTTTTATCTAAGCCTATTGACCTATAGAACTTTCTGGAACATTCTAGATTAAATGTATTATTATCCTCCCCGAACTGTGTAAAAACAGTCTTTTATTAGTAATAATTATTCTTCGAATACGAAAAATTATACGACTAAATGAATTTCTATAACTATAGTACATTTAAGTTAAAAGAGGGGCCCCGGGGGCCCATTCCATAATTGTACTAAATTAGTTTTTCCTGAAATGGGTGCCCTATAATAATCATTCAGGTAAGTTATGAAGTTACAATTTTAAATTTGTCCCATTAAAATATATTGAATAATGCCATAAATATAGCGTTTTAAAGTTATCGAACTTTCTGGAAAATTCTAGATTGGATATTATTAGTTTTACATCCACCGTTATTTCCATATGGACTAAGAAGTGTATTGCAACAAAGCTAAGCCTATATCCATCAATTCACATAGAACCTATAGTGTTGTCTAAGTCTATTGGTATTTATATAGCTTATATAAGGAAAAATTAAATGGGGCCCCCGGCCCCAGACGAATGGATATTATGAATTCGGTACCCTTTAGTATTTGAGTATGGATAATCAAGTGTATGTGAACTAAGTTCGGTCAAAATCCATCAACTCATGTAGTAAGTATTAAGCCTATCGCTATTTATATAGCTCATATAAGGAAAAATGAAATGGGGCCCCCGGCCCCAGAGGGATGGATATTATGAGTTCAGTACCCTTTAGTATTTAAATATGGATAATCAAGTGTATATATACTAAGTTTGGTCAAGATCAATCCATTCATGTAGGAGTATTAAGCCTATCGATATTTATATAGCTCATATAATAAAAAATGAAATGGGGCCCCCGGCCCCAGGAGAATGGATATTATGAGTTCAGTACCCATTAGTATTTGAGTATGGATAATCAAGTGTACGTGTACTAAGTTTGATCGATGTCCATCCATTCACGTAGGAGCATTTGTTTGTAATTTTTTTATATAGCTCATATAAGAAAAAAACGAATTCGTGGCCCCCGGCCCCACACGAAATGTTCTTAAAAGTTCTCAACCCCTTAAGAGTTCCTTCTGGATAATGATGGATATATGTGCCAAGTTTGGTCAAGATCCATCAATCCGTGTAAAAGCCTTTGTGGAACAGACAAACAAACCCACAAATTTTCACTTTTATATATATACTAGCGGATGTACCCGGCAAATTTGCCGGGATAGCATTCGGAACGAAGGAACTTCAACAGTCTTCAGCCTTATAATTATTCCGATCCCGGTGGGCTCCCTATCCCGCTCCCGTTAGTATACCGTTTCCCGGTGGGATTTTGATCCCTCTGGATACCAATTCCGGTATGATCCCAATCCCGTCGGTATTCCGATCCCGGTGGTATCTCGATGCCAGTGGCATAACGATAGCTGTCGGATCCCGATACCGGTGGGTTACCGGTCTAAGCCTATTGATATTTATACATAGCTTATATAAGGAAAAATTAAATGGGGCCACCGGCCCCAGAGAAATGGATATTATAAGTTCAGTACACTTCGGTATTTGCATATGGATAATAAAGTGTATGTTTACTAAGTTTGTTTAAGATCTATCAATTCATGTAGGAGTATTTGTTGGTCATTTTATTTATATAGCTTATATAGGAAAAAACTACATTTTGGGCCCCCGGCCCCAAACCGAATGTCATAAAAAGTCCATAACCCTTTAATAGATCTTTCGGGATAATGATGGATATATGTGCCAAATTTCGTCAAGATCCATCCATTATTCTAGGAGATTTAAGTCTATTGACCTATAGAACTTTCTGGAACATTCTAGATTAAATGTATTATCCTCCTCGAACTGTATAAAAACTGTCTTTTCTGAGTAATTATTCTTCGAATACGAAAAGTTATTCAACTAAATGCATTTCTATAACTATAGTACATATATGTTAAAAGAGGGGGGCCCCGGGGCCCATTCCATAATTGTACCAAACATTATAACAGATGGGGCCCAATAAAAATCATTCAGCTAAGTTATGACGCTAAATCTTTTAATTTGTCCCAATAAAATCTATTGAATAATGCCATAGATATAGCGTTTTAAAGTTATCGAACTTTCTGGAAAATTTTAGATTGGATATTATTAGTTTTACATCCAACAATATTTCAGTACGGACAGTGAAGTGTATTGCTACCACGCTTGGACTATATCCATCAACTCACATAGAAACTATAGTGTTGTCTAAGCCTATTGATATTTATATAGCTCATATAAGAAAAAATGAAACGGGGCCCCCGGCCCCAGAGGAATGGATATTATGAGTTCAGTACCCTTCGGTACATAAATATGGATAATCAAGTGTACTTGTACTAAGTTTAGTCAAGATCCATCTATTCATATAGGAGAATTATATCTATTGATATTTATATAGCTTATATAAGGAAAAATGAAATGGGGCCCCAGGCCCCAGAGGAATGGATATTATGAGTTCAGTACCCTTTAGTATTTGAGTATGGATAATCAAGTAAATGTGTACTAAGTTTGGTCAAGATCCATCCATTCATGTAGGAGTATTAAGCCTATTGATATTTATATAGCTCATATAAGAAAAAAACGAATTCGGGGCCCCCGGCCCCACACGAAATGTTATTAAAAGTTCTCAACCCCGTAAGAGTTCCTTCTGGATAACGATGGATATATGTGCCAAGTTTGGTCAAGATCCATCAATCCGTGTAAAAGCCTTTGTGGAACAGACAAACAAACAAATTTTCACTTTTATATATATACTAGCCGATATACCCGGCGTGGCCCGGGATTGCATTAGGACCCCGATCCCGGTGACCTACAGATCCCGTTAGTATAATATTCTCTATGGGATCCCGTTCCATCTAGGCCTATATCAAGCTATTCACATATAAACTGTAGTGTTGTCTAAGCCTATTGATATTTATATAGCTCATATAAGGAAAAATGAAACGGGGCCCCCGACCCCAGAGAAATGGATATTATAAGTTCAGTACCCTTCGATATTTGAATATGGATAATCAAATGTTAGTGTACTACGTTTGGTCAAGATCCATCTTTTCATGAAGGAGTATTTGTTGTTAATTTTATTTATATAGCTCATATAGGAAAAAAGGACAGTTTGGGCCCCCGGCCCCAAACGGAGTGTCATAAAAAGTTCATAACCCCTTCAGCGTTTTTTCCGAATAATGATGGATATATGTGCCAAATTTGATCAAGATCTATCATTCCATGTAGGAGTATTAAGCCTATTGACCTATAGAACTTTCTGGAACATTCTAGATTAAATGTATTATCCTCCTCGAACTTTGTAAAAACAGTCTTTTATTAGTAATAATTATTCTTCGAATACGAAAAATTATACGACTAAATGAATTTCTATAACTATAGTACATTTAAGTTAAAAGAGGGGCCCCGGGGGCCCATTCCATAATTGTACCGAATTAGTTTTTCCTGAGATGGGTGCCCTATAATAATCATTCAGGTAAGTTATGAAGTTACAATTTTAAATTTGTCCCATTAAAATATATTGAATAATGCCATAAATATAGCGTTTTAAAGTTATCGAACTTTCTGGAAAATTCTAGATTGGATATTATTAGTTTTATATCCACCGTTATTTCCATATGGACTAAGAAGTGTATTGCAACAAAGCTAAGCCTATATCCATCAATTCACATAGAACCTATAGTGTTGTCTAAGTCTATTGGTATTTATATAGCTTATATAAGGAAAAATGAAATGGGGCCCCCGGCCCCAGAGGAATGGATATTATGAATTCGGTACCCTATAGTATTTGAGTATGGATAATCAAGTGTATGTGAACTAAGTTCGGTCAAAATCCATCAACTCATGTAGTAAGTATTAAGCCTATCGCTATTTATATAGCTCATATAAGGAAAAATGAAATGGGGCCCCCGGCCCCAGAGGGATGGATATTATGAGTTCAGTACCCTTTAGTATTTAAATATGGATAATCAAGTGTATATATACTAAGTTTGGTCAAGATCAATCCATTCATGTAGGAGTATTAAGCCTATCGATATTTATATAGCTCATATATTGAAAAATGAAATGGGGCCCCCGGCCCCAGGAGAATGGATATTATGAGTTCAGTACCCATTAGTATTTGAGTATGGATAATCAAGTGTACGTGTACTAAGTTTGATCGATGTCCATCCATTCACGTAGGAGCATTTGTTTGTAATTTTTTTATATAGCTCATATAAGAAAAAAACGAATTCGGGGCCCCCGGCCCCAAACGAAATGTTATTAAAAGTTCTCAACCCCTTAAGAGTTCCTTCTGGATAATGATGGATACATGTGCCAAGTTTGGTCAAGATCCATCAATCCGTTTAAAAGCCTTTGTGGAACAGACAAACAAACAAATTTTCACTTTTATATATATACTAGCCGATATACCCGGCGTGGCCCGGGATTGCATTAGGACCCCGATCCAGGTGGCCTACAGATCCCGTTAGGATACTGTTCTCTTTGGGATCCCGTTTCATCTAGGGACCCTCCTTTCCAATGTTATCCCATTTCCTGATTTGATCGTGACATAGATTTAGCTTTTTAAAGATATCGAACTTTCTGGAAAATTCTAGATTGGATATTCTTAGTTTTAAATACACCGATATCTAAAAACGGACAGTGCAGTGTATTGCTACCACGTTAGGCCTATATCCATCAATTCACAAAAAAACTAAAGTGTTATCTAAGCCTATTGACATATAGAACTTTCTGGAACATTCTAGATTAAATGTATTATCCTCCTCGAACTGTGTAAAAACTGTCTTGTCTAAGTAATTATTCTTCAAATACGAAAAATTATACAACTAAATGCATTTCTATAACTATAGTAAATTTAAGTTAAAAGAGGGGCCCCGGGGGCCCATTCCATAATTGTACCGAATTAGTTTAGCCTGAGATGGGGCCCTCTAAAAATCATTCGGGTAAGTTATGAAGTTAAAATTTTAAATTTGTCCCATTAAAATCTATTGAATGATGCCATAAATATAGCGTTTTAAAGTTATCGAACTTTCTGGAAAATTCTAGATTGGATATTAATAGTTTTAAATCCCCGGTGTTTCAGTACGGACAGTGAAGTGCATTGCTACCACCCTAGGCCTATAACCATCAATTCACATAGAACCTAAAGTGTTTTCAGTGCCTATTAATATTTATATAGCTTATATAAGGAAAAATTAAATGGGGCCCCCGGCCCCCCAGGAATGGATATTATGAGTTCGGTACCCTTTTGTATTTGAGTATGGATAATCAAGTGTACGTGTACTAAGTTTGGTCAAGATCCATCCATTCATATAGGAGTATTAAGCCCATCTATATTTATATAGCTCATATAAGGGAAAACGAAATGGGGCCCCCGGCCCCAGAAGAATGAATATTATGAGTTCAGTACCCTTAGGTATTTGAATATGGATAATCAAGTGTACGTGTACTAAGTTTGATCGATATCCATCCATTCACGTAGGAGCATTTGTTTGTAATTTTTTTATATAGCTCATATAAGAAAAAAACGAACTCGGGGCCCCCGGCCCCAAACCAAAAGTTATTAAAAGTTCTCAACCCCTTAAGAGTTCCTTCTGGATAATGATGGATATATGTGCCAAGTTTGGTCAAGATCCATCAATCCGTGTAAAAGCCTTTGTGGAACAGACAAACAAACAAATTTTCACTTTTATATATATATATGATATGACTAGCCGATATACCCGGCATGGCCCGGGTTTGCATTAAGACCCCGATCCCGGTGACCTACAGATCCCGTTAGTATACTGTTCTCTATGGGATCCCATTTCATCTAGGGACCCTCCTTTCCAATGTTATCCCATTTCCTGATTTGGTCGTGACATAGATTTAGCTTTTTAAAGATATCGAACTTTCTGGAAAATTCTTGATTGGATATTCTTAGTTTTAAATACACCGATATCTAAAAACGGACAGTGCAGTGTATTGCTACCACGTTATGCCTATATCCATCAATTCACAAAAAACTAAAGTGTTATCTAAGCCTATTGACCTATAGAACTTTCTGGAACATTCTAGATTAAATGTATTATTCTACCCGAACTGTGTAAAAAAAGGTCTTTTATTAGTAATAATTATTCTTCGAATACGAAAAATTATACGACTAAAGGAATTTCTATAACTATAGTACATTTAAGTTAAAAGAGGGGCCCCGGGGGCCCATTCCATAATTCTACTGAATTAGTTTTGCTTGAGATGGGGCCCTATAATAATCATTCAGGTAAGTTATGAAGTTACAATTTTAAATTTGTCCCATTAATATCTATTGAATAATGCCATAGATATAGCGTTTTAAAGTTATCGAACTTTCTGGAAAATTCTAGATTGGATACTATTAGTTTTACATCCACCGATATTTCAATACGGACAGTGATGTGTATTGCGCTCACCCTAGGTCTATATCCATCAATTCACATAGAAACTATAGTGTTGTCAAAGCCTATCGATATTTATATAGCTCATATAAGGAAAAATGAAATGGGGCCCACGGCCCCAGGAGAATGGATATTATGAGTTCAGTACCCTTCGGTATTTGAATATGGATAATCAAGTGTACGTGTACTAAGTTTGGTCAAGATCAATCCATTCATGTAGGAGTATTAAGCCTATCGATATTTATATATCTCATATAAGGAAAAACGAAATGGGGCCCCCGGCCCCATGAGAATGGATATTATGAGTTCAGTACCCTTCGGTATTTGAATATGGATAATCAAGTGTACGTGTACTAAGTTTGATCGATATCCATCCATTCACGTAGGAGTATTTGTTTGTAATATTTTTATATAGCTCATAAAAGAAAAAAACGAATTCGGGGCCCCCGGCCCCACACGAAATGTTATTAAAAGTTCTCGACCCCTTAAGAGTTCCTTCTGGATAACCATGGATATATGTGCCAAGTTTGGTCAAGATCCATCAATCCGTGTAAAAGCCTTTGTGGAACAGACAAACAAACAAATTTTCACTTTTATATATATATATGACTAGCCGATATACCCGGCGTGGCCCGGGATTGCATTAGGACCCCGATCCCGGTGGCCTACAGATCCCGTTAGGATACTGTTCTCTTTGGGATCCCGTTTCATCTAGGGACCCTCCTTTCCAATGTTATCCCATTTCCTGATTTGGTCGTGACATAGATTTAGCTTTTTAAAGATATCGAACTTTCTGGAAAATTCTAGATTGGATATTCTTAGTTTTAAATCCACCGATATTTCAGTACGGGCAGTGTATTGCTACCACGTTAGGCATATATCCATCAATTCCCATAGAAACTATAGTGTTGTCTAAGCCTATTGACAATTGATATTTATATAGCTTATATAAGGAAAAATGAAATGGGGCCCCCGGCCCCAGAGGGATGGATATTATGATTTCGGTACCCTTTTGTATTTGAGTGTGGATAATCAAGTGTATGTGTACTTAGTTTGGTCAAGATCCTTCCATTCATGTAAGAGTATTAAGCCTATTGATATTTATATAGCTTATATAAGAAAAAAACGAATTCGGGGCCCCCGGCCCCAAACGGCATGTCATAAAAAGTTCATAACCCATTAAGATTTCTTTCCGGATAATGATGGATGTATGTGCCAAATTTGGTCAAGATCCATCCATTAATCTGGGGGTATTAAGCATATTGACTTATAGAACTTTCTGGAACATTCTAGATTAAATGTATTATCCTCCTCGAACTGTGTAAAAACTGAATTTTCTAAGAAACTATTCTTCGAATAAGAAAAATTATACAACTAAATGCATTTCTATAACTGTAGTACATTTAAGTTAATAGATGGGCCCCGGGGGCCCATTCCATAATTGTACCGAATTAGTTTTGCCTGATATGGGGCCCTATAAATATCATTCAGGTAAGTTACGAAGTTAAAATTTTAAATTTGTCCCATTAAAATCTATTGAATAATGCCAGAGATATAGCATTTTAAAGTTATTGAACTTTCTGGAAAATTCTAGATTGGATATTATTAGTTTTCAATCCACCGATGTTTCATTACGGACAGTGAAGTGCATTGCTACCACTCTAGGCCTATATCCATCAAATCACATAGAACCTAAAGTGTTTTCAGAGCCTATTAATATTTATATAGCTTATATAAGGGAAAATGAAATGGGGCCCCCGGCCCCCCAGGAATGAATATTATGAGTTCGGTACCCTTTAGTATTTGAGTATGGATAATCAAGTGTATGTGAACTAATTTCGGTCAAGATCCATCAACTCATGTAGTAAGTATTAAGCCTATCGATATTTATATGGCTTATATAAGGAAAAATGAAATGGGGCCCCCGGCCCCAGAAGAATGGATATTATGAGTTCAGTACCCTTCGGTATTTGAATATGGATAATCAAGTGTACGTGTACTAAGTTTGATCGATATCCATCCATTCACGTAAGAGTATTTGTTTGAACATTTTTTATATAGCTCATATAAGAAAAAAACGAATTCGGGGCCCCCGGCCCCACACGAAATGTTATTAAAAGTTCTCAACCCCTTAAGAGTTCCTTCTGGATAATGATGGATATATGTGCCAAGTTTGGTCAAGATCCATCAATCCGTTTAAAAGCCTTTGTGGAACAGACAAACAAACAAATTTTCACTTTTATATATATACTAGCCGATATACCCGGCGTGGCCCGGGATTGCATTAGGACCCCGATCCAGGTGGCCTACAGATCCCGTTAGGATACTGTTCTCTTTGGGATCCCGTTTCATCTAGGGACCCTCCTTTCCAATGTTATCCCATTTCCTGATTTGATCGTGACATAGATTTAGCTTTTTAAAGATATCGAACTTTCTGGAAAATTCTAGATTGGATATTCTTAGTTTTAAATACACCGATATCTAAAAACGGACAGTGCAGTGTATTGCTACCACGTTAGGCCTATATCCATCAATTGACAAAAAAACTAAAGTGTTATCTAAGCCTATTGACATATAGAACTTTCTGGAACATTCTAGATTAGATGTATTATCCTCCTCGAACTGTGTAAAAACTGTCTTGCCTAAGTAATTATTCTTCAAATACGAAAAATTATACAACTAAATGCATTTCTATAACTATAGTAAATTTAAGTTAAAAGAGGGGCCCCGGGGGCCCATTCCATAATTGTACCGAATTAGTTTAGCCTGAGATGGGGCCCTCTAAAAATCATTCGGGTAAGTTATGAAGTTAAAATTTTAAATTTTTCCCATTAAAATCTATTGAATGATGCCATAAATATAGCGTTTTAAAGTTATCGAACTTTCTGGAAAATTCTAGATTGGATATTAATAGTTTTAAATCCCCGGTGTTTCAGTACGGACAGTGAAGTGCATTGCTACCACCCTAGGCCTATAACCATCAATTCACATAGAACCTAAAGTGTTTTCAGAGCCTATTAATATTTATATAGCTTATATAAGGAAAAATTAAATGGGGCCCCCGGCCCCCCAGGAATGGATATTATGAGTTCGGTACCCTTTTGTATTTGAGTATGGATAATCAAGTGTACGTGTACTAAGTTTGGTCAAGATCCATCCATTCATATAGGAGTATTAAGCCCATCTATATTTATATAGCTCATATAAGGGTAAACGAAATGGGGCCCCCGGCCCCAGAAGAATGAATATTATGAGTTCAGTACCCTTAGGTATTTGAATATGGATAATCAAGTGTACGTGTACTAAGTTTGATCGATATCCATCCATTCACGTAGGAGTATTTGTTTGAACATTTTTTATATAGCTCATATAAGGAAAAATGAAATGGGGCCCCCGGCCCCAGGAGAATGGATATTATGAGTTCAGTACCCATTAGTATTTGAGTATGGATAATCAAGTGTACGTGTACTAAGTTTGATCGATGTCCATCCATTCACGTAGGAGCATTTGTTTGTAATTTTTTTATATAGCTCATATAAGAAAAAAACGAACTCGGGGCCCCGGCCCCAAACCAAAAGTTATTAAAAGTTCTCAACCCCTTAAGAGTTCCTTCTGGATAATGATGGATATATGTGCCAAGTTTGGTCAAGATCCATCAATCCGTGTAAAAGCCTTTGTGGAACAGACAAACAAACAAATTTTCACTTTTATATATATACTAGCCGATATACCCGGCGTGGCCCGGGATTGCATTAGGACCCCTATCCCGGTGACCTACAGATCCCGTTAGTATACTGTTCTCTATGGCATTCAGTTACATCTAGGGACCTACCTTTCCAATGTTATCCCATTTCCATATAGGATCCCGATTTGATCGTGACATAGATATAGCTTTTTAAAGATATCGAACTTTCTGGAACATTATAGATTATATATTATTAGTTTTGCATCAACCGATATTTCTGTACGGACAGTGCAGTGTATTGCTACCACCTTTGGCCTATATCAATCAATTCACATAGAATCTATAGTGTTGTCTAAGCCTATTGATATTTGTATAGCTTAAATAAGAAAACGGAAATGGGGCCCCCGGCCCCAGAAGAATGGCTATTATGAGTTCAGTACCCTTCGGTATTTGAATATGGATAATCAAGTGTATGTGTACTAATTTTGGTCAAGATCCATCTATTCATATAGGAGTATTTGTCGGTCATTTTATTTACATAGCTCATATAAAAAAAAGGATTCGGGGCCCCCGGCCCCACACGAAATGTAATTAAAAGTTCATAACCCCTTAAGATTTC
The DNA here is from genome assembly GCA_964017045.1 of Omphiscola glabra. Lineage (NCBI taxonomy): Eukaryota > Metazoa > Mollusca > Gastropoda > Lymnaeidae > Omphiscola > Omphiscola glabra. The sequence continues at coordinate 30,142,035 of OZ024800.1, read as the reverse complement.
CTTCTGGATAATGATGGATATATGTGGCAAATTTGGTCAAGATCCATCCATCCATGTAGGAGTATTAAGCATATATAACTATAGAACATTCTGGAACATTCTAGATTAAATGTATTATCGTCCTCGAACTGTGTAAAAACTGTCTTTTCTAAGTAATTATTCTTCGAATACGAAAAATTATACAAATAAATGCATTTCTATGACTATAGTACATTTAAGTTAAAAGAGGAGGCCCCGGGGGCCCATTCCATAATTGTACAAAATTAGTTTTGCCTGAGATGGGGCCATATAAAAATCATTCAGGTAAGTTATGAAGTTAAGATTTTAAATTTGTCACATTAAAATCTAGTGATTAATGCCATAGATATAGCGTTTTAAAGTTATCGAACTTTCTGGAAAGTTCTAGATTGGATATCATTAGTTTTAAATCCACCGATATTTCAGTACGGACAGTGTATTGCTACCACGCTTGGCATATATCCATCAATTCATATAGAACCTATAGTGTTGTCTAAGTCTATTGGTATTTATATAGCTTATATAAGGAAAAATTAAATGGGGCCCCCGGCCCCAGAGGAATGGATATTATGAATTCGGTACCCTTTAGTATTTGAGTATGGATAATCAAGTGTATGTGAACTAAGTTCGGTCAAAATCCATCAACTCATGTAGTAAGTATTAAGCCTATTGCTATTTATATAGCTCATATAAGGAAAAATGAAATGGGGCCCCCGGCCCCAGAGGAATGGATATTATGAGTTCAGTACCCTTCGGTACATAAATATGGATAATCAAGTGTATATCTACTAAGTTTGATCAAGATCCATCCATTCATATAGGAGTATTAAGCCTATCGATATTTATATAGCTCATATAAGGAAAAATGAAATGGGGCCCCAGGCCCCAGGAGAATAGATATTATGAGTTCAGTACCCTTCGGTATTTGAATGTGGATAATCAAGTGTACGTGTACTAAGTTTGATCGATATCCATCCATTCACGTAGGAGTATTTGTTTGAACATTTTTTATATAGCTCATATAAGGAAAAATGAAATGGGGCCCCCGGCCCCAGGAGAATGGATATTATGAGTTCAGTACCCATTAGTATTTGAGTATGGATAATCAAGTGTACGTGTACTAAGTTTGATCGATGTCCATCCATTCACGTAGGAGCATTTGTTTGTAATTTTTTTATATAGCTCATATAAGAAAAAAACGAATTCGGGGCCCCCGGCCCCAAACGAAATGTTATTAAAAGTTCTCAACCCCTTAAGAGTTCCTTCTGGATAATGATGGATACATGTGCCAAGTTTGGTCAAGATCCATCAATCCGTTTAAAAGCCTTTGTGGAACAGACAAACAAACAAATTTTCACTTTTATATATATACTAGCCGATATACCCGGCGTGGCCCGGGATTGCATTAGGACCCCGATCCCGGTGGCCTACAGATCCCGTTAGGATACTGTTCTCTTTGGGATCCCGTTTCATCTAGGGACCCTCCTTTCCAATGTTATCCAATTTCCTGATTTGGTCGTGACATAGATTTAGCTTTTTAAAGATATCGAACTTTCTGGAAAATTCTAGATTGGATATTCTTAGTTTTAAATCCACCGATATTTCAGTACGGGCAGTGTATTGCTACCACGTTAGGCATATATCCATCAATTCCCATAGAAACTATAGTGTTGTCTAAGCCTATTGACAATTGATATTTATATAGCTTATATAAGGAAAAATGAAATGGGGCCCCCGGCCCCAGAGGGATGGATATTATGATTTCGGTACCCTTTTGTATTTGAGTGTGGATAATCAAGTGTATGTGTACTTAGTTTGGTCAAGATCCTTCCATTCATGTAAGAGTATTAAGCCTATTGATATTTATATAGCTTATATAAGAAAAAAAACGAATTCGGGGCCCCCGGCCCCAAACGGCATGTCATAAAAAGTTCATAACCCATTAAGATTTCTTTCCGGATAATGATGGATGTATGTGCCAAATTTGGTCAAGATCCATCCATTAATCTAGGAGTATTAAGCATATTGACTTATAGAACTTTCTGGAACATTCTAGATTAAATGTATTATCCTCCTCGAACTGTGTAAAAACTGAATTTTCTAAGAAACTATTCTTCGAATAAGAAAAATTATACAACTAAATGCATTTCTATAACTGTAGTACATTTAAGTTAATAGATGGGCCCCGGGGGCCCATTCCATAATTGTACCGAATTAGTTTTGCCTGATATGGGGCCCTATAAATATCATTCAGGTAAGTTACGAAGTTAAAATTTTAAATTTGTCCCATTAAAATCTATTGAATAATGCCAGAGATATAGCATTTTAAAGTTATTGAACTTTCTGGAAAATTCTAGATTGGATATTATTAGTTTTAAATCCACCGATGTTTCATTACGGACAGTGAAGTGCATTGCTACCACTCTAGGCCTATATCCATCAAATCACATAGAACCTAAAGTGTTTTCAGAGCCTATTAATATTTATATAGCTTATATAAGGGAAAATGAAATGGGGCCCCCGGCCCCCCAGGAATGGATATTATGAGTTTGGTACCCTTTAGTATTTGAGTATGGATAATCAAGTGTATGTGAACTAATTTCGGTCAAGATCCATCAACTCATGTAGTAAGTATTAAGCCTATCGATATTTATATATCTCATATAAGGAAAAACGAAATGGGGCCCCCGGCCCCAGGAGAATGGATATTATGAGTTCAGTACCCTTCGGTATTTGAATATGGATAATCAAGTGTACGTTTACTAAGTTTGATCGATATCCATCCATTCACGTAGGAGTATTTGTTTGTAATATTTTTATATAGCTCATATAAGAAAAAAACGAATTCGGGGCCCCCGGCCCCACACGAAATGTTATTAAAAGTTCTCGACCCCTTAAGAGTTCCTTCTGGATAACCATGGATATATGTGCCAAGTTTGGTCAAGATCCATCAATCCGTGTAAAAGCCTTTGTGGAACAGACAAACAAACAAATTTTCACTTTTATATATATACTAGCGGATATACCCGGCAAATTTGCCGGGATAGCATTCGGAACGAAAGAACTTCAACAGTCTACAGCCTTATAATATAATTATTCCGATCCCGGTGGCCTGCCAATCCCGGCGGTATCGCGCTCCCGTTATTATTCCGTTTCCCGGTGGGATTCCGATCCCTCTTGGAACCCTATTCCGGTATGATCCCAATCACGTCGGTATTCCGATACCGGTGGAATGTCAATAACAGTGGAATAACGATAGCTGTCGGATCCTGATACCGGTGGGGTGCCGGTCTAAGCCTATTGATATTTATATATAGCATATATAAGGAAAGATTAAATGGGGCCCACGGCCCATAGAAATGGATATTATAAGTTCAGTACCTTTCGTTATTTGAATATGGATAATGAAGTGTATGTGTACTAAGTTTGGTCAAGATCCATCTTCTCATGTAGGAGTATTTGCTGTTAATTGTATTTATATAGCTCAGATAAGGAAAAAACGATATTTTGGGCCCCTGGCCCCAAACTGAATGTCATAAAAAGTTGATAACCCCTTAAGAGTTCTTTCCGGATAATAATGGATATATGTGCCAAATTTGGTCAAAATCCATCCATCCATGTAGAAGTATTAAGCCTATTGACCAATAGAACTTTCTGGAACATTCTAGATTAAATGTATTATCCTCCTCGAAACGTGTAAAAACTGTCTTTTCTAAGTAATTATTCTTCCAATACGAAAAATTATACAACTAAATGCATTTCTATAGCTGTAGAACATTTAAGTTAATAGAGGGGCCCCGGGGGCCCATTCCAGAATTGTACCGAATTAGTTTTGCCTGTGATGGGGCCCTATAAAAATCATTCAGGTAAGTTATATAGTTAAAATTTTTAATTTGTCCCATTAAAATCTAGTGAATAATGTCATAGATATAGCGTTTTAAAGTTATCGAACTTTCAGGAAAATTCTAGATTGGATATTATTAGTTTTCAATCCACCGATGTTTCAGTACGGACAGTGAAGTGCATTGCTACCACCCTAGGCCTATATCCATCAATTACATAGAACCTATAGTGTTGTCTAAGCCTAATAATATTTATATAGATTATATAAGGAAAATGAACCGGGGCCCCCGGCCCCAGAGGAATGGATATTATGAGTTCGGTACCCTTTAGAATTTGAGTATGGATAATCAAGTGTATGTGAACTAAGTTTGGTCAGGATCCATCCATTAATGTAGGAGTATTAATCCTATTGATATTTACATAGCTCATATAAGGAAAAATGAAATGGGGCCCCCGGCCCCAGAAGAATGGATATTATGAGCTCAGTACCCTTCAGTATATCATTATGGATAATCAAGTGTACGTGTACTAAGTTTGATAGATATCCATCCATTCACGTAGGAGTATTTGTTTGTAATTTTTTTATATAGCTCATATAAGAAAAAAAAAGAATTCGGGGCCCCCAGCCCCACACGAAATGTTATTAAAAGTTCTCAACCCCTTAAGAGTTCCTTCTGGATAATGATGGATATATGTGCCAAGTTTGGTCAAGATCCATCAATCCGTGTAAAAGCCTTTGTGGAACAAACAAACCCACAAACAAATTTTCACTTTTATATATATACTAGCGAGTACCCGGCATGCGTTGCAATGCCACTCATCGAAATAAAGTGTCCGTGTTTTAATAATTTTTTTGTAAGTTCTTCTAATAAACACCTTTTTTTAACCGTCTGGTGCGTATTCGAATTAAATAGAAGGTTTTAAGAAGTGTCAGCAGACCACACGCAGCTGTCCGTGTGGGAAGCATGGATTTTCCAAATTTAGTCCCAAAACATATAGCGATTGATCCCCCCATGCAATAGCTATGTTTGAAATTATATTTATATGGCTCATTTATTACATATAAACAAATTTAGGGCCCCCGGCCCCAAAAGTAATATTGTGAAATATTTGTACTAAATCAGAAACCTATTTATTAAGTCACATATACAAAATGAAATGTCACAGTAATTCCACCCACTTATGCAATAGCTCTGCTTGACGTTATATTTACATAGCTCATATAAGGAAAAAAAAAGAATTTAAGGCCCCCGGCCCAAAGCGGAATATTGTAAAATATTTGCACTTCTTTAGAAACCTAATGCGGGCCTGCACCTTACAACTCACTGAAAGTTTATCGCATTCAGATGAATAGTATAGGAACTCATACGGACATTATATTTAAATAGCTCATATTATAAAGAAAAACTACTATAGGGCCCCGGTCCAAAACTGGTAATTCTTTGTAAAATGAATGGGTTTTGATATTCATGGATATACTTTTGTAAATGTACTTACGTTGTGTTAACGTCATTTATTTTCTTAATTCGTAAAATGAGAATATATCATCTATTTTTCACAACAGTAATATCATTGGATTCAAAGATATAAAATTGTACACACTCTATTTCCTAACCCCCATATATATGTACCTAAGAAGGCAAATTATTTGTCAAATTCATTTTGTCAACTTTCCCCTCCCCCAAACAGAGTTTTAAAGAAATTAATAAAATCATCCAGGGGATTGTAATCCCCTTACTTACGCAAAAACAATTTTTTTGCATTTCAAATGCTTTGTTCTTATTTAAATGAGTGATAAGTGCATTAGTGGATGCTATTTGGATATGTAGTTTCGCTGCACTGATTGCATTAAACGGCATTTTCGTATTAAAAGTATATTTAAAGGTTAGGGTTTTTTTAATTTTTTTTTTATTAATTTATACATTTCATAAATGTATATTTTTGGAAAGAATAAAAGTAAAAATTTATTAAACGTTAAAAATAAAAAGCAAAAATTTTATTTCATTTTTTAAATTGTAGCAATTTAAAAAGCAATCTATTATATTTATTAATTTTACTTTTAGGAAGGGGGAAATACATTATCAATTTTATTAGGCGCGGTTATTAAATCAGATAAATTTTTGCATTGAATAAATAGACAATTTGAGTTCTGAGGTCATTTGCGTTATTATTTAGAACAAATTAATTTTACTTTTATTACGCAATATTTGGAACGTACTTTAAAAATGCACTACAATCAACAGATGTTTTGGTTTCCCCGATAAATGTGATTACAGTGTAATTCTTTGATTATAATTTGTTTTATTAATTTTCATAACTTTCAACCACATATAAAATGTTTAAAATAGTTCCTTAGTTGTTACTCCAGATTTATGTGTAATTTATATTATTAATACTTAAAATTTTATTAAAATTAAAGCGAATATACAATATATTTTTCGCATTACCATTGATTCGAGTTCCTTAAAATAATAGAAGAAAACTATGATTTTTTTAAAAAAATGGGAACGTATTTAAATCGTATCGGTTCTTTGTGAGTTACGGTCAGCATAGATCATTCTTATATAATAGATGTATTACTACATCATTGCTATTCAAAATCACAACACATTTACAAAGCTATATCCTATTCTAAAATACGTGACAAAATTCAAGCTTATTAATAAAAACAACAAAAATACTCTCTACACTAAACATGCAAAAACGTGTTTTCTCTGCTCTTGCTACAAATTGATGTCTGTTGGCATTTGTTCAAGGGCGGTTGAGTTGATAGCTCCGTTTGAAATTATTTTGATAAAGTTTGTTAAAGAAAACAAAACGAATTTAAGGACATCGGCCCATGCGAAATATTGTAAAATGTTGTTCTAATTTAGAAACATTTGCAGGAGCGCGCATATCAATTCACCAAAGTTTTTATCGCAATCGGATGAATGGTATAGGATTGCATACGATAATTATATAGATAATAAATGGTGGAAAACGAATCAAGGCCCCCGGCCACAAACGGAATATTGTAGAATTGTTGTATTACTTCAGAAACCTACTTATTATATCACAAAATTAAAAAAAGAGAAACATATTACTGAAGTTGTATCGCATTCAGATAAATGGTATAGGAGTGCATACGGATATTATTTTTTACAAAGCTCATATAAGAAAAATAACGATTTTGGGGCCAACGGCCAAAAACGGATTATTTTAAAAGTGTTGTAACTACTTCAGAAACCTAATTACTATGTGACACACACAATTTAATGTCGCTATTTGTATTTTATTAAAAATCTATCCATCCACACATTAGCTCTGTTTGAAATTGTATTTGTATAGCTCATATAGGAAAAATAGAACATAGGGCCCCTGGCTCAAAAAAGAATATTTTAAACGGTTGTAATAATTTGAAAAGCTTTGCGGACTTGGGTAAAACATTTTACTAAAGTTTTATCGCATTCAGATAAATGATATAGGAGCGCATACAGAAATTATTTTGTACAAAGATCATATTAGAAAAAAAAAGAATTTGGGAACAACGGCTGAAAACGAAATATTTTAAAAGTATTGTAATTACTCATTAACATGGGCGACCTTATGGACAACCTTTCAACAAAGTTTTGTTGCAATCGCATGAATGGTGTAGGAGCGCATACGGTTTGAAATTATATTTATATAGCTCATATTGGAAAAATAGAACATGGGGCCCCTTGCTCAAAACTGAATATTTTAAACGGTTGTAATAATTGGAAAAGCTTTGCGGGCGTGGGAAAAACATCTAACTAAAGTTTTATCGCATTCAGAAGAATGGTATAGGAGCGCATACCGAAATTATTTTGTACAAAGCTCATATAAGAAAAAAATAATTTGGGGCCAACAGCTGAAAACGGAATATTTTAAAAGTATTGTAATTACCCATTTACATGCGCGACTTTATGGACAACCTTTCAAAAAAAGTTTTGTTGCAATCACATGAATGGTGTAGGAGCGCATACGGTTTGAAATTATATTTATATAGCTCCTATAAGAAAAAACGAACATGGGGCCCCTGGCTCAAAACGGAATATTTTAAAATGGTTGTAATAATTTAGAAACCTTTGTGGGCATAATCGCAACAACTCGTCAAAGTTTTAGCGTATTCGAATAAATGGTGTAGGAGCGCAGACGAAACCTATAGTTTACAAAGCTCATATAAGAAAAAAAACGATTTTGGGGCCAACGGCCAAAACAAAATATTTGAAAAGTGTTATAATGACTCAGTAAAATGCGCGAGCTTATGGAATACAACTCTCCAATGTTTTGTCGCAATCGCATGAATGGTGTAGGAGCGCATTCGATTTGAAACTATATTTATATAGCTCATATAAGAAAAAACGAACATTGGACCCCTGGCTCAAAACGGAATATTTTAAAACGGTTGTAATAATTTAGAAACCTTTGTGGGCACGCTCGCAACATCTCGTCAAAGTTTTAGCGTATTCTAATAAATGGTGTAGGAGCGCAGACGAAATCTATTGTTTACAAAGCTCATATAAGAAAAAAAACGATTTTGGGGCCAACGGCCAAAACGAAATATTTTAAAAGTGTTATAATGACCCAGTAAAATGCGCGAGCTTGTAGAATACAACTCTCTAATGTTTTGTCGCAATCGCATGAATGGTGTAGGAGCGCATACGGTTTGAAACTATATTTATATAGCTCATATAAGAAAAAACGAACACGGGGCCCCTGGCTCAAAACGGAATATTTTAAAACGTTTATAATTATTTCCAAACCTTTGTGGGCGTGCTTGTAACATTTTACCCAAGATTTAGCGCATTCAGACAAATGGCGTAGGAGCGCAGACGGAAATATTTTTTTACAAAGCTCGTATAAGAAAAAAAACGAATGAAGGGCCAACGGCCGAAAACGAAATAATTGAAAAGTTTTTTAATCTCGCAGTTAAATGCCCAGGTAGGTGGCCAACAACTCACCAAAGTTTTGTTGCAATCGCATGAATGGTGTGGGAGCGCATATGAGACAAACATACATACATACATACATTCATTTTTATATATATAGACTAGCGAGTACCCGGCATGCGTTGCAATGCCACTCATCGAAATAAAGTGTCTGTGTTTTAATAATTTTTGTGTAAGTTCTTCTAATAAACACCTTTTTTTAACCGTCTGGTGCGTATTCGAATTAAATAGAAGGTTTTAAGAAGTGTCAGCAGACCACACGCAGCTGTCCGTGTGGGAAGCATGGATTTTCCAAATTTAGTCCCAAAACGTATAGCGATTGATCCCCCCATGCAATAGCTATGTTTGAAATTATATTTATATGGCTCATTTATTACATATAAACAAATTTAGGGCCCCCGCCCCAAAAGTAATATTGTGAAATATTTGTACTAAATCAGAAACCTATTTATTAAGTCACATATACAAAATGAAATGTCACAGTTTATATTTAATGTAATTCCACCCACTTATGCAATAGCTCTGCTTGACGTTATATTTACAAAGCTCATATAAGAAAAAAAAGAATTTAAGGCCCCCGGCCCAAAGCGGAATATTGTAAAATATTTGCACTTCTTTAGAAACCTAATGCGGGCCTGCACCTTACAACTCACTGAAAGTTTATCGCATTCAGATGAATAGTATAGGAACTCATACGGACATTATATTTAAATAGCTCATATTATAAAGAAAAACTACTATAGGGCCCCGGTCCAAAACTGGTAATTCTTTGTAAAATGAATGGGTTTTGATATTCATGGATATACTTTTGTAAATGTACTTACGTTGTGTTAACGTCTTTTATTTTCTTAATTCGTAAAATGAGAATATAGCATCTATTTTTCACAACAGTAATATCATTGGATTTAAAGATATAAAATTGTACATACTCTATTTCCTAACCCCCATATATATGTACCTAAGAAGGCAAATTATTTGTCAAATTCATTTTGTCAACTTCCCCCTCCCCCAAACAGAGTTTTAAAGAAATTAATAAAATCATCCACGGGATTGTAATCCACTTACTTACGCAAAAACAATTTTTTTGCATTTCAAATGCTTTGTTCTTATTTAAATGAGTGATAAGTGCATTAGTGGATGCTATTTGGATATGTAGTTTCGCTGCACTGATTGCATTAAACGGCATTTTCGTATTAAAAGTATATTTAAAGGTTAGGGTTTTTTTAAATTTATTTTATTAATTTATAAATTTCATAAATGTATATTTTTGGAAAGAATAAAAGTAAAAATTTATTAAACGTTAAAAATAAAAAGCAAAAATTTTATTTCATTTTTTAAATTGTAGCAATTTAAAAAGCAATCTATTATATTTATTAATTTTACTTTTAGGAAGGGGGAAATACATTATCAATTTTATTAGGCGCGGTTATTAAATCAGATAAATTTTTGCATTGAATAAATAGACAATTTGAGTTCTGAGGTCATTTGCGTTATTATTTAGAACAAATTAATTTTACTTTTATTACGCAATATTTGGAACGTACTTAAAAATGCACTACAATCAACAGATGTTTTGGTTTCCCCGATAAATGTGATTACAGTGTAATTCTTTGATTATAATTTGTTTTATTAATTTTCATAACTTTCAACCACATATAAAATGTTTAAAATAGTTCCTTAGTTGTTACTCCAGATTTATTTGTAATTAATATTATTAATACTTAAAATTTTATTAAAATTAAAGCGAATATACAATATATTTTTCGCATTACCATTGATTCGAGTTCCTTAAAATAATAGAAGAAAACTATGATTGTTTTAAAAAATGGGAACGTATTTAAATCGTATCGGTTCTTTGTGAGTTAAGGTCAGCATAGATCATTCTTATATAATAGATGTATTACTACATCATTGCTATTCAAAATCACAACACATTTACAAAGCTATATCCGATTCTAAAATACGTCACAAAATTCAAGCTTATTAATAAAAACAACAAAAATACTCTCTACACTAAACATGCAAAAACGTGTTTTCTCTGCTCTTGCTACAAATTGATGTCTGTTGGCATTTGTTCAAGGGCGGTTGAGTTGATAGCTCCGTTTGAAATTATTTTGATAAAGTTTGTTAAAGAAAACAAAACGAATTTAAGGACATCGGCCCATGCGAAATATTGTAAAATGTTGTTCTAATTTAGAAACATTTGCGGGAGCGCGCATATCAATTCACCAAAGTTTTTATCGCAATCGGATGAATGGTATAGGAATGCATACGATAATTATATAGATAATAAATGGTGGAAAACGAATTAAGGCCCCCGGCCACAAACGGAATATTGTAGAATTGTTGTATTACTTCAGAAACCTACTTATTATATCACAAAATTAAAAAAAGAGAAACATATTACTGAAGTTGTATCGCATTCAGATAAATGGTGTAGGAGTGCATACGGATATTATTTTTTACAAAGCTCATATAAGAAAAATAACGATTTTGGGGCCAAAGGCCAAAAACGGATTATTTTAAAAGTGTTGTAACTACTTCAGAAACCGAATTACTATTTGACACACACAATTTAATGTCGCTATTTGTATTTTATTAAAAATCTATCCATCCACACATTAGCTCTGTTTGAAATTGTATTTGTATAGCTCATATAGGAAAAATAAAACATAGGGCCTCTGGCTCAAAAAAGAATATTTTAAACGGTTGTAATAATTTGAAAAGCTTTGCGGACTTGGGTAAAACATTTTACTAAAGTTTTATCGCATTCAGATAAATGATATAGGAGCGCATACAGAAATTATTTTGTACAAAGCTCATATAAGAAAAAAAAAAGAATTTGGGAACAACGGCTGAAAACGGAATATTTTAAGGGTATTGTAATTACTCATTAACATGGGCGACCTTATGGACAACCTTTCAACAAAGTTTTGTTGCAATCGCATGAATGGTGTAGGAGCGCATACGGTTTGAAATTATATTTATATAGCTCATATAAGAAAAAACGAACATGGGGCCCCTGGCTCAAAACGGAATATTTTAAAATGGTTGTAATAATTTAGAAACCTTTGTGGGCATGATCGCAACATCTCGTCAAAGTTTTAGCGTATTCGAATAAATGGTGTAGGAGCGCAGACGAAACCTATAGTTTACAAAGCTCATATAAGAAAAAAAAACGATTTTGGGGCCAACGGCCAAAACAAAATATTTTAAAAGTGTTATAATGACTCAGTAAAATGCGCGAGCTTATGGAATACAACTCTCCAATGTTTTGTCGCAATCGCATGAATGGTGTAGGAGCGCATTTGGTTTGAAACTATATTTATATAGCTCATATTAGAAAAAACGAACATGGGGCCCCTGGCTCAAAACGGACTATTTTAAAACGGTTGTAATAATTTAGAAACCTTTGTGGGCATGCTCGCAACATCTCGTCAAAGTTTTAGCGTATTCGAATAAATGGTGTAGGAGCGCAGACGAAATCTATTGTTTACAAAGCTCATATAAGAAAAAATAACGATTTTGGGGCCAACGGCCAAAACGAAATATTTTAAAACGTTTATAATTATTTCCAAACCTTTGTGGGCGTACTTGTAACATTTTCCCCAAGATTTAGCGCATTCAGACGAATGGCGTAGGAGCGCAGACGGAAATATTTTTTACAAAGCTCGTATAAGAAAAAAAACGAATGAAGGGCCAACGGCCGAAAACGAAATAATTGAAAAGTTTTTTAATGTCGCAGTTAAATGCCCAGGTAGGTGGCCAACAACTCACCAAAGTTTTGTTGCAATCGCATGAATGGTTTGGGAGCGCATACGAGACAAACATACATACATACATATATTCATTTTTATATATATGATATGATATGATATGATGATATGATAAAAGGAAAAATGAAATGGGGCCCCCGGCCCCCCAGGAATGGATATTATGAGTTTGGTACCCTTTAGTATTTGAGTATGGATAATCAAGTGTATGTGAACTAAGTTCAGTCAAGATCCATCCACTCATGTAGTAAGTATTAATAGCCTATCGATATTTATATAGCTTATATAAGGAAAAATGAAACGGGGCCCCCGGCCCCACAGGAATGGATATTATGAGTTCAGTACCCTTCGGTATTTGAATATGGATAATCAAGTGTACGTGTACTAAGTTTGATCGATATCCATCCAGTCATGTAGGAGTATTTGTTTGTAATTTTTTTATATAGCTCATATAAGAAAAAAACGAATTCGGGGCCCCCGGCCCCACACGAAATGTTATTGAAAGTTCTCAACCCCCTAAGAGTTCCTTCTGGATAATGATGGATACATGTGCCAAGTTTGGTCAATATACATCAATCTGTGTAAAAGCCTTTGTGGAACAGACAAACCCACAAACAAACAAATTTTCACTTTTATATATATATATATACTAGCGAGTACCCGGCATGCGTTGCGATGCCACTCAAGAAAGAAAGTGTTTGCGTTTTAATTATGTTTCTTGAAGAGCTTTTAAATACACAATGTTTTTTGTTTTTCCGTCTGGTGCATACACGAATAAATCGGAAGGTTTTCCGACGCGAGAGCAGGCGACATACAGCTGTCCATGAGAGAAGCATGGGTTTTCCAAATTTAGTCCGCAAACTTGTAGCGATTGTCCCTGTGCTTTGTTGATGGTCATTGCAAATGCGAGTCGCACCGGAAACTGCAGACGTTTAAATTCAAATGGCATATCTGTTGGAATCATTGGGATGCGTGGCAGCAGTACATCTTCGCCTTTAAATTTTCCATTTAAAATAGTTGCTTCGATGATATTGTTCATCATCTTTTTCACTGAAAGCTTGGTGCCGTTACAAAGTCGGGGTGGATTTATGTTTCGCAAAAGAATGATAGGCACGCCAATTTTGAGTGTTAAAACGTGCGACGGGATGCCTGGCAAGTCAAGTGAATTCAAGAATTCCGTTGGATAGTTGACAACTTCGTCTTCATTCAATACAGTATCGATGGACTTGTACGTTGTCGTTTCGCCTGGGATTTCATTTTGAATGCTTAAGTTGATGGCATTGACATCGTTGTTTTTGGCTGCCAATATAGCACGTGCACTGAGCCACTGATGATTTGTGTAATTTTGTGCGATATTTGGAAAAACTCTATGAATCAATTCGTCGATGGTTGCTGTCATTTTACAGAAACTTGTTGGCAATCTGAAACATTGTGTGGATTCATCGATTGCCATTTTCCCATTCCCAATGTCCAACAACTGTTTTGCGAAACGTTCAGCGGATGCATCCTTGTGTAGTTGCACACGCATATTGGTCTTCAAAGTCAATTTCTGTACATGCCGCCATAAAACTGATGATTTTAGACATGCATTTAATTCATATGCAGCGGTTGAACGTGCTATAACTGGTAGAGTTTGTCGAAAATCACCAGATAATAGAATAAGTGCGCCACCAAAGAGCTGTTCATTTCCTCTCACATCTTTAAGTGTACGATGCAGCGCTTCCAATGCTTTTTTGTGCGCCATAGTACATTCGTCCCATATAATGAGTTGACATGATTGTAGTACTTTACCCATTCCAGAATGTTTATTTATATTGCATGTTGGTGTCTCAGTTATTTGCATGTTCAATGGCAATTTCAGTGCTGAATGCGCTGTTCGTCCACCATCCAAAAGAGTTGCTGCAATTCCAGATGATGCGATTGCCAGTGCAATATTCTTTCGAGATCGTATGGTTGCCAAAATAAGTGAAATTAGGAAAGTTTTGCCTGTGCCTCCGGGAGCATCTAGGAAATACAATCCACCTTTTTGACTTCCAATTGCATTCATAATTATGTCATACACTAAGCGTTGCTCTGGAACCAGTTTCGGATGATTCATTTGAACAAATGTACTAAATTCGTCGATATCAAAGTGTGTTTCTCGATGCAAATCTCGATGGAATAGGTTGTTTTCAGATCGATTCGGAGCAGTCATTCCCAAATCTACCAGTGTTTTGTTAGCGATTGCCAAACACATGTCCTCAATCGAAATCAATGCCTCATTATACACGTTTGATGTAAATTGAATATCCGGATTTTGTTTCTTTGCACGCAAACGGTGTAGAATGTCTTCACTCATGTAGTCTTTGTATTTCTCCCAAAGATCTTTTGGATTGGATGGGAAGCATGTTGTCAATATGATTGAAAACAAAGTGCGTATTTGCTGTGGTTGAGCAATATTTGATGCATCAGAAAGCGAAGTGTCCCAATGAGCATCGTTTTCCAGAAGTTTTAATTCTTGGCAAGCTTCACGATAAGTGGCACATACTTGACCGTTTACTGTTCTCAATTCTTGGAATGATGTCGGTCCACGTACGTTGATTAACAGTAATCGCAAGTAAAAGCATTCTGCATTGTTTGGGTGAACAGTGTACAGACGGCCTAATGCGTCGGTTGAATATAAATTGGGGTGTTTTTCAAATGATTTACCCTGTTTGCGACGTTGAAACCTTTTCGCTAAAGCATTCCATGTGTAATATGTTGGCACTTCAGAGTAAAGTAGCGACTTTGCAAAAATATCATTCCCGCACAATGAGAAAAATGCAGTTAACGTTGTTGGCGGAGGTGACAAAGCTCTTGCACGTGCATTTTCTAATGTAAAGTACACGCGCTGTCCATTTTCAAGGTGCACTGCCAAATGAACAACTGTTGGATGGCGTTCATGGATTGGAAATGATAAAATGCGCCATATTGCTTCATTGCTACTAATGTAGCGTCCAAGTTGATATTGGTAGACTTCATCGAGTGATCGTGTTGTTTTTTCCAATCCAAAAATTGCCATATCGCTTCCTTTGTTAACATATTTGCAAATGTACTTGATCGATTTCACCGAATTGCAATACTCGACATTGATGTGTGCTTTGAACGTTTTCGAGAGTAACGGTGAATAAGGTACAACCCAACGATTATCAACTTCAACATCATTGTTTCGTACTTTTAAAGTGATTGATTTGCCACCATCTTCAGTTGATGGTCGACGATATAGTGGATATCCGTCATTGCCAGTGACAGTCTCAGCAACTAAATCTCTTGGGTATCGTTTCGTACATTTCCCATCAGACATGCATGGAGAAATTTTGTTGAGTAAGCCACATGGACCGTGAATCATGTTTTTGGTGACGATTTCTAATAAGTATTGATCAATGTCGCCATCAGGTATTTCTGCAGAAATGACTTTATCAATTTGATCTGCTTGGACTTTTTCGATCAAACCAAATTAAAATGTGTGCATGTGGCAATCCTCTTTTTTGCCATTCAACGGAATACATCCAACAGCGTGTCTCTTCAAAAACATGATGCTTGACAATAAAATCGATTAAAGATTTCAATTTTTGTTTGAACACACGGGCAGCAATATCGTGACGATCTGATGGTGATTGTCCAGTTAACAACAGTTCTTGTATTTCATCCCACTTAGGGTTGCATGTAAAGGTAATAAAAAAAATATGGGCGGCCATATGCACGAACATATGTCATTGCATCTTGTGCGTATTCATGCATGTGACGTGGACTCCCAGTAAATGTGGCCGGCAGTATAACCATTTTCCCTAATTCATTTGGATTCACATTGCCATCATTCACAACTGCATCACGTAAATGAATGTACTCTTCGGAACGCAACTTGCTTTGATTTAATCGAATGTAGAGGAGTCGTTCGGTTTCGATTTTTGCATACATATCAACAATGTATTGATGGAACAATTGTCGACATTTCAAGATATGATTTTCGGCACTCTCACGAATCATCAATCGATATGAATAGTATTTCTTGGAACTGACTTTCTTATTCGATTCCTCATCTGTTTGTGGATTTCTCAATTTGATGTTGAAATGATATCCATCTTCTCCTTGCCAAAATAAAATTGGATATTGCAATGCGTCGTATGAGCGATGAGTTTCTGAGACTCGCTGAACATCACCATTTCTGCGATGAAGAATTATATCACGTGAGTTAAATTCTTCGCCCACTATAACGATCGCAACTTCATCAATTGTTGGTGCGTTGTATTGTCTTTCGTGTTGGCCGGCAGGTGTTTTGTCTGCTCTAACTACAACTGAGTAATCATCTGTCGGCATTTGTTCAAGTGAATTCCTAAACAATTGAACTAATTCGTTGTGTTGCAAAAATAGAGATTGCAATACAGCTACAATTTCTCTCTTAGTGCCCATATTGATATGACAACGTTGATCGATTTGTTCATCAGTATTCCCCATAAAATAAATTTGAAGAAATTTGTGATCTGTGTCTGGCAGTGGTAGTAGTGATCCTGCACGATGATAAATTTGCCCTTGCACTTTAAATGTTGGCATGTAATTCTCGCGCACGATATTTGTTGCACCGAACGATGTCATTTGGAAACATGAATTGTACTTGCGTATGTTTGCCAAGAAATATTTCGATTGGCTTGTTTCACCTGATACCAAGGTTGATAATGGTTCTGGTGGTGAATGTAATTCTTGCAATTTCACTTTCCCACCCGCGCAGCAAATTCCCGCAGTTTCATTCTTAAATTTGAGGGCACTGCAATACACGCATAATTTATCCATTTTTCCAATAACCACGCTTGGATGAAGACTGTAATCATAATTAGCATTGTAATGGAATGCACTAAGATTTAATTCAACGTGCAGTGTTCGTCTGGTTCGAGCATTGCGTACTCGGGCGGTTGCCAGTCTTGCTTCACGTTGCTCGACTGTTTCAGATGAACGGGTTTGAGCGTTGCGTACTCGAACTGTTTCCAGTCTTGCTTCCCGCTGCTCCACTGTGTCAAAGGTACGGGCTTGAGCATTGCGTATTCGAGCGGTTGCCAGTCTTGCTTCACGTTGCTCGACTGTTTCAGATGAACGGGTTTGAGCGTTGCGTACTCGAACTGTTTCCAGTCTTGCTTCCCGTTGCTCCACTGTGTCAAATGTACGGGCTTGAGCATTGCATACTCGAGCGGTTTCCAGTCGTGCTTCTCGTTGCTCGACTGTTTCCGATGCTCGTGATGACCTTTTCTTTCGCGCTTGAGGTGTGGAAAAACCAATAGCTTTTCGTTTGGGTGGCATCAGTGATGTGACAGCAAAAGTATTGCTTTGTGACGAATATTACAAATGCATGTGATATCTGTTATTATATTTCGATAGACAATGCTAATTTCACATTTAACACCACTTGTTACCTCAAACACAAAATGAAATATCGCTGTTTGTATTTGATTCAATTAATTAACGATATTTTTAATGGTTATAGTTTTCATATGTTAGGAAGTACAATGAATTGTTGGCAGTACATTTCCAGTTGTATAAGGGTCACATTACTTTATAAATCATAAATTCCAGCGTTAAAATCTAGATGTTATTATAGTTCAATACCTTCGTTGTCTATTGGGTAATTTAAAAACTTAAGAAACCATCGATTCATGTCAAATGTCTTTTCATAAAACAAAACAACTGCGAATTTCTCACACTCTATTATAGAATTACTTTATCATTGCTGTTCAAAACCATAACACGTATACAACGTCATATCCTATTCTAAAATACGTCACAAAATTCAAGCTTATTTATAAAAACAACAAAAATACTCTCTACACTAAACATGCAACAATGTGTTTTTTCATGCTCTTACTACAAATTGCTGTCTGTTGGCATTTGTTCAAGGGTGGTTGTTTTGACGGCTCTGTTTGAAATTATATTGATGAAGCTCATTTAAGAAAACAAAACGAATTTAAGGCCCCCGGCCCAAACGAAATATTGTAAAATGGTTGCATTAATTCAGAAACCTACTTATTATGTAACACATAAACTGAAATGTCGTTATTTGTATTTGATTCAATTTCATCCACCCATGAAATAGCTCTGTTTTAAATTATATTTTTATAGTTAAATTAAGAAAAAATGGAATTAGGGGTCCCTGACCCCAAACGGAATATTGTGAAATGGTTGTAATAAATTAGAAACATTTGCGGGAGTGCGCATATCAATTCACCAAAGTTTTATCGCAATCAGATGAATGGTATAGGAATGCATACGATAATTATAAAGACAATAAAACGGTGGCACAAACGGAATATTGTAGAATTGTTGTATTACTTCAGAAACCTACTTATTATATCACACACACAGTTTAATGTTGCTATTTGTATATCATTAAAAATCTATCCATTAATGTAGTAGCTCGGTTTGAAATTATATTTGTATAGATCATATAGGAAAAATAGAACATGTGGCCCCTTGCTCAAAACGGAATATTTTTAAACGGTTGTAATAATTCAAAAACCTTTGCGGGCGTGTGCAAAACATCTTACTAAAGTTTTATCGCATTCAGATGAATGGTATAAGAGCGCATACAAAACTTATTTTTTAGAAAACTCTTATAAGTAAAAAAAAATTTGGGGCCAACGGCAAAAAACGGAATATTTTAAAAGTGTTGTAAGGGATAAGTAAAATGCGCAAGCTTATGGACAACCTTTCAAAAAAGTTTTGTTGCAATCACATGAATGGTGTAGGAGCGCATACAGTTTGAAATTATATTTATATAGTTCCTATAAGAAAAAACGAACATGGGGCCCCTGGCTCAAAACGGAATATTTTAAAACGGTTGTAATAATTTAAAAAACTTTGTGGGCATGCTCGCAACATCTCGTCAAAGTTTTAGCGTATTCAAATAAATGGTGTAGGAGCGCAGACAAAACCTATTGTTTACAAAGCTCATATAAGAAAAAAAACGATTTTGGGGCCAACGGCCAAAACAAAATATTTTAAAAGTGTTATAATGACTCAGTAAAATGCGCGAGTTTATGGAATACAACACTCCAATGTTTTGTCGCAATCGCATGAATGGTGTAGGAGCGCATACGGTTTGAAACTATATTTATATAGCTCATATAAGAAAAAACGAACATGGGGCCCCTGGCTCAAAACGGAATATTTTAAAACGGTTATAATTATTTCCAAACCTTTGTGAGCGTGCTGGCAACATTTTACAAAAGATTTAGTGCATTCAGACGAATGGTGTAGCAGCGCAGACAAAAATATTTTTTACAAAGCTCGTATAAGAAAAAAAAACGAATGAAGGGCCTACGGCCGAAAAAGAAATAATTGAAAAGTTTTTTAATGACGCAGTTAAATGCCCAGGTAGGTGGCCAACAAATCAACAAAGTTTTGTTGCAATCGCATGAATGGTGTAGGAGCGCATACGGTTTTAAACTATATTTATATAGCTCATATAAGAAAAAACGAACACGGGGCCCCTGGCTCAAAACGGAATATTTTAAAACGTTTATAATTATTTCCAAACCTTTGTGGGCGTGCTTGTAACATTTTCCCCAAGATTTAGCGCATTCAGACGAATGGCGTAGGAGCGCAGACGAAATCTATTGTTTACAAAGCTCATATAAGAAAAAAAAACGATTTTGGGGCCAACGGCCAAAACGAAATATTTTAAAAGTGTTATAATGACCCAGTAAAATGCGCGAGCTTGTAGAATACAACTCTCTAATGTTTTGTCGCAATCGCATGAATGGTGTAGGAGCGCATACGGTTTTAAACTATATTTATATAGCTCATATAAGAAAAAACGAACACGGGGCCCCTGGCTCAAAACGGAATATTTTAAAACGTTTATAATTATTTCCAAACCTTTGTGGGCGTGCTTGTAACATTTTACCCAAGATTTAGCGCATTCAGACGAATGGCGTAGGAGCGCAGACGGAAATATTTTTTACAAAGCTCGTATAAGAAAAAAAACGAATGAAGGGCCAACGGCCGAAAACGAAATAATTGAAAAGTTTTTTAATATCGCAGTTAAATGCCCAGGTAGTTGGCCAACAACTCACCAAAGTTTTGTTGCAATCGCATGAATGGTGTGGGAGCGCATATGAGACAAACATACATACATACATACATTCATTTTTATATATATAATAGATGATATGATATGACTAGCCGATATACCCGGCGTGGCCCGGGATTGCATTAGGACCCCGATCCCGGTGGCCTACAGATCCCGTTAGGATACTGTTCTCTTTGGGATCCCGTTTCATCTAGGGACCCTCCTTTCCAATGTTATCCCATTTCCTGATTTGGTCGTGACATAGATTTAGCTTTTTAAAGATATCGAACTTTCTGGAAAATTCTAGATTGGATATTCTTAGTTTTAAATCCACCGATATTTCAGTACGGGCAGTGTATTGCTACCACGTTAGGCATATATCCATCAATTCCCATAGAAACTATAGTGTTGTCTAAGCCTATTGACAATTGATATTTATATAGCTTATATAAGGAAAAATGAAATGGGGCCCCCGGCCCCAGAGGGATGGATATTATGATTTCGGTACCCTTTTGTATTTGAGTGTGGATAATCAAGTGTATGTGTACTTAGTTTGGTCAAGATCCTTCCATTCATGTAAGAGTATTAAGCCTATTGATATTTATATAGCTTATATAAGAAAAAAACGAATTCGGGGCCCCCGGCCCCAAACGGCATGTCATAAAAAGTTCATAACCCATTAAGATTTCTTTCCGGATAATGATGGATGTATGTGCCAAATTTGGTCAAGATCCATCCATTAATCTAGGAGTATTAAGCATATTGACTTATAGAACTTTCTGGAACATTCTAGATTAAATGTATTATCCTCCTCGAACTGTGTAAAAACTGAATTTTCTAAGAAACTATTCTTCGAATAAGAAAAATTATACAACTAAATGCATTTCTATAACTGTAGTACATTTAAGTTAATAGATGGGCCCCGGGGGCCCATTCCATAATTGTACCGAATTAGTTTTGCCTGATATGTGGCCCTATAAATATCATTCAGGTAAGTTACGAAGTTAAAATTTTAAATTTGTCCCATTAAAATCTATTGAATAATGCCAGAGATATAGCATTTTAAAGTTATTGAACTTTCTGGAAAATTCTAGATTGGATATTATTAGTTTTAAATCCACCGATGTTTCATTACGGACAGTGAAGTGCATTGCTACCACTCTAGGCCTATATCCATCAAATCACATAGAACCTAAAGTGTTTTCAGAGCCTATTAATATTTATATAGCTTATATAAGGGAAAATGAAATGGGGCCCCCGGCCCCCCAGGAATGAATATTATGAGTTCGGTACCCTTTAGTATTTGAGTATGGATAATCAAGTGTATGTGAACTAATTTCGGTCAAGATCCATCAACTCATGTAGTAAGTATTAAGCCTATCGATATTTATATGGCTTATATAAGGAAAAATGAAATGGGGCCCCCGGCCCCAGAAGAATGGATATTATGAGTTCAGTACCCTTCGGTATTTGAATATGGATAATCAAGTGTACGTGTACTAAGTTTGATCGATATCCATCCATTCACGTAAGAGTATTTGTTTGAACATTTTTTATATAGCTCATATAAGAAAAAAACGAATTCGGGGCCCCCGGCCCCACACGAAAAGTTATTAAAAGTTCTCAACCCCTTAAGAGTTCCTTCTGGATAATGATGGATACATGTGCCAAGTTTGGTCAAGATCCATCAATCCGTGTAAAAGCCTTTGTGGAACAGACAAACCCACAAACAAATTTTCACTTTTATATATATACTAGCCGATATACCCGGCGTGGCCCGGGTTTGCATTAGGACTCCGATCCCGGTGGCCTACAGATACCTTTAGGATCCTGTTATCTTTGGGATCCCGTTTCATCTAGAGACCCTCCTTTAAAATGTTATCCCATTTCCTGATTTGATCGTGACATAGATTTAGCTTTTTAAAGATATCGAACTTTCTGGAAAATTCTAGATTGGATATTCTTAGTTTTATATCCACTAATATCTCAATACGGACAGTGCAGTGTATTGCTACCACGTTAGGCCTATATCCATCAATTCACAAAAAAAACTAAAGTTTTATCTAAGCCTATTGACCTATAGAACTTTCTGGAACATTCTAGATTAAATGTATTATTATCCTCCGCGAACAGTGTAAAAACAGTCTTTTATTAGTAATAATTATTCTTCGAATACGAAAAATTATACGACTAAATGAATTTCTATAACTATAGTACATTTAAGTTAAAAGAGGGGCCCCGGGGGCCCATTCCATAATTGTACCGAATTAGTTTTTCCTGAGATGGGTGCCCTATAATAATCATTCAGGTAAGTTATGAAGTTACAATTTTAAATTTTTCCCATTAAAATATATTGAATAATGCCATAAATATAGCGTTTTAAAGTTATCGAACTTTCTGGAAAATTCTAGATTGGATATTATTAGTTTTACATCCACCGTTATTTCCATATAGACTAAGAAGTGTATTGCAACAAAGCTAAGCCTATATCCATCAATTCACATAGAACCTATAGTGTTGTCTAAGTCTATTGGTATTTATATAGCTTATATAAGGAAAAATTAAATGGGGCCCCCGGCCCCAGAGGAATGGATATTATGAATTCGGTACCCTTTAGTATTTGAGTATGGATAATCAAGTGTATGTGAACTAAGTTCGGTCAAAATCCATCAACTCATGTAGTAAGTATTAAGCCTATCGCTATTTATATAGCTCATATAGGGAAAAATGAAATGGGGCCCCCGGCCCCCCAGGAATGGATATTATGAGTTCGGTACCTTTAGTATTTGAGTATGGATAATCAAGTGTATGTGAACTAATTTCGGTCAAGATCCATCAACTCATGTAGTAAGTATTAAGCCTATCGATATTTATATAGCTTATATAAGGAAAAATGAAATGGGGCTCCCGGCCCCAAAAGAGTGGATATTATGAGTTCAGTACCCTTTGGTATTTGAATATGGATAATCAAGTGTACGTGTACTAAGTTTGATCGATATCCATCCATTCACGTAAGAGTATTTGTTTGAACATTTTTTATATAGCTCATATAAGAAAAAAACGAATTCGGGGCCCCCGGCCCCACACGAAAAGTTATTAAAAGTTCTCAACCCCTTAAGAGTTCCTTCTGGATAATGATGGATACATGTGCCAAGTTTGGTCAAGATCCATCAATCTGTTTAAAAGCCTTTGTGGAACAGACAAACCCACAAACCCACAAACAAATATGATATGATATGATATGATAAATTTCCATGCGGTCTTCTGCATGAACACGATTGTCCAACCCTTGTCTAGGACATTTTCATATGTGTCCACCTGTCCTTCGCATTTCTGAGTTAAACAAAGAGACAAGACATCTTTCATCATAATTTGCCTTATGTTTCCTGTATCTTTAATCCCAGTGTCTACCCAATCGGTCTTAGATCGCTGTAACTTTAATAAATATTGCATTTCTCTGCGATAGAGGCTAAATGTAGAATATAAAAAAAAAAGTATTTCCCACTGTTGAACCAAATCGTCGCGACCATGCGCTGTGACACGCGAGGATTTGTGGCAATGAATGACGAACGTTAGGAAACCCGCCAAGTGGGTTGTTAGAGACTATTTTCTTCTACGAACTCTCGTAGTCTTATGCCCTCTCCCCCCCACCAAACGTAAGGTGGTATCACAGGTTATGCTTCTGTCTTGTGCCCCCCTCTCCCCCCACCACCCAAAACACCTCGTTTAGTACTCCGACTGTCAGCGTGTTGGCGCTCGAGTGTGGGTGTAGGAGTGGTCCGTTCCAAATCCTACGCCCTGGAGGGTTTAAGGGGCTTTTAAGATTTGAATTTGAATTTCAGGACTTCACAAAATTAAAAAAAAAAAGTAGTGTGTTGGTTATGTGCTGTGTTATTTTCACCTCGAAGTCACCAAGGAGGATTTTCGGTGTGAGAAATGTGAACCATGCGACTAACTGACTTGTGAGTCTTATGTGAAACTGTGCGGTGATCCTCAAGTAAGTGTTAATTGTTTGGGTGTCTCTACTAGAGAAATCAAGCACAGGATAAGAATTCAAAGTGTCAGATTTATAACAAGCCAACAATGATGTGAACACAAGGGTTATATAGTGGTGAAGGCTTTTTGTTTAGAAGGATCGCAGATTGAAAATCTCGGTGGTTTGAGTACAGTAGGCTGGTGAGGGACAGAATGGATACCCGTGGTTGGATGTGTCAACAATACACCTAGTGGACATGGCAGGCTAAAGCCGGACTAGGGATCACTGTGTGTTGGTCATTTGTGAGCCAATAATAATCATTTACAGCGCACATCAGAAAATAAAACTTAAAATTATTGTTAGTTAGGCTACATTAAAAAAATATTTTAGCACAATAACTTTTTTTTAGAAGTAGTTTTGATATAAACTACCTCGGTACTGGTGCTACATCGGGACTGGTGCTACCTCGGTACTGGTGCTACATCGGGACTGGTGCTACCTCAGGACTGGTGCTACATTAGGACTGGTGCTACCTCGGTACTGGGGCCGCTGTATTTTTAGCTACCACTACCAACAATCGCAAATGCACTTGTTTTATTGACAGAACTAGCTACCGCTTCGCCCATAAACTACACACTCCCCGACTACAACCTGCAGGGTAGCCCTAACGGCCTCATATGTAGCCATTATAAGGCTCACGTGGAAAACTGCCTAAACACAATCAGCACGACCACTTGACTACCACTGAACACCGCTTGACCACCACTGACCAGTGCCACTGATATCCAACACGATGCTGCGGTACAACATCGGGGGCTCCACGTGTGGCAGCTTCAGTGCTTACGGCAAACGGATTTACATCTCACCTTCACTGTCTCAGGATGTTCTTGGACTAGGTGAGTAGTTGGCCGGGACACGGGATTATGTTGTTTTTTGTTGTCTATCCAAGTATGTTAAATCAAGGATTCACTATCAAGATGGTAACAAGGCGATCGACAGGTCCTGGACGACTGGCCAAATCTTAGGCAAATGATCTGGTCATGGGCGACTGATCTGGTCATGGGCGACTGATTAGGTCATGGGCGACTGATTAGGTCATGGGCGACTGATTAGGTCATGGGCGACTTATCAGGTCATGAGCGATTTATCAGGTCATGGGCGACTAATCATGTCATGGGCGACTGATTAGGTCATGGGCAACATCAGGTCATGGGCGACTAATCAGGACATGGGCGCCTGATCAGGTCATGGGCGCCTGATCAGGTCATGGGCGACTTATCAGGTCATGGGCGACTTATCAGGTCATGGGCGACTTATCAGGTCATGGGCGACTTATCAGGTCATGGTGAATAAAGATACATTTATCTTTTTAATATTTCACGTCAAAATTTCAGCCATTATAATGATCATTTTAAAAAAGGTAGTCCTTCATTTTTGTCAGCTGATGTCTTCTTCAAAATGTATCTCTAGAACAGGTCTCTTCGCCAATGTATCTCTAGAACAGGTCTCCTCGCTAATGTATCTCTAGAACAGGTCTCCTCGCCAATGTATCTCTAGAACAGGTCTCCTCGCCAATGTATCTCTAGAACAGGTCTCCTCGCCAATGTATCTCACTCAGGACAATCAATGCCCCCCCCAAACCAAAACAACACACACGCTTGCAGACTTTGATGGCCAAGTTCAGTTCATCCATTGTGTGTGTGTAAGGCCAATGACCCCATTATGATACAGCGTAAGGCAAACTTATCGTACATATATCTAATGTGACCTTTATGGTACGACTGGTCATCACTTGGGCTCCTCAGTATGAAATGGGCAATTTCACGATTACATCCCTTAAATTATAGCCTTGATCTTGCTTGGTGAGTATAGCGCTGACCAGTGGCGTAGCGAGCTTAACTCGCGCCCGGGGCACAATACCCTTTTAGCGCTCCCCCCTATTCGAAAACATACAATATTATATGTAAAATATACCATTTGGCGCACCTTTGTGAGTACCGCCCGGGGCATGATGCCCCCCTTGCTCCCCCCCCCCCCTTCACTGCGCCACTGGCGCTGACCAATTATTAGTAATTATTAGTTCGATCATGACCAATTTAAACATCGGCTTGTTGGTTTGGTGAATCTGTCGGAAACACCTATGACCGTCGGTAACGTGTACAACCGTCGTAACATGAAGGGCCGTCGGTAAATGGTAATGTTTAGAACCATCGATACGAATCACGATTTCACGATTGAGGATCGTCGCATGGACTGCGGTGAACACACCGAAATAGTTTCTTAATTTTAAAAAAAAAAAAAAAAAATATAGAAACTAAATACATGGACATTTAATCCATTTATTTTTCAGACAACTTTCAATAAATTTCCGAGTTGGGATTTTAAAATATTTATACAAGTCGGAATTTCGGCTATAAAAGTTAAAAAAAACTTTAGGTCACCATGACAATCGCGCCTGTCTCTTGACTGGGTCAACATTAAGCACAAATAGTATTGAACAGATATTAATGTAAACAAAAGGTGGCGTCTGCGCATGCCCCGTGATAAAGTTACGACTGCGAGTAATCGAAATTAAATTCGAGCAATGTAATCGGAATACATCAAGTGACGTCAAGTAATCGGACTACATCAAGTGACGTCAAGTAATTAATTTTATCTAAAGGTAATCTGCCAATAGTATCATCATATCACAAGCTCTAGTCATTTAGTTATTTTTGGACAGTGTTTATCAGTAGCGTTAGAAAACTGTTTGATTTGCGGATGCCCGAGTCTCCCTAGGTGACCTTTGTCTTAATATTATCAATGTGGCAGCGACACCAGCTGTCGGCGCAAGTATTCCAACAACGCATGACGAAATGGTTCCCTTGACCGGCGTCACAACTTCACCAACATCAAGAAAAGTTGTTTGATTATCAAATTTAGCCCCCCCCCCCCCGTCCCTCCCACACACTTTTTACTCTCTATTCACGATCACAAATCATTCTCTAACTCAGCTCTCCCCACCTCATTTCAAGTAGGTAACTCCGACATACAGTTTACATCCTCCGCTATGAATCTTGGTTATATTCTGTCTCTTGATAAACATATCTCTCACACTTGTCGCTCTGCATACACCACTATCCGTCAGATCAGCTCCATCCGCCACTACCTCACAGTTAGCGCCACAAAAACCCTAGTCTGTGCTCTTGTTCCCTCTCGTCTTGACTATTGCAGCTCTCTTCTGTCAGGTTCACCAAAACACTTCTTAGAAAGATTACAAAAGGTTTTAAACTCAGTTGCTAGGATACTTCTAAAAGCAAAAAAAAAAAAACGTGATCACGTCACACCACTACTTCAATGGCTCCCTGTACAAGCACAGATTGACTACAACCTCTCTGTTCTCTGCCAAAACTTTTTCTCGAATTCCTGCCCTTCCCATCTAACCGAACTTCTCTCTGTCTATTCACCCCTTCGACAGCTTCGATCCTCCGCAGACGCGCGCATTCTTTCTGTCCCCAAGACTCGCACAAAAACATACGGTGGACGATCTTTCTCTGTCTGTGCCCCCAAACAATGGAATTCTTTTCCACTACACATCCGCAATATACCAACCATCACATCATTCAAAACTGCACTCAAAACACATGTCTTTAAACTCTCCTATCTCTGACTGATTCTCCCTCTTACCGATAAACGATGTTGCTGGGTGCCGCCCATGGCTTGACATGTCAATAGTCTTGGAATGGGTGGAGCGAATACACATTGGTTTTGTTTTATTTAATTAACGTATGTACATTTTTAAGGTAATGATTATGTTTGTTAAATTGTATGTACAGCGGGGTTAGCCCTATATAAAACTACTACTACCAATAATAATTAGTCCATTGCACTCGCTTGTACACTTCTCTTATCCGACTTATCATAAAATAAAGAGCTCCCAATTAGTCTGTAGAGTTAGCATAGCAGACCATTCCAAGCAACATTTGCACCCGGATCAAAGTCTGAAGTTAGACGCCTTCTTCTCCAAAATTTCATATTGACATGTTTTGTACCAAGAATGGCAATAAGGGTCCCCCTGAAGACGCCACCCAGAACGGGTGCTCCATGTGCCTCCCCAATCGCACGGTCCTGGTTGAGTCGACCCATGTCTAGAGAGGGTTGTTAAATCTCACGATCCTGGTTGAGTCGACCCATGTCTAGAGAGGGCTGTTAAATCTCACTATCCTGGTTGAGTCGATCCATGTCTAGAGAGGGCTGTTAAATCTCACGATCCTGGTTGAGTCGACCCATGTCTAGAGAGGGCTCTGTTAAATCTCATGGACAAAATTGATATAAATCTTTAAAAAAAATAAAAATGCTTTACTCCCAAACTTAGAAACTAATTTGTGATTGAGAAATGTGAATATAGTTGTAATGTTTTGGATGCCTCTCACGCCCTGTTGAAATGTGACTGCTACACGAAAGCTTAAAATTACAGAACTTGCGTATATAGGAATGTGTAAGTAGTAGAGGTGTGTAAGTAGTAGATGTGTGTAAGTTGTGGATGCGTGTAAGTAGTGGATGCGTGTAAGTAGTGGATATGTGTAAGTAGCGGATGTGTGTAAATTAGAGTGTGCAAGGATGTTTAAGATTGTCTTATTTTAAGGACATTTGATTAATTAGTTTTAGATTTATGTTAGCCACAAATACCCTAACAAATTTAATGACAAAAAAAAAAAAGAAAAAAAAGAACTTCATGTGTGATATAGTGAACTAGCCTCCTTATCAGATGTTCAAGTTTTTTACTTGTCATGAAAGCCTTCTCATTGATAATAATATTGAAATCGTGCGTGGGAGGGATTTGCAATCAAGTAAAAATCACCTTAAATATATTATTATTATGGGTAGTTTTCTATAGCGTGGTACCCCAGCCTAGGACTGGGCTCACCACGCTGTACATGCAAATTAAAATGAACTTAAAATATAAATTAAAAACCAACCATTCCATATCAATTTACATGTGAAGCCATGGACGGCACTCCGCAGCATCATTTAACTTTCAGAGGGGGAATCAGTCAGGATAGTAAAGTTTAAAGAGGTGTGTTTTGAGTGCAGTTTTGAAGGCTGGGATGGTTGATATATTTCTGATGTGTAGTGGAAGAGAATTCCATTGTTTGGGGGCACAGTAATAACAGCAATTTCAAGAACTCCTGGGTTTGTCCACCCCCCCCCCCCGGGAGGAGGGGGGATAAAGGTAGATTGAAAGTAAGGCAACATTCCTGGAACAATTGGAATGTATTTATTGTGCACGGCGGTGGAACAAAGATCTCTAGCCTTACCTATTCATCCATCCGTGGACGCCAGACCTTTCAAAGTCACTACTCAATGAACCATTGAGGGCTTTCATATAAAAAGGTTCTTGGTGATTCGGGCACTACCGCCTTAAGCCCCAGTGCTCACGCTTCTAGTGGGGCCTCACGATCCTAGAGGGCCTCACGATCCTAGAGGGCTTCATGATCCTAGAGGGCCTCACGATCCTTGGTGGCCTCACACTTTTATGGGGACTCACCCTTTCAGGAAGGCTCCCAATTTTAGGGACATCAAGTCCCCCACATTAATGAATATAATAAGAGCTATTACCAATAGTATTGGTAGTTTAATTGACTTTCAGTGCAGTGAGAAGCAGGTTTATCAATTTTTTTTTAATTTTCACACCAGTTACATTTTTTGTGTGGTTCTAGTTTTAGAAAATTTCGCCTTTAAAGAAATTAAATAATTTTGGGATTTTGGGAAAGGGGTGAATTATATTCAAGTAAATCAAAAGTTTTTTGACTTTTTTATATTGGCGAGCCCCTTCCTCCCCCTCCCGGTCAAGTTTAGATTTTGCGCGACGTGCATTTTAAGTTATCCATTTAATTTTGTTCCCATAGCCCAACTTTGAACAAATTGAATGTCCCAGGCCACCGCAAAAGTCCCCCCCCCCCCTCAAGTTACAGGAAACAAAGTCTCCGAAAAAATGTCATATATACAAAAGTCATAGTTACAAAAGTCATAGTTACAAAAGTCATATAAGATACAAAAGTCAGAGATACAAAGTCATAGATACAAAAGTCATAGACTTTTAATTAACCGTCATTTTATTCGTAGTGCACATAAATGTTTATGGTAGACTTAGTGTCAGGAAATGGCACCGAAATTCGCAGGAAGAAAATTGATATGAGGGAAATAACAAAATATGAAATCAAAGAAGCGTTTAAACACATATATTTGCATTGATGAGTATCTCTTTAAGAGATGAGTCGGAAAGAAATACATTTAAAAAAAATGTTTTTTAATTCTTGTTATGAAAACAGTCGGAGGAGCATGCCTGCAAATTCTGACAAGATTGGGGAACAAATGAATTTGTATATTTTACGGTTTAACAGCCGTGTTGACCACATTGAGGCCATTGATGCTTTGTCTGGATAGAGTTATCGGTAAACTAGTAATACAATGATTTCCTTTGATTACTTTACTATGTGAGGTGTGTCGAGGGAGATCAGAGGCGAGAATCAAATGGCAATCCTTTTGGACGAGAGCTTCATCTCTGACCACTCGCTTGCTACCAATTATTGTTTTTCAATCTGTAATATTCGTGTTTATAGGCTTCAAACATGAATATTTAACTAATTATGATTATATCATAGAATACAATGTGTGATTCTAATATGTATACTTAAAACATATAACACACATATATTTAATCCAACGTAAGAATCAAACCACGTTACTAAAGTGCCGTCCCTTACTTCCATTTCCTGATATTTAGTCTTTAACAAACATTTATATGGATTTACAAATAAAATTAAGGTTAATTAAATTAAAAAAATTTTGGGTGACTTTTTTTCTACGACTTTACTTCCTGTGATTTTTTTTCCTAGCAAAACTAGTGACTTTTTTCTGTGACTTTTTTCTGTGACTTTTTTCTGTGACTTTTTTCTGTGACTTTTTTCTGTGACTTTTTTCTGTGACTTTTTTCTGTGACTTTTTTCTGTGACTTTTTTCTGTGACTTTTTTCTGTGACTTTTTTCTGTGACTTTTTTCTGTGACTTTTTCCTGGGACATTATTTCCTGTGACTTTTTTCTGTGACTTTTTCCTGGGACATTATTTCCTGTGACTTTTTTCTGTGACTTTTTCCTGGGACATTATTTCCTGTGATTTTTTTCTGTGACTTTTTCCTGGGACATTATTTCCTGTGACTTTTTTCTGTGACTTTTTCCTGGGACATTATTTCCTGTGACTTTTTTCTGTGACTTTTTCCTGGGACATTATTTCCTGTGACTTTTTTCTGTGACTTTTTCCTGGGACATTATTTCCTGTGACTTTTTTCTGTGACTTTTTCCTGGGACATTATTTCCTGTGACTTTTTTCTGTGACTTTTTCCTGGGACATTATTTCCTGTGACTTTTTTCTGTGACTTTTTCCTGGGACATTATTTCCTGTGACTTTTTTCTGTGACTTTTTCCTGGGACATTATTTCCTGTGACTTTTTTCTGTGACTTTTTCCTGGGACATTATTTCCTGTGACTTTTTTCTGTGACTTTTTCCTGGGACATTATTTCCTGTGACTTTTTTCTGTGACTTTTTCCTGGGACATTATTTCCTGTGACTTTTTTCTGTGACTTTTTCCTGGGACATTATTTCCTGTGACTTTTTTCTGTGACATTTTTTCCTTTGACTTTTTCTTTGAAATGGGCACGGAAACCAAAGCTCTGTGACATGGACACTGAAACCACAGATCTGTGACCTGGGCACTGAAACCACAGATCTGTGACCTGGGCACTGAAACCACAGATCTGTGACCTGGGCACTGAAACCACAGATCTGTGACATGGGCACTGAAACCACAGATCTGTGACCTGGGCACTGAAACCACAGATCTGTGACCTGGGCACTGAAACCACAGATCTGTGACCTGGGCACTGAAACCACAGATCTGTGACCTGGGCACTGAAACCACAGATCTGTGACATGGGCACTGAAACCACAGATCTGTGACCTGGGCACTGAAACCACAGATCTGTGACATGGACACTGAAACCACAGATCTGTGACATGGACACTGAAACCACAGATCTGTGACATGGACACTGAAACCACAGATCTGTGACATGGACACTGAAACCACAGATCTGTGACATGGACACTGAAACCACAGATCTGTGACCTGGGCACTGAAACCACAGATCTGTGACATGGACACTGAAACCACAGATCTGTGACCTGGGCACTGAAACCACAGATCTGTGACATGGACACTGAAACCAAAGCTCTGTGACATGGACACTGAAACCACAGATCTGTGACCTGGGCACTGAAACCACAGATCTGTGACCTGGGCACTGAAACCACAGATCTGTGACATGGACACTGAAACCACAGATCTGTGACCTGGGCACTGAAACCACAGATCTGTGACCTGGGCACTGAAACCACAGATCTGTGACATGGACACTGAAACCACAGATCTGTGACCTGGGCACTGAAACCACAGCTCTGTGACATGGGCACTCAAACCACAGATCTGTGACCTGGGCACTGAAACCACAGATCTGTTTCAGAGTTGAGGGGGGACGTAAAAATGAATCTTGCCCCGATTCCAAACACTGTATATAAACCCCTGTAGATGCTAGTGGAATCGAAATAAGGTGAATGGGATGGTCCACCGAGGTGTCACTTTTTCTTTATATGCAGGTGTGACATTTTCGGACAACTGCAGAGCTTGTATCGTGAAAGGAAGGACGGTAAAATATTTGCCCGTCCATGGCGGCAGTAATAGCTGCGCCGCTAGGCAGTGTATATCGATACCAAAATAGGCAATAATTTTCATCGGGATGAAGGGTGGACATTGATGGCGCCGATGGCTCTTGATTGGTGGAGGGGTCTGGGGATAATTTTTTTAAATTTTTTCAAAATCAAGAGTTGTATTTTTGAGTCTACTTGTATTCAATGTTTGACTTTTTGAATGGAGACGGACATTTCTAAGGTTTTGTGGTAGGCATGTCAATTACTAAAAATAGTAATTATGCTTTTATAATTTATTTACATTATTTGGGGTTGGGGGGGGGGGTAGGTAGATACTTAATTAATAAATGAAATTTCAACACACACATACATAATTAAAAAGGGTTCTATCACTAAAAAGCTCTGCAAACATTATTTTATTTGCTGATCGCAAATGAAAAAAACCAACTTACTTATAACTTATAATAATTAAACTACCTTTTCTGAATTTTAAAAGAATTATCTCATTTTTTAAAGTCTTTATTTTATATGACTCAATATACATGGAATCAATTAAATTTCTTTATTTTTTAAAGACGTATGCCATCATAAAGTTTCTAATTAACACCTATCCCTACTTTAAAAGTCATGCTTTTATGATGAATTATAATTTGTAAATAGATTACGCATGTTTGATACTTAGCAGAAACTATTATAAAATTGTAAATCTTTGTATTGATTTAAAGGTAATTAATTACAGTGTTATTAAAATAGTTAAAATGTTATAATAAATGAATAAAAGTACCAATATATTTTGCGAACTACAGGAAGTAAAACATCGGCTTATATTCTGGAGCGGCCAGTACGATATTTATAATCGAATACTATACGCCTGTAACAAGATTAGCCTTAAATATACAGATCATCAATTATATTGAGCTTAGAGATATTTCATAGATTCCACTAATTGTTGTCGGTTAAATGCACCAGATACTAATCATTTAAAACTGTTTAAAAAAACAATTAAGTGTTTTTAATTAAAAAATAATTTGTTTATATTGTACATATTTTGCGCCAGGGGCACTTGACTTTCCCCGGGGGGCTGTACGCCCCCCCCCCCCGGAGGTATGCCTGAAAGAAACCCTGCCAACAACGAGAATGAATTTATTTTTATATATGGTGGGGGCGATGGAGTCAAAGAGGGCACTGGGGGACATTATGCCCATTTAGGCGCCGATAGATGCCCTGCCCCCAGTCCCCCCCCCCTTTTTTTGAAATTGTCTGAAAGAAAATCTTTCAAAAAAGTGGGGAGTATGTGTGTGCCATGTTCCCTCCTATAATTTTTAGAGTTACTGAGCAGCATGGAAAGTGTGCGATGTCTTTGACATCTGGCTGTATTGGTGTGCCTAGTAGTATTGGAAGCGTCAACAATTCATTCATTGGGTTTTGAATTATTTCCCTTTCTAAAAATAGATCTTAGGAAACAATACCAACCAAAATGTGTTAGTAAAAGTTTTCTGGAGATGACGTCAATAGTTTTGTTTTGTTTGTATTTTTTGAGGTCTCCACAGGCCCAGGAGTTCCCCCAATTTGTTATTTCTTAATTTTATAAAGTTGTCCAACTTACACAGAAGTGATGGATCGAAACATTTATTTTAATGAAACCCTTATCAAAAGTTATCAGCATCTTCAGAAATTTTTTCTTCAAAATTTTGCCAGGGGTCGTGTGCATAATTGAGATCTCTGGAACCGCCAATGTTAATTAGTGAGTTTTTTTCTTATCATAGAGAGCACTTCTGTGACGACATTTGTAAACATTCCTTCTCGACCAGCAAGCCAACCCCATTGCAGCCCATGATTTGAGCAGCCCATTATTTGAGCAGCCCATGATTTGAACAGCCCATTATTTGAGCAGCCCATGATTTGAGCAGCCCTTAATTTGAGCAGACCATGATTTGAGCAACAAGAATCTGTTACTGACGTCATGTTCTCAAGGGTACCCCCTACACACACACAACAATTCCCCCCACCCCCCTGGCGTGAATATACATCATCACTTTGCTCGATGAAGACAAATAAGGCAAGACACGAGCCAACAATATTGCAGGTCAGTAGTGATTGTCCAATATTACGGGTCAGTAGTGATTGTCCAGTATTACGGGTCAGTAGTGATTGTCCAGTATTGCAGGTCAGTAGTGATTGTCCAATATTACGGGTCAGTAGTGATTGTCCAGTATTACGGGTCAGTAGTGATTGTCCAATATTACGGGTCAGTAGTGATTGTCTAATATTGCAGGTCAGTAGTGATTGTCCAATATTGCAGGTCAGTATTGATTGTCCAATATTGCAGGTCAGGTTGTCCAATCTGTGTAGATAAACCAGAGTGACGGAAGCACTGTTTGCATGCTTGAAACGCTAGGATAGACACATTGTCAGATTAGGATACACACAATGTCGGATTCTGAATTTTGA
The DNA here is from genome assembly GCA_964017045.1 of Omphiscola glabra. Classification (NCBI taxonomy): domain Eukaryota; kingdom Metazoa; phylum Mollusca; class Gastropoda; family Lymnaeidae; genus Omphiscola; species Omphiscola glabra. The sequence continues at coordinate 30,106,208 of OZ024800.1, read as the reverse complement.
AACTAATATTCTAATGACATTCGTTAATTCGTTAAACATTTTGTCTATCGTCTGATTCGAAATGTTTTAATCTCGGGCTTTTGATTTTTTTTATTTAAAAAGCATCCCCATTTTGAATTTCGTGATTGACCTGTCGATAGCAAGCGTGATCTCGTGACCTGTCGGTAGCAAGCGTGATCTAGCGGGATTGGTGGCAAAAATTTGATTACCCGGCATCTGATTGGTTACATAGTATGATACTACCCCACAGCAGTGTCACGCATGACTGACTTGGTATGCACCGCAGGGATAGATGCCCGAGATTAACACCGTAACATATCACTTTAAAAAAAAGACATATGTTTCTTTAACTAATTACGACGGGTTAATAGAATTAAATTTGAAAATATTTGGCTGCAAAATGAAATGTCGAGAATTGAGGGGTGGGGTGGGAGGGACGACTGAGTAAAGCATACGGGGACTGATTGTGGTTCATTTTTCGAACATAAGGAAGAGGAGTGTTAGCTAACAAATGACTCCGGGATTAGTGTGTGTGTGTGTGGGGGGGGGGGGGTTACATCTTCGTGTGGCGTCATGAATCAAATAAACAAAAGGAAGCCGGTACAAGTCGATATCAATTTTGTAATACAAGCAGAGTTGAGTCATGATGCCTTGAAACATCTGATGTCATGTTTGACTTGTGACATGATGCCTTGAAACATCTGATGTCATGTTTCACTTGTGACATGATGCCTTGAAACATCTGATGTCATGTTTGACTTGTGACATGATGCCTTGTAACATCTGATGTCATGTTTGACTTGTGACATATAACATATCGGATTACCCTATCGTACATTTCCATACATGTTTACCACATGTTCGGGGTGGGGGTGCATACCAGGCAGATGTTCGGGGTGGGGGTGCATACCAGGCACATGTTCGGGGTGGGGGTGCATACCAGGCAGATGTTCGGGGTGGGGGTGCATACCAGGGGTCCAATAAACGGCTCCCTAATTCCACTAATGATTTTTAAAATATATTCACAAGAAAATCCTCTCCTTTATTTTCCCACACACACCCATAATCTGTGACGAGCCGATAAGGTCTGTCTACCAATAGACTCCTTAACAGTGCAGCCGTTGAATGGATCAGTGTATGACGGATGAACTTGCCGGTAAAGGACCAAGGAAGAATTTCTATGACGCATACATTATTTTCAGATTCGCAAACAGATATTCTGTGTCGGTGACGTATTTTAAAGTTAGTGGGGGAGGGGGGATGAGGATGCGTCCCGCTCTAATTCTTAAAAAAAAAAACAACTATTGACAATAACTGGTTTTGAAAGAAATAGAAAATGTGTAAAGAAACATAACAAACCTTACAATGGCGGAACTGCCCCTGGCGTAGAGATTTTGTCAAAATATGTTTTAATGTATGCCTCAGTCCAGAGCTGCGGAGTCAACTGCGCCTTGGACGACTCCTTAGTTGGACGACTCCTTAGTTGAACGACTCCTTAGTTGGACGACTCCTTAGTTGGACGACTCCTTAGTTGGACGACTCCTTAGTTGGACGACTCCTTAGTTGGACGACTCCTTAGTTGGACGACTCCTTAGTTGGACGACTCCTTAGTTGGACGACTCCTTAGTTGGACGACTCCTTAGTTGGACGACTCCTTAGTTGGACGACTCCTTAGTTGGACGACTCCTTAGTTGGACGACTCCTTAGTTGGGATTTTTACAAAAATTGATTATAACGTAAGAAACGCAATAATTTGTCAGACATGTTTTCCATGATGGCATCAAAGCTAGGGTTGGAGGAATAGGTCGACGAAAATAGTTTCGTTTCTACATCCCGATTTTTTAACTTTTTGTCAAGGAAATGTTAAGAAAAATAAATAAATAAATAAAATAATATTATATATATATTTACGAAGGGTTCAAAGGAAATACCAGCGATGTCATTTTTTTTTAGAAATTTGCAAGTTATCTCCCGTAATAAATAAATATTTAAAAAATTTGACATTTTTATACTATCATGAGGTATTTTCAAACGTTATTATCAATGTTTATGAAAACTCTCATAACCTGACATGACTGGTTTTTCCCTTGAACCTTTGTATACTATACTATACTATATTATACTATACTATAATATATTATACTATACTATACTATACTATACTGTATTTATGTCAACAGACACAATGAGGTTAACGATACATTTCAAAGTATTATTTAAAATCAGTATTTGTATGTAGCTGAATATTTATTAGTTATCTCACATATCTTAACAAATACTTCAGTTTTCTTGCAGTGTCCTGTTATTGAATGTGCTTCAAATAAATGTCATTGCTGAGTGAGTCTCTCCAGTTTGAGTCGTTATAAAATTTAAGCTTTGCACGAACCTGATTCAACCATTGGCTGACATATAAGACCGATGAAAGTACAGTCTACATCTGGAATAGACATAATAATACTTAATAACAAGATATTCCGATGAGGCAGAACCGAGATCATACATGGTATGTGAGGCACGCCCCTTTGACTAACCGGTTTATCTAGAGACGCCTTACCCAGCTGATGTTCACAAGAAACCTGAGTTTTATAATTAGGAATACGGAGTAGTGGTTAGAGTGGTTAAAGTGGTTTGGAAGGGGGAGGGGTGACTGACATTGCCATATGATTAAAACTGTTTACAAACGAGGCATCGTATGTTTGTTCCCTCCAAATAAGGGACATAATTTCACAGGGCAAGTTGGGCAACATGATCAGGGCACCGTGGCTCAAGGTGTTTGTGACCGTGGCTCAAGGTGTTTGTGACCGTGGCTCAAGGTGTTTGTGACCTGGCGAAAGGAAAAACTTTTTGTCTATCATCGTTATTCTTTTCACAGATAGTGTTGATTGTATACATCTATGGGCCATTAGTTGGCTCGCGTTGATTGTATACATCTATAGGCCATTTGTTGGCTCGTGTTGATTGTATACATCTATGGGCCATTTGTTGGCTCAGCTCTGGTCGGAGATATTTGTATGACTCCCCAATGTGGTCAGAACTCAGACTTTGGCGCAGATGATTTGGCTATAATCAAGGTGTTTGACGAGAGATGGACAGACTTGAGGTTAGGATTTCTCTTGTTTGAGGTGGACTGCGTCACATCCGGTTACACTGTGTCTGTTCAGATCTTAGCTTGTTAGCAAGTCAACATGAGATTGATGCTGCTAGGAAAGATGTGTCAATAGTTAAATGGATGGGAACAACGCATGGATTCTTTGGTGGATGGTTGGAGTCTTTGGGGGATGGATGGAGCCTTTGTGGTGGATGGAGTCTTTGGTGGATGGATGGATTCTTTGGGGGTGGATGGATTCTTTGGGGGATGGATGGAGTCTGGTGGATAGATGGAGTCTTTGGTGGATGGATGGAATCTTTGGGGGATGGATGGAGTCTTTGGGGGATGGATGGAGTCTTTGGGGGATGGGTGGATTCTTTGGTGGATGGATTGAGTCTTTGGGGGATGGATGGAGTCTTTGGTGGATGGATGGAATCTTTGGGGGATGGATGGATTCTTTGGTGGATGGATTGAGTCTTTGGGGAATGTATGGAGTCTTTGGGGGATGGATGGAGTATTTGGTGGATGAATGGATTCTTTGGTGGATGAATGGATTCTTTGGTGGATGAATGGATTCTTTGGGGGATGGATGGAGTATTTGGTGGATGGATGGAGTCTTTGGTGGATGAATGGATTCTTTGGTGGATGAATGGATTCTTTGGTGGATGGATGGAGTCTTTGGTGAATGTATGGAGTTATTGGTGGATGGATGGAGCGTTGGGTTGGTTGGACGAAATTTGGGTTTAAGTAAAGCATTGGAGAGTTGATTGGTGAAATGTCGGTTATGGGTAATTGGATGCAATTGACTTTTCACCTACACTATAGATTTACCACTTTGTTGAATTCGACATTTTTTAAAATTCACCACCTTTGTTAGATTCGCCATTTTTTTAATACAACGCCTCAGTAAATTCACCAACTTGTTATTTTCAACATATTTTTAGATTCACCATTCTCGTCAGTTTCACTAATTTCTCTCCTAAACTATTTGTCATTTCTAAATCTCATCGCTTTTGCATAGTTTACTTCATGTCAGTCCCCAGTCGCTGAAATAATTTTATATTTATAACCCATTAAAAAATGCACACCCCCCCCCAAAAAAAAAATAATAAAAAAAATAAAAATTAAAATAAAAATAAAATGTTAGTCATTCCAACAAAGCTGCACAGTTCGTATCCGGGTCTTTTCAGGCAACTCTAACATACCTAACAGAGTTGTCTAACTTGCTAGTTCTGTTGGAAATTCTATTTTTAGACTATTTCCATGGTTTTATTAAATAGAATTTTCTCTCATTAAAAATAAATAATAACAATAATCCAATGTCTTCTCCGTACAACTAGTTAAAGCAATTAAAGTTTATCCTGCTACACAAGCGCGTTCCAGCTTTGCATAGCAATATAATGTAAGCAATTAAAAAAATTGAAAAAATAATTCAATAAAGAATAACAGTTATTATTATTATGAAGTACAAGTTGACTTCAATCATCAAGAATGTCTGAAAGAGATACAGTATAGCAGACCTACAGTATAGCAGGCCTACAGTATAGCAGACCTACAGTGTAGCAGACCTACAGTATAGCAGACCTACAGTATAGCAGACCTACAGTATAGCAGACCTACAGTATAGCAGACCTACAGTATAGCAGACCTACAGTATAGCAGACCTACAGTATAGCAGACCTACAGTATAGCAGACCTACAGTATAGCAGATCTACAGTATAGCAGATCTACAGTATAGCAGACCTACAGTATAGCAGACCTACAGTATAGCAGGCCTACAGTATAGCAGGCCTACAGTATAGCAGACCTACAGTATAGCAGACCTACAGTATAGCAGACCTACAGTATAGCAGACCTGCAGTATAGCAGATCTACATTATAGCAGACCTACAGTATAGCAGATCTACAGTATAGCAGACCTACAGTATAGCAGGCCTACAGTATAGCAGGCCTACAGTATAGCAGACCTACAGTATAGCAGACCTACAGTATAGCAGACCTACAGTATAGCAGACCTACAGTATAGCAGACCTACAGTATAGCAGACCTACAGTATAGCAGGCCTACAGTATAGCATATAATAACTGAATTCATTTAAAAGCTAAGTCTTTAATTTATTTTTATAGTTTTTTTAAGGACAAAGGTTAGAGGTCGTCCATAATGTACATTACGATTATGAAGTGGTCTAAGAAAGTGTGACAATTTGTGACACGGAGTGGGGTGGGAGGGGGTTTAGATCATATATGGCGTCAAACATTTTTATATATATTGTTTATACTTATAAAATCTGAAATTCAAAGTGATGTGTAGCTTTCTGTTGTGACGGATGTATTCTGACAGAAGATATCACTTGGTACAAATGTCCATAGACAGAAGTGGTCCCTGAAGAATTACTATCAGACATTGTGACAATCTAACCCACACCGCGTGAAAACCTAATCCACAACGTGTGTGCCAAACTAAGCACACTGACAGCCTAACCACGCGGTGTGACAGCCAACCTAACACAGTGTGACAGCCAGACGATTTAATTAAGGTTGTTTGTCACACGTAAGTGGTCGTTTCAAAGGCGCTAAATGTCGGTACCGGTAAACATTTAGCGCAGTTAACACTGGGTAGGCTACACATTGGTTTTGATCAAATCAACACAGAATTGATGTAAAAAAGATAACAAATGTGTTAACCAGCCTTGCTCCTACACATCAATTGTCAAGGTGATATTTTCAGTTATTTTAAAATGAATTTACGTTTTAATAACCCTCAAAGAAAATGGGAGGCGGCAAAAGGAATAAAGCCCCCCCCCCCCCCCCACACACACACACATCACATCTCTCACATTAAGGTCACGGTCAGAGGTATCTTCATGTCGTCGTCTAAGGTCTAATTGCTTTACATTTATATCATGCATCTTCTGTGTACCTTTAAATATAATAACAAAAATCAAATCTATGACTAAAAAAATCAACAAAACAACCGAGGTATCAAGTCTATTTTTAAACATCAAAGTGTCATGACGTGAATCGGCTGGCTTGAAATGGAAACTGATAAAAACCTGTTGGACAAAAAAATATCTTTTGAATCCAAACCTGCAGGGCGACATTGCTGAGACCGCCATTTCATATCCAGTGCGCCGTCGTATTGTTGTGCAAACAGATTGCGTGTGTTGCGTTTTGATTTCTTCTTCCTATAAAAAGTTGAGTTTGTGTTGAGCAAACATAGAATTCTGCCACGAGGCTGAATGTTATTTGTCCCTTGAGTTTGGGTCAAATACCTGGCCTAGAAAAATGTCTATGAAATTCTTTCCTTATGTACGTCGATAATATTAAATGTCCTTTGAAAAACACGCAAAAAACAACACAACGCTAAGTGTTGTAATGACCTGAGCCATTCGTCAGATAATGGGGTTAATCGGTGCAATGACCTGAGCCATTCGTCAGATAATAGGGTAAATCGTGCAATGACCTGAGCCATTCGTCAGATAATGGGGTCAATCGGTGCAATGACCTGAGCCATTCGTCAGATAATGGGGTAAATCGGTGCAATGACCTGAGCCATTCGTCAGATAATGGGGTCAATCGGTGCAATGACCTGAGCCATTCGTCAGATAATGGGGTCAATCGGGGAAGACGTGACATTTATATTTATGAAAATTCTCGCGATGCCCAACACGCTTTTAGAACCGCTCAGGAATGTTCCAAGTTTTGGGGCTCTTAACTTTACGGGCAGTTTGTCGCCCCAGGTCACGTTATCTAATTGCGGTCATTTATTTTTGCCTCCTATCAGAGGGGTCTGCTATCAATGACATGTCATCTATATAGTAGGCCTCAATGACATGTCATCTATATAGTAGGCATCAATGACATGCCCTTCAAATATCTAGTTATGTAATTTAATCCAAATAAGGATTCGGTGACGTACTTTCTATTATGTATCTGAAAGCGACAGAAAACATCAAATAACTCAGTGAATACAACAATAAATTGTGCAGGCGTGCCCGAGAAATGCAACGCCCTCATCCTCACCCCCCACTATGGGTGTTAAATTCTCCAAACTGCCCCGCCCCTAATTCCTCGCAAAACCATCTTACCACTTTGCAAACTCGTGTTACAGAAGTCACGACTTGACCCGGGGCTTTAACTTGTGAGGAAAATAGTGGAGGTCTGGGGGTACAATAGTCACAGCTGACTTGTTTTGTTGATGTCTTAATGAGAGTTGAACTCGTAAACATGTTGTCGATAAAGCATCGAATAGTCCGGGTGAAGTGAACCATTACTTTCATTTGCGATGAATACACCACCATCTGATGGTGTGATATAGTGAACCATTACTTTCATTTGCGATGAATACACCACCATCTGATGGTGTGATATGTCAAAGCTTAAGTCAGTCGAGAACATTTTCCTTGGTGTAGATATTTTTTGGCCAACCTCGCAATAATGTGGGTCTTAGTGACAGCTCTAGCTGTATGCCGAGTGTGTGGGTCTTTGTGACAGCTCTAGCTGTATGCCAAGTGTGTGGGTCTTTGTGACAGCTCTAGCTGTATGCCGAGTGTGTGGGTCTTAGTGACAGCTCTAGCTGTATGCCGAGTGTGTGGGTCTTAGTGACAGCTCAGCTGTATGCCGAGTGTGTGGGTCTTAGTGACAGCTCTAGCTGTATGCTGAGTGTGTGGGTCTTAGTGACAGCTCTAGCTGTATGCCGAGCGCCCCCCCCCCCCACAACTGATATTCTTGAAGTCGCACCACCACCGGGCACCCGTCATTTTGAAATCCAAGCTCATATTGGATAATCGGTCACATGTTTTGGTATCATTTTAATAAAATATCAATGCTGTGTCCCTTTAATTCTAGTAACTTTGACATTTGACATCTCTCCCAACCAGACTATTAGTATCTTATGGGTTCTCATTTCCCCGCCTTCCGTAGCACACGCTTCGCCTAACGGGCACCGGGCACCCCTCCTCCCCCGTCACGTAGGCAATGGGCATGTGAAGTAACATCAAACAGTTTGTCTATTCATGTCACGGTACCATAGGCTTGACACAAATACATAAACGAAGAAGAAGAAAAATATAATAATTATAAAGCTAAATCGATAAATGTGGGACCAAGTCAATTCAATCAGTCAATCAATAATCGCTTATTGCAAAGTGCAGGAATATCAAATACAGACAGCGTGTTACCGATGTATTGCGCATTGATACGTGTCGGTGCAATTGGGAGAATAAACAGGGGCGTAGTTGATAGGAACGTGGACATGCGTAAAACGTGAACGTTTACGTGATCAGTATGGACAGATCATCTGGTCAGAAGAAGGGGGATCTTTAGACAATGCTTTAGATTTCTGGAGGAATTAAAATAAGATATAGTTAAAAGTATAATCAAATTTTTCAGCGTGATACTGGTGTTCTGCAAAGTATAGTAAGTATGGGGCTGTTCAACGTGACACTGGTGTTCTGCAAAGTATAGTAAGTATGGGGCTGTTCAACGTGACACTGGTGTTCTGCAAAGTATAGTTAGTATGGGGCTGTTCAACGTGACACTGGTGTTCTGCAAAGTATAGTAAGTATGGGGCTGTTGAAAGGCGGAGTGCACAAAATATGTTCAAACTCAAAAAGAGCAAAAAATGGTGTGGTGTGGGACTTGCAAATAGATGGGGGTGGGAGTTGGAAATAGGGAAGAGGAGGGGAGAACAGCAGTGGCTTATTGATTGAAAAGGAGGGGAGGGGCTAAGGCGAAAAGAAATAAGAAAATTCCATAATACAAATGTCCAGTTGTCTTCAGAGCCGTCGCGAGGCTTTTTGGAGGCATTGACACTTGACGGTGATGGGACCCCTACATTATAAGAACGGTGTTGTGACCCCTACATTATAAGAACGGTGCTGGGACCCCTACATTATAAGAACGGTGCTGGGACCCCTACATTATAAGAACGGTGCTGGGACCCCTACATTATAAGAACGGTGCTGGGACCCCTACATTATAAGAACGGCGTTGTGACCCCTACATTCAAAGTACGGTGTTGTGACCCCTACATTCAAAGTACGGTGTTGTGACCCCTACATTCAAAGTACGGGGTTGTGACCCCTACATTCAAAGTAAGGGGTTGTGACCCCTACATTCAAAGTACGGGGTTGTGACCCCTACATTCAAAGTACGGTGTTGTGACACCTACATCCAAAGTTGATATTTTAAATGTTTTCCTAATTACAACTTGGGATACCTTAATTATCAGAGGCCCCACGTAACAGATAAGGGCGTCATAAACAATCTCTAATCTATTCTAAATTTACGGGGGAAGGGGGGATCGGAAAATATGCCTAAAGGTCACTGCCGCTCTGTTTCCCACCCCATACGCCAAACAACACCGAGTCCAGGGGGGATAATGTAAGATTACAAAGATGCGCTGGCCGGCTCAAGATTCTTCGTGACAATTTTACATGATTTAAGTTTACATGCGTGTATATTGAACAACCCTGAGACTTTAGAGACTTTTAGTTGTAGTCAACGTCACAATGAAGCTCTTCAAAACGAAGACAGAAATTTTTTACAAAAAATAAGGCACATAAATAAAAAAATTGGACACATTTATGATCCAGGGTTGAAAAAGTCAAGTAAATCTTTTATCTGCTACCTGGTCAGTCTGGTTGATTTATTTTATTGGTATGCTTTAAGCGATTGATTCAATTTGTAAATTCTTTTTATTGCATTGGGGACGAAAAAAAAGAAGGGGGTGGGGGTAAACATTACAGGCTGGCATGTATGCCTAAACATTACAGGCTGGCATGTATGCCTAAACATTGCAGGCTGGCATGTATGTCTAAACATTGCAGGCTTGCATGTACGCTTAAACATTGCAGGCTGGCATGTATGCCTAAACATTACAAGCTGGCATGTATGCCTAAAAATTGCATTGAAATATCATGCAACTATATTTGAAGTGAGCGAAGTAATTCAATTTGTTATATAATAAGTCAAAACCAAAGCCAAGTAGCAATACTGGCAATACCATTAAAATATGATTTTCCTATCATTTCAGTTGGAGGTACAAAAGGATCAGGCGAAGGACAAGATGGCCACTGTCAAAGTGAAAATGTTGGTTTGCACTTAAGATAAAATAAAAGAATAACAACATATTAATTACCTTAGTTATAAAAAAGAATCTAAATAGTTAAATGCGGAGAGATATCACCACGTGCAGCCATCTTGGTAGCTACGACCCGCGAATTTGTGTCCTAAATTTATCCCTAAACCTAACCTGAACCCTAAATCTAAATCTAAACCTAACCTGAACCCTAAACTTATCACTGACCTGGGTTTTGGCCATATTGGAACCAGGGTTTTGACCATATCGGAACCAGGGACAAAACATGCAAATGACGTCATGGTGAAATCTCTCAGCATTAGCCCCTAAATAATAAATACAAAATGTCACCACTCATTCTTCCAGCAAAAATTCTATAAAAAAACTTCGTTAGAGATTATTTGACATCACCAAAAAAACGTGTTTTATTAAAGGGAGTGAGGATTTTTTCCATGAAAGTTAAAGGGTCATGGGAAAAGTTGAATAAAATGAGCTAGATTTTTTTTTATAGTGTAGAATTATTGTCAATTTATCTGGCATTTCTCCGTGTAGGCCAAGGCAGAACATGACAGAGAAGAGAGGTCCAAGAGAAGACTACACCAGCTGGAGAGATCTCACAAGGAGAGCATGCAGGATAAAGATGACACAATATTAAATCTGAGGGAGCTAATTTCTGAGCATGAGAGAAAACTGTTCCAATTGGAGACCAACACAGATGGTAGCTCATTCATTATTTTATTATTAGCCGGCTTATAAGCTTGCATGAAAACCGTTTGAGTGCCACATTAGTCAGCTCCTAAGCATGCAATCATTATGATGGACCAAACAAAATTATTAAAAACATAACAACAACAACCCTGACAACTTGGCAGGAGTATGGTGTTGATAGAATTATTTGATTGGGAAATTTCTTTATAGAATTTAATTATGTCTTCATCTGTTCTGAAGTTGACATGTGATTTCCCACCCCAGTATGATATGAATTATTAACATGTCAATAAGCAAAGGGGATAACTGTACATATTTTATAAATAAAAAAAATAAATTTGGGTTTAAAATCTAGACAATTCATTGCTTTAATATCTACATATCATGATTTCTTTTCTCGGTAGGCCTTTACTCCAAATTTCAATTATATTTACGTCCACATCTATTTATTGAGTAAGCAGTACCACATCTTGACATGCAGGCCCAACCAAATACTAGTAATGACAACATTTTCAAAACATCATTCAGTTGTCTGATGTTTTGGTAATAATTCTTAAATTGATGTCAACACTTGTACGCACCTTCATTCCCCTTCTAAAGTTCATTGGATTATTTATAGGTTTTCTCACCTTGTTTTTCCTTAGGCAATAAAAATGATCAAAACCCCCCACTCCCAGCCAGCTTCAGAAATTCCACCCCTACACAAAAACTCCTTGACCAAATTGACAAACTGCAGAAGGAGAAGGAAATACTTCTACTCAAAGTAAGACAAATAGCCATTGATTAATGTAGCGATAGAGTCATTATATACATTTATTGGTACAAATAACATCTGGTGAATGTAGAAATTTAGCAGTCGTTACTAAACCTGTCAAAAAGGTATTTACATAAAGCATAATTAGCATACCTGGCATAATTAATGTATAAAAAATAAGTCACAATGGGCAGGTGGTACAATTGAAAAAGATCACAATGGGCAGGTGGTACAATTGAAAAAGATCACAATGGGCAGGTGGTACAATTGAAAAAGATCACAATGGTCAGGTGGTACAATTGAAAAAGATCACAATGGGCAGGTGGTACAATTGAAAAAGATAACAATGGGCAGGTGGTACAATTGAAAAAGATCACAATGGGCAGGTGGTATAATTGAAAAAGATCACAATGGGCAGGTGGTACAATTGAAAAAGATCACAATGGGCAGGTGGTACAATTGAAAAAGATCACAATGGGCAGGTGGTACAATTGAAAAAGATCACAATGGGCAGGTGGTACAATTGAAAAAGATCACAATGGGCAGGTGGTACAATTGAAAAAGATCACAATGGGCAGGTGGAACAATTAAAAAAGATCACAATGGGCAGGTGGTACAATTAAAAAAGATCACAATGGGCAGGTGGTACAATTGAAAAAGATCACAGTGGGTAGGTGTTACAATTGAAAAAGATCACAATGGGCAGGTGGTACAGTTGTTTGTGGGGTTTGCCTCAGAATCAAATTCAGAGACTCCAGAGGGTGCAAAATTCTGCAGCACACATTGTGTCGCGAAAAAAGAGATCAGACCACATCACCCAAGTTCTACGAGATCTCCATTGGGTTCCTATTAGTAAGCGCATTGACCACAAGATTTTGTCCTTGGCGTATAGCTGCATTGAAGGCTCTGCACCAGAATATCTGAAATAACTGCTTTATAAACATGCAACCTTAAAGAACCTGCGGTCCTCAACTCAGTCATTACTGAAAATTCCCAGAGTGGATGAACACAGAAAAAAGTCGTATGGAGTGTGCTCTTTTGAAGGGGTAGCGCCAAAGTTATGGAATGTTTTACCTCCATCTTTGAAGAGTACTGACAAGGACAGAAAATCATTTAGGAAACATTTAAAGACTTTTTTGTTTAATAGATTTGATGACACCAGAGCGCAGTGAGCATGCTAAAGTAGCATGGATACCAGCGCTATAGAAGTATCCAATCAATCAATCAATAAATCAATCAAACCTAAACTATTTAGCCCCATGGAAGGAAGTTAGCACCTGCAATTTGAAATAAAAATTAAAAAAGTAATGTGAATCGTGTTTCGAAATTGAACCCCTTCCTCCCCAAACCAAAATGGCTGTGCTGTTTAGCTGACCAGTGCTGGTTTAATCAGTCATGTATTGACCAATGGCACCAATTTCTAGGTGTGCATTTGGGTGCTTAATTTCAAGGAATTCTATTGAAATTTTCCACAGGTGGCAGAGTATGAGTGCACAGAGTCCAGCAGTGACCTGAGGCTTAGTGGAGATTTTGATGTAACTTCCCAGGTAGAGCGAACACTTTTATCTTTCTAAAATTGAAAAATCAATCAATGTAAAACATGGACAGACACATTTTTTATCCTTTTTGGCATCAGCAACTAGTTTTTAGCACTTTCTTAACAATAATTAAGCGTGAACAAGCCTAAAAAACATTGAGATATTATTTTCCTATCATAGGGGAGAATATTAAAATTGGTTTGGTGTATGTCTGGCGAGTATTGAGATTTTGTTATTAACAAAATGGTCTAAATAGAGCCTTCTTTCACTATGATCCCAAGCTGCAGCACATTATAGTTTGTATCTTCCTTCATATTATGTGCATTATCTCCCTTCATATTATGTGCATTATCTCCCCTCAGATGGGCTCCTGCACAACAGACACAGAGAAAGAACTCATGTTGATTAAAAGAGACAAGCATTACCTGGACAAAGAGATCAAGGTCAGTCACATTTCTATCTCTCTTATTAGTGATTCTAAAAAAAAACACTTTATAGATTCTCTAACTTTCTACCTAGCATAAATAAATAATTTTTAAATAACATTTGTAAGTAATATACAATACAAAAAAAGTTAAGTTCTAGTTTTAAATAACTCACATTTTTGTTTACATTAGTTTAAACAGTCTAATGATGTTGCTAAACTTATTTCAAAGGTAACTTGTAAAATTTTGCTGATGAAGGAGAGGAGAAAAAACTTGTGTCCTTATTTAGAGCTTAAATTGAACTTAAATATTTTTATTCATTAACTCCTAAAATTAAAAGCTAATTTTCATTTAGAAGTATGTAAATTAGAATTAGAAAATAGATAGTTTAAATATAATGTTTGTAAACTAAGAGTAGACAAAAATGGGCACCAAAGTATAACGGTATCTGTTCACTCAAAATATTTATTTATATATATATATTTATTACAAAAACATCAAAATTTAAAAAATCACATTACATTTCATTTGACTGTTGAATATTTACAGAAACTTCGCCAGGAAAACAAACAGCTCAGAGAATTGTTGGTCAAATGTGGTTTTGACGTGTCCCTTGTCATTCCCTCTGGACAACTTGGTCAGGATGACATTCTCAAGTCTTCAGAAGAAAAGGGCTTTGGATTTTCTGGCAATGGTTCCACACCCATGTCCCAGCTGTTATCTGGCAAGGTGAGGACTGTTGGGGGTATAGGTAGAGATGGCCAGGTGAGGACTGTTGGGGGTATAGGTAAAGATGGCCAGGTGAGGACTGTTGGGGGTATAGGTAAAGATGGCCAGGTAAGGACTGTTGGGGGGTATAGGTAAAAATGGCAAAAATTAAGTTTGAATTGATTTTACTACATCCAACAGTCATCATACATATCTATTTCATTTATAGCTTTTGAACTTGTTTATTTAATTTTTGTAAGGAATACATATATTTAATAGGAGAAATTTCTTGAAGAAAAGGTTGCATATAATTTGGAAAATGTTTAATTTTGAGGTAGCCTTAATATGATTAGTTATATAACGTTTGACTTCCTAATAAATTCAGTTATATTAGTTATTGCCTTCTTATTGATGGAAAATGTCAACCACATTAATAATGTAATCTGTAAAAAAAATATTAAAAATTCTTAAATAGCTAACAAACATTTTAACATTTCAAGCTTACATTCATGAGCTCACAAACTCACTTACAAACATGATATAACAATAGGGTTCAGCAAACAAGATATAACAATAGGGTTCAGCAAACAGGATAAAACAATAGGGTTCAGCAAACAGGATATAACAATAGGGTTCAGCAAACAGGATATAACAATAGGGTTCAGCAAACAGGATATAACAATAGGGTTCAGATTGTGCCCCCCACACCCCCCAAAAAACTAAATAAAATCAATAAATCAATACAACTAAAAGAAGAGGAAACTAAATAATTAATTGACCCATGACCCCCCTCATCCCTGCAAAAACAAATCCTGCTTACCAAGGATGCACCACCAATGGTCCGCCAAAATATAAAAAGAAAAAAATCGTATAAAAAGTGAAATGTAGATAGTAGAGGTAATAACTAATATTGATGCTCTTAAAAACAACTACACACGCAATTATAAGTTAACTATTGCTTGATCTTCCCATTTCTTCCACATGTCTTGTACTTGTGCACTCCTTCATGTTGATATATAACACTGTCCAAAGTGTCTTGTACTTGTGCACTCCTTCATGTTGATATATAACACTGTCCAAAGGATACGGGCAACAGTGCTGGCAAAGACCAAGAGATCGCCACGTTGAGGGACAAGTTTAAAAAACTGGGTCAGAATGCCCTGGCGGTAGACCATGACTTTGTGGATGTGAAAACTGCATACTTGGCTCTCAAGGCAGAGGTGAAAGTCATAACTGGAAGTTTTGGAATGGTCATAGCAGAAATGCAGAGAGAGGTAGGTGGACCTTATGCCTTATCTAATTAAGAAAACCATTGTAAGGTATTGGCATTAAAAATGATTTATATAAATGTGTTGAGCAAAGTCAATCTCGTCTACTGCATATATTTTATGGATTAATATCAACACAAGAGTTATCAGTTGAATGTACCTTTTAACATTTCATGAATTGTTTTTCTTGTAAAGATCCAACTCACACTTGCTGACATCAATGCACAAAACAAAGATCTGGTGGATAAATATTTCCGTGAGATGAAGTTACGTAAAAAATATCATAACGAACTAGTTGACCTCAGAGGTAATCTTACAACACTTTATCAATGAAAAAACATCAACATAAAGATATTTTTTTAATGGTTAGCATTTTAATTAAAAAAACAAATTAACAGCTGAATGTTCTAGAATTTAAATTTTGCATAAATATTTATTTATTTAATTTATTCCTGAATTTGTGCTTTCAATATTGGGGAAAAAACTACCATCAAAATTGATGTGAATGTCTTGAGTCTTCCAAATGGTCTCTTAAATCCTATTCAACTGATTCTGTCTTAGGAAACATTCGTGTGCTCTGTCGAGTACGACCACCCATCAAAGAAGATGGCACCGAGGAGGATGGCATTGTTGTTACCCTTGACTCGAATGATGACAGTCTGGTCACCATAAACAACAAAGGACGCAATCAATTTTTCGATGTAGACAAGGCCTTTGGGATGAGCAGTACTCAGTCACAGGTTTGAATATGTCACGTTTGGTTATCCATGTCCAATGTGGGGGTTTGAGATCGTGGATAAAGGTTCTCACAGACTAATGAGGGTAAAGGGGGTGACCGCGCCAGGTGTCACTTTGTGGGAAGGGGCAAAATCGTTATTCTGATATGGAGCTATTTACAATAAACTTTAGTGAAAGTTGCTTTTGGAATAGACAAGTATTTGTTTTCAATAAAAGCTGTATCATGATGATTAATTTCTCCCCTTGTTTTGGAAAGATACATTTTCAACGTTAAAGACAAAAATTGAGTGACTAAAAAATAATTCCATAAAAATGGCAAAAGCAATCCATAGTATGTTTACTTCTGTTTTGTTGCTTCATTTTGTGTTTTTTAAAACATTTATCTTTTTATCTGAGTGCCAAAAACCCCCCATAAGTTTTGACACTTCTACACTTACAATTTATTAACTCCTATCAATTACCAATTAGGATCATGCCACTTCAGTAGTGAATAAGATTTGTCCATAATTGTAATTATTTTTTATTAATTGCTTTACAGAATATTTTACTAACGTACATGTCCCAAAATGTAGGGATGTTTACTACGCTGTTGGAGATATTAATTAAAAGAAAAAAATTAATTACTGTGTGTTTTTGTTTGTCTTTAAGTGCTTGTTTGAATTCATTGTTAAATGACTGGTAAAACCCAAATTGTTTATACAAAAGAATGATCTGTTGTTGCATAAAATTAAAATTAAAAGCAATTCTTACTATCAGTAGTAAAGCTATACTAAATATAAAGTCGAGCATCAATTTTCTGAACTAATGGGGACCAGGGGTTTTTCGGATATCAAATTTTGCGTTTAACTGAACACTCCCTGGGAAAGGTTGTATGTAAGCATGCTGCATTGTTGATGTCAAAAGTTGGACTGGATTTATTTTCTTGCCCAAAACTATTGTTTACAAAACATATAGAATGATATTATACGAGGTTACGTCAGTTGATCTATGCACATGTGTATTTTTGGGTATGCCATTTTGTAAGGAGATTAGACCCCAAGTCTTAAAATTAAGTGTACATGAGGGATGTTGCAAAAAGTTTTTTACATTTATTTTTTAAAAAGTAGCACAAAAGTTTAAGAGTGTTGCTTAAGGAGCTGTCTATACAAGGAATAATATGTTAAATGAATTAATGATTTTGAAGATAGCCTTATCCCAGTCTAGTCACTGCATGTATGGCATATATGGGACTGGAATCATTTCCCAGTGTTTGTATGCAAATCTTCTATGCCATACACATCACATACGGTAATCATAATTATTATAAAAGACAAGGGTGGCAGTTCGGATAACCAATGATTCGGCTCATGGCATTAGTAAAATCGACGCTCTACTGTACTGATAATGTGGGGGGGGGGGGGGGGGGCAATTTTTTTGAGTTTTCCCTCTGTGACATTTAGTCAAGGTTGGCCATTGCCCACACGTTGGTATATATTTAGGTTCATTAAAAAAAACAATTGTTTTTTTAATTAAAAAGCCTGTTATAGAAACAAGCAAATAAAAATTGCTTAGAATTATATTGACTTCTGTAGTAAATTTTAGTTATATGATATTTAATTCACAGAAAATTAACAATTAAGTTATTTTGTAACATTTTGATCACTTGTAATATATTGAACTTTGAATAGGTTTTCGAGGAAGTGTCAGCCCTTGTCAGATCAGTCATAGATGGATACAATGTCTGCATTTTCGCTTATGGGCAGACAGGGTCCGGGAAGACACATACCATGGAGGTATGAGAATTATTTCACTGCAGCATTTACCTGTGTCCATTTATTTAGACTAATTTAGTGTTCAGATTTCTGTGAATAAAAAAAACATTCGAATAATTTCAAGCTACTAAGTTGGTATTTTAATTAAAAATGTTGAAATAAATTGATCAATATGCTTACCACAGATAATTTTGCAATTCTTTTAACTCCTGATAAGGAATTATTATTTCCTTTCTTGAATTTTAAAGAAACTTTAGTGCAGTTTTTGTTGTGCTCATGCTGTCATTTTAAATTTTGTAAATATATTTTAAAATAAAAAACAAACATATTAAACAGCGGTTACATTTTTTTAATTATCTTCCAATGCTGTAGGGGCCACGATCTGATCCAGGCATTAACCAGAGGGCGTTGCAGTTGTTGTTTGAAGAGACTCAAGACAGTGAGTGGGAGTATGAGATTTCGGCTAGTGTCATGGAAATTTATAACGAAACACTTAGGTAATTGTCTCATTGTCCTAACTCAATTTTAAACCTGCTGTGTCATTAACATCTAGGTCATTAATATCTAAGCCGTTAATATCTAGGTTATTCAATAATACATTTCAATTAAGGCATTGATTGATTCCTTACAGCTGAATAGATTAAAATTGTAATTTTCTGTTGTCTCCAGGGATCTTCTGAACATGGACGCCTCTAACAAGCTGGAGGTCAGGATGAGACCAGAAGGTGGTCTTTATGTTCCTGGTCTAGTAACTGTTCCGGTCTCACAACTGGATGAGGTGAACAAGGTCAGTTCATTCATTTTTCTTTTAAGAACAATAAAAATTCTTTTATATTATTATTATTATTATTATTATTAGTAGTAGTAGTTTTATATAGCGTGGTACCCCAGCCTAGCGCTGGGCTCACCACGCTGTACATACAATTTAATAAACATAATCATGACCTTAAAAATTAACATATATTAACTAAATAAAACAAAACAAATGTGTATTCGCCCAACCATTGCATAACTATTTAAATGTCAAGCCATGGACGGCACTCAGCAGCATCGTTTATCGGTCAGAGGGGGGAATCAGTCAGGATAGTAGAGTTTAAAGGGATGTGTTTTGAGTGCAGTTTTGAAGGCTGTGATTGTCGGTACATTATGGATGTGTACAGCGGTGTTTTGCCAAATTCGTAACAAAGGGTTCACAGTTAGTATGTCCCCTTATGCCATATCAGTCACTTGAAATTAGTACTTGATTTTAGGCATATTTATTATTTTGAATTAACGGTTCGCGCGAACCTGACAGAACCGGCTCCAAACCACCGCTGGATGTGTAGTGGAAGAGAATTCCATTTTAGGGGGCACAGAAAGAAAAAGATCGTTCACCGTATGTTTTTGTGAGACTCTAGGGGACAGAAAGAACGTTTAAATTTGTATATTATATTTTTAAAAACAATCCAAGTCAATATTTTTACAACAGAAAATTATTCTTAGATTTGAATTCGGTTTTTGGTTTTTATTTTTCTTTCAATGAAAATACATGGATCAACTAGGACTTTTCACCATGACGTCTGGCTAAGGGGCACATGAACAAATGATTACTGGATCAGGATGATGATGAATTAATGAAATTGTTCAAAGTCGCTATCCTAGCTATGCAGTAAATAAGCTCAGGCAAACTTGAGGTAAAAAAATTATTGACTTTTTATTTTGCCAGTTGTTTGAGACTGGCCGTAGGAACAGAGCCACGGCCTCCACCAACATGAACGAACACTCTTCCCGTTCTCACTGTCTGCTGTGTGTGACTGTCAGGGGACAGAATCCTACCACGGGGAGCAAATCTCTTGGTGGGTTATCAAAGTTAAAATTCGTTTAAAATCTGGTTTGAATGACAGTGAATGTGAATCTATATAAATGCAACTATTGTAGTCTTGATACACTACAAAGGTTTTATCATCCAAATTTGTGTCTATGAACTCCCAATATTTATTTACACATCAATATCACATTGAATACTGGTACAATGTATTAAGAAAGCATAAATGTGTTTATAGAAGGTACTCATTTCAATTTATGTGTGTGTTATGGCACTTTTGTGATGTCAGTACACATAAAGAGCAAACAAGGAAAATATTTTATCATTACAATTCCTTGATAAGTTAAGAATTTTAGATAACCAGACTTCAAATTATTTGACATTATGTTTGCAGGTCGGCTTAATCTAGTTGATCTGGCTGGTTCGGAACGTGTCAGCAAATCCATGGCAGACGGCACGCGGCTCAAGGAAGCTCAAAACATCAACAAGTCCCTGGCCTGCCTAGGGGATGTCATCCATGCACTGAGAAATAAACATGGTCATGTCCCTTATAGGAACTCAAAGCTAACTTATCTTCTCCAAGACTCCTTAGGTCAGTCTTTTTTGTCACTTGCAACTTTCATTTTCATTTGTTGGGCAATGATTGTGTACATTGTTTTGGGAGCCTAAAATTGTCAAAGCTTCTACTGGTCCTAAACAATAAGTGGATATGATGTGTATAGGGGAAGATAAAAACAGAGAGAAAGCTTAAAAATGGTCCTATAATAAGTTCCTGACTAACATGTCTGATGATCAAATAGCTTGAAGATGTATGTAAGCAGTAAGCTATCAACATTGAAGTGTCCAGTCAGGGATTGTGTAATGTTGACCAGTGGTCTGGAAGGTTGGTGGTTGCATAAAAGATGGTGCATGGGATGGTTGTATACAAGCTAGTGGTGCATAGGATAATTTGCCATTATTTGAAAGTTGTAAAAAACTCCTTTTTGTTTATGTCAGTGGTTCCCACTGAAGCCACTCCAGAAAAAAAAATAACATCATTAACTTCTAAGACATAGGGCAGGTTTAAGCGCCCCCCCCCCCCCCCCCCTTTCAACATAGAAATTGATTCTAAAACAAGGGCCCAGCGAGTTAAAAAGGTTGGGAACCACTGGACCATGGCATTATGCACAGCTGTATTGATTATGATAAAAGCAAAAATACAGATTAAAAGCAGCAGTAACAAGAATTTTCTCCCCTTTGTATCTAAGATTCTTGAGAGAGTTGTGTCACAACAGCTTATGCAGCATCTACACACTTATGACTTGCTTGATAAGTTTCAACAACCTCCCCTTTGTATCTAAGATTCTTGAGAGAGTTGTGTCACAACAGCTTATGCAGCATCTACACACTTATGACTTGCTTGATAAGTTTCAACAACCTCCCCTTTGTATCTAAGATTCTTGAGAGAGTTGTGTCACAACAGCTTATGCAGCATCTACACACTTATGACTTGCTTGATAAGTTTCAACAACCTCCCCTTTGTATCTAAGATTCTTGAGAGAGTTGTGTCACAACAGCTTATGCAGCATCTACACACTTATGACTTGCTTGATAAGTTTCAACAACCTCCCCTTTGTATCTAAGATTCTTGAGAGAGTTGTGTCACAACAGCTTATGCAGCATCTACACACTTATGACTTGCTTGATAAGTTTCAACAACCTCCCCTTTGTATCTAAGATTCTTGAGAGAGTTGTGTCACAACAGCTTATGCAGCATCTACACACTTATGACTTGCTTGATAAGTTTCAACAACCTCCCCTTTGTATCTAAGATTCTTGAGAGAGTTGTGTCACAACAGCTTATGCAGCATCTACACACTTATGACTTGCTTGATAAGTTTCAATCTGCATATCAACCTGGGCACAGCTGTGAGACTGCACTGCTCCGTGTCATGAATGATGTTCTTTGTGGTGCTGACAGTGGCGATCTGACAGTATTGGTCCTGTTGGACCTCAGTGCTGCTTTTGATGCGATTGACCATGAGCTTCTTCTGTCAAGTAGGCCTCTCTGGAACTGCACTTCGCTGGTTTTTTTCTTATCTGACTGACAGGACTCAGCATATTGTAGTGAAGCATGCATCTTCCATGGACACTTCCATTATCTGCGGTGTCTCACAGGGCTCGGTTTTAGGACCTATTCTGTTTTCCATATACACTGGCCAGCTCGGCAAAATTATTGAAAGTCATGGTATTTCTCGCAAAATATTTGCTGATGACACAGAACTGTACAAGTGTTTCCCCCCTAATCCCTTGGAGTGTGCTGCTGCTGTTCGGGCTGCTGAGGACTGCTGTCTTGCTGTCAAAGAATGGATGTCATCAAACAGACTAAAATTAAATGATGACAAGACTGAAGCAATTGTTTGTGGTTCTGACTCCAATCTTCGGAAAGTTGCTATCACATCAATAAAAGTTGGTGAATCAGAGATCCCGTTGTCCTCCACTGTCCGAGACCTTGGTTTTTATATTGATAGTGAACTCAGTATGATTCCACATATCAGTACTGTAGTCAGGGCATGCTTCTGTCATCTACAAGCTCTAGGTCAGCTGCGTCCTCAACTCAATAAGAGAACAGCAAATGCTGTAGCGGTAACTCTAATCCATTCAAGATTAGATTATTGTAACATTTGTTTGTGGGGTTTGCCTCAGAATCAAATTCAGAGACTCCAGAAGGTGCACAATTCTGCAGCACGCATTGTGTCGTGGAAAAAGAGATCAGACCACATCACCCAAGTTCTACGAGATCTCCATTGGGTTCCTATTAGTTAGCGCATTGACTACAAGATTCTGTCCTTGGCATACAGCTGCATAGAAGGCTCTGCACCGGAATATCTGAAAGAACTGCTTTATAAACATGTAACCTTAAAGAACCTGCGGTCCTCAACTCAGTCCTTACTGAAAATTCCCAGTGTGGATGAACACAGAAAAAAGTCATATGGAGTGCGCTCTTTTGAAGCGGTAGCGCCAAAATTATGGAATATTTTACCTCCATCTTTGAGGAATACTGAAAAGGACAGAAAATCATTTAGGAAACATTTAAAGACTTTTTTGTTTAATAGATTTGATGAAACCTGAGCGCAGTGAGCATGCTAAAGTAGCATGGATACCAGCGCTATAGAAGTATCCAATCAATCAATCAAAACAAAAATGAAGCAAAACTTTGCCTGTTATGTCATTAGAGTCATTGATTTTGTCTGTTATGTCATTAGAGTCATTGATTTTGTCTGTTATGTCATTAGAGTCATTGATTTTGTCTGTTATGTCATTAGAGTCATTGATTTTGTCTGTTATGTCATTAGAGTCATTGATTTTGTCTGTTATGTCATTAGAGTCATTGATGTTGTCTGTTATGTCATTAGAGTCATTGATTTTGTTTGTTATGTCATTAGAGTCATTGATTTTGTCTGTTATGCCATTACAACCATTGATGTTTACCTTGTAGTTTTGTTTACATTTAAATATTTAATATATACTCTTTTTACAGGAGGAGACAGCAAGACCCTGATGATAGTCCAAGTGTCTCCAGTGGAGAAAAATGTCAATGAAACTGTGTGTTCTCTGACCTTTGGTCAGCGGGTCAGGAATGTGGAGCTTGGCAGTGCCACAAAAAATGTTGACTTAAACAAGGTAGGGTTTGACATCCTCTTGGCCATTGGTCAGTTTGAGATTAAATAAAAGGGACATTATTTTGTTGTTGTTAGGATAGTTATTAATTTTCAATGTTTTTCTGCAATTACTTTTATCCATGTCAGATATAAATATCTATCTTCATTCCAGCATTACAACTATAAGTTACAATCTACAACTATAAGTTACAATCTACAACTAAAAGTTAGAATCTACAACTATATGTTAAAATCTACAACTATAAGTTACAATCAACAATTATACGTTACATTATCCAACTATAAGTTACAATCTAGACCTAAAAGTTAGAATCTACAACTATACATTACAATCTACAACTATAAGTTACAATCTACAACAATAAGTTACAATCTACAATTATAAGTTACAATCTACAACAATAAGTTACAATCTACAACTATAAGTTACAATATACAACTATAAGTTACAATCTACGTAGATAATTTTATGACACAGTATTAAAGGTTAGCCTCATTTCTACCTTTTTTGTGTAGACAGTTAGTCTTAAATTTTGATTTTTGAATTTTTTTTTGTTTTCAGTCCTTGCCAGCTTCCTTGGGAAGACAGCTGAGTTTAAAGACAAGTTTCTCAACTCCCTCCTCACCATCAACGAGATCACCCCTGCTGTCACCGTCTGCATCATCACCTTTCATGGCATTCTCTTTATCACCTCATGGATCACCTCTGACATCATCGACGCCCCAGCTCAGCAGTAGGAAGAAAACACCTTCAACTCTGAGGCCACCTACACTTACAGCCTCCTCATCCTCACCACAGCTGACCGGAAGCAAGAAGGTCTCATTGCCGCTGAACAAGCAAACTACATCACCGATAACGCCGCAGTCAACAATGACTTCCAAGCGGCCAGGAACATTGTCCTCCCCTTTGACTATGTCCCCCAACAAAACAAACCAGATGCATCGAATGATCAGATCAACTGTTGCGCCTAGGAATTTTAGACACGAAAGAACGTGTTAGACCTGAAAGAACGTGTTAGACCTGAAAGAACGTGTAAGACCTGAAAGAACGTGTTAGACCTGAAAGAACGTGTTAGACCTGAAAGAACGTGTTAGACCTGAAAGAACGTGTTAGACCTGAACGAACGTGTTAGACCTGAACAAACGTGTTAGACCTGAAAGAATGTGTTTGACCTGAAAGAACGTGTTAGACCTGAAAGAACGTGTTAGACCTGAAAGAACGTGTTAGACCTGAAAGAATGTGTTAGACCTGAAAAAACGTGTTAGACATGAAAGAACGTGTTAGACATGAAAGAACGTGTTAGACATGAAAGAACGTGATAGACCTGAAATAACGTCTTAGACCTGAAAAAATGTGTTAGACCTGCAAGAACGTGTTAGACATGAAAGAACGTGTTAGACATCAAAGAACGTGTTAGACATGAAAGAACGTGTTAGACATGAAAAAACGTGTTAGACATGAAAGAACGTGTTAGACCTGAAAGAATGTGTTAGACCTGAAAGAACGTAATAGACATGAAAGAACGTGTTAGACATGAAAGAACGTGTTAGACATGAAAGAACGTGTTAGACATGAAAGAACGTGTTAGACCTGAAAGAACGTGTTAGACATGAAAGAACGTCTTAGACATGAAAGAACGTCTTAGACATGAAAGAACGTGTTAGACATGAAAGAACGTGTTAGACCTGAAAGAACGTCTTAGACCTGAAAAAATGTGTTAGACCTGCAAGAACGTGTTAGACATGAAAGAACGTGTTAGACATGAAAGAACGTGTTAGACATGAAAGAACGTGTTAGACATGAAAGAACGTGATAGACCTGAAATAACGTCTTAGACCTGAAAAAATGTGTTAGACCTGCAAGAACGTGTTAGACATGAAAGAACGTGTTAGACATCAAAGAACGTGTTAGACATGAAAGAACGTGTTAGACATGAAAAAACGTGTTAGACATGAAAGAACGTGTTAGACCTGAAAGAATGTGTTAGACCTGAAAGAACGTAATAGACATGAAAGAACGTGTTAGACATGAAAGAACGTGTTAGACATGAAAGAACGTGTTAGACATGAAAGAACGTGTTAGACCTGAAAGAACGTGTTAGACATGAAAGAACGTCTTAGACATGAAAGAACGTCTTAGACATGAAAGAACGTGTTAGACATGAAAGAACGTGTTAGACCTGAAAGAACGTGTTAGACATGAAAGAACGTCTTAGACATGAAAGAACGTCTTAGACATGAAAGAACGTGTTTGACATGAAAGAACGTGTTAGGTCTGAAGCAGTGATTGGTTGTCTTGGGGTTTGGTTTATTATTTAAAAAACTTAAAATTAAAAAGTGTGTAAAATATATACGAGTGTCATTTGAACGATATGAAACTAAATTACAAGCTGCAAAAGCATTATTATTATTAGTAGTAGTTTTATATAGCTCGGTACCACAGCCTAGGGCTGGGCTCACCCAGCTGTACATACAATTTAACAAACATAATCATGAACTTAAAAATGTACATACATTAATTAAATAAAACAAAACAAATGTGTATCCACTCCACCCATTCCATAACTATTTAGATGTCCAGCCATGGACGGCACCCGGCAGCATCATTTATCGGTCAGAGGGGGGAATCTGTCAGGATAGGAGAGTTTAAAGAGATGTGTTTTGAGTGCAGTTTTGAAGGCTGTGATGGTCGGTATATTGCAGATGTGTAGTGGAAGAGAATTCCATTGTTTGGGGGCACAGACAGAGAAAGATCGTTCACCGTATGTTTTTGTGCGAGTCTTGGGGACAGAAAGAATACGCCCGTCTGTGGAGGAGCGAAGCTGTCGAATGGGTGAATAAACAGAGAGGTTCGATTAGATAGGAAGGGCAGGAATTCGAGAAAAAGTTGTGCAGAGAACAGAGAGTTTATAGTCAATCCGTGCTTGTACAGGGAGTCAATGAAGTGAATGAAGTGGTGGTGTGACGTGATCACGTTTTTTTGCCTTTAGAGCTAGCCTAGCAGCTGAGTTTTGAACCTTTTGTAATTTTTCTAAGAAGTTTTTTGTAGAACCTGACAGAAGAGAGTTGCAATAGTCAAGACGAGAGAGAACAAGTGCATAGACTAGGGTTTTGGTTGCGCTACCTGTGAGATAGTGGTGGATGGAGCTGATCTGATGGATAGCGGTGTATGCAGAGTGACAAATGTGAGAGATATGATTATCAAGAGACAGAATATAACCAAGATTCCTAGCGGAGGATGTAAACTGTATGTCGGAGTTACCTACTACAAATGAGTTGGGGAGAGCTGAGTTAGATGAAGATTTGTGATCGTGAATAATGAGTGCTTCCGTTTTGTCATTGTTAAGTTTCAACTTGCTGCGTGTCATCCGTGAATGATTGGCTCTCCACAGCATTCCGTCCCGAGTAAGAGGAGCATTGGCATGGTATACATTGTGAATAGAAAAGGGCCCAAAATGGACCCCTGTGGCACTCCGTAGACTAAGTCAGCACTGCCTGAGAGACAGCCATCGACAGCTACCGCCTGCGGTCTATTGGAGAGGTAGGGCCAAAACTGAACCAAAAAATTTCAAAGTAATTATCAAGGGTTTTGTAAAGGGTTTCATGGTCAACAGTGTCATATGCCGCATTATAAATTTGAAAAAAAAAGTCGCTTACTAAAATCATAAAAAGGTCTCTTACTAGACTAAAATTGATAAGCCAGGAAAAAAACACAACCTGGTTTAAAGTTCGAGAATACGAACCAACCATAATTTGTACAGTCTATATCAGGATCCCATGATAGTAGCAGAAATAAAAAAAAGTGCAGGCTACGCTGGGCATGACACTTAGAAAGAATGCCAAATGACAGAGGAGTGAGGAGAGTGCATCACCAATACCCCAGAGGAAAAGGGCTCCAGGCCGACCTAGGCTTAGATGGATGGATGATGTGGTAAAAGATCTACAACAACTGGGAATCCAAGCATGGAAAAGAAAAGCATTAGTTTTCTGAGTGGAAGGAAGTGGTGAGGCAGGCGGGCTGTAGCGACACAGGGATGGAGGGATGGATGGATTAAAGTTCTCAATTTTTGAAACACTGTGTGCGCCCACATCTTTAATTCAATTTTATTTTTATTACAGCTTTTTATAGTTTGAAATACCAGAAAATAGTTAGTTTAATTTTTTAACATTCTAGTGTTGTCTGGTCAGTTCTGAATCAGGGTGATGGTGATCTGGTCAGACTGATCAAATGTACATTTTTAGACATTTTAAAATCCACTTTTTTATTATTATATTAAAAAAAATTTGATAACTGATTAAATATGGACTTACTTTGGTTTGATTTTGTCGAGAGCCATGGGGGGGGGGGGAGGTTTGAGAACGTTTGACCTAGTTAATGAGAAGGCGCTAGTCAATGTGTCCATTACTTACAGAAATGATGTCAAGGTCATTTGGTTTACTTTTATGATAACATTAATAATAAGAATTAAAACAACAATTGAGTCTAATGTACAGACATTTTACTGGAAGTATGTGATTGAATTCATTGGCTTAGGAGGATAAGACCAGGATGATAGTATGATACAATGATGATAGGAATATACAAGGCTTTTGCAATGATATTTAGATAAACAAGGATGATGAAAATCTTTTTTTGGGGAGGAAATTGACCTCAAGGAACGAAAGGAAAAAGATACACAGTAAGTTTTCTAGTGTACTGCTGAGTTTTTTTAAGAACCAGAATTTTATGGTACGATTTATTCTTACTTGATAAATTACAAGAAACTGGTTTTAATAAATAAATTTCTAAAATTTAATAAAAATTGATTGTTCAGACAATTCTAAAATATATTTCTTAAATAATGCAATTTTACACAGTTGATCCATATTTTGGTTGTGACATTTTTCTCCTATGCATTATCTCAGCAATTTTTTTAGCATTATTTATTATTAATCTTAGATATTAATAAACTTTAGAAAAATATTTTCAGCCAGCTTGAGCGACGGTTATATTTCAGCCAGCTTAAGCCATAGTTATATTTTTAAAACTTTAATTTTTGTTTTGTTTGTATTTTTATTTTTGTTTCAGCGATTGCTTAGCTCCCCTATGACAAAATTGTTGATATCTCATTGTATTTTTATTTATATTTATTATACGATAGGATGAGGCCACAAGTATCAGCCTCCAGTTTATAATAAAGTCATAAAATACAGTCTGCTTAGGTAACAGTGTGTTGTGATGGCTTTCCTCTTTTCTCTTATCCATATATTGACAATGTATATATTTTTTTACATGTAAAAATAAACTTTTTTATATTGCTATCATGTATAAATTGTACAGAACCTGTACTTCATTTAGCAAGCGGCTGTCTGGCTTGTTTCAACTTGTAGATACTTACTTTATTAAGCTCATGGAAAAATGACAATAGCAGCACTCAGTAGGTCTCTGAGAAGGTCATCACTTTCAGTACAAGTACTCAGTGTGTCTATGAGAAGGTCATCTACGGGCCCAAGAGCTATGACCTGGACTGCTGGGCTGTAAAGTCTCCTGATTTCATTCTGCCATATTTAACTCTAGAAATGTAACCAAATGGTTTAAGGGACTTAGAGCTGAGATATCCGGCCTGACTTCATTTGTCAAATGTTGGTCCGGGACTTTTGGTTATAGACAAAATGTTTACTCTCATATTTATATATAATGTGGTGGTTTATACAAATTTGTGTTTTCATATAATTGTGTAGTGTCGTTGAAGATAAAAGTCTTGGACTGTACACAATCCGAAAAAAATAAACTATTTAAAAAACATTTCAGGGTCCCCTGTCCATTGGGCTTTGCATGAATTGATCATTCAACTATTTGAAGAAATATTTTTGATATCATTAGGAATGAATCAGCTAAGAGCAGTTCTCCTCAATTAAAATGCATCTGCAACTATGAAAGGATTCCTCATCTGTGTAGAGATTAAACTGTTTTCTACATATGATCCTTGTGTTATGGGGTGCCTCAACCATATTTGTGAGATGACCCCCGTGATTGTGGTCAAATTCTAGCCATGAACTCCTTTGTGGTCAGGGTGGTCAGGTGGACTTTATGAATCTCTGGAGAAGTTAGTTTCAGATAATTGCATTTTTTAAAAATAATTTATATTCAGGTTGCTTTTGTTAAATTATTTTTCTATTTAAAACAAAATGAAACGCAAACACGTAACCTAAATAAATATTTTAAAAAATATACTGACATAACTCATTATTTTATTTTATTTGCATGGTGCATTCTTTGTCTGTGTCTATTGTATGTTTTATATGTCCTAATTGAGTGCTGGTTGAGGCAACATTGGTGTAGGAGAGGGTGCAGCGGGGGTTTTCTGCCCTGGTTGGCACTTTTTTCTTTATATTAAGGGGCAGTATTTTCTGCCAACTACAACTCATTAACTTGGTCAAAAGTTTCATTGAAGCAAAAATCTTGGCTCACCCCGGACCGCACTATTTCTGGTGAGGCAATAATAAGGATCTAGCTGGATTAAAACATTGGTCCTAATTGTTTTTTCACACATCATAATCTCTCTCTCCCCACACTCTCTTTCTCCCTCCCTTCGCTTTCTCTCGTCCCTCCCCCCTCTTTCTCCCTCCCTCCCTATCAAGTGATTAAAACTGTTGCCCCCCCCCCCCCCCACCAATAAGCCACTGTATACCTAATGCCTCAATTCACTTTGTCATTGCCTGAAAGAGAAAAAACCAGAAGCATTCTCTGCTTGGGGGACTTCATTCTTAGAACACCAGTAACTTACATAAAAATACATTTTTATTATGAGGGAAATAAGAGCATAAATATATAGGAGTGGACAGTACAGTGTTGCTTCCCTTATTAACAATGGACAACAATGGTGATCTGTCTCATGGACAACAATGGTGATCTGTCTCATGGACAACAATGGTGATCTGTCTCATGGACAACAATGGTGATCTGTCTCATGGACAACAATGGTGATCTGTCTCAAGGACAACAATGGTGATCTGTCTCATGGACAACAATGGTGATCTGTCTCATGGACAACAATGGTGATCTGTCTCATGGACAACAATGGTGATCTGTTTCATGGACAACAATGGTGATCTGTCTCATGGACAACAAATGTGATCTGTCTCATGGACAACAATGGTGATCTGTTTCATGGACAACAATGGTGATCTGTCTCATGGACAACAATGGTGATCTGTCTCATGGACAACAATGGTGATCTGTCTCATGGACAACAATGGTGATCTGTTTCATGGACAACAATGGTGATCTGTCTCATGGACAACAAATGTGATCTGTCTCATGGACAACAATGGTGATCTGTCTCATGGACAACAATGGTGATTTGTCTCATGGACAACAATGGTTATCTGTCTCATGGACAACAATGGTGATCTGTCTCATGGACAACAATGGTGATCTGTCTCATGTACAACAATGGTGATATGTCTCATGGACAACAATGGTTATCTGTCTCATGGACAACAATGGTGATCTGTCTCATGGACAACAATGGTGATTTGTCTCATGGACAACAATGGTGATCTGTCTCATGGACAACAATGGTGATCTGTCTCATGGACAACAATGGTGATCTGTTTCATGGACAACAATGGTGATCTGTCTCATGGACAAAAAATGGTGATCTGTTTCATAGACAACAATGGTGATCTGTTTCATAGACAACAATGGTGATCTGTTTCATAGACAACAATGGTGATCTGTTTCATAGACAACAATGGTGATCTGTCTCATAGACAACAATGGGGATCTGTCTCAGTGATAATATAGCTTAAACTTTAACCCAGTGTTTCTTTCAAACAATGTGCTCCGGGTGGGGGGGGGGGGAAGCAGTGCCAGGGGCGTAGGAGGGGTGGGCAGTCCACTCGGGGGCATTTTTCATTTGATGTAGGGGCGGAATTTTTGGTCTACTGCAGAGTTTTTTTTCGTGGAAGGTGGCGGGAATATATCTTGGCCCGCCCAGGTTGGTACTTACCCTAATTACGTTATAACTGAGAGGGGATCTTAGAAGGGGTTGAAAATGATTAATACATTCACAATCCTTGTTTCTTTCAGAAAATTTAAACTCAGAGAGAAGACATTTCAGGGGGGGGGGGGAGGGAGAGGGAGAGAGAGAGAGAGAGGGAGAGAGAGAGAGAGAGAGAGAGAGCAGGGCATCTATCATTAAGCACTGGATGACAATAAATAAGCTCAAATTGAAGGATGAAAGACTGAGCTGAGCCCCATTGCTACCGCTCAAAAGCTAAAATCTTTAAATCACACATCGTCTCTCAGGTGCGCAGATTGAGTTTGCTCAAACAGTGCGAAACCTGGGTGTCTACTTAGCAGAACACTAACTATGGAAAATCACATTAACATGCTTTGCAAGGCGATTTTTCTAGAGCTGCGCGTAATAAGTCGTATCCAGACCTTTCTTAACTATGAAGAAAATTTGATCAAAGTTGCGTCAAATTTCATTTTGAACGCACTATTTTGTTTTACTATATAGTATAGTGCGTTAAAAAAGAAAATTTGACGAAAATTTTAAGGTGTGAACTGAACAAAAGATTCGACCAAATTTCCGTCGATCAATTTTCCGTCGACGAATTTCTTTCAAACAAATTTCCGGTAACCCCTTTATTTGACTAGATTAAAGGAACCACTTACGAATATTGAAACATGTTAGAAAACTGATATTTTTTTGGCGTGTTTTGATTCATATGATGGATGAATGATTCATATGATGGATGATTTGATTCATATGATGGATGAATGATTCATAGGATGGATGAATGATTCATATGATGGATGATTTGATTCATATGATGGATGATTTGATTCATATGATGGATGATTTGATTCATATGATGGATGATTTAATTCATATGATGGATGATTTGAGTCATATTATGGATGATTTGATTCATATGATGGATGATTTGATTCATATGATGGATGATTTGATTCATACGATGGATGATTTGATTCATATGATGGATAATTTGATTCATATGATGGATGATTTGATTCATATGATGGATGATTTGATTCCTATGATGGATGATTTGATTCATATGATGGATGATTTGATTCATATGATGGATGATTTGATTCATATGATGGATGATTTGATTCATATGATGGATGATTTGATTCATATGATGGATGATTTGATTCATATGATGGATGATTTGATTCATATGATGGATGATTTGATTAATATGATGGATGATTTGATTCATATGATGGATGATTTGATTCATATGAAGGATGAATTGATTCATATGATGGATGATTTGATTCATATGATGGATGAATGATTCATACAATGGGTTGCTTGTATTGATGTGATGGGTGCTTTTATTGATATGATGGGTAATTTGATTCATATGATGGATGCTTTTATTCATATGAAGGGTGCTTTGATTCATATGATGGGTGTCACGGTCAGATCGTGTGAGTTTTTTCTGCTTATATTTTGATGGGATTAAGGGAGCGCTCGTGATTCTTCTTGTATACGCCACGAGATATTCTCAGTCATGTATGACCGTCTTGGTGTGTTGGGGAAAAAAACACCACGTGAGGAGGAGTGTGTGGAAAAAATGAGACGAGTGGAGTGTTGAGAGTGACGAGTGGAGCCGAACAGAGTGTGTGGTTTTTTCGTTTTGTGCAGTAGATGGGATTTTTAATGTGGATTAAGTATTTTGTAGTTTCTGATGATTTTTCAACACAGATGCATCAAAAGGAATTAAATATATTTTGATGAACTGTTAGACTACTTCGTGTTTTTTCCTTTCAACCCATCGGCTCTTTAGGAGTTAGTAGAATTTGAACATATCAGCTCTGCAGGAGCTGGAGGAGAGGAGTTTTTTTTACTCTGAAACTTGTCTGTGGCTCTAGCGAAGGGACCTAACCTCTAGACAACGTTCCTTCGGTCACAGTGGGTGCTTTGATTCATATAATAATAATAAAATCACTCTTCATCCACAAAGCCTCGAAGCGCAGTAAAAAGTCAAATCTCGGAGACAATAGCTAGCTGGAAAAGATGGTAGACAACAAGCAGGTGTTTGTGAAATAGATGTGTTTTCAAATCGATATTTAAGGACTCCAGTGTCTGGCTGTTTCTAAGAGCGATAGGAAGGGTGTTCCAAATTTTTGGGCCAGCAAATGCGGAAGTGCGCCTTCCGTAAGTATCAAGGCGGTATTGAGAGTTTGCCACTATCGGATTAGCGGAGTTGTCTAGTAAGTACATAAGGCGTCATGAGCGCTTTGAGATAGGACGGCGCCAGGTCATGCAAGCAGCGGTAGCACAGAGTTACAATTTTGTATTCTATGCGAGCGCGGACCGGCAGCCAATGCTTTGATTCATATATTTTGGGTGTTTTGATTCATGTGATGATTGATTTGATTCATATATTTTGGGAGCTTTGAGTCACATATGCTCTAGAGTATAGACATGAGAGAAAAGTTCTTAGATGAGTTTTTAAAAAAATATTTAAAATACATAAAAAGAAAATTCAGATTTGAGCCATGGTTAATTCTTTGTACACGGACCCGGTATCAACGCCATAATTGTCAAGATGGCGGCTGAATGTTTAAAAATTACTTTCGTAATCATCACTCACAGGATTAATTATTTTTTGTTAAAATTAATCCTGCTTTAGTATATTTATATTTTTAGAAACTTAGCTATCATTAATGTTACAATCTAATGCCTTTTTTAAATCAAAATTAAATCAGTGTAGACTTTTCCAAGCATCGGTCTGATTATCGCTGGATGAGCTCTCTCACCAGTCTAATCGAATATTCTGAATTCAAAAGGTTGTAATGTATGTAAATCATGAACAGGGCAATAGATTGCTTTAAATCTTTTGTCTTTGTACTCTCTGGTATATTGAAATCATGAAGAACTAACTGCGTTTCGAATTATGTACAATGACTGGGGCGCAATTTTAATATATGTAACAATCGAATATCCGTACAATATTTGAATCAATTACATTCACTTTATTACAGGTGCAAGAAAGGACATAAGTGATGAATCAATTACATTCATTTTATTACAGGTGCAAGAAAGGACATAAGTGATGAATCAATTACATTCATTTTATTACAGGTGCAAGAAAGGACATAATTGATAAATCGATTACATTCATTTTATTACAGGTGCAAGGAAGGACATAATTGATAAATCAATTACATTCATTTTATTACAGGTGCAAGAAAGGACATAATTGATAAATCAATTACATTCATTTTATTACAGGTGCAAGAAAGGACATAAATGAAAAATGCCTATACAAGTTCTATGGTAGCTATATTTAAAGGGATTAAGGACTTGAGCAGTGAAAGGATTTAATTATTTTTGAACCAAGGGAAGCTACATAGAATGGTACAATTTTTATTTGTTATGTCCCTTGATATGATAAGTCTTTGATCTTACCATCCCCCAACCGTGCTCTCAACCCCAATAAATAAATGAAAAAAAAATTATTTAAAAATATATACTTGATTCGTGATTTGATTATATAAAGGATGATCTGATTTATAGTAATGGTGCTTTCATTCTTATCAATGTTTTGTTGCTATTACATAGTAATTGGCTTCCACTATTTGATCTTTTACTTTATATGATGGGTGCTTCACTTCATATGATGGGTGTTTAGATTCATAGGATGGGTGTTTTTATTCATATGATGGGTTCTTTGATTCATATGTTGGGTGCTTTGACTCATATGTTTGGTGCTTTAATTTATATGCTGGATGCTTTGACTAATGTGATGGGTACTGGTATGGTATGGTATGTAAAGATATGATGAGCGCTTAACTTCATAAGATGGGTGCTTTGATTAATGTGATGGGTGCTGTGATTCATATGACGGGTGCAGGGATTCTTAAAATAGATGCTGTAATTCTTAATATTAGTAAATTGATTATAATGATGGGTGCTTTGATTGATACAATGGATGCTTTCACTCATGTGATGGATGCTTTGACTCATGTGATGGATGCTTTGATTGATATGATACGTGCTTTTATTCATATGATGGGTTCTTTGATCAATATGATGGGTGATTTGATTCATATGATTGGTGCTTTGATTCATTTGATGGGTGTTTTGATTCATATATTTTGATGAGTGCTTAAATTTTTGCTCAATGTTTTGAAGGTATAAGTTTTTAATGTCTGGTGCTTATTGAAATTTTTTTTAAAATTTCAAGCTTTAAAATAAAAAATAAAATTCAGAGGCTTTTTCCTATTTCATTTTGAACAAATTTTCTTCAAACGAAATTGCGTTCAAAACAAATTCTGTCAAACGATTTTTATTTGCAAACATTTTTGCGTGCGAAATTTCAAATTATAAATGCTTTTAAAAATAAAAATATGACAAAAAAGTTTCAAGTTGAATGAAGATAGAAACTGTTGAATTGCGATTTTATCCGACATTTAGCGTGTCGCAATAGTTAACGTGCCGGGCCGCATGCGGTCAGTGGGTCGGGCAGCCATGCTCTAGACCAGGGGTGGGCAAACTACGGCCCGCGGGCTGCATGCGGTCAGTGGGTCGGCCAGCCATGCTCTAGACCAGGGGTGGGCAAACTACGGCCCGCGGGCCGCATGCGGTCAGTGGGTCGGCCAGCCATGCTCTAGACCAGGGGTGGGCAAACTACGGCCCGCGGGCCGCATGCGGTCAGTGGGTCGGCCAGCCATGCTCTAGACATTAGAGAAAAATTCTTAGATGAGTGCTAAAAAATATTTAAAATACAGAAAAAAGCTTCGGAGTGAATGTAGTGCCGTAAATAGTTTTAGTCGTGTCTCACTACACACATTGAAATCTTTCTTAAGATACACACGACACTGACCAGAGCTCACAACTACAACAACTGTTATGAAAATGTATGTATGAATAGATTGAATCTTTATTTCTTCGTTTGTCCCTGAGGATGACAAGAACTGTGAGTTGTAACTAGTGTATTATTTGAGACACAAACACAGTTAAGATATAGTCATGGTTAATTCTTTGAACACGGACCCGATATAAGCGGGTCAAGATGGCGGCTGAATGTCTTGAAATTGCATTTAGAATTTTTAAATAAATTATAATTAAAAAAAAATAATTCTGTATTTATATTTCATCTTTTGAATTTAATATTTATATTTAACGTGTTGTCAAGATGTATACTTTGACGTGTTGCCAAGATGTATACTTTGACGTGTTGTCAAGATGAATACTTTGACGTGTTGTCAAGATGTATACTTTGACGTGTTGTCAAGATGTATACTTTGAGCTTCCAGGAAATGTGACAACTTGAAACACAGGACCTACAAGATTTCCGTTCTTTCAAATAAAGTCCTCTTAAAGAATGTATTCAATTAATATGTAACTATTCTCATCCGTTGATCTCAAGAGGTCCAATGTATTTTTAGATTTAACTACATCGATAGCTAGCACTATATATTTTTTTAAAAAGAAATGTTTCACCAACGTGTATAGATCATCTCTTCCTTTAGTAATAACAGCCTTATATTTTAGAGTTCCTTTTCCTGGTTCAAACATTCCCAAGTGTTTTATTTTAAGGAGTTTTTGTTATGAGGTTTTGCAAAATGCACATTAATATTCAATGGCTCATTATAAGAAGAACTTAATTTTTGTATGTATGCAATGATGTATTTGTTTTGGTGTCTGTGTGAATGTGTCTGATACAAAAGGACAGTTTGTTGCATACAATCGTAAGCTAATAAAAGTCTAAATGGTGATTGATGATTAAATACAACATTTCCAGTGAACTATTGTCAGAAGAACGAATGTATCAGCATCATAAACATTCAAACGAAATCATTGACGGGCGAGAATTATTTAGATAGTATGCGAAGAAATATTGAACATAATAAATTTGCGCTCTGTATGTCCAAAATTCTGTCCGCAAGTGTATAGCTGTATAGAAAGCTTTGCAATTGAATATCTTCAAAATCTGATATAAAAACATGAATCCATACAGAACCTGCGCTCTTCAACTCAGTCCTTACTGAGAGTT
The DNA here is from genome assembly GCA_964017045.1 of Omphiscola glabra. Classification (NCBI taxonomy): domain Eukaryota; kingdom Metazoa; phylum Mollusca; class Gastropoda; family Lymnaeidae; genus Omphiscola; species Omphiscola glabra. The sequence goes on along the minus strand of OZ024800.1, from coordinate 30,068,652 downwards.
CTCAGTGTGGATGGACACAGAAAGAAGTCATACGGAGTGTTAGGGTTAGGGTTATTGCGCCTAAATTGTGGAACAGTTTGCCTCAATGTTTTTTGGGAAATTGAAAATGATAAAAAGTCATTTAAGTTTAAGAAAAATCAAGACTTTTTCTTTAAATAGATTTTAGGACATCAGAGATCTCTGTGCATGCTAAAATAGCATGGACAAAAGCGCTATAAAAGTACTCAATCATCATCATCATCATTTTTGTCAAGATTGTCATTTGCGCTTCAGTATGATGTCAAGGACATTTCAAATCATTCTTAATCTGCCTGATCAACATACGACTGACTAACCCATACGACTGACTAACCCATACGACTGACTAACCCATACGACTGACTAACCCATACGACTGACTAACCCATACGACTAACTAACCCATACGACTGACTAACCCATACGACTGACTAACTGCCGATCATTAAATAAAAACATAATGTCTACCATGTTCGGATAATTTTAAGGGCTAAAACAAAAAAGCAACAAAAAATAAATAAAAAATAACTGGAATTTTATCAAAAGAAATCTCGCCAAAGACCTTTTAAGAAATGTTCCAAAGAATAAACTCGGGTACTTTCACCAATTAGATGAGAATATTAGATTGCTCTAGACATCTAACATTCATATACCATAGATTTAGAAAATACGTAGCAATAGAATGGAGCCCAATACCATTTCTGTACTATCTGCCTAAAATTGGTGGCGCACACGGTTGTTAGAATTTCTATTTTATATTGTTTTCGCTTATCCCGGGAAACCGGTATTTCCCGGGAAATCCCGGGATAAACTAATTTGTTTTAAAATAAATTATTAACTGAATTGAACTAAAAAAAGTTGATTTAAATATTTTTTTATATTTGTGTGTGTGTGAGTGTGTCTATTAATGAATTGTAAAAACTGTTAAAGTTAGTTGAAGTTGAGAGGTTGGTCACTTGCTCTAGTTGGGAGGTTGGTCGCTTGCTACTAAGTGCTTCATTTTCACTTTCTTATCCTTTAAAGAAATGGATAACTAGCTAATAATATACTTTTTAAACAATAGCCTGTAGAAAAAAAACATAGCACTCTATAAGTTGTGCATTCTTTACAAGTCGCTTATTCTAGTTTTGAATCCGTTGCTCAATATTTGCAAGTAAATGTTTCTAATGACGTCACAAGGGGTTCGCTTCTAGTAAAAATAAAACAACAAGAATGTTAAAAAATGTATCTATGTATTTATATGTCTTACTATTTTGATTTTGGTGAATAGAGATTTATGGGGTTGCAAGTGGATTTCTGGAGAGGAGGGGTCGCCGGCTGAAACAATAGACTAGAAGAAGTCGTGATTTTTGAATAATTTTCTTTTTGTTACTTTTCGTTTTAAGTTTGAGTTACACTTTAAAAGATGTCATTAAATGTGTCGTCAGTAACATGATGTTTTAAGTTTGAGTTACACTTTAAAAGATGTCATTAAATGTGTCGTCAGTAACATGATGTTTTAAGTTTGAGTTACACTTTAAAAGATGTCATTAAATGTGTCGTCAGTAACATGATGTTTTAAGTTTGAGTTACACTTTAAAAGATGTCATTAAATGTGTCGTCAGTAACATGATGTTTTAAGTTTGAGTTACACTTTAAAAGATGTCATTAAATGTGTCGTCAGTAACATGATGTTTTAAGTTTGAGTTACACTTTAAAAGATGTCATTAAATGTGTCGTCAGTAACATGATGTTTTAAGTTTGAGTTACACTTTAAAAGATGTCATTAAATGTGTCGTCAGTAACATGATGTTTTAAGTTTGAGTTACACTTTAAAAGATGTCATTAAATGTGTCGTCAGTAACATGATGTTTTAAGTTTGAGTTTTTCAAGAATTCCCCTTGTTTCAATTCTTTTTTTTCCCAACAGATCGTTGTAAGGGACTTTGGTTGTAAGGGACTTTGGTTGTAAGAGACTTTGGTTGTAAGGGACTTTGGTTGTAAGGGACTTTGGTTGTAAGGGACTTTGGTTGTAAGGGACTTTGGTTGTAAGGGACTTTGGTTGTAAGGGACTTTGGTTGTAAGGGACTTTGGTTGTAAGGGACTTTGGTTGTAAGGGACTTTGGTTGTAAGGGACTTTGGTTGTAAGGGACTTTGGTTGTAAGAGACTTTGGTTGTAAGGGACTTTGGTTGTAAGGGACTTTGGTTGTAAGAGACTTTGGTTGTAAGGGACTTTGGTTGTAAGGGACTTTGGTTGTAAGAGACTTTGGTTGTAAGGGACTTTGGTTGTAAGGGACTTTGGTTGTAAGGGACTTTGGTTGTAAGGGACTTTGGTTGTAAGGGACTTTGGTTGTAAGGGACTTTGGTTGTAAGGGACTTTGGTTGTAAGGGACTTTGGTTGTAAGGGACTTTGGTTGTAAGGGACTTTGGTTGTAAGAGACTTTGGTTGTAAGGGACTTTGGTTGTAAGGGACTTTGGTTGTAAGGGACTTTGGTTGTAAGGGACTTTGGTTGTAAGGGACTTTGGTTGTAAGAGACTTTGGTTGTAAGGGACTTTGGTTGTAAGGGACTTTGGTTGTAAGAGACTTTGGTTGTAAGGGACTTTGGTTGTAAGGGACTTTGGTTGTAAGAGACTTTGGTTGTAAGGGACTTTGGTTGTAAGAGACTTTGGTTGTAAGGGACTTTGGTTGTAAGAGACTTTGGTTGTAAGGGACTTTGGTTGTAAGAGACTTTGGTTGTAAGGGACTTTGGTTGTAAGGGACTTTGGTTGTAAGGGACTTTGGTTGTAAGAGACTTTGGTTGTAAGGGACTTTGGTTGTAAGAGACTTTGGTTGTAAGGGACTTTGGTTGTAAGAGACTTTGGTTGTAAGGGACTTTGGTTGTAAGAGACTTTGGTTGTAAGGGACTTTGGTTGTAAGAGACTTTGGTTGTAAGGGACTTTGGTTGTAAGAGACTTTGGTTGTAAGGGACTTTGGTTGTAAGGGACTTTGGTTGTAAGGGACTTTGGTTGTAAGGGACTTTGGTTGTAAGAGACTTTGGTTGTAAGAGACTTTGGTTGTAAGGGACTTTGGTTGTAAGGGACTTTGGTTGTAAGGGACTTTGGTTGTAAGGGACTTTGGTTGTAAGGGACTTTGGTTGTAAGAGACTTTGGTTGTAAGGGACTTTGGTTGTAAGGGACTTTGGTTGTAAGAGACTTTGGTTGTAAGGGACTTTGGTTGTAAGGGACTTTGGTTGTAAGGGACTTTGGTTGTAAGGGACTTTGGTTGTAAGAGACTTTGGTTGTAAGGGACTTTGGTTGTAAGGGACTTTGGTTGTAAGAGACTTTGGTTGTAAGAGACTTTGGTTGTAAGGGACTTTGGTTGTAAGGGACTTTGGTTGTAAGGGACTTTGGTTGTAAGGGACTTTGGTTGTAAGAGACTTTGGTTGTAAGGGACTTTGGTTGTAAGGGACTTTGGTTGTAAGAGACTTTGGTTGTAAGGGACTTTGGTTGTAAGGGACTTTGGTTGTAAGGGACTTTGGTTGTAAGGGACTTTGGTTGTAAGGGACTTTGGTTGTAAGGGACTTTGGTTGTAAGAGACTTTGGTTGTAAGGGACTTTGGTTGTAAGGGACTTTGGTTGTAAGAGACTTTGGTTGTAAGGGACTTTGGTTGTAAGGGACTTTGGTTGTAAGGGACTTTGGTTGTAAGGGACTTTGGTTGTAAGGGACTTTGGTTGTAAGGGACTTTGGTTGTAAGAGACTTTGGTTGTAAGAGACTTTGGTTGTAAGGGACTTTGGTTGTAAGGGACTTTGGTTGTAAGAGACTTTGGTTGTAAGGGACTTTGGTTGTAAGGGACTTTGGTTGTAAGAGACTTTGGTTGTAAGGGACTTTGGTTGTAAGGGACTTTGGTTGTAAGAGACTTTGGTTGTAAGGGACTTTGGTTGTAAGAGACTTTGGTTGTAAGGGACTTTGGTTGTAAGAGACTTTGGTTGTAAGGGACTTTGGTTGTAAGAGACTTTGGTTGTAAGGGACTTTGGTTGTAAGGGACTTTGGTTGTAAGGGACTTTGGTTGTAAGAGACTTTGGTTGTAAGGGACTTTGGTTGTAAGAGACTTTGGTTGTAAGGGACTTTGGTTGTAAGAGACTTTGGTTGTAAGGGACTTTGGTTGTAAGAGACTTTGGTTGTAAGGGACTTTGGTTGTAAGAGACTTTGGTTGTAAGGGACTTTGGTTGTAAGAGACTTTGGTTGTAAGGGACTTTGGTTGTAAGGGACTTTGGTTGTAAGGGACTTTGGTTGTAAGGGACTTTGGTTGTAAGAGACTTTGGTTGTAAGAGACTTTGGTTGTAAGGGACTTTGGTTGTAAGGGACTTTGGTTGTAAGGGACTTTGGTTGTAAGGGACTTTGGTTGTAAGGGACTTTGGTTGTAAGAGACTTTGGTTGTAAGGGACTTTGGTTGTAAGGGACTTTGGTTGTAAGAGACTTTGGTTGTAAGGGACTTTGGTTGTAAGGGACTTTGGTTGTAAGGGACTTTGGTTGTAAGGGACTTTGGTTGTAAGAGACTTTGGTTGTAAGGGACTTTGGTTGTAAGGGACTTTGGTTGTAAGAGACTTTGGTTGTAAGAGACTTTGGTTGTAAGGGACTTTGGTTGTAAGGGACTTTGGTTGTAAGGGACTTTGGTTGTAAGGGACTTTGGTTGTAAGAGACTTTGGTTGTAAGGGACTTTGGTTGTAAGGGACTTTGGTTGTAAGAGACTTTGGTTGTAATGGACTTTGGTTGTAAGGGACTTTGGTTGTAAGGGACTTTGGTTGTAAGGGACTTTGGTTGTAAGGGACTTTGGTTGTAAGGGACTTTGGTTGTAAGAGACTTTGGTTGTAAGGGACTTTGGTTGTAAGGGACTTTGGTTGTAAGAGACTTTGGTTGTAAGGGACTTTGGTTGTAAGGGACTTTGGTTGTAAGGGACTTTGGTTGTAAGGGACTTTGGTTGTAAGGGACTTTGGTTGTAAGGGACTTTGGTTGTAAGAGACTTTGGTTGTAAGAGACTTTGGTTGTAAGGGACTTTGGTTGTAAGGGACTTTGGTTGTAAGGGACTTTGGTTGTAAGGGACTTTGGTTGTAAGGGACTTTGGTTGTAAGGGACTTTGGTTGTAAGGGACTTTGGTTGTAAGAGACTTTGGTTGTAAGGGACTTTGGTTGTAAGGGACTTTGGTTGTAAGAGACTTTGGTTGTAAGGGACTTTGGTTGTAAGGGACTTTGGTTGTAAGGGACTTTGGTTGTAAGAGACTTTGGTTGTAAGGGACTTTGGTTGTAAGGGACTTTGGTTGTAAGGGACTTTGGTTGTAAGGGACTTTGGTTGTAAGGGACTTTGGTTGTAAGAGACTTTGGTTGTAAGGGACTTTGGTTGTAAGGGACTTTGGTTGTAAGAGACTTTGGTTGTAAGGGACTTTGGTTGTAAGGGACTTTGGTTGTAAGGGACTTTGGTTGTAAGGGACTTTGGTTGTAAGAGACTTTGGTTGTAAGGGACTTTGGTTGTAAGGGACTTTGGTTGTAAGGGACTTTGGTTGTAAGAGACTTTGGTTGTAAGGGACTTTGGTTGTAAGGGACTTTGGTTGTAAGGGACTTTGGTTGTAAGGGACTTTGGTTGTAAGAGACTTTGGTTGTAAGGGACTTTGGTTGTAAGGGACTTTGGTTGTAAGGGACTTTGGTTGTAAGGGACTTTGGTTGTAAGGGACTTTGGTTGTAAGGGACTTTGGTTGTAAGGGACTTTGGTTGTAAGGGACTTTGGTTGTAAGGGACTTTGGTTGTAAGAGACTTTGGTTGTAAGGGACTTTGGTTGTAAGGGACTTTGGTTGTAAGAGACTTTGGTTGTAAGGGACTTTGGTTGTAAGGGACTTTGGTTGTAAGGGACTTTGGTTGTAAGGGACTTTGGTTGTAAGGGACTTTGGTTGTAAGGGACTTTGGTTGTAAGAGACTTTGGTTGTAAGAGACTTTGGTTGTAAGGGACTTTGGTTGTAAGGGACTTTGGTTGTAAGGGACTTTGGTTGTAAGGGACTTTGGTTGTAAGGGACTTTGGTTGTAAGGGACTTTGGTTGTAAGGGACTTTGGTTGTAAGAGACTTTGGTTGTAAGGGACTTTGGTTGTAAGGGACTTTGGTTGTAAGAGACTTTGGTTGTAAGGGACTTTGGTTGTAAGGGACTTTGGTTGTAAGGGACTTTGGTTGTAAGAGACTTTGGTTGTAAGGGACTTTGGTTGTAAGGGACTTTGGTTGTAAGGGACTTTGGTTGTAAGGGACTTTGGTTGTAAGGGACTTTGGTTGTAAGAGACTTTGGTTGTAAGGGACTTTGGTTGTAAGGGACTTTGGTTGTAAGGGACTTTGGTTGTAAGGGACTTTGGTTGTAAGGGACTTTGGTTGTAAGGGACTTTGGTTGTAAGAGACTTTGGTTGTAAGGGACTTTGGTTGTAAGGGACTTTGGTTGTAAGGGACTTTGGTTGTAAGGGACTTTGGTTGTAAGGGACTTTGGTTGTAAGGGACTTTGGTTGTAAGGGACTTTGGTTGTAAGGGACTTTGGTTGTAAGGGACTTTGGTTGTAAGGGACTTTGGTTGTAAAGGACTTTGGTTGTAAGGGACTTTGGTTGTAAGGGACTTTGGTTGTAAGAGACTTTGGTTGTAAGGGACTTTGGTTGTAAGGGACTTTGGTTGTAAGGGACTTTGGTTGTAAGGGACTTTGGTTGTAAGGGACTTTGGTTGTAAGGGACTTTGGTTGTAAGAGACTTTGGTTGTAAGGGACTTTGGTTGTAAGGGACTTTGGTTGTAAGGGACTTTGGTTGTAAGGGACTTTGGTTGTAAGGGACTTTGGTTGTAAGAGACTTTGGTTGTAAGAGACTTTGGTTGTAAGGGACTTTGGTTGTAAGGGACTTTGGTTGTAAGAGACTTTGGTTGTAAGGGACTTTGGTTGTAAGAGACTTTGGTTGTAAGAGACTTTGGTTGTAAGGGACTTTGGTTGTAAGAGACTTTGGTTGTAAGGGACTTTGGTTGTAAGAGACTTTGGTTGTAAGAGACTTTGGTTGTAAGGGACTTTGGTTGTAAGGGACTTTGGTTGTAAGGGACTTTGGTTGTAAGAGACTTTGGTTGTAAGAGACTTTGGTTGTAAGGGACTTTGGTTGTAAGGGACTTTGGTTGTAAGGGACTTTGGTTGTAAGGGACTTTGGTTGTAAGGGACTTTGGTTGTAAGGGACTTTGGTTGTAAGGGACTTTGGTTGTAAAGGACTTTGGTTGTAAGGGACTTTGGTTGTAAGGGACTTTGGTTGTAAGAGACTTTGGTTGTAAGGGACTTTGGTTGTAAGGGACTTTGGTTGTAAGGGACTTTGGTTGTAAGGGACTTTGGTTGTAAGGGACTTTGGTTGTAAGGGACTTTGGTTGTAAGAGACTTTGGTTGTAAGGGACTTTGGTTGTAAGGGACTTTGGTTGTAAGGGACTTTGGTTGTAAGGGACTTTGGTTGTAAGGGACTTTGGTTGTAAGAGACTTTGGTTGTAAGAGACTTTGGTTGTAAGGGACTTTGGTTGTAAGGGACTTTGGTTGTAAGAGACTTTGGTTGTAAGGGACTTTGGTTGTAAGAGACTTTGGTTGTAAGAGACTTTGGTTGTAAGGGACTTTGGTTGTAAGAGACTTTGGTTGTAAGGGACTTTGGTTGTAAGAGACTTTGGTTGTAAGAGACTTTGGTTGTAAGGGACTTTGGTTGTAAGGGACTTTGGTTGTAAGGGACTTTGGTTGTAAGAGACTTTGGTTGTAAGAGACTTTGGTTGTAAGGGACTTTGGTTGTAAGGGACTTTGGTTGTAAGGGACTTTGGTTGTAAGGGACTTTGGTTGTAAGGGACTTTGGTTGTAAGGGACTTTGGTTGTAAGAGACTTTGGTTGTAAGGGACTTTGGTTGTAAGGGACTTTGGTTGTAAGAGACTTTGGTTGTAAGGGACTTTGGTTGTAAGGGACTTTGGTTGTAAGGGACTTTGGTTGTAAGGGACTTTGGTTGTAAGGGACTTTGGTTGTAAGGGACTTTGGTTGTAAGGGACTTTGGTTGTAAGAGACTTTGGTTGTAAGGGACTTTGGTTGTAAGGGACTTTGGTTGTAAGGGACTTTGGTTGTAAGGGACTTTGGTTGTAAGGGACTTTGGTTGTAAGGGACTTTGGTTGTAAGGGACTTTGGTTGTAAGGGACTTTGGTTGTAAGGGACTTTGGTTGTAAGGGACTTTGGTTGTAAGGGACTTTGGTTGTAAGGGACTTTGGTTGTAAGGGACTTTGGTTGTAAGGGACTTTGGTTGTAAGGGACTTTGGTTGTAAGAGACTTTGGTTGTAAGGGACTTTGGTTGTAAGGGACTTTGGTTGTAAGGGACTTTGGTTGTAAGGGACTTTGGTTGTAAGGGACTTTGGTTGTAAGAGACTTTGGTTGTAAGGGACTTTGGTTGTAAGGGACTTTGGTTGTAAGGGACTTTGGTTGTAAGAGACTTTGGTTGTAAGGGACTTTGGTTGTAAGGGACTTTGGTTGTAAGGGACTTTGGTTGTAAGGGACTTTGGTTGTAAGGGACTTTGGTTGTAAGGGACTTTGGTTGTAAGGGACTTTGGTTGTAAGGGACTTTGGTTGTAAGGGACTTTGGTTGTAAGGGACTTTGGTTGTAAGGGACTTTGGTTGTAAGGGACTTTGGTTGTAAGGGACTTTGGTTGTAAGAGACTTTGGTTGTAAGGGACTTTGGTTGTAAGGGACTTTGGTTGTAAGGGACTTTGGTTGTAAGGGACTTTGGTTGTAAGGGACTTTGGTTGTAAGGGACTTTGGTTGTAAGGGACTTTGGTTGTAAGAGACTTTGGTTGTAAGGGACTTTGGTTGTAAGGGACTTTGGTTGTAAGGGACTTTGGTTGTAAGGGACTTTGGTTGTAAGAGACTTTGGTTGTAAGAGACTTTGGTTGTAAGGGACTTTGGTTGTAAGGGACTTTGGTTGTAAGAGACTTTGGTTGTAAGGGACTTTGGTTATATAAGGAACTTTGGTTGTAAGGGACTTTGGTTGTAAGGGACTTTGGTTATAAGGGACTTTGGTTGTAAGGGACTTTGATTGTAAGGGACTTCAAATTAAATTTCAATTAGGCCGATGCAAATGTAAATACTTTTGTGGAAGACAAACTACGGAAATGATAATATTTATATCATTATTTTTGATTAAAATTGTTCATTTATTTGTGAGAATCATTTTGATTTGTCATTATGATGTTCATCAATGTTGTCATAGCTAAAGGTGAAAAAATTGAATAATTCTAGGGAATGGGAATATTTCCCTTATTATTTTTGTTTTATTTTATTTAGGGATACAAATTAGGGAAACTTAAGCTTTTTTTCCATTGGTCCATTTCTTGAAATTCTTCATTATCATGCTCATAAACATTGAATATGACGAAATATAATGCGTGTGCATGTATCACTGGTTCATGTAATACTTATGTAGTAAGCATACTGCATACATGTTTACTTTTATGATTTAGCGACCAATTACGATTTTGAAATGTCTTTTGCGATTCTCCGTCGAGACCCGTCAATACAACAATTGTTAGAGACCCGTCAATACAAAAATTGTAAGAGACCCGTCAATACAACAATTGTAAGAGACCCGGTTAAAAATAGTTTCCTCCTCGCTACTTGTTGGACCAGCGACAAGAGCCGTAAAGTAATGTTTCCATATGATTCATCACTAGCAGTGTTATTTTATAGAGGTATGGTTCTATTTTAAAGCGTTTACCCATTTTATGCTCTCTCTCTCTCTCCATCTCTCTCTCTTGGACATGGTTTGCAAAAGAGAAATCGCTAAAGAAAGTATGGAAGAAATCGCAGGATCGATCAAGATTCTACAACGGCTGGCAGGAGGTGCAAGCGAATCAGCTGGGACACTCATGTCTCATGAGTGAGACTTTCAAAGATTTATTAGACGCCCAACTATGGTGCGTAATAGACAAACTAATAACAAAAGAAGACCTAATGGGGTTGCTATATAGAAAATACACTTTTTGTATCACCCCCGACGAATCTGGGATGAAAAACCCTGCTACCCGTCCCCATGATGAGGAGTTGAATTATGTTATCAATGGCTTTTTGAGGAGCCGGATCTCTTCCAATTAGATTGTATGACGCCTCTTTGTTCTTGATGCTGTTGTTGTATGATGCTGTTGTTGTATGATGCTGTTGTTGTATGATGTTGTTGTTGTATGATGCTGTTGTTGTATGATGCTGTTGTTGTATGATGTTGTTGTTGTATGATGCTGTTGTTGTATGATGCTGTTGTTGTATGATGCTGTTGTTGTATGATGCTGTTGTTGTATGATGCTGTTGTTGTATGATGCTGTTGCATACAAAGTTTTAGAATTAATTAAGAAAACTGCCCACCAAATAACCATTATACACTGTGGACCACTCATTAAAAAAGAAACACGCCGAGAGACGTACTCGTATTCAAAATGTTGAGAACCCCTCAAAATAAATGTATAACCCAACAAGACCACTAATTAGGAGCCAGAATGACCAGCATTTTAATTATACAAGAAGAAGATTAAAAATACAAACTACCAGACAATTAATTAACTTATTAAACATTAAACACAACATTTTTGAGAACCACTCTATATAGATTAAAATTATCACTATGTTAAATCATTTAATTATACAACAAGAATACTCAAATTCAGTTAGCACACAACAAGACCTCTAATTAAAACATCATACTACAAGAACACTAATTTAAATTTCAAACTACAAGAACACTAATTAAAAATCAATTAAACTATTAAAAACCATCGTACAACAAGACAAGCATTAAAAAACCTGTCACACAAAGAAGGGAGATTATTATTTAGTAGCAAATTTAAAATTAATTAGGCGATTATCTCCCATAATTAACGCCCATGCTCTCTCTGCGTCGCCAAAAACCCGCCATTTCGCATTTATATTTTCTTTGCACCACCAAAACTCGCTTCGAAAACTACATACTATACTACTAATATGCTGTCATCGACAAATCTATGTGGTAAGTTTCAGCTCCAGGTTGATGGGAAATAAGTCAGATAGCCATCCAAAGATTTTGCCAGTCCAACCTCGGTCAGCCAGCCAGCCACCAAGAAAAGCGAAGTTAATATAAAGGATTTAAAACACATATCTTTTCAAAAATGTAATTACATTTTCTATTTTTTTTAATTAATTAATTAATTATTTTTTTTAAAAAAGCTATTTTTTAAAATTGTACTAAAATGCATAAGATAAATGTCACCGAATTTGATAGAATTTAACCATCCTTTTTTTAAAAAAATTACAGTTTGAGATAAGGAAGGAAGGATACAAAAAATATTGTGTCCCGTATTGTAAACCCACTCCCACCTCCCCACAACAATGAGAAACCCTTTATTTTCTTTGCATGGGAACCAAAAATACTGTTCCTGAAAGTGCCACCACTCCTTTGCTGCCACCACTCCCCGGCTGCCACCACTCTCCTGCTGCCACCACTCCCCTGCTGCCTCCCCTCCCCTGCTTCCACCACTCCCCTGCTGCCACTCGTTAGTGAGTGATTAAAATTATAAACACTCTTATAAAAACATGAGATTTGTCTACCTTGTTTTTAGATACCAAGGAAGTCCACGGAAAGGGGGGGGGGGGGGGAGTAGTAGGCACTATACGAGAGTTGCCACCCTTTAAACTTTTGACTATCATAATGGGCCGTTAGGACAGCTCATTTTGAAAGCTTGTTTAACAGCTCGTGGGTGAATTTTTTTTTTTAACTTTTAGAGCGTTCCACAATGGAATATTTTTAGCTATTCAAAATAATTTCTCTCTAATTTTTTTTTTCCATAACACAACATTGGGAACCTTAACCTCACAACATTGGGAACCTTAACCTCACAACTTTGGGAACCTTAACCTCACAACATTGGGAACCTTAACATCACAACATTGGGAACATTAACCTCACAACATTGGGAACATTAACATCACAACATTGGGAACCTTAACATCACAACATTGGGAACCTTAACCTCACAACATTGGGAACATTAATCTCACAACATTGGTAACATTAACATCACAACATTGGGAACCTTAACATCACAACATTGGGAACCTTAACCTCACAACACTGGGAACCTTAACATCACAATATTGGGAACATTAACATCACAACATTGGGAACATTAACAACAACAGCAACAGCAGCAACAACTGCAGCAACAACAACAGCAGCAAGAACAGCAACAACAGTAACAGCAACAACAGTAACAACAGCAAAGAACAGCAACAACAGCAATAACAGCAACAACAACAGCAACAGCAGCAAGAACAGCAACAGCAACAACAACAGCAACAACAGCCTACGCAAATATCTGACATCTGGGTGCGAGTGAAACATTGAAAATGATGAAAATAATTAGTTGTAGCCATTTTAAAAATAAATCCGTAGATTGGTTCTTTATGTTCACCACTGCACAAAATCGTGACAAGATAGATATTGTGACACGCATCCCAGTCCGCCCCTGGTGCGGAGTAAACAGAGCGGGGGGAAAAAGCCACATTGACGACATGTTTCAATTTGAATGTAAGAACGTTTTAAAAACAATAAAAACAAAACCCGAAATCATCCACAAGTGCTGAGTCAATGATATTTCCAGCTGCGGCCCGCGGGTTAGATCCGGCCCGTATGGGGGTACTTAACCCGGCCCGCCCGACTGGCCGTCGTTAGGTTACCCGTGCACCAGTGACAAATATAGAACCGGACATTGAAGAGCTATTTAGCCAAAAGCATGCCAATTATAAATAGTGTATTGTATTTTCCTTTTTTCCCCCCACTAAAATTAAGATATGTGCATTGTGCATAGGAATTTCGATAATATTTTTTTCAACCTATCTTTCAGCCCCCAGAATTGAAGAGCTATTTAGCCAAAAGCATGCCCATTATAAATAGTGTATTGTATTTTCCTTTTTTTTCCCCACTAAAATTAAGATTGTGCATAGGAATTTCGATAATATTTTTTTCAACCTATCTTTCGGCCCCCAGAATCGACGACGGGACAGTGCATCCATCCCCTCACTGTTGTATGTCTGACTGTGAACTGCCCCCCACCCCCACCCCAAATCCCATGTGTCTGAGGGACAATGAATCAGCCCTTGATTAAAATGTTTGAGGACTCCTTATTTATTCAGTCTTTAAAATTCAAATCGAATCCATCTTTGACCGCTGCTCTTACTCTAGTCAGAGACATCAATACCACCATTTAAGCACGATATGATCAGAGCAATGAACACCACTATTTAAGCACGATATAATCATACACTTGTTCATACCCCAGGTCTCTACAGATTATTACAGATCATACCGTCTCGTGGTCAGAACATTGAACTCAGAATTATGAGGATTTTATTTTAGCACCTGGACCTCTTCATCGCGTCTTGGTGGCCATTACGTCATTAATTACTGTCACCACTCATTCTGTCCTGTTATGTACCTCGTAACATACTTGCTATTACTTGTTACAGGTCGAACAGTTTAACATACTTGCTATTACTTGTTACAGGTCTAAAAGTTTAACATACTTGCTATTACTTGTTACAGGTCTAAAAGTTTAACATACTTGCTATTACTTGTTACAGGTCGAACAGTTTAACATACTTGCTATTACTTGTTACAGGTCTAAAAGTTTAACATACTTGCTATTACTTGTTACAGGTCTAAAAGTTTAACATACTTGCTATTACTTGTTACAGGTCTAACAGTTTAACATACTTGCTATTACTTGTTACAGGTCTAAAAGTTTAACATACTTGCTATTACTTGTTACAGGTCTAACAGTTTAACATACTTGCTATTACTTGTTACAGGTCTAACAGTTTAACATACTTGCTATTACTTGTTACAGGTCTAACAGTTTAACATACTTGCTATTACTTGTTACAGGTCTAACAGTTTAACATACTTGCTATTACTTGTTACAGGTCTAACAGTTTAACATACTTGCTATTACTTGTTACAGGTCTAACAGTTTAACATACTTGCTATTACTTGTTACAGGTCTAACAGTTTAACATACTTGCTATTACTTGTTACAGGTCTAACAGTTTAACATACTTGCTATTACTTGTTACAGGTCTAACAGTTTAACATACTTGCTATTACTTGTTACAGGTCTAACAGTTTAACATACTTGCTATTACTTGTTACAGGTCTAACAGTTTAACATACTTGCTATTACTTGTTACAGGTCTAACAGTTTAACATACTTGCTATTACTTGTTACAGGTCTAACAGTTTAACATACTTGCTATTACTTGTTACAGGTCTAAAAGTTTAACATACTTGCTATTACTTGTTACAGGTCTAACAGTTTAACATACTTGCTATTACTTGTTACAGGTCTAAAAGTTTAACATACTTGCTATTACTTGTTACAGGTCTAACAGTTTAACATACTTGCTATTACTTGTTACAGGTCTAAAAGTTTAACATACTTGCTATTACTTGTTACAGGTCTAACAGTTTAACATACTTGCTATTACTTGTTACAGGTCTAAAAGTTTAACATACTTGCTATTACTTGTTACAGGTCTAACAGTTTAACATACTTGCTATTACTTGTTACAGGTCTAACAGTTTAACATACTTGCTATTACTTGTTACAGGTCTAACAGTTTAACATACTTGCTATTACTTGTTACAGGTCTAAAAGTTTAACATACTTGCTATTACTTGTTACAGGTCTAACAGTTTAACATACTTGCTATTACTTGTTACAGGTCTAAAAGTTTAACATACTTGCTATTACTTGTTACAGGTCTAACAGTTTAACATACTTGCTATTACTTGTTACAGGTCTAAAAGTTTAACATACTTGCTATTACTTGTTACAGGTCTAACAGTTTAACATACTTGCTATTACTTGTTACAGGTCTAACAGTTTAACATACTTGCTATTACTTGTTACAGGTCTAACAGTTTAACATACTTGCTATTACTTGTTACAGGTCTAACAGTTTAACATACTTGCTATTACTTGTTACAGGTCTAACAGTTTATTTTAAAAAAATGAAGAGCAAAACCCCGAGATCCTTGTGTAAATTTATGACCTGATAAGGCGGCGGTCGTGTTTGCTTTGACAATGGCTGGAGGAGCGGGGAGGAGGAATGCACTGCACCGGGGGATTCATTGAAACGAAGTGGGGCGCATAGCATTTCCATTTTACGGCAAATTTGTTTTAATTTTTCACGAGCTGCCCCCCCCCCCCCCCCCCCCGCTGAAAGAACCACCAGATAATAGGGGGCGGGGCCAGAAGGAGTTTTATGATTTAATGATGAAGTCAGGAGTCTCTTAGTCCCAGGTCGATTCATGCACTGTGTCTGAACCATCAAAGGCCGAAGGCGGGGTTGGGGGGGGGGGGGGGGAAGGGCTCCGCGAGTATACACGCACACGCGCAGTGCCCGCCAGACCTCGGCACCAGTATCTGCCCCTGCCCCCACCTCCTCTTCCACGCCGCCGACGATGCCCACGGAGCGGGCAGGCTTTGTAGCAAAGAGCGCGATGTTTTCTGCGGAAAACCGATAGCCGTTTTAGCTCGTAAGCAAAGGGGGGAACCCGAGTGAATGACATCTCTCGTCCACTGCATCGCATGGCTGGGCGATACAAGCGTGTGAAAAAACTCTCAGAGCCATGTCGCTTATTGATTGTGTGATGCCTGTGATGGATAGGATAAACGACTCGTCTGTGATTCTCTACTAAGTTTGAAATCGTTTTTTAGTTTGTTTTCTTAATGTTCGTTAATTTTATTTCTGTGTTCAAAGAGAGGCACCGTTCCCAACAACGAAAATAGGCGAGGCGACGGATTTACTCTCTCGCCATCGCCTCGGCAGAAGAGGAGAAAGGAGACAAGGAGGGATACACACACACAAAATCTCACACCTGCCTGTGTCTTGTCGTTTTGTTTACTGAGGAACGCACTGCCCGGAAGTAGTTTGAAACTGCTGTGATATCAATCATGGCGAGTGGCCATGACTGGTTAGTGCAGTCGGCTAGTTTCTTTTGGATATTTACCTTATTATTGAGTGAGTCGCTCAGTAAGAAAACACAAATATGTAAGTAGACAAATAATATTTTTAAATGTCTCCATTTTAAATTATTTTTGTATAGCCCATACACATGTATGAACTCAGTGGCATGCCGACGATCTTGTATTGTTTCAGTTAACAACTGTTATTTCTTTTTATTTTATTATACAAATTACAAATAACATTGTAGTTTAAATTAGGCTGCGACTATTCGCACCCGGGTACCACAAGTGAGGGGTTGGGATTAAAAAACTTTAAAAAATATTATTGTTGGGTTTGTAAAACAAAATTTGGTATCAAATGAAAGATAATTGAATGGACTATACGTTTGTAAACTTACTTCTTCAGTTTAACTAAATTAAACTACCACTCACTAGATACCTACCACTCACTAGATACCTACCACTCACTAGACACCTACCACTCATTAGACACCTACCAATCACTAGACACCTACCACTCACTAGACACCTACCACTCACTAGACACCTACCACTCACGAGACACCTACCACTCACTAGATACCTACCACTCATCAAACATCTACCACTCATCAAACATCTACCACTCATCAAACATCTACCACTCATCAAACATCTACCCGCTATGGTTATTAATTTAACGAAACATCAATCTTGCATTTAAAATTTAAATTTTACTTTAAAAAAATCATAATAATATAACTACGGTAGAAATAAAACATGTGTAGTTGTCCATCTTGTGTTCCCCAAGTTATCCTTCAGTTAAAGCCCTCTCGTTTCCTCGGAATCGTACACACAACAAAAATCTGTTAACTGGCTGCTTCTCGTTTTTCCCCAAGGAGGACAAAATTGCCCGTGACATACCGAGGCGATAGCGAGGATAACTTTGACGTATCTTCCTACTGTTTTATGGCTCTTGTTTCCTACACTCGCCCTGTGTTGATTACAAACAAAAGCGTTTGTTATGGTGTTTTCTTTTTTGTTTTTTTCCCGTTCTTTCTTGAACTATTCCAATGAACACATTGAAACGCACCGCCCCCCCCCACACCTTTTTTTTTTGTTTCCCTTTTCGGATCTCACCATTACAGAACCGGGTTATTGTGCCTCTCACTGGGATCAAATTACTTGTAACAATTTCAATATAAACATGTTTGGTTCAGACTTTATGACAGAGATTTGTTTTATTCTATTATTATTATTATTTTAGATATTTAAAAAAAAAAAATTTTTGGAAAAGGGATGTGTGGGGGGTGGGGTGGGAGGGGGAAATGTTAAATTAATTAAAATCCCAGGCAAATGGAATACTATATCAATATATTCTGTTTCGATTCCACATTATTGCACCACATTTTTCAAATTTTCTGTTGACTAATATCCAACAGTAAGTTTGGGCATTCTTGTGGTTAATTTAAATTGTTAAACAAAAAATAGATAATTTTTTTTAATCCCTTAGTCAATTCGGTTTGAGAGTAATTTATTTATTTCAGTTTTATGTTAACAAAGTTTTTTTAGTTGAAACGTTGAAATTCGTTGATGTGGTGAATGTCAAATTGAACTAAGTCAAGATGATACATAATAATTGACACGTATTAGTAGTATTTTATTAATCTAATGTTGACAGAACATGCACCGCACTTTTTAAGAATCCCTATTAGTGCTACGCCCCATCCCACCAGGGTACGCCCATGAACTATAGTACTATTCTGATCCCCCGCCCCCCACACACCCACACTTTTATGGCAAAGATTTATAACACCATATTTAAATTGAGACTATTTCAATTTCGTAAAACAAAAGAAAATATTACGCACTTATTTTTACGATCTCATTTAGCGCAGTTATCATTTGATTTTGCGTGCTACTGATCTCACCATTACAGAATATTTGGCTAATACCTAGACAGTTATATGCATTGATGACAGTTATATGTATTGATGACAGTTATATGTATTGATGACAGTTATATGTATTGATGACAGTTATATGTATTGATGACAGTTATATGTATTGATGACAGTTATATGTATTGATGACAGTTATATGTATTGATGACAGTTATATTTATTGATGATACATTGAAGGGAATAAGAAGAGACCAACACAACCATTAACTTTTGGCACCCAAGTCCATAACATGCACATTGCACATACAATAATAATGATACTGATAATGAAAGGAAGCTAGAAGTAATCTTTGTATGCATCAGCTTCGGTTTTTACCAACAAAAACTGAGAAATTTTGTATGAAAATAGAAAAAGGGAAATAAACAAAATCCACCAAATAACAATAATACTCTTGCGGCCAACATAACCTGACATTGTTGGTTACTGTGGGACGTATGGTATAATGTCATATGTTGAATCTTATGTGTATCTAAAGCATGATGATAACTAACATTCTAAAGCATGATGATAACTAACATTCTAAAGCATGATGATAACTAACATTCTAAAGCATGATGATAACTAACATTCTAAAGCATGATGATAACTAACATTCTAAAGCATGATGATAACTAACATTCTAAAGCATGACGATAACTAACATTCTAAAGCATGATGATAACTAACATTCTAAAGCATGATGATAACTAACATTCTAAAGCATGATGATAACTAACATTCTAAAGCATGATGATAACTAACATTCTAAAGCATGACGATAACTAACATTCTAAAGCATGATGATAACTAACATTCTAAAGCATGATGATAACTAACATTCTAAAGCATGACGATAACTAACATTCTAAAGCATGATGATAACTAACATTCTAAAGCATGATGATAACTAACATTCTAAAGCATGACGATAACTAACATTCTAAAGCATGATGATAACTAACAGTCGGCCCTTAATTTAATATACTAATATGATCAATAGAAGGAAAAAGAAGTAGCCACCGCCAACAAAATGACTGAATGGACACAAAGACCAGAAATAATTATTACCTAGAAATTTGGCTTAAAATAGACTCAGTAAATAAACAAAAGCCACCAAATAGCCAGTAAACAAATGCCACCAACAAGCCAGTAAACAAATGCCACTAACTAGACAGTAAACAAATGCCACTAACTAGACAGTAAACAAATGCCACTAACTTAACTAACTAGTCAGTAAACAACTGCCACTAACTAGCCAGTAAACAACTGCCACTAACTAGCCAGTAAACAAATGCCACTAACTAGCCAGTAAACAACTGCCACTAACTAGCCAGTAAACAACTGCCACTAACTAGCCAGTAAACAACTGCCACTAACTAGCCAGTAAACAAATGCCACTAACTAGCCAGTAAACAACTGCCACAAACTAGCCAGTAAACAACTGCCACTAACTAGCCAGTAAACAACTGCCACTAACTAGCCAGTAAACAACTGCCACTAACTAGCCAGTAAACAACTGCCACTAACTAGCCAGTAAACAACTGCCACTAACTAGCCAGTAAACAAATGCCACTAACTAGACAGTAAACAAATGCCACAAACTAGCCAGTAAACAACTGCCACTAACTAGCCAGTAAACAACTGCCACTAACTAGCCAGTAAACAAATGCCACTAACTAGCCAGTAAACAAATGCCACAAACTAGCCAGTAAACAACTGCCACTAACTAGCCAGTAAACAACTGCCACTAACTAGCCAGTAAACAAATGCCACTAACTAGCCAGTAAACAAATGCCACTAACTAGCCAGTAAACAAATGCCACCAACAAGCCAGTAAACAACTGCCAATAACTAGACAGTAAACAAATGCCACTAACTAGCCAGTAAACAAATGCCACTAACTAGCCAGTAAACAACTGCCACTAACTAGCCAGTAAACAACTGCCACTAACTAGCCAGTAAACAACTGCCACTAACTAGCCAGTAAACAACTGCCACTAACTAGCCAGTAAACAACTGCCACTAACTAGCCAGTAAACAACTGCCACTAACTAGCCAGTAAACAAATGCCACTAACTAGACAGTAAACAAATGCCACAAACTAGCCAGTAAACAACTGCCACTAACTAGCCAGTAAACAACTGCCACTAACTAGCCAGTAAACAAATGCCACCAACAAGACAGTAAACAACTGCCAATAACTAGACAGTAAACAAATGCCACTAACTAGCCAGTAAACAAATGCCACTAACTAGCCAGTAAACAACTGCCACTAACTAGCCAGTAAACAAATGCCACTAACTAGCCAGTAAACAACTGCCACTAACTAGCCAGTAAAAAACTGCCACTAACTAGCCAGTAAACAAATGCCACCAACAAGCCAGTAAACAAATGCCACTAACTAGCCAGTAAACAACTGCCACCAACTAGCCAGTAAACAAATGCCACCAACTAGCCAGTAAACAAATTTCCCCCTCACTGGGAAGTGTGACAGTCCTATTTTAATGTATTGAATAATCTAGAAATATTATTTTGATTTTGAAGACTAATAAAGAAGATATTATGTACTCAGTTTATGTGGTATAATTCAACGAAGCGTGACTTCTAAATTATTGTGTTCCTACTCCGTTTAATGATCACAGATCAGTGACAAGGCGAGGGCTCTACGGGTTTAAGTTTTAAATACTGTCCTTATCATACATTATAATCATGCATGTACTCACTCACCCACAAACCTCGATCATGGAAGCCTATATCTCTGCACCTGAAATGGTCATAAGACCGCCTTTAAATAAACATCCTTGTCGAGTAAACCATTAATTGCACGTTCTCAGCTTGTCTAAGGCAGTGACCCAATGCTACTGGTTCGATCCACCGATTAATTTTCAATTTTAATCAAAATAGAAGACACATATAATCGAGGAAAAATGGTTATGTCAAAGACATCCTATTAGTTAATTATTAACATCTGTTCGAAGTTAGCTGTCTCAATAACCCAATTTATTTTAGGAAATGGTTGCTGTCTCAATAACCCAATTTATTTTAGGAAATGGTTGCTGTCTCAATAACCGAAGTATTTTTTTGTTTGTTTAGCCTTGATTGTGATTAACGTGGGTTTGGAGGTGTTTGGTGGCCCTTACAAACAACATTGATATAATGTTGTACATAAATTATTTATAAACACCCAAAGTGCCACCCGGGGTGGTCTCCCCCATCTACGGTCTCCCCCATCTAGAGTTTCTCCCATCTACGGTCTCCCCCATCTAGGTCATGTGAAAACAATTCTATTTTACGATGACATTTCTGCACGATGCATAAATACGACTACGAACAAACGGTATCAAGACTCTCACACTGAATACGACAGACCCCATGAAGACAATATGAAGAAAGTTTGAATGCTGTAAGCATGTGTCAGCATACGTTCGAGACCGCTATCACTTTGCGAGCAAAATAATAATCAAGGTGTCTGAGACTTGAAACCTCTGATGAAAATATGCATGTATTACACGATATGACGTAACACGACACGCAACAGAAGCAACTGAGAGGCAGCATGTGTGTTTGAGCGTGTGCTCATGCAACTTGTATTCGTGCAAGACTTCATCTTCATTGTGCTCATACAACTTGTATTCGTGCAAGACTTCATCTTCATTGTGCTCATACAACTTGTATTCGTGCAAGACTTCATCTTCATTGTGCTCATACAACTTGTATTCGTGCAAGACTTCATCTTCATTGTGCTCATACAACTTGTATTCGTGCAAGACTTCATCTTCATTGTGCTCATACAACTTGTATTCGTGCAAGACTTCATCTTCATCCGAGGAGTAGATCAACAAACGGGTTAATGAAATAATTCTCACTGAGGGACGTGGTCGAGTGTAAAGCCACGAAACAGGCAGAATGTTCTGGAGAAATCCTGTCTCACTTCCCCAGCTTTACAGTTTTTTTATGCGGAAATTTTAGACCCTCTTCCCCCAACACTCCCCACGCCACAACACCACACCACCCCACCCATCCACTCCCCACTGCGCCACCCCACGCCACCACTCCCTGGGCCACCACCTCACGTTAACATCCTACGCCACCGTCCCACCAAACCACGCCATCAACCCACCCCCACACCACCACTCCCCACGCCACCACTCCCCACGCCACTACTCGCGCCACCAGTCCCTACACCACCACCCCACGCCACTAGTCCCCATGCCACCACCCCATGCCACCGCCCCACGCTATCAGCCCCCACGCTATCAGCCCCCACGCTAGCAGCCCTCACGTGTCTGAAAGTCATAACACCTCGACTCCGGTTCTAATCCTACTCTATATTCTATATACTCAGGGCCATGCGAAGGCGGAGACGGCAGGGCCAATCACCCCTGGCACCAACATCAAGGTTCCCTAGATGCGTGAGGCCCACATAGAGGCGTGAAGCCCCTAGAGGCGTGAGGCCCACATAGAGGCGTGAAGCCCCTAGAGGCGTGAGGCCCACATAGAGGCGTGAAGCGCCTAGATGCGTGAGGCCCACATAGAGGCGTGAGGCACCTAGAGGCGGGTGACCCAGTGTGCCAATGCCTTAAGGCGGCACTGATAGCAACGTTGTAACTTTGACTCTGAACTTCCCACGACTCAGAAGCCGTCCATTTTCTAATGATGACGGTCAAACTTGGGTGGATAGATATATTTTACTATGTTAGACACAGTACTTAACACTGCAGTAAACGGTTTTACCCTTCGCACGTGTACCAATACATTTACTAATTACCAAACAACTCCCCGTCACCTCACAACTACGTTTTCTACCTTACAACAATTGTAATGTCTACGATACAATTCTAATGTCTATAATACATTTCTAATGTCTTCGATACAATTCTAATGTCTACGATACAATTCTACTGATGTGACAAGTTCAAGAACTCTTTTTATGGGAAAATTTCCAGAACTGTATTGATGTGACGCTTTCAAGATCTTTATTGATGTGACACTTTCAAGACATTTATTGATGTGACATTTTCAAGAAGTTGATTAATAAACCAACAAATCGATACATTAAAGGACATCCATTTGATTCAATCAAAGGTCAGCGAAATGGGATACAATAAATCAATACAATCGATGTTCATTCTAGAACACCTACTCTCAATAAATTTAGCATCCCCCTCACACACACAGATACACACACACACACCTTGAAACAAACACATCGTCATCCATATCGACACACACACACACCCCAACACATACCATTCCCGTTTAAACAAAGCAAACGAACGTCTTCTTACTGCCATTCAACAAACACCTTTTAGAAGTTCACCAGCGTCTTTTCAATGACCACCACTGTGGCGTGACCAATGAATGCAGGGATTCTAAATAAGTATCAACGTTCCGCTACTGTAAACAGATTGATTCTTAGAAAGCAAAGCTAGCAACTAAAGTCTTTCCTTGACCACGAATAGAATTCACTTCTAATGTTTCCAGGTTTTTCTTGTTGTTTTTGCATTCCCTTAATCTGCCTGACCTCCAGGGTCCATTCACCCCCCCCCCCCCAACACTTAAAGCCAATATATCCGTCTGATCATTTTATTACTAGCATGTCACTGTCACAATTACTCCCAAGTCAGTCGCCATGTCACTTGTCACCATAACTCACACGTCAGTCGCCATGTCAAGTGTCACCATTACTCCCAAGTCAGTCGCCATTCACATGTCACCATTACTCCTAAGTCAGTCGCCATGTCACATGTCACCCTTACTCCCAAAATAGTCGCCATGTCATATGTCAACTGTCACCATTACTCTTAAGTCAGTCGGAAATATGTTCATCCCGCATTCTTACAAAAAAACTTTTGACCGTTTCCTTCCCTTTATCTGCACCACCTGCTCTAACTTGCATTCCTTCCCTTACCCCGTAACCCTTCCCCGAACCTGCAACCCTTCCCTAACCTTCATCCCTTCCCTTACCCTGCAACCCTTCCCCTAACCTGCAACCCGTCCCTAACTTTCAGCCCTTACCCTAACCTCCAACCCTTACCCTAACCTCCAACCATTCCCCTAACCTCCAACCCTTCCGCTAACCTCTAACCCTTACCTTCACCTGCAACCCCTCCCCTAACCTGCAACCCTTACCCTCACCTCCAACCCTTCCCCTAACCTCCAACCCTTACCCTAACCTCCAACCCTTCCCCTAACCTCCAACCCTTCCGCTAACCTCTAACCCTTACCCTCACCTGCAACCCCTCCCCTAACCTGCAACCCTTACCCTCACCTCCAACCCTTACCCTAACCTGCATCCCCCTATCCTAACCCGCATCGTGTTATTTTTTAAGTTCATTTCAAACGATTCCGTTACATAACAATTTCAAAGCTAACCAAAAAAAAATGAAATTAATGACAAAACAGCCTGGGGATGGGGAAAAACAGTGAAATCTCTGACAAAATCAATACAGATGGGGTGGGGGGGAGAGGGGGGAACACTAGCTCTCTGGGCACGAGATCAAAGCGAGCAGAGAATGATGACGTGTATTGGAGTTAAAGACTTGTCACAAAGTTCAAACTTTGATATGTGACTGTCACGAGTGCAGCCGTACAATGCGTTAGAGTTCATTAGATAACTGGATTCAATTGATATTAACGTAATATGGGGATTGCGGGGGGGGGGGGGGGGGGGGGGGGAGGGGTATTTTTGTCGAGCCATCCAGTAACTTTCGTCTTTTGTAAAAAAAAAATTTTTAATGGATAAATCTTCCGTACGTCAATTTAAACTAAATATTGTTGGACCTGCAGGGTCAAAGAAAAAATGGAAAATACGCAAAGTTCAGGGAGAAGCTTGTCACGGTTAAGGGAGTGGGGGCTGTGGAGTACGCCTTATGAAAGTTACAACAAGATGACTGTTTTGTAATATGGCAAACAAGTTTTTTGCGGACGAAAATATTTGTTACGGACACATTTTTTTTTCAAACAAACTTACTTTTTGAAAAAATCCAAATATCCGTAACACTTTTTTTAATAGGACCATGAGTCTTGATACTATTTGACAACATTATTTAAAGCATTCTCACCAGTGTTACATGACTTATGATTCTGATCATACCAGTTAAACCAAGTTATTTCAAGAGATACCATAATGTTCTTATTAACGACTTTTACGGGCGAGTCATTTTAGGTCAAATTTCTGGTCAAAGGTTGGCAAAGCGTTATGATATCTTTCATCACTTTATTTGGAATGTTATCGAGTGGAAAAAACAGAAACAATTTCAGTTTATTTTATACTAATCTACACGAACCGACCCCTTTAATTTGGTACATTCTTCATATCATTTAAGTACAGTGTTTTATTCTTAGGCTTAAATCTTCCCTTTAAGTACCAACGGCACCAATGGAAAGACTTATCTCTCTGTTTCTGCCGTCTCTCACCCCTCGCCGCTGCCTCCCAACATGAGATTTGATACAGCTGCCGCTGGCCAGGCCAAATGTACACGAGACGGGGGCCCCAGCTGATGTTCACACTAGCAAACATGACCCGTTACTGTCAGGCTCCCCGAGTGTGGATGAAACTCTATCTTATCCGGTACCCCTGAGGGCAGAGGTTCTCATCTCACCCGTAATCCTGTACTAAATACCCCTTGAGCCATTTTCATTTAACACGATTGTCATCTCTGATATGTAAATAATGTAACCTGTTTGCTCCCCCCTCCACAAGGATCAGAAATTCTCTCTCACTGGGCTGTTTCGTCTTCCGTTTCATTGCTAGGGTACCAGAATTACTTTTTGAGAGCCCCCGCGCCGATGCGACCGGAACTGAAAAGAACCAGAAAATGCGTGGTCTTTCTTTCTCACATCTCTTCCGTCTTTGGTTGATCTTGATAGACCTTTGGTATTTTCTAGTTACGCAGTGAACTAGTTCACGACTGCAGCTTACTCTAAGGGGACGTAGCTATACTATATATGTCGTATGATGCTGCAACATGACAGGCTTCTTACTGTTTCATAAACTCAACCATCTCCATTTATCTGGATCTACCTAGGGATCTGCAGTATGTCGTCTGTAGTATGAAATGTACAAGGATTTTACGTAAGATTGTCTTAGATGGTAGCTTTTGTGCTACACCAGTAAGATGTTGATACACTAGTAAGAGAGTAGCCGTGTGCTAACACTATTGAAAGTGTAGCCGTGCGATACACTAGATAAAGAGTAGCAATTAGCTACTGAGTCATAGCATACGCGACGACATACTACCTAAGACAGCGAGTAGCTATGTGCTACACTAGATAGCGAGTAGCCATGTTCTAATGTAGACAGCGAGTAAACATGTGCTACTCTATATAGCAAGTAGCCATGGGCTTCACTAGACAGCGAGTAACCTTATGCTAGATCAGGGCCGCCAACTCAACTCAAGAAAATAATTAATGACTTAAAAAAAAAATCTTCCAGTGTTTTCAAGGACAAACACGTCTACGTACAACACTTTAAACTATAAACTCTTTAAACCCGTAGAGCTAAATACAATTAAACTACCCATGGCTTATGACGCAAAAATCGTATCATATATTATGTAACAATAGTTTGTGTGCAAGTCACAAGAGTGTGGCATCCTAAGCTTGATACCTGCAGCCAGCAAGAGAAATCTTTATTTTTTTTATTTTTTTTGACGAGCATCCTTAAGTTCTTACACGGACATGTTAATTTGGTTGACATTTTGTAATTTATGTTAACAACCATGTTCTTAACCAGGTTAAACTTTGGCATTAATACGTCATTTCAAAGAGCTATCTTTAGCTGTTTTTTGACAGCTTAACTAGTGATGACCACACGGAAAATAGCATGAGCCATTACATAAAATCAGTGTTCCAGTTGATTATTTCAATGTTTCCTTACCTGGACGACTGTGTGTGTGTGACTTTGAAGAGTATTGTGGAACGGGGGCTGGGACACATTAAGACTGGAAATGTATTTGCGCTTCAATGGGATGAGGATCGGTAGGAAAGGTTTACTTATAGTTCAATGGGATGAGGATCGGTAGGTAAGGTTTACTTATAGTTCAATGGGATGAGGATCGGTGGGAAAGGTTTACCTATAGTTCAATGGGATGAGGCTCGGTGGGAAAGGTTTACTTACAGTTCAATGGGATGAGGATCGGTAGGAAAGGTTTACTTACAGTTCAATGGGATGAGGATCGGTAGGCAAGGTTTACTTATAGTTCAATGGGATGAGGATCGGTAGGCAAGGTTTACTTATAGTTCAATGGGATGAGGATCGGTAGGCAAGGTTTACTTATAGTTCAATGGGATGAGGATCGGTGGGCAAGGTTTACTTATAGTTCAATGAGATGAGGATCGGTGGGCAAGGTTTACTTATAGTTCAATGAGATGAGGATCGGTGGGCAAGGTTTACTTATAGTTCAATGGGATGAGGATCGGTAGGTAAGGTTTACTTATAGTTCAATGGGATGAGGATCGGTGGGCAAGATTTACCTATAGTTCAATGGGATGAGGCTCGGTGGGAAAGGTTTACTTACAGTTCAATGGGATGAGGATCGGTAGGCAAGGTTTACTTATAGTTCAATGGGATGAGGATCGGTGGGAAATGTTTACTTATAGTTCAATGGGATGAGGATCGGTGGGCAAGGTTTACTTATAGTTCAATGGGATGAGGATCGGTAGGCAAGGTTTACTTATAGTTCAATGGGATGAGGATCGGTAGGCAAGGTTTACTTATAGTTCAATGGGATGAGGATCGGTAGGCAAGGTTTACTTATAGTTCAATGTGATCAGGTTCGGTAGGCAAGGTTTACTTATAGTTCAATGAGATGAGGATCGGTGGGCAAGGTTTACTTATAGTTCAATGAGATGAGGATCGGTGGGCAAGGTTTACTTATAGTTCAATGGGATGATGCTCGATGGGAAAGGTTTACTTATAGTTCAATGAGATGAGGATCGGTAGGCAAGGTTTACTTATAGTTCAATGAGATGAGGATCGGTGGGAAAGGTTTACTTATAGTTCAATGAGATGAGGATCGGTGGGCAAGGTTTACTTATAGTTCAATGAGATGAGGATCGGTGGGAAAGGTTTACTTATAGTTCAATGAGATGAGGATCGGTGGGCAAGGTTTACTTATAGTTCAATGGGATGAGGATCGGTGGGCAAGGTTTACTTATAGTTCAATGAGATGAGGATCGGTGGGAAAGGTTTACTTATAGTTCAATGAGATGAGGATCGGTGGGCAAGGTTTACTTATAGTTCAATGAGATGAGGATCGGTGGGCAAGGTTTACTTATAGTTCAATGAGATGAGGATCGGTGGGCAAGGTTTACTTATAGTTCAATGGGATGAGGATCGGTGGGCAAGGTTTACTTATAGTTCAATGAGATGAGGATCGGTGGGCAAGGTTTACTTATAGTTCAATGGGATGAGGATCGGTGGGCAAGGTTTACTTATAGAACAAGTGAAAAAAAAACGTTTTCATTTAAAACCTGTATAAAATATAATATCGAGCAATGGGGGGAGATGGGTTTTTTTTTCGGGTGATTTGACAAAACATGCATTGAAGTAACGCATTTTATAATAATCCCAATTAGTGTGACCCCCCCCCCCCCCCCCCCCCGCACATTTTCTTGACGCCCCTGAACTATATTAATATTTTAATCACCCACCCGCTTTTACACAGAAGATTTACTATTTCAGAAAAACAAATGAAAATATTACGCCCCAAACGCCATTGCCATATTTTTAAGACTCTTATTTAGCGCACTTATCGGGAATTTTATTTCGGGAAATCATATTTCCTTCATCTCCCCTTAGAAAAAACCGGCAAAACTGATTTTTGGGGGTTGATTTTGAAATTTTGATAGAATGTGTTGTCATCGGCAACGAGTCTATGTGGCGATTTCAGCTCTATAGGTTGATGGGAAGTGGGTCAATTAACCATACCGGCCGTCCGAGGATTTTACCACACATCCATCCAGAAAGAAATACACGAACAAAATACAATGGATTTTAAAAATAGCGAAGCACTGTTATTTTCTCATTTATTTCAGTACAGATGTACTCATAGTTTTATCCCACTGAATCGTCAGCTCCAATTATTCCATAAACTGAAATACAATCATCCTCACCTCAGCATAGAGATCTTTCAAATAAAATATTTTTTTATCTTTGATGGCACTTTTAACCTATTTATGTGCCCATGGCGTGGATCAAACACAATCTTGGAATCACTGGATTAAGGTAAGAACGATTAAAAGAATATTATTGATCAGTATTAGGATAGTGTTAATTTCTCTAAGTTCAGGTCCATTGATAACCTTGCTGGTAGCGAGGCGTGACTTATCTGGGCTGTTAACGGGTGCCCGGGTACACGCCCGAGGCTAACTTGCAGGGAAATTCCAGGGTACCTGATTTTGAGAAATTCTTTTTACAATCATTAAATACGATACAATTTTCAAAAAGAATTTAAAAAAAAAATTATTTTGACCCTCTACCGCCATTAGCGCCCGCTGTCGCCTCCTACATTCCCACTTGCACGTATTACTACGCCGGGCGGTAACACCTCTGACGGAATGTCACGTACGATGATGGGGCCAGCAACTAAACCATCATACATGAGTCCTAGCAACTAAACCATCATACATGAGTCCTAGCAACTAAACCATCATACATGAGTCCTAGCAACTAAACCATCATACATGAGTCCTAGCAACTAAACCATCATACATGAGTCCTAGCAACTAAACCATCATACATGAGTCCTAGCAACTAAACCATCATACATGAGTCCTAGCAACTAAACCATCATACATGAGTCCTAGCAACTAAACATCATACATGAGTCCTAGCAACTAAACCATCATACATGAGTCCTAGCAACTAAACCATCATACATGAGTCCTAGCAACTAAACCATCATACATGAGTCCTAGCAACTAAACCATCATACATGAGTCCTAGCAACTAAACCATCATACATTAGTCCGCTAATATTTACTGCAAAAATGAAATGTGGTTATTTTAAAAAAATTAATAAATTGTATGCGTCCATCTTTCCCGTTAAAAATTACTTGAGTTCAAAAGTCATTGTGTCTTTCCAAGCTCATAGTAATAGCATACGCGACACAGGCTAGGTTCACTAGACCAGCAGACATGCTAGGTTCACTAGACCAGCAGACATGCTAGGTTCACTAGACCAGCAGACATGCTAGATTCACTAGACCAGCAGACATGCTAGGTTCACTAGACCAGCAGACATGCTAGGTTCACTAGACCAGCAGACATGCTAGGTTCACTAGACCAGCATGTTTAGATGATGAAACAACCGATCCACGTAGAATTTTTATGAAAATAATTTAGAAAGTAAAATTGATGTTCTTTTAAGGACTCCCAATAAAGTTTTCTGCTTCGACGGGTACCCGGGTAATGAGCTACGTATTTTTCCAATTTTTGACTGCCATAATCTCGACCACCAGCAGCACCAACCTCTGGGCGTTTTGTGGTGTGTTTAGTTATTCCGAGTGAGCACCTCTCTTATCTCAGTGGTCACAAGCCAGAGATTGCCAGCTGCCTCGGGCGGAATGCCACATTCACTGGGGCAATAATCACAAATAAGTTGTTTAATAGCGTAATGGTAGACATAGATCAGGGGTTCTCAACCTTTCAGATGTTTTCGGCCAGCTAGTCCGGTTTTGCTCTTAAATGCTTAAATCTCAACTCCGTTTCTCAACAAACACCGCCCCCCCCTCACACACACACACACAAGATCTAAGCTGATAAGTAGACTCTGGACAGATGAAAGTAGTGAGCTGTTAGAGAAGAGGGGAAAGTGCCACAAGAGTATGAGAACCACTGCATTTGTTTTTCTCCACAAAACATTTTAGTCCGATCACAAGTTCAAAGACCCCCTCGTGGTCAAACTCCCCATGGGTCAGCAAAGAGGTTTCTTTGGGAATCAGTGTCCATCAATATGTAATAGTACGAGTTTTGTTGTTGCTTTCGTTAAGCAAATGGGTAAATATGGAACGCCTCGAGCCATATGGCGAGGGCCGGAGACCTTGTGTTTTGCACTCGTGCACGTCTCGACAACTTCACTTGTCAGATTGGCAAATTGCTCTAAAGGTTATCCCCCTATTGCTGGTTCACGTCTTCCGTGACTTGCAAGCGCCAACAGAAATCTAAGACCATCTTTATGCCCACGGTGGGGGTGAGAGTCGAGGTGAGTAGGTGGAACGGTGGAAGGGTTAGAGTGGGGGTACTAGGGCGTGGTCTCAAGGGTTCTCCTGTTTAAGTTTTGTGTTAATTTAGAGCTCTGTATAACCGCACCCAAGTGAGTTTGATCAAATATAATATGCTCCAATGGTCTATAATAGTATTTGAACTCAAATGTGTACTTGCCCTTCTCTGTCACGTCTCTCCTTCTCTGTCCCATCTCTCCTTCTCTGTCCCATATCTCCTTCTCTGTCACGTCTCTCCTTCTCTGTCCCATCTCTCCTTCTCGTTCCTCTCCTTCTCTGCCCCTCTCCTTCTCTGTACCCTCTCTCCTTCTCTACCTCTTCCTTCCTCTAATTCTGTCCACTTTCTTCTCTTCCCTCTCTTTCTATATTCCCTTTCTCTCCTCCTCTCTCCCATCTCCTTCCCCCTATCCTTTTTCCATCTCCTTCTCTCCTCTCCTCTCTCCTTCAAAGCACTCTCCTTCTCTCCCCTCTCCTTCAAAGCACTCTCCCTCACTCCCACCTTTCTTATCTCCTCTCCTTCTGTCATCTCCTTCTCCCCCCTATCCTTTTAAAGTCGCATTCTCTCTCTCCCCTCTCCTCCTATCTCCCCTCTCCTTCTCTCTCATCTCATCTCCTTCCACTCTCCGCTTTCCCCTCTCCACTCTCCGTTCTCTATGCTCACCTTCTCTCTCCCCGTCTTCCCTCTCTCACACTCCCCCTTCTTCTCTCTCCCTTCTCTCTCCATCTCCTTCTACATCACTCTCCTCTTTCGCTCTCTTCTTCAGTCTCCTTATTTTCTTCTCATCCCATATTCCCCCCTCCTGCCCACTCCTTTCCCCCCTCTCTCTCCTCTTACCCATCATCTTCTCTCTCCCCTCCTACTTCTATCACCCCTCCTTCTTTCTTCCCCTTCTTCTCTCTTCCAATCCTACTTTATTCCCCTCTCCTTCTCTGTCTCCTCTTTTTGTGGCCCCTTCTTCTGTCTCCTATATCCCTGTAATCTTTCTCTTCTTCTCTGTTCCTCCTTCTACACCCTCTCTTTCTCTGTCCCATCCCCTTTCTGTCTCTAATCTGTATTCACAATGTGATTTTTAGTCTGTATTCACAATGTGATTTTTAGTCTGTATTCACAATGTGATTTTTAATCTGTATTCAGCACACACACAAACAAACAAAAAAGAACAACTCCCAGCTCTTGCGTGACGTCAGATGACACGATGAAGTCTGCGACTTCAGGGTCTCCGTTTAAACTGGCGTCCCAGACATCATCGAGTGTCACCGTGCGGGAATGTGGCGAGGGCGACAGGTCTAAGAGGGAAAACTCAAGTGTGGAGAACAATAGTGTTTAAAAAGCCAGCTCGGTCTATTAACCCTTAATGGTAAACGCTACCCGAACCGATCCTGGTCCTGGGGTCCTGACAATAAAATATGTGATCCCGGGAGCTGTTAAGATAAGATTAGATTCCTTTATTGGTCCAAAGAAATGGAAATGTTTTTTTTATTTCATTGTAAATTTGCATCACATAAATAAAACAATTTGAAGACAAAACATCTACATTAAATTATTTCACTAGTCAACAAAACAACCATTCAGTGGCGAATCGAACAAAAAGTCACTGAAAAAAGTCAAAAATTTAGCTAGGAAAAAATGTCTCAGCAAACAATCAGCTATCAGATAACAAAGCCCTGACAAGAGATATCATAAC
Source organism: Omphiscola glabra (assembly GCA_964017045.1). Lineage (NCBI taxonomy): Eukaryota > Metazoa > Mollusca > Gastropoda > Lymnaeidae > Omphiscola > Omphiscola glabra. The sequence continues at coordinate 30,035,797 of OZ024800.1, read as the reverse complement.
AAAGTCCTGACAAGATTGGGGGAAAAAATGAATGTGTATATCTTTCGGCCTGACCACTCTCCCTTGATGACAATAATGAGTTTTAGTGTGACTACAGGAATGTCATTGTACAACAATCGGAGGAGCACCTTGGTAGTCTGACAACATTAAGGATCAAACTAATTTGTATATTTATTATCGTTCTGTCCAACGCCGCATGGCCACGATGAGGTCATTGATGCTCTGACTGGATAGAATAATCAGTAAAATCGTACCATTTATTTCCTTTCCTTTGATTCCTTACTATGTGAGATGTGTCGGGAAGATCAGTGGCGAGAATCAAATGACAATCCTTTTGTACGAGAGCTTCATCTCTCCGAAATACCATTTATTGTTGTTCATGTTTATTGGCTTCTTGTATAACATTATAAATAATTATGAATAAATTATAGAATTATATGTGTGATTATAATATGTATACATAATACATATAACATACACACACGCATGTATACCTTAGTAATAATAAATCAAATTATTTATTTTGTGAATCGTAATGTGTTTATATAATATAAATAACAAACACATATTTAATCCCAAACGAGAATCAACACACGATTCCATTAAGCTACTGCTATTTCTTTTTTTTTCGTCCAGTAAATAAACATATATATATATATATCGACTTACAAATATAATTTCATAAACACTGACTCTTAGGAGTTTACATGAAACAAATTTTGTAACTTTTTTCCTATGACGTTTTTTTCCCTGTGATTTCCCCCCCCTACAATCGTTAATTAAGGGTACGGCCTGTACATTTGAAAGTTGGGATGAAGTAGGGACGAAATAAAGCGGTGTTTCCCAAAGTGGGGCTCACGCCCCACAGGGGGACAATGTGATTGTTCAGGGTGGCAATTGGAAAATGAGCTGTCTTGAATTTGAAAACCAACCATCTGCTGTGATTTAACTTGTATTTTGGACAAAGAGCAACATAAAAGTCTCTATTTACTGCTCATACTGCAACTGTTAGTCGTACTCTTGAGGCTAGTTATGACATTTCCTTACTCATCGCTAAATCTGGGAGAAAGCATACTATAGCAGAGAATTTAATAAAATCATCAATATGAGCATTTCTTAAAAAGATTCTGGAAAAAGATGACAAATAATTAAAAGCCATGCCACAGTTAGCAGAAGAACAGACGAAATCAGTGAAGATATTGAAATACAACTTGTTGAAAAGCTGAATACAAGACAATTCTCAGTGCATTTGGATGAATCAACTTTGAGAAACAGTGAGATTGTAATGATAACCTTATACGTAAGATACATTGAAAAATGATATTTTTCTGAAGAAATGTTGCTCTGTAAATCATTAGAAAGCACCACTACCGCGCAAAGATATATAATAAGCTAAAAATTACTTAGATGTCAAAAATATACCAAATGAAAAATAAATATCTTGTGCTTCAGGTGGTGGTCCTAACATGATGGGCAAGAAAAAAGGCTGCTAAAAATTGATGAAAGATGATAATCCAGACATGCTACTTGTGCATTTTGCTATTCATAGGGGAAACTTAGTAGCTAAAATCATTAAAGCTAATGCCAAATGTGAACGTCTCTTCAGACTATTTTGTGAAGAACAAAATGCAGACTGAAACTTTTACCTCACACTGAAGTAAAATGGATTTCGAAAGGGAATTGCTTGAAAAGATTTATGGAACTATTTGAAAATCTTGCGATTTTTTAAAGTGACAAACCTGAAATGAAGTATCTGTTAAGGGTCGATGGTAAAGCATTTGTGAATTATTTAGTCGATATCTTTGAAAAATTAAATATATTAAATAACCAACGTCAATGAACAAATAAAAGTCTTGTCAATGCAATAGCGAGATATTTGGTTTCATTTTATTTATTGAATTATGTCAGAAAAATATTGACAACAAAAATTTTGAAACGTTTCATTGTCTCCAAAAATGTGAACTGACTGATACCGCTATACTTGTTATTGTTCGATACCGCTATACTTGTTATTGTTCGATACCGCTATACTTGTTATTGTCGATCATCTGAAAATTCTATCGGCTGATCTAAAAGAAAGCTTTTCTGAATTGAAACAAATTGATTTTCCAACGTGGATGATGGAGCCAATTTTAGTGGATTTGTCCGATATTTCAAATATGCAGTATCAAGAAGAACTCACAGAAATGCAAAATGATGAGTCAGTTAAACTTTATTTTATATATAAGGAGCAGTGGCATGGCTTTGTGAGGAAACAGTAATCAAATATACAAAATCAACCAAATGTGAAAGAAAACTATTGGTACCGTTGTTATCTTCATATTTAGCTCAATGTGAATTTAGTGCCATAAATGATTTGCTGCAGAATAACCAACATAGAAAAATAGAAGTCGGCTGGATATAAGACAGCGTGGAGACTTGAGACTGAAGTTAACTCAATTGGAACCTTACATAAAATCTCTTTGCATCAAGCATCGAGCACAAACATCTCACTACATTTAAATAATAAATAATTACTAATAATTAAAATAATATAGAAAAATATTTCATTAAAATTATTTCGTACTTGAATTTCAGTTCTCCATTAAATGTTTTGAAAATAAACTTTTCCAATTTCCTGGTGATTTCTTCCTAAAACCTATCCTTTGAGTTTCTTCATTGAACAACACTATCTATTTTTGAATATTAAAAATCATATGATACATGGGGGCATAAGAATTTTAGCAAGGCTTCGGTGGGGCATGGCACAAAAAAAGGCTGAGAAACACTGAAATAAAGGGTCACATATAAGGATATATAGAGAAAAAAAAAGGGGGGGGGGCCTTTTGAAATCTACTAGGAAAACTTGCAGAAAATGCACACAACCCCCCCCCCCCAGCTATGATGCGTGTCTTTGTCTCCATGTCGTATTTTTTCTTGATCCGCCAATGGACGCTCCCAAAACGAGGTTCATTATAATGTCAACTCACTGGTCTAACAGACTTAGCGTGGACCTCTCCTGCACGGCTATTAGTCACTCTGACCCCGCGACAAGTGCCATCGCCTCGTCCACTAAGCTCTAATATGATTTCTACCTTTTGTCCGGTCTAAACCTCGCCGTGTCCACCTTTTAACACGTCCCTGAACTCCCCCAGCCCCGGTCTGCCCCGGTGACCTCCCCCACAAGTGGCCAAATGTTTATTTTATTTCCGGCTAAAGTCCCGTGGATCCATTTTAGTGGCGCCGTCGATGACACGTGACATGGCGCATTGATCCCCACAAGCAATCCAAAAGTTGAGCTGTCGGTTGAGGGCGCAGCGAGAGCCTCAATAAGGCCGCTGGGGGGATAAGGGGTCAGGTATATATGATTTGATGCCGTAAGAAAGGTGGATATCTTATAGATTTTCTAGACAATGGGGAATACACTTCTATTAGTTCTTAACCAGGGTTTCCGAACCTGAGCTTTGAGCGTCGTGGGGTTGGGGGGGGGGGGGGGGGGAATGTGACATTTCAGAGGCGTTACGAAGAATGAGATAACAAGAACAGAGGCAGAGGGGCAATTGACGAGGATTTGATAATTGATACATTAAAAAAACAACACAATATTAAAATATTACCTTATGTCACGTGTTTATGTTCTAAGGTCCAGCGTTCTCTTGGCAATCTCAACAAAAAGAAGAAGTCCATTTTCCAACTTAAATTCATTGTTCCCTTTTTAAGGGTTGCGAGATTTAGTCAAACAATTTGTAAGGTGTGTATAAATATAGAACATGTTAAGAAACTCTGCAATGCAAGTGCTACATTTTAGATTAATGCTGAACTTTTAACATATTATTATGTCAAAGTTTTCTGACCCCTCAGTTCTGACATATGTTTCTGACCTCTTAGTTCTGACATATGTTTTTGACCTCTTAGTTCTGGCCTCTGGTAATGACATATTGTTGTGGCCTTAATTCTGTAATTTGTTCCCTACCTCCAAATTTCTGACAAATAGTTTGACACATATTTCTGTCAAGCTGTTCCAGCATTCAGTTCTAACGTCTATAGTTCTTGACTATAGTTGTGGCACACATTTCTGTCATATAGTTCTGATAAATAGTTATGACCTCTATCAGTCCCGATTCCAGAAACAAGAAATTTAACATAAGTGTAATTAAATAAAAAGGACATTTTTATTTGCCCTCGCCAAAGTCTCATCGGGAGATGAGATGCGGTATTGATTGGATGTTTCTTTGTTTTTCTTTTGGTGTTGTTAACGCCAGATAAAAGGAATCATATCTGGTAGCCGAACTCGATAAGATTTTTGGAATGGCGTGGATGGCCGTTTGGCATTATTAGCATAATGAACGACAATCTGACACCGGCTGTGGTTTGGGGAGAGTAGTTTAACAAATGTTGATTACTCATAGCTCAGGAACAATGCAACTGTTGTTCTGTGTGGCCGAGATGTGGTCAGTTCTGTGTTGTTCAATGTGGCAGTAATGTGGTCAGTTCTGTGTTGTTCAATGTGGCAGTGATGTGGTCAGATCTGTGTTGTTCAGTGTGGCAGAGATGTGGTCAGATCTGTGTTGTTCAGTGTGGCAGTGATGTGGTCAGATCTGTGTTGTTCAATGTTGCAGAAATGTGGTCAGTTATGTGTTGTTCAGTGTGACAGAGATGTGGTCAGATATACGTTTTTCAGCTTTACTTCTATCTTAGATTTAATTCTCTGTCTCTTAGGTGGCCGAAGCCCCAACTTATTGACCAAATCCTTCCCTCTCATTTCTCGCCTATTTGTAATATCTGGTTAATAACCCCAACATGTTGAATACATCGCCTGGAAAGCCTGACAAAAGATACTTTCTAAAGAAGCAACACCCGGTCACCTCAAGACACGAAGGTAGACTAACCTTTGACCCCATACGTAACCCCCCTACACACACTTTTTCCCAAAATCACCTGTCGCGTTAACACTCCCCCATGTCTACCTTTACGACCATTTGTCACTGCTCTCCATTTGTCACCCCAATCCACCTGATGATTTATTCTTGGAATTAAGTTCGAGCGATGTTTTCATACTGTCGGATTGGATACCACAATTTTTTTTGGATGGCCCATATACTGACCTATGACGTCGCAGTTTATGTCATGCAAGTATTGTGCTATATTTTAAAACATCAAATATAGTACCTTTCTGGAGCAGACCAATTGCTAGAAAGGGCTTCCACCTCCTGTCAGCAGACCAGTTGCTAGAAAGGGCTTCCACCTCCTGTCAGCAGACCAGTTGCTAGAAAGGGCTTCCACCTCCTGTCAGCAGACCAGTTGCTAGAAAGGGCTTCCACCTCCTGTCAGCAGACCAGTTGCTAGAAAGGGCTTCCACCTCCTGTCAGCAGACCAGTTGCTAGAAAGGGCTTCCACCTCCTGTCAACAGACCAGTTGCTAGAAAGGGCTTCCACCTCCTGTCAACAGACCAGTTGCTAGAAAGGGCTTCCACCTCCTGTCAGCAGACCAGTTGCTAGAAAGGGCTTCCACCTCCTGTCAGCAGACCAGTTGCTAGAAAGGGCTTCCACCTCCTGTCAAAAAACATACGAGGTCAAAGTGAGACATTTAAAAAAAATAATTATTTAAAGATATTTTCAAGATAAGTTAAAATAAGATTCTTTTAAATGATACAAATAATTGAAGATGTCCTTTGGTGACATTTCCCATTTCCATTTCAACATAGAGATAACCTTTCTGATTCAGATTTTAACAAAAATGTCAGCTAGAACAATTTTAACGCTACACGTTTAAAGTATTGCTCAAGGGGAAAAAAAAACAACAACAACAACAACCCACCATCATATATATCATAAAACCCACCATCTTGTTTATCATAAAACCCACCATCATGTATATCATAAAATTCACCATCATGTTTATCATAAAACCCACCATCTTGTTTATTATAAAAGCCACCGTCATGTATATTATAAAACCCACTTCCTTAATATATTGACAACATTGACTTAAAGGTGCTTGTTTGATCTTATATAAGTATTCTAATTTCAATTCTCTGTGTAACACATTTTCATTTCAATACCTTTTTTCCGGTCAGTAAATTGCATTTCAATACCCCCTTGCCGTTCAATAAATGTCAATACCTTTTGGGCTGTTAAAAAAGTGGCAAAATGCTAATTACGGTGAGGGCGTTATTTTACTAGCAAGCCCCTGCCTCGTGGTCCAAAAAATAGCTCCGACCTTGAAGCTAGCATAAACGGTGAGGATGGCGAGGGCTAACTAAAGTCAACTCGTGCGCATGTTTCATCATGTGGCGGAGACATTTAAAAAAATAATATGAAAACATTTGATTACAGAAGCAGAATATTTCTTTCTTTTTGTTGTTATAATCACACATTAGCACACACTAGCACACACTAGCACACACTAGCACACACTAGCACACACTAGCACACACTAGCACACACTAGCACACACAAAATTAATTAAAACAAAATATTCAGTTGCCTTTTTATTTCTCTGGCGGCTGGTGGTGACGGATTGAGACTCTGTATTGTTTAGGCTTAGAAATGGATGACTCACTCCCTTGTTTTATGTGGCTAATTAGAATTCAGTAGCGTAGCTAGGGTTAGTGCCGCCCGGGGCGTGCCAGGATTTTCCGCCCCTTTCCACCGAAAAAAATCACTGCCCTTGGCCTGCTTTCGCCCCACTTAATACTTCCATCCACCTAATGGTTTAATCTGTACCCCTCCCCCTCACACTTTCTATCTCTTGTTTATGAATATATACCCCCCCCCCCCCCCCCCCAACGGTATCAAAACTGGTCTCACCATTAAAGAATCTAAAGGCTTGTAAGAGAACCATATCAATACATCCCCACTTAGCACCCGAATATGCATACCCCCCCCCCCCCCCCCCCAACTTTATTATTTTTTTGGTTCTCTTTTAAAAAACAAAATAAAGCCAATTTTTACCGGTCCTGGAAAACTAGGCTTCTAACGGAGATTCCCAATACCAGTATCGGACTTCTCCGAACGTGCGCCCTTCTCCCCCCCCCCCCCCCCCCTTCTTTCAACGCGATGTGTTTGTCGCTGCTAATGAACCGTGCTTTTAACAGAGTTGTCTTTTCACAGTCACGGAACATAGCACGGTTGTAGGGGCAAGTGTAGCCCCAGGGAGTTGGCCAATGTCGGAACATAAGACGGTTATAAGTGCAAGTGTAGCCCCAGGGAGTTGGCCAATGTCGGAACATAAGACGGTTATAAGGGCAAGTGTAGCCCCAGGAAGTTGGCCAATATCGGAACATAAGACGGTTATAAGGGCAAGTGTAGCCCCAGGGAGTTGGCCAATGTCGGAACATAATACGGTTATAAGGGCAAGTGTAGCCTCAGGGAGTTGGCCAATGTCGGAACATAAGACGGTTATAAGGGCAAGTGTAGCCCCAGGGAGTTGGCCAATGTCGGAACATAAGACGGTTATAAGGGCAAGTGTAGCTCCAGGGAGTTGGCCAATGTCGGAACATAAGACGGCTATAAGGGCAAGTGTAGCCCCAGGGAGTTGGCCAATGTCGGAACATAAGACGGTTATAAGGGCAAGTGTAGCCCCAGGGAATTGGCCAATGTCGGAACATAAGACGTTTATAAGGGCAAGTGTAGCCCCATAGAGTTGCCTAATGTTAGAACATAACATGGTTGTAAGGGCAAGTGTAGCCCCAGGGAGTTGCCCAATGTCGGCTAGGGTTATTCTAGCTGGCACTGGGTTGATGATTCGGCCTCATGCGATTAGGACCACCACCTGACACGAGCACCACCTGACAGGAGCACCACCTGACAGGAGCACCACCTGATAGAAACTGTATTCTTTCATAAGGAACTCTTTTTTAAAATAGACTGTATCAGTGCTAGGGGTCGCAAAACCGGTCCCTTTTGTCAAAACCGGCATTATCGAATACTGAAGTTTACGAATGCCGGAATCCCGGTATTTTCGATATTTAGAGAATTTGTAATCGAGATTCGAGATTAGAGGTGAGGATTTATCAATGAAATAAAAACATTCAGATAAAACATCACATTTTGAATTTAAATAAGCTTTTAACAATAACACAAATCTTTAGACTTTAATCAAATGAACAAAAATAAAATTCTTAACTTTTTTAATTTAAACAGTTTTATTAATCAAATGTTAAAATAATTGGTGTTGTTTTAATCTTTGGTCACATTTAAATAACGAAATCGTAAAAATTTTAATGACAAAGTATAATATTTGGTCACTTAACTTTGACCGCAAATGGTTACAAAAGTAACCTGATGAAGAGATCACCCGCTCTGACTCCACACTGGTCGGAAGAATAGACCTTAGACTATCATAAGCAATTTCTATATATTTTCCTCTTGAACTGCCATTCTCAAATAAAGCCATTTTTACAAATGTATCATAGTCTCCATCCGTTGGTCTGGAAGTATTATACTGATCTTGAAGTTTCTTTTGTATTTCAATTTCTAATTGTCTCTTAAGCGGCAGTGTATCTTCAAGTTCATCATGCTCAGATCCAAGATGTTCAATTTCATTGTTCAAAGATATTTCCAACGAAGAATCCGCTGTCTGACCAAGCTTTTGAATATCCACGATATGTTTTCGCATCTGGTCGCAATCTGGCCTTAGAAATACGTCCAAGTAATCATTGGAATGTGAAGACTTTAATTGAGATTGAAGTTGTTCCTCCTAATGTTTAAATTATCTTGTTACATCTAATACATTTAGCTGAGAGATTGTCCGTAGCTTTGAAGAAATAATGCCAAACTGATGTCTTTGTTTCCGATAGTTTCATATGCTTTTCAAATTTAGGTTTATTTTTTTCAGGGTCCCCCATTTCTTTCTATCAACCTGGGAAAATAAATCATTAACAAAAAATTATTAATTCAATCGAATTGGGTTGACGTATAAAACTTCTTTAAAATGTTTAAATTGTCATGTAAATGTTTGGCTAGGAACGGTACAGACAAACTGGGAAATTCACCTGGCTGTGCTGTGGGCATTTAGGTTTCCTTCACCTGGCTGTGCTGTGGGCATTTAGGTTTCCTTCACCTGGCTGTGGGCATTTAGGTTTCCTTCACCTGGCTGTGATGTGGGCATTTAGGTTTCCTTCACCTGGCTGTGCTGTGGGCATTTAGGTTTCCTTCACCTGGCTGTGGGCATTTAGGTTTCCTTCACCTGGCTGTGATGTGGGCATTTAGGTTTCCTTCACCTGGCTGTGCTGTGGGCATTTAGGTTTCCTTTACCTGGCTGTGCTGTGGGCATTTAGGTTTCCTTCACCTGGCTGTGCTGTGGGCATTTAGGTTTCCTTCACCTGGATGTGCTGTGGGCATTTAGGCGAGCGCAGTTATGAGTGAGCAACAGGGGTTGTGTAAAGGTGACAGGTGTTGTGTAAGGGTGACAGGGGTTGTATAAGGGTGACAAGGGTTGTGTAAGGGTGACAGGGGTTGTGTAAGGGTGACAGGGGTTGTGTAAGGGTGACAAGGGTTGTGTTCGGATGACAGGGGTTGTTTGGGAGCGATTTGTGTTGTGTGGTGACGTAGGTGTCTAGGGGCGACTGAAGTTGTGTGTGGTGACAATGGTTGTGTGGGGACTGGAGTTGTGTGGGAACGACTGGAATTGTGTGTGGGGGACTGGAGTTATATAGTGATCTCAAATTAGATTAGCTTCAACCTATGAGAATAGCTGCCTGCCATCAAATTAGCTTCACACCATGAGATTAGCTGCCTGCCATCAAATTAGCTGTAGTTGTGAAAATGTATCCCCATTAAACTCCACCACTAACTTGCGCCATTGTGTCACCTTCATTGCCCTGCTATCCTCCTATTGAACATCAGCACTTAACATTTCCATTGTCACGGGATACAACTGAGCCTAACACCGGTTTCCATGACAACAGTCGTAGACTTCATTTGTGCGCATGGCATGTTACCTGAACTATTCGCAGAGGATTTTTTTTTCCTTTTAAATGGGAATGGCCGGACACGATAGTCCGTTAACTTCATCTTGTTCTCTTCGCTTGGACACGATAGTCCGTTAACTTCATCTTGTTCTCTTCGCTTGGACACGATAGTCCGTTAACTTCATCTTGTTCTCTTCGCTTGGACACGATAGTCCGTTAACTTCATCTTGTTCTCTTCGCTTGGACACGATAGTCCGTTAACTTCATCTTGTTCTCTTCGCTTGTGATGTCTACATTGGAAACATTACGCAACCACCACACTGGATCAACAGGGGCAGAAGTGGGGATAAAAGGCTAACTGACACCAAACGTAGTTGTCGTTCCTGAAGTAGGTTGGTGGTTTTAAAGGGGTTGGTGGGCATGTTCTCTATAGTTTTTTAGTCTGGGTCTAAGAGTCCTGGAGTAGTTTTCTGCTTCGATACGAGGAGGGGGGGGGGGGGGGGGGCTACTCGTACAATCGACTGCACATACTATTTTTTTTTCATTGAAGCATACTCTGATATTCGATTTCTAAGAAAAATTTCGTTTAACCGTCAGCCCAAGAGTAAATGCAACGTCTAGTTAAAATTTATTCCACTTTCCCCACATACACATTCTCTAAAACTCTGACAGAGACGTCTCGCTCTGACCTGCCAGCTTCGACTTAATTGAAGTACAACAGCTGTAAAATATTATTTGTATAACTCTTTGGGTAATTCAGCATCAGAAATGACATTCGACTGGCAACCTGAAATTTGAAAGTAGAGCTACCTGAAAAGTTGGTGTCATCTCACCTCAGTGTCATCTAAGTGTCATCTCGCCTAAGTGTAATCTAAGTGTCATTTTACTGTCATCTAAGTGTCATATCAGTGTCATCTCAGTGTCATCTCGCCTCAGTGTCATCTCGTTTCAGTGTCATCTCAGTGTCATCTTGCCTCAGTGTCATCTAAGTGTCATCTCAGTGTCATCTCGCTGCAGTGTCATCTCGCTGAAGTTTCATCTAGCTGTAGTTTCATCTCAGGGTCATCTCAGTGTCATCTCGCTGTAGTGTCATCTCGCTGTAGTTTGATCTCAGTGTCATCTCGCTGTAATGTCATGTCAGTGTCATCTCGCTGTAGTTTCATCTCAGTGTCATCTTGCTGTAGTTTCATCTTAGTGTCATCTTGCTGTAGTTTTATCTCAGTGTCATCTTACTGTAGTTTCATCTCAGTGTCATCTCGCTGTAGTTTCATCTCAGTGTCATCTTGCTGTAGTTTCATCTCAGTGTCATCTCGCTGTAGTTTCATCTTAGTGTCATCTTGCTGTAGTTTTATCTCAGTGTCATCTTACTGTAGTTTCATCTTAGTGTCATCTTGCTGTAGTTTTATCTCAGTGTCATCTTACTGTAGTTTCATCTCAGTGTCATCTCGCTGTAGTTTCATCTCAGTGTCATCTTGCTGTAGTTTTATCTCAGTGTCATCTTACTGTAGTTTCATCTTAGTGTCATCTTGCTGTAGTTTTATCTCAGTGTCATCTTACTGTAGTTTCATCTCAGTGTCATCTCGCTGTAGTTTCATCTCAGTGTCATCTTGCTGTAGTTTTATCTCAGTGTCATCTTACTGTAGTTTCATCTTAGTGTCATCTTGCTGTAGTTTTATCTCAGTGTCATCTTACTGTAGTTTCATCTCAGTGTCATCTCGATGTAGTTTCATCTCACCGCGATGACATCAACAAGAAAACAATAAACCCTTGCGAGCTTTTAATTGGATTAGTCGGATAAGATTTATTGTTAATCTGCAAGCCAGACCAAGTCACGATTGTAAACTTATCCGGATTTTCGGATACGACAGAGCACCTGACATCTTCAGTTCAGGACTGACCATTGGGCTGTCTTAACTTTGTCAGTCCCAAACTTTTGGACTGGAGTTCAATCCCCAGCAAAAGCCCAGACAAGCAAAAACAACAGCATCCCGGGTGGATGGGACTTGTTAACCTTGGATGGCTACACGGGCGGATGAGACTCGTTAACCTTGGATGGCAACTCAGGTGGTTGAAACGCGTTAACCTTGGATGGCAACCCGGGTGGATGGGACTCGTTAACCTTGGATGGCAACCCGGGTGGATGGGACTCGTTAACCTTGCATGGCACCCAGGGTGGATGAGACTCGTTAACCTTGGATGGCAACTCGGGTGGATGAGACTTGTTAACCTTGGATGGTAACCCGTGTGGATGGGACTCGTTAACCTTGGATGGCAACCCGTGTGGATGGGACTCGTTAACCTTGCATGGCACCCAGGGTGGATGAGACTCGTTAACCTTGGATAGCAACACGGGCGGATGAGACTCGTTAACCTTGGATGGCAACCCGGGTGGATGAGACTCGTTAACCTTGGATGGCAACCCGGGTGGATGGGACTCGTTAACATTGGATGGCAACCCGGGTGGATGGGACTCGTTAACCTTGGATAGCAATACGGACGGATGAGACTCGTTAACCTTGAATGGCAACCCGTGTGGATGAGACTCGTTAACCTTGGATGGCAACCCGTGTGGATGGAACTCGTTAACCTTGGATGGCAACTCGGGTGGATGGGACTCGTTAACATTGGATGGCAACCCGGGTGGATGGGACTCGTTAACCTTGCATAGCACCCAGGGTGGATGAGACTCGTTAACCTTGGATGGCAACCCGGGTGGATGGGACTCGCTAACCTTGGATGGCTGACATATGTAAGAGAAGACAAAATCTGAAATCAAACCCGGAGATGGAGTTCCGTTGGCGGTATGAATTCGACATAATGAAAATTCTGACAACTCCTGCGATTTGGAATTCATAAAGAGCACAGTGAGACTCAAGAAACACTGCTGGTCATCTACTGTCACCTGGTGTATTTCCAAGTTGTCTTGATTAAGTCTAGCAATTAAAACAAATAGGCAAGAACGAGAGAATGGGGCTGACGCGTTGAGCAACTCGCCCTCACTTTGAACAGATCAAGTCAAGACTGCTGCTAAACCCTAGGTCATCTTCGCATGCGAAGGACGAACAATATAATATTAATGTTGCCGACAATAGCTATTGTATTTTCAAGCTAGAGATTAACAAAGAGGAGTGAGGGAGGGGGGAAACAACTCTAGTCAAAAACTTTTTAAAAAAAATGCTTGCAGAATTGCACTTTAAATCCCATCAATTATTGTACATGTAATTATTATGGAACAATTCTTGGACAAAGTCTTAATGTACACCTAAGCGGTCAAGTGAGTCATTTGTTGTCCTACTCAGTCGGTACAACCAATCAACTACGTTGCTGTATCTGACTCAGTCGGTACAGCCAATCAACTACGTTGCTGTGTCTGACTCAGTCGGTACAACCAATCAACTATGTTGCTGTGTCTGAGGACAACCCCTCCCCGGAGATGATGTCGGTTATGGTGGGCAGGGATTCTCACCCCGAAACAGACATGTCTGGGGATCGATACGCCGAACTTAAAAATCCATTTATTGATTTTTGGTGACATCGATGAGTACTTGACCGGAAACATTGGGTCACAAACTTTTGCTGACGCTTCGATCAGAATGCAGTTGAAAAAAGGGGGATGACGTGCACACACACATATATATATATATGGAGAGAGAGAGAGAAAATAAAGTGTATGTTTTAATTATGTTTTTTAAAGTACTTTTAAGATACAAAATATTTATTTTGTTTTTACCGTCTAGTGCGTACTCGAATATATTAGAAGGTTTTTCGAAGCGTGAACAGGCCCCAAACAGCTGTCCATGTGAGAAGCATGGATTTTCAAAATTTAGTCCACACACTTGTAGCAACTGATCCACCCATGCAAATGCTATGTTAGAAATTATATTTATATAGCTCATTTAGTTTTAGTATATATAAATAAATTTAGGGCCCCCAGCCCCAAACGGAATATTGTAAAATGGACGTATTAATTCAGAAACCTAATTATTATGTCACATACAAACTGAAATGTCGCAGTTTGTATATGATTAATTTCCATCCACTCATACATTAGCTCTGTTTAAAATTATTTGTATAGCTCAAGTAATAAAAAAAGAAATTTATGGCCCCCAGTCCCCAAACGGAATATTGTAAAATGGTTATACTAATTCAGAAACCTACGTATTATCTCACACACAAATTGAAATGTCGCTTTTTGTATTTGATTATAATTCCATCCACCAATGCATAGTTCTTTTTTAAATTATATTTATAAAGCTCATATAAGAAAAAACAAAGTAAGGGCCGCCGGCCTGAAACGGAATGTTTTAAAATGGTTGCACTAATTTAGAAACCTTTGCGGCCGGGCGCATATCAATTCACCAAAGTTTTATCGCAATCGGATGAATGGTATAGGAACGCTTACGGAAATTATATTAATATAGCTAATATAAGGGGGAAACGAATTAAGGCCCCCGGCCACAAACGGAATATTGTAGAATGGTTGTATTACTTCAGAAATCTACTTATTATTTCACACACAAGATTTAATGTGGCTATGGATTTGTATTTGATTAACATTCTATCCACCCATTCACCCATGCCTTAGCTCTTTTGGAAATTATGTAAAAAACAACAACAAATAAATGTAGGGCTCTGGCTCAAAATGGAATATTTTAAAATGCTTGTTATAATTCAGAAACCTTTTTCGGGCGTGATCATAACAATTCACCAACGTTTTATCGCAACCGGGTGGAAGTACAACTTAGAAGACACCGAGCGCATACGTTTTATATTTCTTATGCTCATTTAAGAAAAAACGAATTTAGGGCCCCTGGCTCAAAACGGAATATTTTAAAATGGTTGTAAGAAATGAGAAACCTTTGCGGGCATGTGCACAAAACTCACAAAAATGTTTATGCATTTGGATAAATGGTATAGCAGCTCATACGGAAATTATATTTACATAGCTTATAGAGAAAAACACAACTAATTTATAGAGAAAAACACAACTAATTTATAGAGAAAAACACAACTAATTTATAGAGAAAAACACAACTAATTTATAGAGAAAAACACAACTAATTTATAGAGAAAAACACAACTAATTTATAGCCATCAACCCAAAACGGGTTATTTTAAAAGGGTTGTAATGACTTTTAGAAAAATGCGCGGGCCTGTGGACAACAACTCACTAAAGGTTTATCGCAATCGCATGAATGGTATAGGAGCGCACACTGGACATAAATACATATATATATATTTATTTTTTAGAATAAATAGATTGATTATTTAAATTATACTAGAATATAAGACCCGGTGTTACCGGCATAGTAATGGAAGGCATATTGTGCTACTTTCCAATTGCTTTTACAAATTTCTCAAAATCTAAAAATCCAATTTTGACGAATGTAAAAAAATTTGCGTTTAGATGTATTGTATCCTGGAAAAAAACAACAACATTTCAACGCAATTGAAATGTATAATAAGGAAATTGTAAATTAGACTTTTGTTATTTTTTAAAACGAATCTTTGTAAAGAGATTGACGTTTCCCTCATGATTGGGTTTTGAGAATTTTTTTCTTCTAAGTAATATCAATCAAAATAATAGCGCACGAACTTAGATCAGGAAAAATTGTAAAATCATGTCCTTAATGCAGCTTTAACGGACAGCAATGTATACCATGCCATTTGAAATATGCTATGTGCAGTGGTGTGTAATGTATACCATGCCATTTGAAATATGCTATGTGCAGTGGTGTGTAATGTATACCATGCCATTTGTAATATGCTATGTGCAGTGGTGTGTAGAATATACCATGCCATTTGTAATATGCTATGTGCAGTGGTGTGTAATGTATACCATGCCATTTGTAATATGCTATGTGCAGTGGTGTGTAATGTATACCATGCCATTTGTAATATGCTATGTGCAGTGGTGTGTGATGTATACCATGCCATTTGTAATATGCTATGTGCAGTGGTGTGTGATGTATACCATGCCATTTGTAATATGCTATGTGCAGTGGTGTGTAATGTATACCATGCCATTTGTAATTTGCTATGTGCAGTGGTGTGTGATTTATACCATGCCATTTGTAATATGCTATGTGCAGTGGTGTGTAATGTATACCATGCCATTTGTAATATGCTATGTGCAGTGGTGTGTGATGTATACCATGCCATTTGTAATATGCTATGTGCAGTGGTGTGTGATGTATACCATGCCATTTGTAATATGCTATGTGCAGTGGTGTGTAATGTATACCATGCCATTTGTAATTTGCTATGTGCAGTGGTGTGTGATTTATACCATGCCATTTGTAATATGCTATGTGCAGTGGTGTGTAATGTATACCATGCCATTTGTAATATGCTATGTGCAGTGGTGTGTGATGTATACCATGCCATTTGTAATATGCTATGTGCAGTGGTGTGTAATGTATACCATGCCATTTGTAATATGCTATGTGCAGTGGTGTGTAATGTATACCATGCCATTTGTAATATGCTATGTGCAGTGGTGTGTGATGTATACCATGCCATTTGTAATATGCTATGTGCAGTGGTGTGTAATGTATACCATGCCATTTGTAATATGCTATGTGCAGTGGTGTGTGATGTATACCATGCCATTTGTAATATGCTATGTGCAGTGGTGTGTGATGTATACCATGCCATTTGTAATATGCTATGTGCAGTGGTGTGTGATGTATACCATGCCATTTGTAATATGCTATGTGCAGTGATGTGTAATTTAGCTTGTCATCAGAACTATCTGATGTGGCACACGTAGGTAATTCGAAGGTAATTCACTTTTTATTCATCTGTTAAATGAAAATGTTTCTCAAATAAAAAATTTCAGATATTTTTAAAACTTACGAGGAACTATTAAAAATGTTAATTTATTTTAAAAAGATTTATTATTTATTATTTTGCTCGTATTAAAACAATGAAGTACGCCGTCGAACGTGTGGTCAAGCGTGTGGTCAAACGTGTGGTCAAACGTGTGGTCAAACGTGTTGTCCCCCATTTTGGCCATGGCTAGGACAGAAGGAAAGTCAGATTTGACCAGTGTTAATGACTGACGACATTTCTATGAGCTGACAATAACACCTTAGCTCTATGAGCTCACAATAACACCTTAGCTCTATGAGCTGAAAAATAACGTCATGGCTCTATGAGCTCACAATAACACCATGGCTCTATGAGCTCACAATAACACCTTAGCTCTATGAGCTGAAAAATAACGTCATGGCTCTATGAGCTCACAATAACACCATGGCTCTATGAGCTCACAATAACACCTTAGCTCTATGAGCTGACAATAACACCTTAGCTCTATGAGCTCACAATAACACCTTAGCTATATGAGCTCACAATAACATGATGGATCTATAAGCTCACAATAACACCATGGCTCTATAAGCTCACAATAACACCATTGCTCTATGAGCTCACAATAAAACCTTAGCTCTATGAGCTCACTATAACACCATAGCTCTTTGAGCTCACAATAACACCATTGCTCTATGAGCTCACAATAAAACCTTAGCTCTATGAGCTCACTATAACACCATAGCTCTTTGAGCTCACAATAACACCATGTCTCTATAAGCTCAAAATAACGTCATGGCTCTATAAGCTCACAATAACACCATGGCTCTATGAGCTCACAATAACACCATGGCTCAATCCTTTTGTGTCACCGCAAGATGCATCGATTTCTCGCCTACTGCCTCTCTGTCTAAACCTCCCCCCCCCCTCTTCATCTCTCTTCTCCGACTACCTCCCACTGACAACCGTCTTACCGGATACCGTAGATCTATTATTCATTAGCCAGGCTAAACATGTCGGCAACTTTTAGCCAGGAGAATCGATTCGCCTGTCACTCGGGCCTTCAACGTCTGTCCTCTTTAAATCTTGTTAGAGATGTTTTCCTGCTTGCTGTCCCTTGCCGGTGCTCAATCACAACGCTGGTGCTTCTCTGTCTGTCATCGTCGGACGAGGTCTACCGACGGCTGTAGAATTTGGTCGTCTTCTCGATTAATTTAGTCTTTTTTTTAAATTTAAAAACGATTTTAAAAAAGTACAAATTAGAAGACACCTTTTTAATACTTTGTCGAGACTTAAGTTTGTTTGGCAGGTTCTCAGCTTGTCTGAACCAGACTGTCTTATTTGTTGTTTTCAATGTTGTACCTTGTCTTGTTCCCAATGTTGACCTAACTGAGCTGACGGGGATATTAGATGCATGGTTAAGTCTCGTGGTGCATTTTAATCTTGTATAGGTCGGCAGATCCCAGACTCACCTTGTTCTGAAATATTTGCAGTTGAAATGGCCAAGAATGAATGCACGTGACCCGACCAGAGGCGTAGCGTAGGGGGGGGCAGGGGGTACAGATGTACCCGGGCGCCAGTTAGTTAGGGGCGGCAAAATGTGCTTTGGTATTATTTTATTGATGAAAATAATGGGTTTGAGAGTTGAAAAAAGGAAAATAATCTTGTCCCCGGGCGCCAAACACTCCAGCTACGCCTCTGGACCCGACCGCCAGCTCTTGTTCGTATTTAGCACAATTTGTTTACAAAATTGTAAGTAAAAATATTAAGTATCCAGAAGCTGTATAATTAGCTGAGTACGTACGACAGTAGTGCTGGTGAGGCGTATGTAGGTACATCTCTATCGTGGTTCACTATATTTAATCGTGTTATTGCTATTCTCTTCATTTCAAATAACGCCCACGTGAAGACAATAAATACACTCCCCCCACCCACCCCCCGTAAAATAAACATCCCCTTTTTCTATTTCTTCGAACATAGCTTTGTATTAATTTAAATATTTACACGCTAAAATGCATTCTCTTATAATATATATATAAACAAACACACCTATATAAGGGGTATGTCCATACCATTAGGTTAGATGCTTTTTTAAAAACATTTATGATTGCCAAAAGAAGAGAGGGGCACAGTGAGTGAGGCCACATATGGCACGTGACGTGGGCGCCATTTGAAGTGGGATCGCAATATTAGCGAGCCGGACATAGAATTATCATTTATCATACAAAAAAATCGTTTTAATTTATAAGTTTATTAACTTACAATAAACTAAAATGCTGTACACTAGCCTGCTCACCACGCTGTACACTAGCCTGCCTGCCCTGCTGTACACTAGCCTGCCTGCCTGTCTGTACACTAGCCTGCTTACTCCGACGTCCTTGTATACAATATGATTAATCTTAATTGTATAAAAATAGGTCTTCAATTTTGAGCGGGGTGCCCAATCTCCTCGGTACGTCTCTGCCCATGAAAGGTGGACCAATCAAAATACCAGCTTGAGGACCTTTGGCGTCAATAGTGGCTATCCGGGTCTTAATTGGCAGAACGATGTGCAATAATCTGTGCAATAATCTGTGCAATAATCTCTGCAATAATCTGTTCTAAAATGTGATCTGTAAACATTGATGGGGAAATAGTCCACGTGATTGTTGGCATTAATTGTGTCGTGCCGTCACGTGGAGAAATAGTTTGTGATTGTATCTAAGGTATTCGTACTATAGTTTGTGAGGGTATCTAAGGTATTCGTACTATAGTTTGTGAGGGTATCTAATGTATTCGTACTATAGTTTGTGAGGGTATCTAAGGTATTCGTACTATAGTTTGTGAGGGTATCTAAGGTATTCGTACTATAGTTTGTGAGGGTATCTAAGGTATTCGTACTATAGTTTGTGAGGGTATCTAAGGTATTCGTACTATAGTTTGTGAGGGTATCTAAGGTATTCGTACTATAGTTTGTGATGGTATCTAAGGTATTCGTACTATAGTTTGTGATTGTATCTAAGGTATTCGTACTATAGTTTGTGAGGGTATCTAGGTATTCGTACTTTAGTTTGTGAGGGTATCTAAGGTATTCGTACTATAGTTTGTGAGGGTATCTAAGGTATTCGTACTATAGTTTGTGAGGGTATCTAAGTTATTCGTACTATAGTTTGTGAGGGTATCTAAGGTATTCGTACTATAGTTTGTGAAGGTATCTTAGGTATTCGTACTATAGTTTGTGAGGGTATCTAAGGTATTCGGAGGGTAAGAGAGGCTTATGTCCTAATTGATAATTGTTAGAACTTTTAGTGTGCTGCAATTATTTCAAGCAATTGGTCCTGATAAACTCTCTCTCCGACTCTACCTCTGCTTTTTCTGCATCACACTTTGCGTCTGTCTCTCTCTTCCCCTCCCCTCTCTCTCTCTCTCTCTCTCTCACTCTCTCTCTCTCTCTCTGACTCTCTCTCTCACTCTTCCTCCCCCGCTCTGTCTAGGTTCAATTCACTTTTCTACTCACCACTTTTATTAAATTAGACAAACTTTCAGTGTATGTAACTTAACCTTTATTGCAGTCCAACTCTCTCATCTTCACTCCTCGCTATCAGGGTCTCTTCCTATCTGTCTGCTGATCCCAATGTCTCTCGTGTCCCCATTGTCTCATTTCGTTATCACCACCACCTGTTAATCTCAACCTCTTTGTCTGTTAAAAAAATAATTCACTGTGTGCCAAACACCCATCATCCCCAGTTACGTCTAGAACTCGTCAGCACCTCGTATAAGATGGATACATTTCAATCATCTTTCAATGGGTAACGCCTGAGCCAATCGCCTAATAAAACAATAACAGTTACTGGAGTGTTTCAGTTTCTCTGTATTATATTTCCATCACTAGACGGCAGCTGTCTATCACGTAACCGCGGTTCAATAAAACATTCACATTCATGTACATCTGGAAAAGAAATGAGCCTCGAACATTATGTACTAGTTCTATCCCACTCCCCTACCTAAAACCTCCTTTTCCCACCTTCAACATCTGACATTGAGAGCGCGAGCAAACACCTCGATATTACGAGCTTACCTCGAGCGCTGTCCCAACAAGAGGATTCGAGGGTTTTCTTGCATTTAAATCTTTCAAATAATCATCTCCCCCCCCCCCCCCCCCCACTAAACCTTGCAAAGCTTACTTAACACGGCAACAATTTCAACTGCTGTTACCTGGGACGCGACTGCTGATTAAATCAAATGTGACAAACATGGAGGTCGCAGCTGTTGTCACGGGGCTGTTCTGTGCTGTAATCTTCTCCGAATCCTTTGGCAGTCGTTGAACACGTGACAAGAGAGGATTTGGTAGTTTCTTGTAGGAAGACCTCGGGTCAAATCTGTCTGTCAGAAACCAACATCATAATCTGACAAAAACCAACTTTACGATACGTCTGATACAAACCAACATAATAATCTGCCACAAAACAACATAATAATATGTCACAAAACATCATAATAATAATATGTCACAAAACAACATAACAATATGTCACAAACCAACATAATAATCTGCCACAAAACAACATAATAATATGTCACAAAACATCATAATAATAATATGTCACAAAACAACATAATAATATGTCACAAAACAACATAATAATAATATGTCACAAAACAACATAACAATATGTCACAAAACAACATAATAATTTGTCACAAAACAACATAATAATTTGTCACAAACCAACATAATAATATATCACAAACCAACATAATAATATGTCACAAAACAACATAAAAAATTTGTCACAAACCAACATAATATATGTCACAAAACAACATAATAATAATTTGTCACAAACCAAAAAAAACATAATAATTTGTCACAAACCAACATAATAATCTGCCAAAAAAACAACATGATGATCTGTCACAAACCAAGATGATAATTTGTCACAAACCACAATTTAAACAAACAATTCAGAACGTTTGGACAAACAACATGAATGAATGTCATTTTGAATAAAGTTGAGTTCTGTGATGTCCATTTTAATGTAAAACAAACATCCTAATTTTATAGTTGATCTTAACCTTTTTCTTGAAGTGTTAAATCCACTACTCAACACTTTGAAGTGTAATGGATAGATCTAGAGATAACCTATCCCACCCCGCTGGTCCCACCTAACTCACCCCGCTGGTCCCACCTATCCCACCCGCTGGTCCCACCTACCCCACCCCGCTGGTCCCACTTACCCCACCCCGCTGGTCCCACCTACCCCACCCCGCTGGTCCCACCTATCCCACCCAGCTGGTTCCACCTATCCCACCCCGCTAGTCCCACCTATCCAACCCCGCTGGTCCCACCTTTCCCACCCCGCTGGTCCCACCTATCCCACCCAACTGGTCCCACCTTTCCCACCCCGCTGGTCCCACCTATCCCACCCACAACCACAGCCCTCACATCTTTCTCCGATGTTTCAATGTCTCTTAATTTAGTTTGTTACCAGACACAATAATTTTTTAACCATGGGAATAGCATAGTATACGTTCCTCAACGTTTTTTTTACCCTTCGTCTTAGCCTCCCCACTTGACCTATAATCATCTCTTTATTCAAGTTCTGGCGTCTTCTTCGTACCCCACTCCTCCACACACACACAGGGACGTAATTGCCCCCACACACCACTAAAGCACTCCTAAAACCACCCGAATGCTAATTTCTGCGCTCGAAATGTAACTTTAACAGGCCCGTAGTGTATTAAATAAGACAGTGATCCTCAAAATGTGTAATACAACCCCCTTAAATGTTCTTGAATAATCGTTTTGAATCAGCTAATCAGATCTGTTATTTTCTATTGTATTTTATTATTTAAATTTTTAAAAAAATCATTACACAACCTATCCCAGGATCATGATGGAGTCTTAACGAAAAACTATTAACTTCATGGCGTCTTTAATTTAGAAAGAACTGAGAACCTCTGCAGTAAGAAAGAAAGAAAATGGTGGAGTTGGGGCAGCGAGTTCCTTCTTGTAGAGCATTGGCGCTTTCTTGTGTTAGTCAGAAGTCAATGGTTTCATTCCGTGTCATTTTGACGAGGGCTGAACGATCGGCTCCTCCCGTTCGCTGCTCGGCCCTCGACACAGATCACTGAATGCCCGCCTTTATCCCCCTGTCATGTTCACCCTGGTGCATGGCTGAGCAGGTCTACAAGCAGCTTCATTAACCACTGGAAGTCATAACATAGAGATTTATTTTAAAATTGAAATATTATGAAATGAAAAACATATATATTGTTTCTCTGTGTTGTACCTTATCTTGTAATGTTGTGCCCATTGTTGTTCCCAATGTTGTACCTTATCTTGTTCCCAATGTTTACCTTTTCTTGTACATAATCTTGGACCCAATGTTGTACTCAATCTTGTACCTAACCCTTTACACCTTTTACCTAATCTTGTGCTCAATAGTGTACCTAATCTGGTACCCAATATTGTGTTTAATGTTGTGCCTAATATTGTACCTAATATTGCACACAATGTTGTACCCAATGGTGTACACTATGTTGTACACATTATGGTACACAATGCTACCATTTCATGGGGAATAATTTTCAAAGTGGGCTAATCCATCAGCCGTGGGTTCTGCGTCTTAAAGATTGGTCATGAATGGCAGTAGACAGTAATACATTGAGAGAACCCCCATGATAACAATGCATTGACAGAACCCCTGATATCGACATAATTTGATTGACAGAACCCCTGACATAAATACACATGCAGATCTCCTGATATTGACAGAATTACATTCACAGAGCCCTTGGCAAAAATACATTGACAGAACATCGTCATCAATACAATACCAGAATACCGTCATCAAGTCGTTGACAGAACCCCTGACATAAATATATTGACAGAACACCGTCTTAAATACATTGACAGAACATCTGAAATAAATGCATTGACAGACCCCCCCCCCCCCCTCCCCGACATAAATAGTTATTGTATTTTGTTCAAGTACCGGAAATCTACCTGAACATGCCTCTCATGAAAAGTCATTTATAATTTGTGGAAAACTAACATTTTGATGTTGCACACAACCAAGATCAACTTTGATGTTGCACACAACCAAGATCAACTTTGATGTTGCACACAACCAAGATCAATTTTCCCCGGAAACATGGTTGTTAATGTTTGATTCTTTGTGCGGTGTTCACTTTGAAACATCTAACATAAACTTGTTTAGTGCCCTGAAATGTCTCGCGTGTCTTCATGTTCAACTGGAATGTCTCGCGAGTCTTGATGTTCAACTGGAAATGATGTTGTTATTTTGGCATAGGTGGAATGTCACGGTCGAATGATCAGCGGCTACCTAAACGCACGCTGTGGGATGAAAATGTCACATTACTGGCCTTATGTCACCGCAAAAATCCAAATGAAAATAAAATTCTGATTTATAGCTGGTTAAAGGCGCGAGTGGGTTTAATTAGGAGTGGTTCTCAAATAGTTTCAGTGCTTTGCTCCCCTTTCCACGGAAAATCACCTTTCATCTTCAATTCGATATTATTTAGTATGATACTAAATATTCCTAATGACAGGTGATACGATTGTTTGAGCTGTTTCGCTTGGACGGCCAAGTCATTTCACGCACCGGAATACTTAGGAACCCGCGAATATAAGAAATTTACAAGGGGTGTCAGGTTATATCTCAAGGGATTAGGGCCCGTTAATCCAAAGCTTAACTCTACCTGGCGAAGGTCACATGTTTTTTTTTTACCTCTCATTTCCACATCGCCGAGCAAACGAAGCCACACAGGGGTCCTGGTTGTAATTGTACATCCGTCTTGAGTTTAATTTTTTTTTTCTTCGTATTTTGTCAAACATGTGTAGGAACTCAAATACTTGGTGTTAGTTTTAACCCCTCGCGTGAAGCTCGGAACACGGTGCTAATAACTTGCAGTAAATTATTGGTTTGTGTCTCGTGTTGCTACTATTGACAAGGGAAATTTGTGAGTGAGTCCATTATAAACTTAGCACAGAATTGAGTTAATCACATAAATATTTAGCCTACGAATGGACTTTGTAATAAGTAATTCATTTTTTAACACATTTTAAATAACAAAAGAATTTCGTCCATTTGTCTTAATATCCCACGTGTCTCAGTCATCCACGTCACCCAGTCTTCCATGTGGTTGCCGTGTGGCTCAGTGGCCCCTGTGGCTCAGAAGTCGATGTGGCCCGCCGAATGGCTTGGTTGTTCATACGGTTTCCACGTGACTCAGTAGTTCACGTATCGGTGGATGCAATGTGGCTCGGTCGTCCCCGTTGTCGCGGTGTGGCCCCATTAGACCACGTGGTGCTGCATGTGGTTTTACTAGCCAGGCTTCACATGCCACTCAAGTAGAATAATGCGTCTGCTAACAGAAAGAACTGTGTGCCAGATTGACCTTGACTTGACACAATTTAACTATGGGAAAAGAAGGGAAAAAACCTTCGACATCCTGACAACGCTAAGCGTTTAATTGAAGTTCCAAGTCTTATAGCCAGGACCTGTCTGGGGTCTGTGACAACTTTATGGGACCGGGGGTCTCGTTAACTGCTGCTAGTTGGAACCTCACCTCTCTCCGTTGAGCATTGGGGATCTTAATAGATAAGCCTCGGCAATCTGCGGTAATTGACGTACAGATGGTAAATAATCCGAGGAGTGAAGAGTTCAGTACCGAGACCAGAGCGAGGGTTGCGCCTGACGAGTGCTATTTCAGGGAGTATAAAAATCATGCAGCGCATTAATTAGTTTTATATTCGGAAACAACCGCAGACAAAGAAGATTGGGAAATAATCTTAGTATATATATCTGAGTATTCTATTGATTGAATGTTGTTTATTTAAAACTAAGTGCATGTGTATCTTAGACTGAGTGCATGAGTATTTTAGACCGAGTGCATGGGTATCTTAGAATGAGTGCATGTGTATCTTAGACTGAGTGCATGAGTATCTTAGAATGAGAGCATGTGTATCTTAGACTGAGGGCATGAGTATCTTAGACTGAGTGCATGAGTATCTTAGACTGAGTGCATGAGTATCTTAGAATGAGAGCATGTGTATCTTAGACTGAGGTCATGAGTATTTTAGACTGAGTGCATGAGTATTTAGACTGAGTGCATGAGTATCTTAGACTGAGTGCATGAGTATTTTAGACTGAGTGCATGAGTATTTGAGACTGAGTGCATGAGTATCTTAGACTGAGTGCATGAGTATCTTAGACTGAGTGCATGAGTATTTTAGACTGAGTGCATGAGTATTTTAGACTGAGTGCATGAGTATCTTAGACTGAGGGCATGCGTATTTTAGACGGAGTGCATGAGTATCTTAGACTGAGTGCATAAGTATTTTAGACTGAGTGCATAAGTATCTTAGACTGAGTGCATGAGTATTTTAGACTGAGTGCATGAGTATTTTAGACTGAGTGCATGCGTATCTTATACTGAGTGCATGAGTATTTTAGACTGAGTGCATGAGTATCTTAGACTGAGTGCATGAGTATTTGAGACTGAGTGCATGAGTATCTTAAACTGAGTGCATGAGTATCTTAAACTGGGTGCATGAGTATCTTAGACTGAGTGCATGATTATCTTAGACTGAGTGCATTATTTTAAACTGAGTGCATGAGTATTTTAGACTGAGTGCATGAGTATCTTAGACTGAGTGCATGAGTATCTTAGACTGAATGCATTAGTATTTTAAACTGAGTGCATGAGTATCTTAAACTGAGTGCATGAGTATCTTAGACTGAGTGCATGATTATCTTAGACTGAGTGCATGAGTATTTTAAACTGAGTGCATGAGTATTTTAAACTGAGTGCATGAGTATCTTAAACTGAGTGCATGAGTATCTTAAACTGAGTGCATGAGTATTTTAGACTGAGTGCATGAGTATCTTAGACTGAGTGCATGAGTATCTTAAACTGAGTGCATGAGTATCTTAAAGTGAGTGCATGAGTATCTTAAACTGAGTGCCAGAGAATCTTAAACTGAGTGCATGAGTATCTTAGACTGAGTGCATTAGTATTTTAAACTGAGTGCATGAGTATCTTAAACTGAGTGCATGAGTATCTTAAACTGAGTGCATGAGTATCTTAAACTGAGTGCATGAGCTAAGTATAGTCACGGTGTGGACCGTTGTAAGATAGAGATGATGTGTAAATTATGAACATAGTCAAGCTGTACAAACAGATCTTATAATTAAATAGGCTTAATAAACTATAAAAATATCCTGATCTATTTCAAACGTCTCCACATGACCAGTAACCTGTCCATGTTTTGGGGGATAGGGTGTGTGAGTGTGTGTGCAGCCCCCCCCCCCCTTTTTATATTAAAAAACATCCTATCCAGTTTTTAAAAATTGTATTTTATCTACTGAGAACCAGATCTCTTATTTATATTTTATCTACTGATAACCAGATCTCTTATGTATATTTTTCCTCTGGTGCGTCCTGCTTTCTCTTCAAAACCGCCCTTCCCCCATCCCCACATATTTTATATGAAAAATAATGACTGAATAGTTTAATTATTTTTTCCTTAGTGGGAGGCGACTATTTTATTAATCAATTGAGAGCCACTGGTATGGTGTAGGACTGTCTGTAGGACTATTGATTAAAGGCCGGCAGGTAGGGTGAAGGACTTTCTTTAGGCCTTTTTTGTTTAAAAGCCGGCAGGTAGGCTGTAGGGCTGTCCGTAGGCCCACTGTTTAAAGTCGGCATATATTATTGAGAAGGAGAAGTTAATACTTTTTGGTAACATTTGGACCCACCGAGTTTGTTCCCTTCGAAATACCCGGACTGCACTCGATTAAGCCGTATTAATATATTTTCTTAAAGATAAAAAAGATAAAAATTTAGCAACATTTGTTTCCCGATATTTCACAAGAATAACGGTATCCAACCAGTGGTCACTATATTTATTGGAAAACATTTCATACTACGAAACTAAAGGGGGGGGGGGGAGGGTTGTGTGGTTGGCGTGGCTGTCAGGGAGGGTGAGCATTTAAGTCGACGGTGCGAAGGAAGTATGTCGTGCGAGGTTCTGACTTCACAAGGAACTGTCGCCACGTCGGAGTCTGGTAGGAGTTTTTCGTCAGTTTGTCGTCCTTCTCCGGGAGTCTTTTGGGACAGGAAAACTTTGTTGACGAGATGGTGGTTTTCTTCCACGGGTAACGCCGAGTGGCCGGCGCCTCCAAATCGACACGCCACCAGTGACTTGTCAACCGGAGCCCCGGGGAGGACTTTGCTCCTATACATTGGTGTCGTCACTGAAAAGAGGTTGGGAGCCCGAGTCTAATACTTACAGTTTCTCATAGGGCGGTTTATGGTCGTAACGCTTCTTAACGGTGCTTCAAACTGAGATATGCCCTCTAAGATATGCCCAGTAGAATATGCCGATTAAGATATACCCACTAAGGTATGCCCACTAAGATATGTCGACTAAGATATGCTCACAGAGTTATGCCCAATAAGATATGTCCACGTCACTAAATTTAAATCCTACAAGTGGCTTTGACTTCACCATCTCTGATTGCCACCACCATCTCTGATTGCCACCACCATCTCTGATTGCCACCACCATCTATGATTGCGACCACCATCTCTCATTGTCACCACCATCTCTCATTGCCACCACCATCTCTCATTGCCATCACCATCTCTCATTGCCCCCACCATCTCTCATTGTCACCACCATCTCTCATTGCCACCACCATCTCTGATTGCCACCACCATCTCTGATTGCCACCACCAACTCCTCGATATCTACGTCCGTCTGACTAAAAAATAAACGACGATCATTTTGTTCCCTCTTCCCTCGCCATCTCCTCAATCGCCCTTACATCACATTTATGACAACACCACCACAAGTCTCGTGAGTCACATTTAACTCTAATTAATAGCACGTGAAAATGGGACCACGCCGCCGAGGTTGAACACAACGAATGAGACTATTGATTCAACCCCACTTCCCAACCCCAACGCCGGGCAAAATAATATGCCCCCCCACCCCAATCTCCTTACTCGTCTCCGCACAAGACACACTTTCTCCGGCAGGGAGAAGATGTTGAGGGAGAATGAGGCTTAAAAGGTTAAGCCCATCAGCGCTGAGCTGTACCCGTGCTGACACTGTCTCCCTGTGTCGTAAACACAATGCGTCAAGGGCGGATACAGTTAGTTTTTTGTATTGTTATCTTGCACATGGATTCATAAACTATACTTAGAGATTCATAAACTATACTTAGAGATTCATAAACTATACTTAGAGATTCATAAACTATACTTAGAGATTCATAAACTATTCTTAAAGATTCATAAACTATACTTAGAGATTCATAAAGTATACTTAGAGATTCATAAACTATACTTAGAGATTCATAAACTATTCTTAGAGATTCATAAACTATATTTAGAGATTCATAAACTATACTTAGAGATTCATAAACTATACATAAAGAATGCGAAATTGTTATCGACTCCGGCACAAGATATATTTCACTAATTATTCTCTCTCTCTCTTTCTCTCTCCCTCTCTCCCCATCTATCTCTCCCCACCCACCCCCTTCTTTTTCTTCGGAAATGGTAAATAATCTTTTTCCATAAAATAATTTCTGACCTCTACACACTCCATTTCGATAGTTACTTTTGTAAAAAGAACAAAGAACAATTGCATTTATTGGAAATAAGAAAGCCAGTTGGGGAAAAAAAGAAAATGGGTGGTAGGGGGGTGGGGGTGGTATTAATGTCCAGGAAATATGCAACTTCCATTTGTCACTAATATATAATGCCGCATAGCCATGCAAGAATAGAACAGCTCCATGCCAGGGTTTCTCATGTCTGTTTTACAAGTGAATATAAAATAACACACCCTGGGGGATGACATGGTCCTTATTCAATAGCAAAACCCTTTGCAGATAACCTAACATTAGCTGTGAATAACCTTACATTAGCTGTGAATAACCTAACATTAGCTGTGAATAACCTTACATTAGCTGTGAATAACCTTACATTAGCTGTGAATAACCTTACATTAGCTGTGAAT
This sequence comes from Omphiscola glabra, assembly GCA_964017045.1. Lineage (NCBI taxonomy): Eukaryota > Metazoa > Mollusca > Gastropoda > Lymnaeidae > Omphiscola > Omphiscola glabra. The sequence continues at coordinate 30,006,056 of OZ024800.1, read as the reverse complement.
AACCTAACATTAGCTGTGAATAACCTAACATTACTTGTGAATAACCTTATATTATTTCTGAATAACCTTACATTACTTGGGAATAACCTTATATTACTTCTGAATAACTTTACATTACTTCTGAATAACCTTATATTACGTGTGAATAACCTTACATTACTTATGAATAACCATACATTACTTGGGAATAACCTTATATTACTTTTGAATAATTTTATATTACTTGTGAAAAACCTTACATTACTTGTGAATAACCTTACATTACATGTGAATAACCTTATAAAAATAACTTTACATTACATGTGAATAACCTTATAAAAATAACCTTACATTACTTGTGAATAACCTTACATTACATGTGAATAACCTTATAAAAATAACCTTACATTACTTGTGAATGACCTTACATTACTTGAGAATAACCTTACAGTACTCGTTAAAAACATATATTACTTCTGAAAAACCTAAAATTGCTTGTGAATAGGGTTTGTCATTGCTAAGACCGAAAAACGTTATAGCGCACCAGGGCCGGCCCTAAAAATTGCGGGGCCCTATGCGAAACGGATTACGCGGGGCCCAGTCTGGGTAGGGATAAGGATAGTAAGGGAAAATTAAGATTTTGTATTAGAAAAAAAAGTGCGGGGCCCACTGCGGCCGCATAGGTTGCAGTGGCCTAAGGCCGTCCCCTGTAGCGTTATATTACTATTTTTAGAACATCGGACACATATTTCTTTAAAGAAGTATTTTATATCTCTTCATTGCATCAATATCTCTTTCTGTGTGAATCCTAACCAATCTTTTGAATTTTTATAAATTTTTGTGAGTTTTAGGAAATGAATAAAACCTAACAGCTTACATGTGCCGACGATCATTGTGTCTAGAGTCACTGTTACATGTGCCGTACGCGCAATGAAGTCACTGTTACATGTGCCGTACGCGCAATGAAGTCACTGTTACATGTGCCGTACGCGCAATGAAGTCACTGTTACATCTGCCGTACGCGCAATGAAGTCACTGTTACATGTGCCGTACGGGCAATGAAGTCACTGTTACATGTGCCGTACGGGCAATGAAGTCACTGTTACATGTGCCGTACGGGCAATGAAGTCACTGTTACATGTGCCGTACGGGCAATGAAGTCACTGTTACATGTGCCGTACGGGCAATGAAGTCACTGTTACATGTGCCGTACGGGCAATGAAGTCACTGTTACATGTGCCGTACGGGCAATGAAGTCACTGTTACATGTGCCGTACGGGCAATGAAGTCCCATTTCACAAAATGCATATCATTGAATACAGCAATAGCAGTAAAAAAAAGTGTAACATATTTCGTAAAATATAGTTTTTAACAAGTTTTGATTTAGATTAAGGGCCACTTCGCTAACATAATTGAACACTGAACAGTGTTGACATTTTGTCTTTCCTAAGTACCCGGATGATTACAGCAGTTCTATTAATAGATTTCCGCCATTACATGACAAGCCCATAACCTTAGATAAGTAGAGAACCAAATATTATTCAATAACCTAAAATTAGTCATTCAACCAAAAAAATCTCCCGCGTCTAAAATTAGAAATCCCCCCCCCCCCCCCCCCCCCGGCAAACAAATGTGATCGTCGAGTAAAATAAACATTTTATTTGAACATTGATTTGCATCGACCAGGATGTACCTATGAGAAACAGAAGATGATGATTTAATGGCTTAGAAGAAACAGAAGATGATGATTTAATGGCTTAGAAGAAACAGAAGATGATGATTTAATGGCTTAGAAGAAACAGAAGATGATGATTTAATGGCTTAGAAGAAACAGAAGATGATGATTTAATGGCTTAGAAGAAACAACGGATGATGATTTAATGGCCTATGTGAAACAGACGATGATGATTTAATGGCTTACAAGAAACAGAGGATGATGATTTAATGGCTTATGAGAAACATAAGATGATGATTTAATGGCTTATGAGAAACAGAAGATGATGATTTAATGGCTTATGAGAAACAGAAGATAGTGATTTAATGGCTTAGAAGAAAGACAAAAAGAAGATTTTGAAACAGATCAAGTAAAATGTGACGTATCTATTAGCCACGTAGTTTGATATCAAGACATATATTTAGTCGGCTATGAAGTCGTGTTGCGAAAGAGTTTTCTTCAACTTCTATAAAGACAACAGAAAATGTCTCTGTTGGCTCATCTGGACATGTGATCTATTTGTCCTGATTTGGTGACTGTCCACAGAACTAAGCGATAGTGGTGAGAAAATAAAATTGGTTTGGGGGGGGGGGGGGGGAGGTGTGGGAGGTGTCGGAGAAAGGTCGCAGAAGACGGCTGAGAATGGTGTGTAATTGAGCAGGGCTTCACGTTCTCAGCAACAAGTTTTCCTCGTTCCACTCTTTTTTTCCCCCTAGCCCTCGCCACGTCCTCCACCCCTAATGACAGAGTAAGAGGCTTGGAGGCAACGTGCGACGTCCTCGGAGAAAAGAAAAAGTGGGTATTGGTGGGGGTGTAAAGGAGTGGGTGTATAAAGGACACAAAGAAGCGGAGAAGAAAGGGAGAGAATCCTCCTAGCCTCTATTGTTGGTGGTTTATTTTTAAAATGGTTTTAGTTGGGAAAAGCGTGTTAGAGATTATCAGATTGACCGAGCTCAGCCGTGTAAATGTAACCAATTTATAGAGAAGGTGAGTAGCAAGCTACTAATGGGGTTTGGGGTCAGTAGGTGGCCAGGAGTGAGAGGAGATAGGGAATTAGGGGAGATGGGGAGTGGGGACATAGGGAGTATGGGTAGTGGGGACATTGGGAGTATGGGGAGACTGCGAGTGAGAGGAGATTGGGAGTAACTTGAGTAGGGGAGACTGGGCGTGAGCGGAGATGGGGAGTGAGAGGAGGTAGAGAATGAGAGGAGATGGGGAATTATAGGAGATTGGGAGTGATGAGATTGGGAGTGAGAGTAGATTTGGAGTGAGAGTAGATTGGGAGTATGGGGAGACGGTGAGCGGAAAAAAAGTCACAGGAAAAAAAGTCACGGAAAAAAGTCACAAATTTTGCTAGGAAAAAACTCACAGGAAATAAAGTCACAGGAAAAAAAGTCACAGGAAAAAAGTCACAGAAGCATTCAGCCATCAGATATCGTAAATAAATTCTGACAAGAGTGGTTGGATCCTGTTTCCTAATGGGATCCCATATCCCATCAGGATCTCGACCCCACTGGTATCCCATTGTCATCCAGAGCCCAATGGGATCCCGACCCCATTGGGTTACAGATCCCGATTGAGAACGCGATCAGGATTCCGTTTCCAAATCGGATCCCGACCCAATTGGGATCCCGACCCCATTGGGATCATGCTCTCGATTAGATACCTTTTCCAAATGGGGATTCTGACCCCATTTGGGATCCCGACCCCATTGGCATCCCGATCCCATTGTAATCCTGACCACATTGAGATTCCGACTCCTTTGGGATCCCGACCCCAATTGCATCCCGATCCCGATTGGGATCCCTTTCCAAAAAAGGATCTCATTGGAATCCCAACCCCATTGGGATTTCAACGCCATTGGGATCCTGACCCCATTAGGATCCTGCTATGATTCCTTAGATATTATGCGTTCAGTACACTTCGGTTTTTGAATATGGATATCAGGTGTATGTGTACTAAGTTTGGTCAAGATCCATCCATTCATGTAGGAGTATTAGCCTATTAATATTTATATATTGAACAGCAGAGCGCCGTGAGCATGCTATGGAATGAGCGCTATATAAGTACTCCAATCAATCTCCTAGATTTGACTTTGTAACGCGCTTCGAGCCTTTGGGGATGAAGCGTGATTTTTCAAATAAACTTTATTATTATTATTATTATTACTTATATAAGGAAAGACGAATTTGGGGCCCCTGGCGCCAAACGAAATGTTATATAAAGTTCATACCCCCCTAAGAGTTCCTTCCGAATAATGATTGATATGTGTGCCAAGTTTGGTCAAGATCCATTAATCCATGTAAAAGCCTTTGTGGAACCGAGCCACCCACAAATCCACAAACATTAACTTTTATAGATTACTAACCGATATACCCGGCGTAGCCCGGGATTGCATTAGGACCCCGATCCCGGTGGCCTACAGATCCCGTTATGATACTGTTCTCTGTCGGATCCCGTTCCATCTAGGGACCCTCCTTTCCAATATTGTCCCATTTCCCGAAAGGATCCCGATTTGATTGTGACATAGATATAGCGTTTAAAGTTATCGAACTTTATGCAAAATTCTAGATTGGATATTATAGAAAAAAATGGGCCCCAGAGAAATGGATATTATAAGTTCAGTACCCTTCGGTATTTGAATATGGATAATAAAGTGTACGTGTACTAATTTTGGTCAAGATCCATCTATTCATGCAGGAGTATTTGTTGCTAATTTTATTTATATAGCTCATATAGGAAAAAACGACATTTTGGGTCCCCGGCCCAAACAAAATGTTATAAAAAGTTCACAACCTCTTAAGAGTTCCTTTTAGATAATAATGGATATATGTGCCACATTTGGTCAAGATCCATCCAGCCATTTATGAGTAATAAGACTATTGACCTATAGAACTTTCTGGAACATTCAAGATTAAATGTATTATCCTGTTCGAACTGTATAAAAACTGTCTTTTCTAAGTATTTATTCTTCGAATACGAAAAATTATACAATTAAATGCATTTCTTTAACTGTAGTACATTTAAGTTAATAGATGGGCCCCGGGGGCCCATTCCATAATTGTACCGAATTAGTTTTGCCCGAGATGGGGCCCTATAAATATCATTCAGGTAAGTAATGAAGTTAACATTTTAAATTTGTCCCATTAAAATCTATTGAATAATGCCAAAGATATAGCGTTTTAAATTTATCGAACTTTCTGGAAAACTCTAGATTGGATGTTATTAGTTTTAAATCCACCGGTATTTCAGTACGGACAGTGAAGTGTATTCCTACCACGTTAGACCTATATCCATTAATTCACATAGAACCTATAGTGTTGTCTAAGCTTATTGATATTTATATAGCTTATATAAGGAAAAATGAAATGGGGCCCCCGGCCCCAGAGGTATGGATATTATGAGTTCAGTACCCTGTAGTATTTGAGTATGGATAATCAAGTGTATGTGTACTAAGTTTGGTCAAGATCCATCCATTCATGTAGGAGTATTAACCCTATCGATATTTATATAGCTCATATAAGGAAAAATGAAATGGGGCCCCCAGCTCCAGAAGAATGGATATAATGAGTTCAGTACCCTTCGGTATTTGAATATGGATAATCAAGTGTACGTGTACTAAGTTTGATCGAAATCCATTCATTCACGTAGGAGTATTTGTTTGTAATTTTTTTATATATCTCATATAAGAAAAAAACGAATTCGGGGCCCCCGGCCCCACACGAAATGTTATTAAAAGTTCTAAACCCCTTAAGAGTTCCTTCTGGATAATGATGGATATATGTGCCAAGTTTGGTCAAGATCCATCAATCCGTGTAAAAGCCTTTGTGGAACAGACAAACCCACAAACAACCCCACAAATTATCACTTTTATATATATACTAGCGGATACTTTAATATGGATAATCAAGTGTATGTGTACTTAGTTTGGTCAAGATACATCAATCCGTGTAAAAGCCTTTGTGGAACAGACAAACCCACAAACAAACAAACAAATTTTCACTTTTATATATATACTAGCCGATATACCCGGCGTGGCCCGGGATTGCATTAGGACCCCGATCCAGGTGGCCTACAGATCCCGTAAGGATACTGTACTCTGTGCGATCCCGTTCCATCTAGGGACCCTGCTTTCTAATGTTATCCCATTTCACTATAAAATCTATTGAATAATGCCATAGATATAGCATTTTAAGAATATCGAACTTTCTGGAAAATTCTAGATTGGATATTATTAGTTTTACATCCACCGATATTTCTGTTCGGACAGTGAAGTGTATTGCTACCACCCTAGGCCTATATCCATCAAATAACATAGAAACTATAGTGTTTTATAACCCTATTGACCTATAGAACTTTCTGGAACATTCTAGATTAAATGTATTATCATCCCCGAACTGTGTAAAAACTGTCTTTTATTAGTAATAATTATTCTTCGAATACGAAAAATTATACGACTAAATGAATTTCTATAACTATAGTACATTTAAGTTAAAAGAGGGGCCCCGGGAGCCTATTCCATAATTGTACCGAATTAGTTTTTCCTGAGATGGGGCCCTATAATAATCATTCAGGTAAGTTATGAAGTTACAATTTTAAATTTGTCCCATTAAAATATATTGAATAATGCCATAGATATAGCGTTTTAAAGTTATCGAACTTTCTGGAAAATTCCAGATTGGATATTATTAGTTTTACATCCACCGTTATTTCCATATGGACTAAGAAGTGTATTGCAACAAAGCTAAGCCTATATCCATCAATTCACATAGAACCTATAGTGTTGTCTAAGCCTATTAATATTTATATAACTTATATAAGGAACAATGAAATGGGGGCCCCCGCCCCAGAGGAATGGATATTATGAGTTCAGTACCCTTTTGTATTTGAGTATGGATAATCAAGTGTATGTGTACTAAGTTTGGTCAAGATCCATCCATTCATATAGGAGTATTAAGCATATCGCTATTTATATAGCTCATATAATGAAAAACGAAATGGGGCCCCCGGCCCCAGAAGAATGGATATTATGAGTTCAGTGCCCTTCGGTATTTGAATATGGATAATCAAGTGTACGTGTACTAAGTTTGATCGATATCCATCCATTCACGTAGGAGTATTTGTTTGTAATATTTTTATATAGCTCATATAAGAAAAAAACGATTTCGGGGCCCCCGGCCCCACACGAAATGTTATTAAAAGTTCTCGACCCCTTAAGAGTTCCTTCTGGATAACCATGGATACATGTGCCAAGTTTGGTCAAGATCCATCAATCCGTTTAAAAGCCTTTGTGGAACAGACAAACCCACAAACCCACAAACAAATTTTCACTTTTATATATATACTAGCCGATATACCCGGCGTGGCCCGGGATTGCATTAGGACCCCGATCCCGGTGGCCTACAGATCCCGTAAGGATCCTGTACTCTGTGCGATCCCGTTCCATCTAGGGACCCTGCTTTCTAATGTTATCCCATTTCACGATAAAATCTATTGAATAATGCCATAGATATAGCATTTTAAGAATATCGAACTTTCTGGAAAATTCTAGATTGGATATTATTAGTTTTACATCCACAGATATTTCTGTTCGGACAGTGAAGTGTATTGCTACCACCCTAGACCTATATCCATCAAATGACATAGAAATCATTGTGTTGTCTAAGCCTATTGACCTATAGAACTTTCTGGAACATTCTAGATTAAATTTATTATCCTCCTCGAACTGTGTAAAACAGTCTTTTATTAGTAATAATTATTCTTCGAATACGAAAAAGTATACGACTAAATGAATTTCTATAACTATAGTACATTTAAGTTAAAAGAGGGGCCCCGGGGGCCCATTCCATAAGTGTACCTAATTAGTTTTTCCTGAGATGGGTGCCCTATAATAATCATTCAGGTAAGTTATGAAGTTACAATTTTAAATTTGTCCCATTAAAATATATTGAATAATGCCATAAATATGGCGTTTTAAAGTTATCGAACTTTCTGGAAAATTCTAGATTGGATATTATTAGTTTTACATCCACCGTTATTTCCATATGGACTAAGAAGTGTATTGCAACAAAGCTAAGCCTATATCCATCAATTCACATAGAACCTATAGTGTTGTCTAAGTCTATTAATATTTATATAGCTTATCGTTTTAAAGTTATAGAACTTGCTGGAAAATTCTAGATTGGATATTATTAGTTTTAAATCCACCGATATTTAAGTACGGACAGTGATGTGTATTGCTACCACCCATATCCATCCATTCACATAGAACCTATAGTGTTGTCTAAGCCCATTAAAATTTATATAGCTTATATAGGGAAAAATGAAATGGGGCCCCCGGCCCCAGAGTGATGGATATTATGAGTTCGGTACCCATCGGTACTTTAATATGGATAATCAAGTGTATGTGTACTTAGTTTGGTCAAGATCGTGGCCCGGGATTGCATTAGGACCCCGATCCCGGTGGCCTACAGATCCCGTTAGGATACTGTTCTCTGTATGATCCCGTTCCATCTAAGGACCCTGCTTTCTAATGTTATCCCATTTCCCGATAAAATCTATTGAATAATGCCATAGATATAGCATTTTAAGAATATCGAACTTTCTGGAAAATTCTAGATTGGATATTATTAGTTTTACATCCACTGATATTTCTGTACGGACAGTGAAGTGTATTGCTACCACCCTAGGCCTATATCCATCAATTAACATAGAAACTATAGTGTTGTCTAATCCTATCGATATTTATATAGCTCATATAAGGAAAAATGAAATGGGGCCCCCGGCCCCAGAAGAATGGATATTATGAGTTCAGTACCCATCGGTACATGAATATGGATAATCAAGTGTACGTGTACTAAGTTTGATCTATATCCATCCTTTCACGTAGGAGTATTTGTTTGTAATTTTTTTATATAGCTCATATAAGAAAAAAACGAATTCGGGGCCCCCGGCCCCACACGAAATGTTATTAAAAGTTCTCAACCCCTTAGGAGTTCCTTCTGGATAATGATGGATACATGTGCCAAGTTTGGTCAAGATCCATCAATCCGTGTAAAAGCCTTTGTGGAACAGACAAACAAACAAACAAACAGATTTTCACTTTTATATATATATATGATATGATATGATATGATATGATATGATATATGATTTATATGATAAACACTGAAAATTAGGAGTTTATATGAAACCTATTTTGTGACTTATTTTCTGTGACTTTTTTCCTATGACTTTTTATCCTGTGACTTTTTTTCCGTGACTTTTTTCTTGTGACTTTTTTTTCCTACAATTGGGGAGACTAGGAGTGAGACGATATTGGGAATTCGATAGTAGGAAGCTTGTGTTTAGAGAGTACACTATAATAAACCGTGTAGTATGGGATGAAAAAGAGAATGCTCCAAGAATTGAGTTTCTGTGAGTGTGATAATCTATTGTGTGCATTTGATTTCCATAGTGTAGGAGACATTATAGTTTTGTGTGAAAATGAGACAGAGACCGAAAGTGAGCGAGAGAGAGAGAGAAAGTAAATCAGAGAAGGGTGGGGGGAGAGAAAGTAAATCAGAGAAGAGGGGAGAGAGAGAGAGAAAGTAAATCAGAGAAGGGTGGGGGGAGAGAAAGTAAATTAGAGAAGGGTGGGGAGAGAGAGAGAAAGGGTGGAGAGAGAGAGAGAAAGTAAATCAGAGAAGAGGAGAGAGAAAGAGAGTAAAACATAAGGGAGGGAGAGAAAGCGAAAAAAAAGAGATATGGAGAAAGAAACAAAGAATATATGCCTCTTTATAATTTTATAGATGTTGCACTACAATCTACATATATTATTATGCTTTGAAATTGATTGTTCTAGTATTTCATGAATGAACTTCCCGTCATGCCATAGTTTAGAGTCAAGTAACAATTCAATGATTACTAGGATCATGAGGTATTGGTGGATCATGATGTTTTGGTGGATCATGAGGTATTGGTGGATCATGAGGTATTGGTGGATCATGATGTATTGGTGGATCATGAGGTATTGGTGGATCATGAGGTATTGGTGGATCATGAGGTATTGGTGGATCATGATGTATTGGTGGATCATGAGGTATTGGTGGATCATGAGGTATTGGTGGATCATGATGTATTGGTGGATCATGAGGTATTGGTGGATCATGATGTATTGGAGGATCATGAGGTATTGGTGGATCATGAGGTATTGGTGGATCATGAGGTATTGGTGGATCATGATGTATTGGTGGATCATGAGGTATTGGTGGATCTTGAGGTATTGTTGGATCATGAGGTATTGGTGGATCATGAGGTATTGGTGGATCATGAGGTATTGGTGGATCACGAGGTATAGGTGGATCATGAGGTATAGGTGGATCATGAGGTATGGTGGATCATGAGGTATTGGTGGATCATGAGGTATTGGTGGATCATGAGTTATTGGTGGATCATGAGGTATTGGTGGATCATGAGGTATTGATGGATCATGAGGTATTGGTGGATCATGAGGTATTGATGGATCATGAGGTATTGGTGGATCATGAGGTATTGATATCCTCATCAACATTTTCAATGTCCCTGAAATGTATTTTCGGGAAAAGGTATGGCACGAGCCTCGATATTTTAATTGAAGAGTCCACACACTAATTGATATCATAGATGGGATACATTTACCATGTTACATTTATATATTACAGAATAGTCTAAAAATAACTTTATATCACATACAGTGACACACATTAAAAAAAAAACACCTTGTACTCCTGTAGGCCTTATTGGCAAGGGTGGGCAACTTGTTTAATGTGACAGGCAAGCGGCCCGATGAAATGTTTAATGTGATCGGATAAGACAATCCTAATCGGGATTAATGTTTTCGTAAATTTTTGCAAATTCTGAATGATTATCGTTAAAAGCCTTTGAAAAATTAATAATCAAAGTGTAAAGTTATGAAACTTCTTCTAATAACCACAACACAACTTCTTCACTGCCTTTACCGAACTGAACTCGGGATGAATTATCCAAGTCAATTTTCAATGATGTATATGAGGTGTCAAAAAATATACGACCCGATATTGAACAAATCTTCCCATGCGGCCCCCCCCCCCCCACCTTGCGCTTATAGGTTGCTCACCCCTGCGTTAAGGCCTACATAAGTACAAAGCTCACCCCTGCCTTAAGACCTACATAAGTACAAAGGAATCTCGAAGCCGACCTTGAATCAAATGTTTATCTTATAAATTTCCTACCTTTACCACTGCCACGCACGCTACCACACTCACCCGATACACTGGCGTGGAACGTGTCACGTGAGGCTGACACGACATCTGCCAGGAATGTCACGTGATAGCAGAGGGGTGCAAACCGCCTCCCCCCTCCCCACGCCACTTTTTGTATCTTGCCATCCATCCTTTGCGACACACACTCGAAGAAATAACGAGACCCAAAGGCAGACTTCAGCATCCAACTCGTCAGCCAAACGAGGCGCACCTTACAGCTCGCGAGTCCGAGGGCCTGATGAGGAACACACGCATCGTCGTAATGACCTCGGTTTTTAAATAGTTTTTGTATACAGGACTATTAGCAGGAGTCCTGGCTTGGAGGCTTCTTTTTATATTTTTGGTGGAGTTTTTGGGTTTGATTTCAGAGATAGATTAATGAAGTTTAATTTCAGAAATAGATTAATGAAGTTTGATTTCAGAGATAGATTAATGAAGTTTGATTTCAGAGAGAGATTAATGAAGTTTGATTTCAGAGATAGATTAATGAAGTTTGATTTCAGAGATAGATTAATGAAGTTTGATTTCAGAGATAGATTAATGAAGTTTGATTTCAGAGATAGATTAATGAAGTTTGATTTCAGAGATAGATTAATGAAGTTTGATTTCAGAGATAGATTAATGAAGTTTGATTTCAGAGATAGATTAATGAAGTTTGATTTCAGAGATAGATTAATGAAGTTTGATTTCAGAGATAGATTAATGAAGTTTGATTTCAGAGATAGATTAATGAAGTTTGATTTCAGAGATAGATTAATGAAGTTTGATTTCAGAGATAGATTAATGAAGTTTGATTTCAGAGATAGATTAATGAAGTTTGATTTCAGAGATAGATTAATGAAGTTTGAGTTCATAGATAGATTAATGAAGTTTGAATTCAGAGGTATATTAATGAAGTTTGATTTCAGAGATAGATTAATGAAGTTTGATTTCAGAGATAGATTAATGAAGTTTGATTTCAGATATAGAGACCAATGAAGTTTGATTTCGGAGATAGATTGATGAAGTTTGAATTCAGAGATAGATTAATGAAGTTTGATTTCAGAGATAGATTAATGAAGTTTGCATTCAGAGATCAATTAATGAAGTTTGACCGGTGTCAGTCCGTTAAGACCACTTAAAACACCGACCTAGAGTCTAAGAGACTAACAAAGACAGAGATTGAGGAAAATGGTGCTATAATGTAATGTGTCGTATGTCAAGTGTCTGTGTGAATACTGTCATGTGGGGAAGGTATCATGCGTGGTTAAGTGTCACGTTTGGAAGGTGTAATGTGTGGAAGGTGTTACATGTGGAAACATTCGCAAGATGTTATGTGTCGAAATTGTCGTGTCGTTATGTAAGATATCATGTCTGGAATGTATCGTTATGTAAGAAAACGCGTGTGTAGTGTGTAGTTATGTAAGAAAACGCGTGTGTAGTGTGTAGTTATGTAAGATATCATTGTGAGGAATATGTCGTTATGTAAGAAATCATGCGCGGAACATAAAGGTGCATCTTAAAGAAAAGGGAAGGGTGAGTGTCGAGGTCAATGGTATTAACACTAAAAAATCAATTTTCTTCAACCCGGGCATCATGGCACATACTTCCTGGCGGACGTTTCATGGCAGGTACTTCATGACGGGTATTCTAGTAACTTGTGTGCAATATTTGGGACACATTTCTCAATGTCACAGTTAACCTAATTCCAAAGTTTGTCAACTGATTGTATTCACCTGATCCGCCAGGATTTCTCATGCAGAAACAAAATACATGTCACCAGGGGGAAGATTAATTTCTGAGGGCAGGGGGAGACATATAAAAGATGTGCTTTTTAAACATCCAAAAACATTATTTGCATACCCAGAACACATTTTACACACTCTACAACTTTCACTCTACAATTTGTACACTCGACAAATTGTGCAAACCCGACACACTATTTATATTTTACACACTGTGTACATTTGACGCACTTTGTACATTTGACACAATTTTTACGCCCGACAGACTTTTTACTCACACAAACCACTTGGTTCACACCCGACACACTTTGCACTAAAACGACACACTTATAGCACCCCGCCTAATTCAGTCGCCTACCTCTTATATACTCTATAAATTTCATTGACACCCACTCTCTTTATTGTAATAAAAAGCTTATTCTAAGATATAGTATCGCTTTGTAAATGGGAACCCCCGTTTACCAGTATTGGAACCCCCGTTTACCGTTATGTGAACCCCCGTTTGCCAGTTGTACAGATCTGCCCCTGGTAGGGACGTTTAGTTTTCCTGTTAAAATACATTGACTGGCGCCGGGCTTTCTTTGAATTGAAACAAAATAAAGGTACACAAATTCTCCTTCCCGCTAAACAGAAATCACCTGTTGGTTTGGACAGGTGAGCGAACGGGCTTAGGAGGTAAAACATGGCAGAAAAGGTGGGGTTTGGGGAGTGGGGTGGGGAACATGTGTCATTGGAATAGTCGTTGACAAGGGTGGTCTATCCTTGTTCAAGATCTAGGTGCCGGTTTGGAAGGAGGCCTTTGCAAAAAAAAAAAAAAAAGGGGGGGGGGGGGGGGGGGGCTTTGTACCAGGCCCTCTGTGTTAGTGGGGATTTTTGTTATGACAGTAAAAATTCATCTCACCCCCCTCCCATGAAGCACAATAATTCATAACCCGACATTTAGATTGTATTGAAACACTTGCCCGGTCAAGATGAAGTTATACAACTGTCATAAATATGTCTGCTAATCTTTTGGAGTGGCGTCCGGAGCTGGAGCTCTAGAGCAGGGTCCTTTTTCCCGGAGCTGGATCGGAGCTGGTAAAATTTCCTACTGGTCCGAGCTTCATAAAGTATTTACAAAATCATATATTCATTAGTATAATGAATATAGTACATACATATAGTACATGAATATAATACCTGAATATAGTACATGAATATAGTACATGCATATAATAAATGAATATAATTCATTCATATTGTAAATGAATATAATTCATTCATGTAGTAAATGACTATAATACATTCATATATTACATGCAAATGCCGTTATGCAGTCGTCATAATTTAGTATTTGATAAGGAAAAGTAAACGAAAATAAAGCCGGACAGCCTTAGTTAAATTGTCTGTGACACAATGGCATAAAAAGGGGGTAGCGGAGGGGGGCAATGTGGCCCTGGGCTGCTATTGTTTCTTTATATGAAGGGTGGGCACTTTCGGCCAACTGCAGGGGATTTTTTGCGTAAGAGGGAGGCGAAATTATCAGCCCACCCCGGCGGTTCTAACCCTAGTTACGCCACTGCAGTGATAGGAAACGACTCGTGGATCTACAGACTTTAAATAAAATGATATACATGTGTATATATATATATATATGAATAGATTTGAAAGAAGAAAAGCGCAATCAGAAACACATTAAAGCACATGGAAAAAAATCCTCTCCTAAAATTGAAAAATGGGGGGGGGGGGGGGGGGGTGACGACAAGAAGTGCGCTTACCAAAAAACGAGCACAATAAAGAATTCTATTTTCTAAAATCAGTGTGTTGGCTGAGTGTGTTGGCTGAGAGTGTCGGCTGAGTGTGTCGGCTGAGAGTGTCGGCTGAGTGTGTCGGCTGAGTGTGTCGGCTGAGTGTGTCGGCTGAGTGTGTTGGCTGATATTTTTAATGTAATCCATGTTTTCTCAAAATGTCCTCATTAAAATGTTTATTGTTGTATAAATGTGTCCCACATGTCAGGTCACTTTTAATGTACGCATAAATGTGTCCCACATGTCAAGTCACTTTTAATGTACGCATAAATGTGTCCCACATGTCAAGTCACTTTTAATGTACGCATAAATGTGTCACACATGTCAGGTCACTTTTAATGTACGCATAAATGTGTCACACATGTCAGGTCACTTTTAATGTACGCATAAATGTGTCACACATGTCAGGTCACTTTTAATGTACGCATAAATGTGTCACACATGTCAGGTCACTTTTAATGTACGCCTGGAAAGATATTACTGTTTATTTCACTCTTCATTCCGATTGGCTAGTTTGTTTATGACGTCATATCCTGTTATAATTTTAAAAAAAAATTCTTTGGTCACTACTTAGTATAGACATTGCAGAGAGTCCTTTAAAGATACAAGTTTATTGATGTTTGAGTCCTTCGTTAAAAATGTCTAACCTTAAAATTTAAAAAAATGAATGATGTTTTAAGCAGTCAGAATTAAAAAAAACAAACTCTCTGTTTTATATATTTCTATATATTATACTGACAAACAACATGTGTACAATTAAAAACAACAACGTTTTATTGTTTGATCAATGAAATAATATTGTCCAGTTATCCACACCCCTCTGATCTATCACTATCCAGTTATCCACGCCTTTCTCATCTCTCACTATCCAGTTATCCACACCCTTCTCATCTCTCACTACCCTGTTGTAAACGTTTCTGTTTGAATATAAAATAGTTTATCCACAGATTATATGGAAGGAGCCGACTGTGGGAACCGGAAGCACGTGGGCGGCGCCGTGGTTTACTCCCATTTTCCCAGCACGGGCGACTACTACCCCCACGACATCGACTGTCAGATCACCTTCCAGGCCGAGAGCGGTGACTGGAGGCTGATGCTGAGGGTCATCGAGATGGACCTGCCCGACAGGACACCAAGTGGATATTGTAACGACGCCTTGTATGTGTATGATGACAGCACGTTTTTGACCAGGGCGATGGTGAGTATTCCACATGATATTATAAACCGATTGTCCAACATGCTAATTGAAACCGAGTGTCCCACAGGATAACCTAGACCAAGTGTCGCACACATTAATCTAGACTTAGTGTCTTACATAATAATTTAGACTTAGTGTCCCTCATCATAATCTAGACCTAGTTCCTCACATAATGATCTATACCGAGTGCCCCACTTAATAATCTAGATTAAGTGTCTTACATAATTATCTAGACTTAGTTTCCAACATAATAATCTAGACGTAGTGTCCCACATAATAATCTAGACTTATTGTTACACACAATAATCTAGACTTAGTGTCCCACATAATAATCTAGACTTAGTGTTACACCGATCTATACCGAGTGCCCCACTTAATAATCTAGATTAAGTGTCTTACATAATAATCTAGACTTAGTTTCCCACATAATAATCTAGACTTAGTTTCCAACATAATAATCTAGACTTAGTGTCCCACATAATAATCTAGACTTAGTGTCCCACATAATAATCTAGACTTATTGTTACACACAATAATCTAGACTTACTGTCCCACATAATAATCTAGACTTAGTGTTACACACACTAATCTAGGTTTAGTGTCCCACATAATGATATATACCGAGTGCCCCACTTAATAATCTAGATTGAGTGTATTACATAATAATCTAGACTTAGTTTCCCCACATAATAATCTAGACTTAGTGTTACACACAATAATCTAGACTTAGTGTCTTACATACAAATCTAGACCGAGTGTCTTGCGTTATAATCTAGACTGAGTGTCTCACATCGTAATCTAGACCGAATTGTTTGTGACTAGAACTCTAAAAATAATAATAATCATAATAATTATTCAACATATAACAATATAGTATGTTTCTTGTATGATGTCTAATGTTTCTCACACCATGGCTTCTTATGTTTCCTGCATCTGGGTATGACAGTGTGGCGTCTAATGTTGTTTACACCTGAGTATGACGTCTCATTTGTCTTAAACCTGAGTATGATCTCTCATTTGGCTTACACCTGAGTATGATCTCTCATTTGGCTTACACCTGAGTATGATCTCTCATTTGGCTTACACCTGAGTATGATCTCTCATTTGGCTTACACCTGAGTATGACGTCTCATGTTTCTCACACCTGAGTATGACGTGTCCAATTATTCCTGACGAGTATTAAGAGTTGTCAGCCCTTGGCCCGCCCAACTATATAATTATATTTGACACCCACATATATAATCATATGTGCCACGCCCAACAATATAATCATTTTGAATTTAAACTTTCATCTACTGCTGTTTGGGAATGAAATGTCCAAAATTTCGCAAAGTCTTACTATTTTCTATCTTATTGCTTTTAATTCTAAAACATGCTATGGTTTTATTAGCAACGCAAGGATACTTTATGGCACACTCTACTGCCACCTTCTTTGGGGGGGGGGGGGGGGGGGGGGTGTTTACTTCATTTGCTTTTTTTTTTTTTTGGAAAGGGGGTGCTATTGTCCTTTTAGGGGTAGGGGCTCTCTACATGAGGGGGTTGGATTCAGATGTGGTAGATTACAAGTGAGACACATATAAAATGTACTATATACCTGGAATATGGTCATAAAATTCAGTCATTGTTTACTGGTTTACTCTATCAGTGTTTAATGGTTTACTCTGTCAGTGTTTACTGGTTTACTCTGTCAGTGTTGACTGGTTTACTATGTCAGTGTTTACTGGTTTACTCTGTCAGTGTTGACTGGTTTACTCTTCAAGCGACAAAATTCCATGCTCCTATGACACATTTTTCTGTGCCCGTTTTTCCCCGTTTCATTGTTAGCATTTGTCTGTATTTCCCTTTCACTGATTTGTCTGTGGTTCACTGTGACCCATTAGTCTATGGCTCGCTGTGACCCAATTGTCTATGGTTAACTGTGACCCATTTGTCTATGGTTCACTGTAACCCAATTGTCTATGGTTCAATGTGACCCATTTGTCTATGGTTCACTGTAACCCAATTGTCTAAGGTTCACTGTGACCCATTTGTCTATGGTTCACTGTGACCCATTTGTATATTGTTCACTGTGACCCAATTGTCTATGGTTCACTGTGACCCATTTGTCTATGGTTCACTGTAACCCAATTGTCTATGGTTCAATGTGACCCATTTGTCTATGGTTCACTGTAACCCAATTATCTATGGTTCTTTTTATAAAAAAATGATATCATCGTAAGTTTGAATAGATAAGCATCGAATGAATACTTTGGCTTCGACCATTTTAATTAAAAAGTAATTTACATTTGTTAAAAATGTATTTTAAGTAGTATGATAAGATAAAATTTACAACGCGACCTAGACCTATTTGGTATAGGTCGAAAGCTTAACCTGTTCAACTATGCATGTTTTATTGCTATGGTTCACTTAAATGTCCAGGCATAAGTCTTGAAGGAGATATTTGTTCCGCTATTTATTTAAAACACTTTCTTATTGGTCTACATTTAAATATTTCCTTTTATCCGAAATTATTATTTATCGGGGAGTTTTATATTTGACTCAGGTCAAACAAAAGTGGAAGGAATTTTGGGTTAAGCTTATTATAGTATGATGTTAGAGTGGCAGACCTAATATAATACAATGTAGTCTCAGAATAGTACAGCGAATACATAAACATACAGTATAATTGTATTCAAAATTATTCACATCGTATGTCTAATAAAGGTCAAAGGTCACCTCTTAAAGTAGATGACTGACGTTTATATATTTATATACTGTGTATTATTGCAAATAAAATTGTAATCGCCAACTCTGATGGACGAAGATATGATGGGGGAGCAGAAATTAAGGATTCCCGCCTAATTCTCGCCAACAAAAGTGGGGTCTGGTTTGGGGAGGAGGCTGAGCCCAGAATCTTTTAATAAATTCAAAGCAAAGGGATGCACGTTTACGTATACCTAAATATAGTTTTGTATCATTCTAGACTTAATCGTAATGCTTGGGGAAAATGAGGTTAACCATACCTAGCTCTTTTTACATAAACCTTTTTCTTTCAAAATTTCGTAGTTAAGTGATACTTACCTCCCCCTTTCATTTTCAGAAATATTGGACATGTAAGTCATCATGCAGTTATGAACTGTGTTCGCAGAGGATATGTTATATATTATTCGGTGACAGCAAGGCGTCGAGCAATAATGAATATCGGATTTCCGGCCGACAAATAGGGTGACAATCTGACATCTAGTAGAAAACCGAAGGCCTCAATCACTTTCTGCCATAAACTGAAGATAGACCAAAACTTAACTTTTCTGTTTCCTCCGAAACCGAAAATAAACATAAAGCTAGCTATTCTCTTTTGACTGAAACCAAAACTACGCCGAAAGTGATAAAATGGCAACTTTGTCTGCACCCAAAATCGAAACTGAAGCCGAAATTCGGTCGGTCTCTAGCCCATTTATCTATGTTTCACTGTGACCCATTTGTTTATATTTCTCTGTTTCCAGGTGACGCAGTTGCGATTGGAGTCTGTACTCTGTATACACAATGTAAATTGTGTGTGTGGGGGTGGGGGAGGAGGGGGGAAACATTGCTGAGAGGAGATTCTGTGTCTTATAAAGTTTAGAAATAAATATTTATTTTTTTCTTCTTTTGCAACGACGCTTATATTTCCTAAGAAAATGCCACACAATATTTTAATCTTCAAGAATTTCAATATTACATGTTATGTACAATTTTTTGTCTAAGGGATGCACACGTAAATAACTAGTTGTACAACAATAAATTGGTTTATAAAATATAAATAATATAATATTGATGCAATTAATCCTTGGAATGGTATCGTAAGATTTCCAATTATACAGTTAGCATTTCCTAAAGGCTTTTTAATCCTAGTGATAGTGGTCGTACAGCATCGAAGAGTCCAGTGCCAACTGCATACATGCTATATTAACCCTATAGAGCAATTCTAACCCCTATATAGCCGAAATCTAACTCACTACAGCATCATGCCAATCCCACAGTGCGCAATTCTAACCACAATATAGCAGAAATCGAACTCACTACAGCATCATGCCAACCCCGCATTAGCAATTCTAACCACGATAAAGCAGAAATCTAACCCACTACAGCATCATGTCAACCCCGCATTAGCAATTCTAACCACGATATAGCAGAAATCTAACTCACTACAACATCATGTCAACCCCGCATTAGCAATTCTAACCACGATAAAGCAGAAATCTAACCCACTACAGCATCATGTCAACCCCGCATTAGCAGTTCTAACCACGATAAAGCAGAAATCTAACCCACTACACCATCATGTCAACCCCGCCTTAGCAATTCTAACCACGATATAGCAGAAATCTAACCCACTACACCATCATGTCAACCCCGCATTAGCAATTCTAACCACGATATTGCAGAAATCTAACCCACTACACCATCATGTCAACCCCGCATTAGCAATTCTAACCACGATATAGCAGAAATCTAACCCACTACACCATCATGTCAACCCGTACAGGCACAAACTAACACCGTTCAAGCTAAGTAGCCGTCTAATGCTTGTATATAGTTGAACGCCGTGTGCATAGTACATAGTGTATTTGGTCCAATGTTATTTCGGCGTATGTAATCCAAAGTTTTGCCGTATAGTTGTCCAATGTTATTGCCGCATATGTAATCCAATGTTTTGCCGTATATGTAGTCCAATGTTATTGCCATATATTTAGTCCAATTTTATTTCCGTGTATGTAGTCAATGTTATTGCCGTGTATGTAGTCCAATATTTTTGCCGTGTATGTAGTCCAAAGCTATTCTGTTGTATTGGAATGACTATATATTGCTTTATTAACACAACTTGTTTGTGTCTAATTAATCTATTGTGTTGTAGGTAGTCTAAAGGTATTGCCGTGTATATAGTCCAATGCAAATATCGTATGTATATGTATTATATATATATATATATATATATATATATATATATATATATATATATATATATATATAATGAATGTCTTTGCAAAGGAAGCATGTAAAATAGAGCATAGAGTATTGCGTGCTTTACGTCACGATATCCAAGTTGATTGGTGACGTTAATGGCTCCGACGGGGCGTGGTAGGTCAAGGTAACGGCGGTGCACACACAAGACAGAAGGCTGTGCCCTTGAACAACCCCATAGCTAACAATCGACTCGCCGTGAGATGACGTATATTAGCAAGTTCCCGGTGCCGGATTAACCTAGAGGCAAATGAGGCAAGTGACCCCTGAGCCTCTTTAGGGCCCCCGCAGGGTTAGCGACTTAGTAAACTAACATATAATTGGCAAAAGCTCTCAACTGCCACAATTATAATAGCTTTACGGACACATTTTAAACATTGAATTTGTTTAAAATACGAAATTTAAAAAATCCCAATATCCTCAAGGGCTTATGTCTACGACTCTACGTACTATATTAAACATCAAACACACATGACTATGTTTCAGTGAGATATGACCATGAGACATGCGTTATTATGTGTAATTCTATGTCACTCTCATCAGCTGTTTCTTCACAATGAGTAATCTTATTATATGTCATTCTCAGCAGTTGTTTCCTTCATTATGAGTAATCAAGTTTAAAGCTAGCAAGAACTTATCACAAAAACTAAGATACATTTTAAGAACTTATCACAAAAACTAAGATACATTTTGATAAAACAAATTCTTTGAACGATGTCTTATTTTTTTAAAGAGCATTCCAAAGTTAATACGGGCCATTTACGGACAAGTCATTTTAGCAACCCTGGGGCCCCATAATAAGGGATGATTAAACTTTAGCAACCCTGGGGCCCCGTAAAATGGGATGATTCTACTGTAGCATCCCTGGGGCCCCGTAACAAGGGAATATTCAACTTTAGCAACCCTGAGCCCCGCAACAGGGGATGATTCAACTTTTGCAAACATGGGGCCCCCTAACAAGGGATTATTCAACTTTTTCAAACATGGGTTCCCATTGCAAGAGATGATTAAACTTTAGAAACCCTGGGGCCCACTAACAAGGGATTATTCAACATTTTAGTCTGGTTGAGTACTTACTTGATCCTAATATGACGTAATGTATAGTTCTAAAAACATCTTGGACATCTCCATAAATAACAAGTTTTAGAATTAGGGTGGGGTGGAGGGGGCGGGCGTTAGTATCAGTAAGGGAAAAAACACTCGTTGTAAGCTTTGTCCAAAACTGTACATGATCAAATGCCTTGTAAATAACCCAACCATGTCTGACAAATGATCAAATGCCTTGTAAATAACCCAACCATGTCTAACAAATGATCAAATGCCTTGTAAATAACCCAACCAACCATGTCTAACAAAAAGATTTTAACATTTCTTAGTGGTGATATTATACAAAAAGATGTGTTTGAACTCAGATTAAAGTATATGGAGATACATAGGGGGGGGGGGGGTGCGGGGAGTGGTAGAGTACATGTATTAAAGGCTGTGTACAACGTAACCACATTCACCAGTCTGTGTACAGGGTGATACCATTCACATGACTGTGTACGGGGTGACACCATTCACATGTCATTGTACAGTGTGACACCATTCACCTGTCTGTGTATACGGTGACACCATTCATCTGTTTGTGTACAGGGTTACACCATTTACCTTTTTGTGTAAAGGGTGACACCATTCATCATTTTGTGTACATGGTGACACCATTCACCTGTCTGTGTACAGTGACACCATTCTCCTGTCATTTCTGTTTGTGAGTGGACCATCATTGTCCTGTACAGTGACACCATTCTCCTGTCACTTCTGTCTGTGAGTTGACCATCATTGTCCTGTAAATTTTACTATTTGCCAAATAATGCAGATCTATTAGTTGAGTCCACAATCATTCTAAACTCCGTTGAGTCACAACTTCAAAACGTTGCAGTTGACCAATTTAATTACAAACACTGCTTAATTTGTTTTTTTAAACCAGGAATTTCCCCGAAAATTCGTCAATGTCAAACACCCATTGCCGTCTCTGATTGCACACCAAATTTCGTCAAATTACACTTTTGCGCACGTTCGGTGCATATCGTCCGTTCGCACCGATACGTGTTAAAAATGTTCCGCACCGGCTGCGGAAACAATATTAGAAGCACGGGCCGGCGTGTGAAAGCGGCCCGAAACGACGCGAAGAATTATCGAAACGCGAGGCGATGGCGAGCGGAACAGCGCTAAACTAATTAACGGCGATGATGCGGCTGCGAAAAGGGACCCGAGGCGTCTGAGCTTGTCAGGGAAGTGTCTGAACTTGTGGAAAGTTGTCTTTGTGTTTTGGTAAGGGGAGGGATGGCTGGGGATTTGTGTTGGAAGGAGGGCATCACCGTGTCACTTTCATATAGCGCCCGAAATGTCAAATAAATTTAAACAATTTTAAAGTTCGCAAATACTTGATTTTGATAGCCAACGAAATGTTATAAAACGTTTTTGAAAAAAAAAAAAATTAAAAAGAAAACAAGCCCACAGACAGGAAGATTTGAATCATATCGTTGTCGCTGAGTCTCAATTTGCTGTCTTTAAAATGTGTCCGGGTTGTGTGTGTGTGTGTGTGGTTCTTTTAACTGTTTTTGACACTCTAATTATGCCATGGTGTCATCTGCTGTAATTGAATGGGGTTTCCACTTGGTACTGTAGACATTTATGCGACACAAATTTCAGGCTAAAACACACCACACATTCGACACTCGATCTCTGAGTAAAAAGCCTCAAATATCTTAAAGCCATCTCCTGGGGCCGGGCTGCACATGAAAGCAGTCGCCACGAGTGTACGTTTCGCGTAGACTTTACCCCGGCCTCGCTTTCTTATCGTCTGGTTGAGATAAATAGTTAGACGCCTGCAATGCCAGTACACGTTTCCCGGCGAATCTGTAGAACACTGGTAGCCCAAATCTCCAGACAGTATTTCACTGATGGAATAGTAAAGAAATATCGCCGTGTCGTTGGTAGTCTGACCGTTCCCATCGAAGTCGAATGAGCCGTAATATTTCTTTGGTTCCGATGCCACTGTTGGGGAAAACTAGTTTGGATTTTTCTTCTCTATGGTGTCAACTCCTCAGTTCTTCTGGATTAAGTAATTCGTAAAGTTCCCAAACACGCTGCAATACGTCGTACTATTCTTAATATCACTGAATGAACTCAAGTCATTTTCATAATAATTATAACTTTAATAAATAATTATAAATACAGGCTGCAACTTCAATAGACACACGCATATAGCACAGCTCGCTATCAGACATAAAAGAAACACATCCAACTTCCACAAAGTTCCACTCAAGACTGCCGCACGACTATGCTGTAGCTCCTTGGAGAGCCATGTAGTCTATGCTGTAGCTCCTTGGAGAGCCATGTAGTCTATGCTGTAGCTCCTTGGAGAGCCATGTAGCCTATGCTGTAGCTCCTTGGAGAGCCATGTAGTCTATGCTGTAGCTCCCTGGAGAGCCATGTAGTTAACGCTGTAGCTCCTTGGAGAGCCATGTAGTCTATGATGTAGCTCCCTGGAGAGCCATGTAGTCTATGTTGAGAAATGCTGCTAAAGTCAGCTGACGTTTCCTAGAAATAAAATTTCCGTACAAAGGCTAAAAAGTATGTCTGTAAACTGTACGTATTCTCTCGAATTATACCTTTGCATACGTATGATCAAATAAAGCTCGGGTAAAAAAAAAACCGTCGACTTTGTAGCCAAGTGTTATGTAGACGACTTGTTTACGGCATTTTCCCCCGTGAATGAACTTTAGCTGACCCCAAGTTCGGTACCGCATTAGGGTGTGGCTAACTAAATATACTCTCACTTGACCTTGTTTACAACTAAATAAAATCTATAGTCTGTATCATTAGAATTTTGTAGAAAAATCTAGACAAATCTGGAAAGGAAAACAATGTGTGTGTGTGTGTGTGTGTGTGTGTGTGTGTGTAGATTTTCTTTTCACCATTGGACATTTTTTACAACATTCTATCTTCTTCAACATTGTACAGGTACAAGCCAATCATTAAACTTTAAGTGGATAGCTTTAATGTAATTTTATATTTGATTTTGTTATTCATTATTTTGTAATATAAATTTATTAATTGTAACTAGCCCTAGTTTGTTATCGTTTCATTTGTTATTGTATTTAACTTATGGTATCGTCTTTTGTTGTGTACTGTTTTAGAACGAGCCATACACTTAAATAAGAGATCAATTTCTCCATACGGATAACAGTAGGTAACACCAAGCATTAAGATACACCCAACCCCTTAATACGCCAATCAAAATACATATCTTACTGTCGATTGAGCCGCCTGAGAGTCATCGAGGGCAAACATGTGTAACTGTCGCCCGTGTCTATCACGCTTGGACCTTCATTGAAAAGTTACTTTTGTTGTTGTTCGCGTGTCTTTTACCAACTCAAATGATAATAGTGTTTCTATGTGGTCGCGGTCGAAGGGGTTTAGGGGGGGGGGAGGTTACCCATGTGTGTGTATGTGTATATTTGCCGTTGAGCACTCTTTGATGACAGCGTGAGGGCTGTTTACGACCCTGCGTGCCGTTAACAGTCTCGTCATTAGCAGGTGCTCCCAGGGACCATCTTAGATACACGAGCGAGCGGCTGGTGTTAATGGGATAACGAGGCGTACCTGTGCTCGCGTCTGGTGTGGGCGGGGGTCCCCTTGGCTTCAACAAGGCGTTGATCTATGAGGTTTTTATGGAACTCTCTGCTGCCGGGGGTTTATGAGTGGCTAATGACAGCTAGCGGCACCTGGTGGGCTGTGGAAGTTTATAAAATGGGAGAGAAACTGATTTAAACATTAAACTATTGAGACAGGGGAGTGGAGTAAGGTTCCGGGATAGAGAGAGATGGAGAGATAGAGTGAATGAGAGAGTGAGAGCAAGAGAGAGAAAGAGAGAGAATGAGAGAGAAAGAGAGAGAGCGATTGCTAAAGGGTGATCGAGAGATAAAAAGATAGAGAGAGTGTGTGTGTGAGAGAGAATGAGAAAGAAGGAGAGAGGTGGCGAGAAAGAGAGGGATATTTAGAGAAAGAAAGAGAGAGGAAAAGAGAATATAAGAGATATATGTGTGAAAGAAAGCGAGTGTGTGCATTTTAGTTTAACTCGTGTAAGAGACACTGTCGGTGTGAACGAGAGAAAGAGCGAGGGAGAGAAAGAGAGAGAGAGATAGAGAAGTAGGGAGGGAAGAGAATCCATATCTTCACTCATCTCTCCCCACCCCTCCTAAAGAAACGAATGAAAGTAAATTAAAAAAAAAACAATATCGCTGATTCCGACCAGCCAATCACGATAGGCCAGTCCCCCAAGCATTGTCTCACAGAACACAGAAATTCGAGCCGGCCCTCGGAGAGAGTCGAACCGGATCCTTAACCAAAAAAAAAATGATGTCACGCCAAACTAGACGATTTCATCCCCCGCCCACTTTTTTCCTTTATTTTTTAGAACAACAATTATTGCCGCCTTAATCATCATCATCATTATTAATAATAAGCATTCAAGGAGTAGACACGTGACCAAACACCCCAGCCCACATCCACACTCTGTTTTTTAATCAAACATAATAAAAGATTTTGAAATCGGTTCAAATGTGTCTTCAAGTTAAAGGTTCATTTTAAAGTATCCCAAGGTCCATCAGTGTAAGATCGTATTGAGGTGTGGGCACGGTGGGAAAGTGCCCCCATTTTCACACTAAAAAATGACACATTTATATTTTTATTAGTGGTCGCGTGGTCTAAACTGAGTGGTCGAGTGGTCTAAATTGAGTGGTCGAGTGGTCTAAACTGAGTGGTCGAGTGGTCTAAACTGAGTGGTCGAGTGGTCTAAACTGAGTGGTCGAGTGGTCTAAACTGAGTGGTCGCGTGGTCTAAACTGAGGGGTCGAGTGGTCTAAACTGAGTGGTCGAGTGGTCTAAACTGAGTGGTCGCGTGGTCTAAACTGAGGGGTCGAGTGGTCTAAACTGAGGGGTCGAGTGATCTAAACTGAGTGTTCGAGTGGTCTAAACTGAGGGATCTAGTGGTCTAAACTGAGCGGTCGAGTGGTCTAAACTGAGGGGTCGAGTGGTCTAAACTGAGGGGTCGAGTGGTCTAAACTGAGGGGTCGCGTGGTCTAAACTGAGTGGTCGAGTGGTCTAAACTGAGTGGTCGAGTGGTCTAAACTGAGTTGTCGAGTGGTCTAAACTGAGTGTTTGCGTGGTCTAAACTGAGGGGTCGAGTGGTCTAAACTGAGAGGTCGAGTGGTCTAAACTGAGTGGTCGAGTGATCTAAACTGAGGGGTCGAGTGGTCCGAATTGAGTGGTCGCGTGGTCTAAACTGAGTGGTCGCGTGGTCTAAACTGAGGGGTCGAGTGGTCTAAACTGAGTTGTCGAGTGGTCTAAACTGAGTGTTTGCGTGGTCTAAACTGAGGGGTCGAGTGGTCTAAACTGAGGGGTCGAGTGGTCTAAACTGATTGGTCGAGTGGTCTAAACTGAGTGGTCGAGTGGTCCGAATTGAGTGGTCGAGTGGTCTAAACTGAGTGGTCGCGTGGTCTAAACTGAGGGGTCGAATGGTCTAAACTGAGGGGTCGAGTGGTCTAAACTGAGGGGTCGAGTGGTCTAAACTGAGGGGTCGAGTGGTCTAAACTGAGGGGTCGAGTGGTCTAAACTGAGTGATCGAGTGGTCTAAACTGAGGGGTCGAGTGGTCTAAACTGAGTGATCGAGTGGTCTAAACTGAGTGGTCGAGTGGTCTAAACTGAGGGGTCGAGTGGTCTAAACTGAGGGGTCGAGTGGTCTAAACTGAGTGGTTGAGTGGTCTAAACTGAGTGGTCGAGTGGTCTAAACTGAGTTGTCGAGTGGTCTAAACTGAATGTTTGCGTGGTCTAAACTGAGGGGTCGAGTGGTCTAAACTGAGAGGTCGAGTGGTCTAAACTGAGGGGTCGAGTGATCTAAACTGAGGGGTCGAGTGGTCCGAATTGAGTGGTCGCGTGGTCTAAACTGAGTGGTCGCGTGGTCTAAACTGAGGGGTCGAGTGGTCTAAACTGAGTTGTCGAGTGGTCTAAACTGAGTGTTTGCGTGGTCTAAACTGAGGGGTCGAGTGGTCTAAACTGAGGGGTCGAGTGGTCTAAACTGATTGGTCGAGTGGTCTAAACTGAGGGGTCGAGTGGTCCGAATTGAGTGGTCGAGTGGTCTAAACTGAGTGGTCGCGTGGTCTAAACTGAGGGGTCGAATGGTCTAAACTGAGGGGTCGAGTGGTCTAAACTGAGGGGTCGAGTGGTCTAAACTGAGTGGTCGAGTGGTCTAAACTGAGGGGTCGAGTGGTCTAAACTGAGGGGTCGAGTGGTCTAAACTGAGTGGTTGAGTGGTCTAAACTGAGTGGTCGAGTGGTCTAAACTGAGTTAATACCAAGCTTGTCGTCTGAAGTTCAATCCCCACCAGAGACCAAGTCATGCAAAAACGTCATCATCACCCCGAGCCGATGGAACCCGTTAACCTTGGATGGCAACACATCTAAGACCATCACATGGGTGGATGGGGCCCGATAACCTTGGATGGCAACACATCTAAGACCATCACATGGGTGGATGGGGCCCGATAACCTTGGATGGCAACACATCTAAGACCATCACATGGGTGGATTGGGCCCGATAACCTTGGATGGCAACACATCTAAGACCATCACACGGGTGTATGGAGCCCGTTAACTTGGGTGTCAACTCATCTAAGACCATCACACGGGTGTATGGAGCCCGTTAACTTGGATGGCAACACATCTAAGACCATCACACGGGTGTATGGAGCCCGTTAACTTGGGTGTCAACTCATCTAAGACCATCACACGGGTGTATGGAGCCCGTTAACTTGGATGTCAACTCATCTAAGAGAAGGACACTCTAAATTAAAACCCGGAGAAAGAGTCTCGTAGGTGGTATAAGATTGGCACAATGAAAATTGTGACAACTCCAACTCGCTACTGGTGACAAGCTGTATCATCCATATTTGATGTTCCTTTGGGTTATCCAGGGGCGTAGAGAGAGAGACGATTTGCTGTCTAGGGAACCAGCTTATACTCCTCAAGAAAAAACCCAGGCCTTCTGATTTCGTCCTTCAAAGTCTGCGTCATTGTCACATTGTGATGGGCTGATGCCAACAAAACGTTGATTAAAATATAATCACTCAAATACCTTAAAAGGTTTGTGATATGGTCACAAGGTACAACCACCCACCCCTTCTACTTAAAAAGAAGCCTACTACTCAGTCAACCAGACAAACAATCAACAAGATAATCGGACGATTGTGAAAAAGTACAACCTGACAACTTGTGACACAGTTTAGGAAGGGTAAAACCAGACAACCTTTGGCACAGTTTATGAAGGGTATAACCAGACAACCTTTGGCACAGTTTATGACGGGTATAACCAGACAACCTTTGGCACAGTTTATGAAGGGTACTACCAGACAACCATGCACAGTTTATAAAGGGTACTACCAGACAACCAGGCACAATTTATGAAGGGTACTACCAGACAACCAGGCACAGTTTATGAAGGGTACTACCAGACAACCAGGCACAGTTTATGAAGGGTACTACTAGACAACCAGGCACAGTTTATGAAGGGTACTACCAGACAACCAGGCACAGTTTATGAAGGATGCAACCAGACAACCAGGCACAGTTTATGAAGGGTACTACCAGACAACCAGTCACAGTTTATGAAGGGTACTACCAGACAACCAGGCACAGTTTATGAAGGGTACTACCAGACAACCAGGCACAGTTTATGAAGGGTACTACCAGACAACCAGGCACAGTTTATGAAGGGTACAACCAGACAACCAAGCACAGTTTATGAAGGGTACTACCAGACAACCAGGCACAGTTTATGAAGGGTACTACTAGACAACCAGGCACAGTTTATGAAGGGTACTACCAGACAACCAGGCACAGTTTATGAAGGGTACTACCAGACAACCAGGCACAGTTTATGAAGGGTACAGGAACAACTTTGATGGATATTTTCACATCGACTAAAACAATAGATAAAGTGAACCTTTGAAGTTTTCATTTTCGTGCACTCGAACGGAGCTGAAACAAGGCGTCCTTAAAGCTCAAGTATTGTGTAGATCTTCATCTATATACATTCACTTTTTTGGCTTTTAATTCGCCACTGATACATTAAAGATCATATATCAGAAAGGTTTTTAAAAAATTAATGTATAATTCTTTTTTATACGGTTTTGTGGGTTGGGTGGGGGGTGGAGTTCACCTTCCTGTATCATTATGTTACTGTGTACCTCTTTCATCATTGCTATGATGAGGACGTTGTTCCTTGATAATGAGGAGCAGAGGGAGACCCTCCCATTGATTCATCCGAACCGTTCATCCGTCCACCATTTTATTCCCAGACACATTAGAATATGTGTCCTCCTGCTTTGTGTGTGTGCGTGTTTTTTGTATCCCTTGCGGGTTTGGTGGTTAAATCACTGGCGTGACTTTGTAATACGAGTGAGATAATGGGAAGAGCCGAGGCGGGATCCGGTGACCAAATAAATGAGATTTGACCAGGTTTCTTGTTTTCTCAGGGTTGTCATGACAAAACCTCGCAGATTTGCTTCTCGGCGTCTGATTGGTGGACTCAGCCCATGTGATCATGTGTGCGCGCGGGTGTGTGCCGGTCTGTATCTCCGCTTTCTCGGGTGTGTCCTTTAGTGTGTAACCGTTGGTGTGTGTGTGTGTACCCACTGTTGTGGGTCTGTCCTCTGATGCGAGTGTGACCGCTAGTGAGATAGGAAAATCACAATATATCCAACAGATTTAAACCAACAATGCAAGAGAAACAGATATTTGCTAATTGAGATCTAGGAGGTAGGAGTACAGATGGGGAGGTTAGAGTAATATGCAAGAAATGTCTATTACATTAGATAGAATGTCTATCTCAGTGCTTCCCAACCTTTTTGAAACTATGACCGCTATATAGATTTTTTTTAAAAATCTTTGGGGTGGAAATCAAATTAGAGAAAATTTATGCCGTACAAGATAACGGTGTTATTGTTATTCTTTCAGCAGCAGTGGAGCCCATGAGCAGTGCACGCCGTTTGGGAACCACTGGTTATCTACTGTTGAAGACGACAACACATGACAATCCAAGTATTAAATCTGACCATTGTTTTAAGCACATCTTATCTAACGATTCATTCTCTTGTAAGGTCGAGCCCAAACTCCCGTGCTATCATTTCACAGGCGAGTCACATTAGGTGGGCTTTGTCGTAAATGAGTTGCTAACACAGAGGCGGACCCTTCCAATCCATCCTCCTATTCAGGGACCTGCGATTATATGCTCGACGGTTTCGATGGCATGGTCACGGAATCGGCAGTTTGGGTCCCTAACGAGTGGAATCTATGTAGGTAGCCTCGTATCGGGCAGTGTTTGGACCTCATTTGCGTAATGAGGTTTTTAATCGCTTCATGCCAGTCTCCACCAGTGATCAATTTTGCTCGATCTTGGCACGCTTCAGTAGTGCTTTCGAGCCGTATCAACCAACTTCCACCGGCTGAGCCACTCTTCGCGAAGATGTTCTTTGAACCAGGCCTGGACTTTCAGTTGAGTCCCAGGCCGGTCGGGTTGAGGCTGGGTTGCACCATCTCGCGCCAGGGTATCTGCTCCCTCGACTTCAACTTGACAAGGGAAGATGACCACGCCACCACGTGCATGGATGCCGTCTATATTGCGTTGACCATTGTTGAGTCCATAGAGCTCCTTCCCACAGTTTGAATAGCATGCTGTGAGTCGGTAAAGACCTTAATGCTCGGGAAGCTGCTTCTCCTCATAAGGCAACGGTGCACTTCTTTCAGGGCAAACAAAACTGCTTCGAATGTGGCATCGAATTTTATTCTATTTTTACCACAGGGCCCTGAAATCTCCCATGGAGGAGTTTCCCCGTCCCCCACTACGGGTTCTGTATGAGTGCACCATATTGACTTCGGTTCCACTAAGTATATGAAGGCTGCTAACGTCCTAAGAGAATCTTCCATCTTAGCATCCAGTGATGGCCTTTCACATCTTCCATCTTAGCATCCGGAGTGATGGCCTTTCTCATCGATGCATTTTCCAGTGACAGACGTACATCTAGAAGTTTAATGCATTCATGCGTGCCCCGTGCGGGATCAAGCGCATCCCCCCATCCTGATCTTGAGTATGAGTAGGTTTTTCTCCAAATCGTTGACCGCATCCAAAAAGTAGGATCGTTTTTTTAAACCTTGACCGCTTTACTAAACGTCTCGTAGTTGTAAGCAGGGTTCCTTTTTGTCTAACCTGCGATATCATTCCACCGCGGTTAGTATTGCTATATTTCTTCTGAGTGGTTCTACGTATGCCAGAATTTCTACGAAGGTGGTGGCTATGGTATGGAGCGCTCTGAGCACAAACAAACAAACAAAAAAACAAACAAACGAAAATAAGGTTTTTTGTGCGATCCGATAGCTTTCGAGAGTTGCAACAGCTTGGAGGACCGGAAGGCTGCAGTCAATCGTACCTCTAAACGCTTCCAAGGTAAAGAGTTCTGTGAAGTCATCCATCGGCTTCCCAATTAGCGCATGCAGTCAAGACGTCGCTTTAGTACGCATTGCATGTATACGTTTGTATAGCTGAAACTTCTAATCAACTTTCACGCTCAAATAGGTTGGTGTCCTTATCCCATCACGACCAAATAAGTTGGTATCGTTATCCCATTTCAGTCTTTTCCCCCATAGAAAGTTAGTTCTGCTTTCTGCCCAAGAGCATTCCGACTACAAGTGAAAATGGAACGAACTGTTTTATTCGCCTTGACCTAATCTAATTTTTAGTTCAGTTTGTAAGAGGTTAATGTCCTGATGCTGGCACATGTCCTATTCATTCTCAGACTCTCGTGTTCAGTTCATTCTCAGACTCGGCTTTACCAATTAATGGCAGCTATAAGAAACGGAGAATTTTAGCATAGAATTGTCGATTCATGCATCACCGAGATGTCACGTTCATTATCTGGCGTCATGCCACACGAAACACTAACAACTGATACGCCGATGGGAACAGATACACATCCGATCTTTTCTCAAGGACGCCCAGATTTTAAATTGCTCAGTTAATTTATCACTGTCCACGGCTCTCTAGGGATTCTGTAACTGGAAGACAATAATGAATTGAGTAAAATATAAAATAAAATAGTAAATAATTTAAACACATCCTGATTGTATGGGTTTTGTCTTTCCGCAAAGAGTCACCAGGGGAGGAGGGAAATGGGTGGATGTTGGTGGGTGGGTGGGGGGTTTAGGTGGATGTGGGGGGGGGGGTGGGTGGATTTTGGTCAGCGAGAAATGATGTTTTACACAACGCTTCCAATTTTGGAGACTAAAGTCCTAAATTCATATCA
This sequence comes from Omphiscola glabra, assembly GCA_964017045.1. NCBI lineage: Eukaryota > Metazoa > Mollusca > Gastropoda > Lymnaeidae > Omphiscola > Omphiscola glabra. The sequence goes on along the minus strand of OZ024800.1, from coordinate 29,973,015 downwards.
TCCCCTCGTATCAGGAGATCGTTTAAAAATCTCACCACTCTGCCAACCCCTGCACACCGACCATTAAAAGAGACAACCCCAAAATTTCTGGCGTGTGTAGTTAAAGTTGATGATGTGGTTTGTGGCTAACATGTCCCTGTAGAAATTCTGGCGTGTGTAGTTAAAGTTGATGATGTGGGTTGTGGCAAACAATTCTCTGTAGAACTTCTGGCGTGTGTAGAAAAAGTTGATGTAGTTTGTTGACGTCGAAACGTCATGAAAGGATGGTGATCAAATGTAAAAACAACAAAATAAAAAACTTCACTGCGAAACGTTCCCACAACTCCATTAAACAGAGCCGTGTCTGATCTTAATTGGCGTTGAGTTGTATTGGTAGAGCCAGGAATCTCGACTGTCGCACTTGTTTGACTCTAGTGCGCTATAAAATAAAACTAAATAAAAAAATTAATAATTCTTATGCTTACTAGACAAACACAAAAAAAACCCTCACAAATACACACACATATTGATTAAATTATTTTGTTTGTTTAGATAAGCCCGTGCATGGCGTACAAGTTATCTCCACAATAGTGAAAGAAAAACAAACTATGGTTTTCTTGGAATGTCTAACATTCAGGTATGCTGCTGAATCGGTGAATGCCTCGCGTTTTCCGAGTTCTTTGAGGGGGGATTTCCAAAGACATGCTCTGATGTAGACCTACGCGCATTACAATAATATTAAGACAACCCGCCCAACGAAACTCTAGCCTCGAAAATTAGCCTCGGTCGCCTAATAGCATGAGGAAGGCAAACATCAGGGGGGGGGGGGGGGGAACCGGGGGGGGGGATGACGTCACAGCGGGGTTTCACCTGATTGACCGGGACCCATAGAGTCTTTTCATGAGACAACTTCAGATTAGGTTTTATGTTAGCTATTAGGTTGGATTTCAGGTTGGCTCTAAGATTTGCCATTAGGTTGGGTCTTAGGTTGGGTCAGAGTTTGGCTCTAAGGATGGGTTCTGAAGTTGAATTCGCGGGTTGATTCTACGGTTCTGCGGCTGGCAACTATGATAGTTTATACTGAAATAGTGTATGGGTACACGGGCTCTCCATCTCGTGACCACATCAGGTGGCATAATTGGGCCGGTTATGAATGCCTCAATAGTCCAAATAAAGGATATGGGCAGTTTTCGTGACTTGGATTACAGGTACTGATACATTTGAAAATAATCGATTTTGTATCACAGGCCTGCACTGCTCAAAATGTAAGGCGGGCCGTTATACTTTATGAAAAACGTGTGCGGGCTGAAATAATATAGGACAGGGGGGAAAGCTAGTAAGAAAATAATAATAAAAAATAATATTTCGTTACTTCGCGGGTCGCAAATGGGTGCTGGCGAGCCGTATGTTGTGCAGGCCTGTTGTAACGTATCGAGTAGTAGTTTAATCTTTAAAAAACCCAGCCCCTTTAGGGTGTATCAATGATCGGGTCGCAATGTTCACACACCCTCTCCATGATACCGACACCCTCTCCATGATACCGACACCCTCTCCATGATACCGACACCCTCTCCATGATACCGACACCCTCTCCATGATACCGACACCCTCTCCATGATACCGACACCCTCTCCATGATACCGACACCCTCTCCATGATACCGACACCCTCTCCATGATACCGAAACCCTCTCCTTGATACCGACACCCTCTCCATGATACCGACACCCTCTCCATGATACCGACACCCTCTCCATGATACCGACACCCTCTCCATGATACCGACACCCTCTCCATGATACCGACACCCTCTCCATGATACCGACACCCGCAGGTTCCCTGCACCGCCTCCTCAGTCCTCGAGCAAGGATTAGTGGTAACATCTAGCTTTTTTCTCGACGTTTCTTGTCTGACGAATACCCGCGACCTCAAGGTGGTTATCCGCTATAATGTACCTGGAGCTTCAGGACTCGGGGCGATAAATCTTCAGCGTGTTAGAGATGGCCTTAACGGTTTTAACATCATCACGTGTCAATGCGGTCGGGAGATATTCCGTTTATGTATCCTTTTTTTTTCTTGAGCGGCTTGAGATGATAAACCTCGATCATTCTTCGAATTTTCTCAAATCTATCCGACTAAAAACAACTCCTTTTTACGAGACATTATTTGGTTGACAAACCTGACCACGAAGTTGTCAAAAATACATTTGGATCGCCTTCGACCGATGTCCTGATGTATTGGGATACACTGGCAGACGTAAATAAATGCAGTTTTACAGGCAATTACAAACATATCGGTGTGTGTTTGGATTGGGGGGGGGGGGGGGTTTGATGTGGGAAACATATTTTTGGACAGTTGTGGAAGGCCAGGTGAAAATAAAGTTAATAACTGGTTACAATGCAAGATTTAACTTGCATCAAAATTACACTTTTAGTAATTTAAATAGAAACTTCATGAATATTGGGAAATAAATGTCCAGAAACTAAATTGATGCGTCAGTCACTATGATTGAGGCGTCAGTCACTTTGATTTAGGTGCCGGTCACTTTGATTGAGGCGTCAGTCACTTTGATTGAGGCGTCAGTCACTTTGATTGAGGCGTCAGTCACTTTGATTGAGGCGTCAGTCACTTTGATTGAGGCGCCAGTCACTTTGATTGAGGCGCCAGTCACTTTGATTGAGGCGTCAGTCACTTTGATTGAGGCGCCAGTCACTTTGATTGGGGCGCCAGTCACTTTGATTGAGGCAACAGTCACTTTGATTGGGGCGCCAGTCACTTTGCATAAGGCGCCAGCCTTGACGAGGGCAAATATAAATATGGTGCCATTATTTTTTGTTGCCCTTATTTTTTGCTAGTATTCAATTTTCTGAATAGTGTCTACTCGTGAAGTTCATACAATCTTACACTTAAATGTGTATCAACCCTCTGTAAATAAATATCTCTCGTGTTTTTCGCTCCAGGAGGATGCAGGAGGAGCCGGTGGATTATGTGGCAGTATATTACCTCCCACTCTGATTTCATCCGGGCAGTTCTTAACAGTGGGATTTAAGTAAGTTCTGTTATGTCCTCAACGTGTTGATCTTCTATGTGTCTGTTCTGTCCCCAAAGTGTTGGTCTTCTATGTTCTGTTCTGTCCAAAAGAGTTTGTCTTCTAAGTTCAGTTCTGTCCAAAAGAGTTGTTCTTCTAAGTTCTGTTCTGTCCAAAAGTGTTGTTCTTCTAAGTTCTGTTCAGTCCAAAAGTGCTAATCCTCTCTGTCAATGTGTACTCATTGTTCTCTTGGATTAGAGATATGTTAATCGCTGTGTTGATTGATGTGTTGATTGTTGTGCTGATTGATGAGGAGATAGACAGGTAGGGAGTGAGAGAAGGATAGAGAGCGAGAGAGGGAGTCGGAGGGAGAGAAAGAGAGAGATAGAGGGAGGGAGTCAAAGGGAAAACAAAACTTTAGTTAAATGGCGTCAGTGCCGCTCTTCACTTTCCCATCATCAAATATGTGGATCAAAATTTGTTTAGGATTCAACAACAAATAAACAGAACAATTTTCAAGTCTAAACAAATCTTATTTCACTGTTTTTTTTTACTTCACGCTTCATCTAAGCAGCCTTCATACCCCCCCCCCCCCCGCACCCCCCATTATATTTTCCATTACTTGTAATAGCATTAAAGAGAAAACACTGACAAGCAGCCAGAGCGTCAATTTGTGCACCAGCTGACAGAGAGCACTTGTGCCGTCCACTTGTGCCGTCCACTTGTGCCGTCCACTTGTGCCGTCCACTTGTGCCGTCCACTTGTGCCGTCCACTTACGCATCAATTCATGTAAAATGGCGATTCACCCGGAGCACTTCCCCCACCCGCTCATTCGAATCACCATCAGTACCAATCCTACCAACAGTACCAATCCTACCAACAGTACCAATCCTACCATCAGTACCAATCCTGCCAACAGTACCAATCCTACCATCAGTATCAATCCTACCAACAGTACCAATCCTACCAACAGTACCAATCCTACCATCAGTACCAATCCTACCAACAGTACCAATCCTACCATCAGTACCAATCCTACCAACAGTACCAATCCTACCAACAGTACCAATCCTATTACCAGTACCAATCCTACAACCCCTTGAAACTTGCTGAGTCATAATGATGACACCACTTCCGGTCACTTTCTCATCTATTTCAATGACATCGTATGTAGAAAAAGTTGCCCCAACACTTGCCATTTTGTTCAAGAATTCTGACTCGTGGCTAAGGAAAAAGGGGGGGGGGGGGCAGAGAGGGGGGTAGCGCAAGATAAGGGAAGGGGAAACCAAAATTGACTTTTATGGTATTTTATTAACGTAAATAATGAGTTTCAGAGTTAACAAGGATACTAATATGGGTGGGGGTGTAATATATGAATATTGTCCCGTTAATTGAAATGCTCTAGTTACGCCTATGCAAGGATTCACCGCCGCTTTCCACGGCATGACCATATCGTTTGATGACGATTGTACAATACTCAATATATACCATTAAAGCCAGCACTATTATCATTACCAGAAGTCCCCTCCCGCCTGTCCCTCACATTTTAGACACCATTAGAAAGACATTGAATTTTAGATGTGGTTAGAAAAGAACATTCACTATCAACCAATCAACTTATCAACCAATCAACTTATCAACCAATCAACTTATCAACCAATCAACTTATCAACCAATCAACTTATCAACCATTCAACTTATCAACCAATCAACTTATCAACCAATCAACTTATCTACCAATCAACTTATCAACCATTCAACTTATCAACCAATCAACTTATCAACCAATCAACTTATCAACCAATCAACTTATCAACCAATCAACTTATCAATCATTCAACTTATCAACCAATCAACTTATCAACCAATCAACTTATCAACCAATCAACTTATCAACCAATCAACCATCAACCAATAAACCATCAACCAATCAACTTATCAACCAATCAACTTATCAACCAATCAACTTATCAACCAATCAACTTATCAACCAATCAACTTATCAACCAATCAACTTATCAACCAATCAACTTATCAACCAATCAACTTATCAACCAATCAACTTATCAACCAATCAACTTATCAACCATTCAACTTATCAACCAATCAACTTATCAACCAATCAACTTATCTACCAATCAACTTATCAACCATTCAACTTATCAACCAATCAACTTATCAACCAATCAACTTATCAACCAATCAACTTATCAACCAATCAACTTATCAATCATTCAACTTATCAACCAATCAACTTATCAACCAATCAACTTATCAACCAATCAACTTATCAACCAATCAACCATCAACCAATAAACCATCAACCAATCAACTTATCAACCAATCAACTTATCAACCAATCAACTTATCAACCAATCAACTTATCAACCAATCAACTTATCAACCAATCAACTTATCAACCAATCAACTTATCAACCAATCATCTAATCAACCTATCAACTTAACGTCTGATTTGAACTGCTCTAAAGAGAGACCCATTGTGTTTAAAAAATACAAAGCAGTAGCCAGTACTTATTGAGTTATTGATAAATTAACGCATGAAGTAAAAATATAAAGACCAAGAGTAAAATTTAAAAAAAAAATAAGTGTGTCTGTTAATGAGACGTTATTATTAAAATATCTAGAATATCGTACCATCAACCTGACGATACAAGTTTTTGGCATTGATATAGCGAAAACTTCAATAAAAAACATTCATGTCCATTCACGTAACTGCTAAACCTTAGTGTCCATGTCGAATTGTAACTGCTATTAGCGCAGTAAGTAAACAAAGCAAAGAAATAATCATACAGCTGATAGTTTCAAAACTGAAGTAGAAATAATTATGAAAAATATTAAAAGTGATGCTGTAACTACATGTGACTCTACTCATTATAATTTGTCTAAAGCTTTATTGAATTTAACCCCGGTCACGAAAGGTCAAAGGTCAACTCGCTTTAGTTGAAACTATGAAAAAAACATAAGAAATCATAATATATTAAAAGACACTGGGGGGGAGGGAGGGGGGCCAACTATTACTTCTCATAGGGGGGGGGGGTCCAAATATTACTTCTCATAGGGAGGTGGGGTCCAAATATTACTTCTCATAGGGAGGGGGGGGTCCAACTATTACTTCTCATAGGGAGGGGGGTCCAAATATTACTTCTCATAGGAGGGACATCAGATTCATTCGTGAATATATTTCTACTTAGAATTTTTATACTTTCAACCAGGAGTAATATGCGTTTACTTTCAAGATAAAAAAAACAACTGGTATGCAAATGGTTCTTTTAAAACAGTACCACCTTTATTTGAAAAATTGTATACAATACATGGCTTACTTACGTGAACACACTGCTGTGCCATAAGTTTATGCACTTCTTCCAAACAAAACTGTACAATGTTATATATAGCTTTTAAGAGCTATCAAAGAATTGGAGCCTACTTGTAATCCTCATATAATTATTCTTACAGGCTTAGAGCTTGCAATGGTAATAAATGCTATAAACATCGAGTTTCCTCAAAAAATTATTCAAGAATGCTTTTTAAACTTCTGCCAGTGTATCTATAGAAATTTGCAAAAAATTAATTTGCATTAAGAATACGATAACAAGAGTCATCTGTCGAACACTTAAAATAGGAGTGTTGGCTCAGCATAATGAGAAACAAAAAAAAAAACAAATAACAATGGTGATATAAATCAGGCCTTTGGGTTGTTTTTGACTTGAATGGGAAAATATAGAAAGCTTTTATGTATAATAATAATAATAATAATAATAAAGTTCATTTAAAAAAATCATTCTTCATCCCCAAAGGCTCGAAGCGCGGTACAAAAACTAAGCTGGGAGATAATAACAAGCTGGAAAAGATTGTAGACATCATCATTCCAGCAGGTGTTTGCGAAATAGATGAGTTTTTAAATTTGTTTTGAAGGACTCCAGCGTCTGGCTGTTTTTGAGAGCGTCAGGAAGGGTGTTCCAAATGGTTGGGCCAGCAAATGCGAACGTGCGCTTTCCGTAAGTTTCAAGGCGAACACGCGGTATCGAGAGTTTGCCGCTATCGGATGAGCGGAGTTGTCTAGTGGGTACATAAGGCGTCATGAGCGCTTGGGGATAGGACGGCGCCAGGTTATGCAAGCAGCGGTAGCACAGAGTTGCGATTTTGTACTCTATACGAGCGCGGACCGGCAGCCAATGCAATTCTATCAGAAGAGTTTTAGCATGGTCGAATTTGCGTTTACGAAGAACAATTCGAGCCGCATTATTCTGTACTTTTTGAATTTTATCAAGGAGCGTAGCTGGAAGACCCACCATGAGAGCATTGCAGTAGTCCATGCGTGATAGCATATCACATTCATTTTCACTTAAGTTTCTGACATAACCTCCATCAAGAAAATCAATATTTTATTCTTGATTTATTTAAAAATTAATGATTATTGACAAAGTTTAGTCAAAATAATTGTAAGAATCAGTCAAGAAAAGTTAATCACAAATTGTATCACAAGCCTAAATGTTTGTACATCATCATATACAACAATTGTCTCAGGTAATGATGAATTATATGTATTTGTTGAAACACAGACTGATACTGAATGTCTTGCAGTTGATAAAGATCCTTTCCCTTTTTCCAAAATTAAACCATGCAATTAACATAAGCAGAAAATTACAATGTATTTTATTGTGCAAATATTGTAGACTACATTGTGGACCAGTAAGTTTCAAAAAAGAAATTCCAATGAAAATAATTTATGTTCTTAAAGAAAAGTTTAAATCTAAAGCAATACTTTGTAATTTAAATTAAGATGCATTAAAATTCCACTTAATTTTAGCAGTGTGTACACAGATTTGAATAACCTAGACTAACATCAGATGAATGAAAAAATATTTGGATAATTTCAGCTTCACCCATTATTTTTACAGTAATAAAATTTAAATTTCCTGATTTCACTGATTTTTTCTATTTTTTTTTGTTGTGACTTTTAAAAATCTAAAAAAGTTGACTTTTTGTCTCAGTTGAGATTTTGCAAAAATGTGCTTATTTTTTAAAATACAATTTCAAAGAATAGGTTTTTGTGACAACCATGAAATAATATGTTTGTTTAAGTACAATGTATAACTGCCTTTATGTGAAGAGATTTTAAAGTTCTAACTTAAATTTTTTTGGAAGGTATTAAAAATCCCTATTTAATCTAACAATACAGTCAAGTGTATCTTATGTCCTTAGATACGGTTTAAAAATTCCATTTAACCTTTTAAATTTTTATCTGTTAGATGGTAGACATTTTACATGCCCCTAATTCTCAGACTTAAATCCTCTTCCAACTCGATGGCTCAGGTTCTTAACCAGCGATGCCGGCAGCCCCAGGGGTTATGGTGTGCAGTGCCATGGTATGCTGGAGACAAACATATTTTTAGCTTAAACATGAAGTGCCAAATAATATCTGATAAAATTAATTGAAAAAAATATGCCTAATGTTTTATTAGCTAATAACAGAATACAATTATGTACTAATAACAAACGAAAACAAAAGAGAGCAATATACTTTAAATCTCACTTTCCTTTTTATTTAGTTTTGGAAAAGGAAGGAAGGCATAATAAGTCAGGAATGAGAAAGGGCTGGTAAAGATAACTTATAAAAAGTTAATTAGTAATATTTATTCAGTTCTGACGATCAACGTTTTAGCGGCATGTCAAAAAGGTTTAAATAAAAAGTATCATTATTGACTTGTCAAAGTTCATGATGAAGATTAACAATTATTTTTGCATAATATAAATATCAATTTAGAAATATTATTTTTTATATAACATTATTGTGCTTGATTTTTCCTCTTACAAACTAAGACTTGTTAGATCTTACATGATAGTTTGATTTAATAGTATTAATCTTTGAGTCTATAAGTATAAAGTATGACTACATTTTGACTAGAAATAATACTATAGACCAGCGTTCCCCAAATTAAAAGAAAATATAATGAATCAATCTGGCACTGGTTCCTGGTGCAATCTTGCTGCTACTCTAAGACTATAGAGTCCGTTATATTACTTATGATTTATGTAATTGCGCTCTTCTTCTTGAATTGATCAATGACATTATAATTTATAACATCAAATCTCAAACTACAAAAAAGTAATTAATAATATTATAGTAACTAAATCTACAATATTTTAGCTATATAGTGTACAATAAAGGCATATTACTGATAATTGTATATTATCTGATATTTTTATAATTTTATTCAAGTACGAGTACGATGTTAAATGAGTAAGTAGGCCTAGGCCTAAGTGAGGGTGTTATTAAACCTTGACTTACTAACTAAAAATCAATAATACAACTTCTAAGTAATCTTAATTAAAATGTAATCTTAGTCTTAGTATGCTACTATTAATAATAAACTAAGAACTAAGACTAAGAGTTAAGAGTTAGCCTAAGCGAGCGTAGCTGACTGACTGAGTGATATTATATTACACAGCTTGCCGACTTTGCTGTGGGCATTATGTATGGTCTATGCTGTTTGATTTTAAATTGATGAAGTTTATTTTTATAACCTTAAAATTTGTATTAATATATGTGTTTCTTTTCAAATTTCAAATAAATAGGCCTATAGGACTAGTCAAGCTGTTATGTGGCCTTCCTTTAGACTGTGTTGATTGTAGTGACACTTGTTTCAATGCCAGCATTTTCGATGCTAACACTAACATTTAGTAAACAGCTAACCACCCATTGACACGGAAAGTGTTAAAATAAATGATATTTTGTCAACTTCTTAATAATAATCCAAGAACAACATAAATAAATAAATTTACATAGAATAAAGATGTTCACAATTTCTTACTTGAAACTCTTCTCGGACTTCTTATGCTCAGTTCACACGAATCAAATTTCATTTCAAATTCCTTTTTGAACTCATTATTTTGTTTCACTACTTATTGGGTTGAAAAAAGAAATTTAACGATAACTTGTTCGTGTAAAATGACCATTAGAAACAATTAATTACACACACACAAACAACAAAAACAAAAACATTCGACCAAACTTCCGTCGACGAAATTTCTTTCGATGAATTTTCCAGGTACGCGCAGCCTGTACTTATAGTATAGGTCTGGCATGGGCGGCGCCAAGGAGCTGACCAAACTGCCACCCGCCTTATTTTCTTTCATAAACAAATGAAATTGTTTAAAATAATAAGCCTCGTTTTGACACTTACCATCATTTAATTTCTGGATCCCCCACCGGGGGTGAGGTGAGGGGTGTTGGCGCAGGGAAAAGGGGTGGGGGAGGTTATTAAAGCAATGCACCCAAATCTGTTATTGTAACTGGCAACCGTGTGACTCAGATCCGCGCCATAGCAATACACGCCTTTGTTTCCCCTCGCCCCCCCCCCCCAACCACGCTCACGTACCTGAAAACGGCTACTATCTTTTTCATCCTACATCCACACCACCCAACCCTCACCTAACACACCTCACCACATTCCACACCACTGCAGATCTTATTGTTAAAATGTTGTATTTCCTTTCTGTGAGAATTTAAAAAAAAAAATAAAAAAAAAAAATATAAACAAACAATTAAAAATAATAAAAGTTATCTTTGAAACCTAATCCACACTTGGATAGACAGGGGCGGCACCCTTTTCTATATATTGAGGGTGTGGCATTTTGGTTAAGTGCAGAGTACTTTTAAACCTTTCCAGGCCCCCGGCGGCACTAACCCTTAGCTACTTACGTAACTGATGACGTAGCAATGAGACACACTAAGGAAGTGGACTCACTAAATCACATACTCATTATACCCACACATAATAACTCGCATACTTTTATGTTGAGCTTCAGGCAGCATGTTTAAAAGCAACAACTGCCCATGAGGTACTGATGATAAGATAATTTTGAGAATAAATTACGCACAAACCTAGATCACAGCCAGAGATAATGCATACTACGTCATGAAACTTTTTGACTCGGGAGTGATAGAGTCGTACTGCAGCACAGGCAGGACATAGCAGCACAGGCATGACATAGCAGCACAGGCATGACATAGCAGCACAGGCATGACATAGCAGCACAGGCATGACATAGCAGCACATGCATGACATAGAGCACATGCATGACATAGCAGTACAGGCATGACATAGCAGCACAGGCATGACATAGCAGCACAGGCATGACATAGCAGCACAGGCATGACATAGCAGCACAGGCATGACATAGCAGCACATGCATGACATAGAGCACATGCATGACATAGCAGCACAGGCATGACATAGCAGCACATGCATGACATAGCAGCACAGGCATGACATAGAGCACATGCATGACATAGAGCACATGCATGACATAGCAGCACAGGCAACACATAGCAGCACGTGGAGAACATGACGGACTGACATGTGATGCAACAAAAGTTTCCATTTCCTACAACGCAGTGGCGTAGCGAGCTTAACTCGCGCCCGGGGCACAATACCTTTTTAGCGCCTCCCAATACCTTTTTAGCGCCCCCCCCCCTATTCGAAAACCATACAATATTATAGTAAAATATAATATTTGGCCCCCCATTGTGAGTAGCGCCCGGGGCATGATGTCCCCCCTTGCCCCCCCCCTCACTACGCCACTGCTACAACGGGAAAAAAAGAAAATGCTGGAGGGGTCGGATTTTAGTAGGTTAAGTTTTGTAAATGTCAGAAGTTGATTGACAGGTCACACAAAAGCCACTTTAAATGAAGCTCAGCATTGTTTGTAAATTCCCGCCAACGAACTCTTTAGAACAAGTAATGACATACTTAGTTCATGTTTTGTCCTTTCTGTTGATATAAAACAAAGAAGCTAGTCGTGTGTAGCAGTTAAGGGTGCATATAAAATCACTTTTGACTTATGGTCGCTATCCAAAGAAACCCTCGTTCTGAAAGTTCTGGAGACATGAGTGTTCTAATTATTGTACTGTAGTGGCGTTACATGCAATGTGTGGGTAGTTGGTGATGTAGCCTCGTGGGGTAGTTGGTGATGTAACCTTGTGGGGTAGTTGGTGATGAAGCCTTGTGAGGTAGTTGGTGATGTTGCCGTGGGGGTAGTTGGTGATGTAGCCGTGTGGGGTAGTTGGTGATGTAGCCTTGTGAGGTAGTTGGTGATGTAGCCTTGTGAGGTAGTTGGTGATGTAGCCTTGTGGGGTAGTTGGTGATGTAACCTTGTGGGGTAGTTGGTGATGTAACCTCGTGGGGTAGTTGGTGATGTAACCTCGTGGGGTAGTTGGTGATGTAACCTCGTGGGGTAGTTGGTGATGTAACCTCGTGGGGTAGTTGGTGATGTAGCCTTGTGAGGTAGTTGGTGATGTAACCTCGTGGGGTAGTTGGTGATGTAACCTTGTGAGGTAGTTGGTGATGTAGCCTTGTGAGGTAGTTGGTGATGTAGCCTTGTGAGGTAGTTGGTGATGTAACCTCGTGGGGTAGTTGGTGATGTAACCTCGTGGGGTAGTTGGTGATGTAACCTTGTGAGGTAGTTGGTGATGTAACCTCGTGGGGTAGTTGGTGATGTAACCTCGTGGGGTAGTTGGTGATGTAACCTCGTGGGGTAGTTGGTGATGTAACCTCGTGGGGTAGTTGGTGATGTAACCTTGTGAGGTAGTTGGTGATGTAACCTCGTGGGGTAGTTGGTGATGTAACCTCGTGGGGTAGTTGGTGATGTAACCTTGTGAGGTAGTTGGTGATGTAGCCTTGTGAGGTAGTTGGTGATGTAGCCTTGTGGGGTAGTTGGTGATGTTGCCTTGTGGGGTAGTTGGTGATGTAGCCTTGTGGGGTAGTTGGTGATGTAGCCTTGTGGGGTAGTTGGTGATGTTGCCTTGTGGGGTAGTTGGTGATGTAGCCTTGTGGGGTAGTTGGTGATGTTGCCTTGTGGGGTAGTTGGTGATGTAGCCTTGTGGGGTAGTTGGTGATGTAGCCTTGTGGGGTAGTTGGTGATGTTGCCTTGTGGGGTAGTTGGTGATGTAGCCTTGTGGGGTAGTTGGTGATGTTGCCTTGTGGGGTAGTTGGTGATGTAGCCTCGTGGGGTAGTTGGTGATGTAGCCTTGTGGGGTAGTTGGTGATGTAGCCTCGTGGGGTAGTTGGTGATGTAGCCTCGTGGGGTAGTTGGTGATGTAGCCTCGTGGGGTAGTTGGTGATGTAGCCTTGTGGGGTAGTTGGTGATGTAGCCTCGTGGGGTAGTTGGTGATGTAGCCTCGTGGGGTAGTTGGTGATGTAGCCTTGTGGGGTAGTTGGTGATGTTGCCTTGTGAGGTAGTTGGTGATGTAGCCTTGTGAGGTAGTTGGTGATGTAACCTCGTGGGGTAGTTGGTGATGTTGCCTTGTGGGGTAGTTGGTGATGTAGCCTTGTGGGGTAGTTGGTGATGTTGCCTTGTGAGGTAGTTGGTGATGTAGCCTTGTGGGGTAGTTGGTGATGTAGCCTTGTGGGGTAGTTGGTGATGTAGCCTTGTGGGGTAGTTGGTGATGTAGCCTTGTGGGGTAGTTGGTGATGTAGCCTTGTGGGGTAGTTGGTGATGTAACCTCGTGGGGTAGTTGGTGATGTTGCCTTGTGGGGTAGTTGGTGATGTAGCCTTGTGAGGTAGTTGGTGATGTAGCCTTGTGAGGTAGTTGGTGATGTAGCCTCGTGGGGTAGTTGGTGATGTAGCCTTGTGGGGTAGTTGGTGATGTAGCCTTGTGAGGTAGTTGGTGATGTAGCCTTGTGGGGTAGTTGGTGATGTTGCCTTGTGGGGTAGTTGGTGATGTAGCCTTGTGGGGTAGTTGGTGATGTTGCCTTGTGAGGTAGTTGGTGATGTAGCCTTGTGGGGTAGTTGGTGATGTTGCCTTGTGAGGTAGTTGGTGATGTAGCCTTGTGGGGTAGTTGGTGATGTAGCCTTGTGGGGTAGTTGGTGATGTAGCCTTGTGGGGTAGTTGGTGATGTAGCCTTGTGGGGTAGTTGGTGATGTAACCTCGTGGGGTAGTTGGTGATGTTGCCTTGTGGGGTAGTTGGTGATGTAGCCTTGTGGGGTAGTTGGTGATGTAGCCTCGTGGGGTAGTTGGTGATGTAGCCTCGTGGGGTAGTTGGTGATGTAACCTTGTGAGGTAGTTGGTGATGTAGCCTTGTGAGGTAGTTGGTGATGTAGCCTCGTGGGGTAGTTGGTGATGTAGCCTTGTGGGGTAGTTGGTGATGTAGCCTCGTGGGGTAGTTGGTGATGTAACCTTGTGAGGTAGTTGGTGATGTAGCCTCGTGGGGTAGTTGGTGATGTAGCCTCGTGGGGTAGTTGGTGATGTAGCCTTGTGAGGTAGTTGGTGATGTAACCTCGTGGGGTAGTTGGTGATGTAACCTTGTGAGGTAGTTGGTGATGTAGCCTTGTGAGGTAGTTGGTGATGTAGCCTCGTGGGGTAGTTGGTGATGTAGCCTTGTGGGGTAGTTGGTGATGTAGCCTCGTGGGGTAGTTGGTGATGTAACCTTGTGAGGTAGTTGGTGATGTAGCCTCGTGGGGTAGTTGGTGATGTAGCCTCGTGGGGTAGTTGGTGATGTAGCCTCGTGGGGTAGTTGGTGATGTTGCCTTGTGAGGTAGTTGGTGATGTAGCCTCGTGGGGTAGTTGGTGATGTAGCCTCGTGGGGTAGTTGATGATGTAGCCTTGTGGGGTAGTTGGTGATGTAGCCTCGTGGGGTAGTTGGTGATGTAGCCTTGTGAGGTAGTTGGTGATGTAGCCTTGTGGGGTAGTTGGTGATGTAGCCTTGTGGGGTAGTTGGTGATGTAGCCTCGTGGGGTAGTTGGTGATGTAGCCTCGTGGGGTAGTTGGTGATGTAGCCTTGTGAGGTAGTTGGTGATGTAGCCTTGTGGGGTAGTTGGTGATGTAGCCTTGTGGGGTAGTTGGTGATGTAGCCTTGTGAGGTAGTTGGTGATGTAGCCTCGTGGGGTAGTTGGTGATGTAGCCTTGTGGGGTAGTTGGTGATGTAGCCTTGTGGGGTAGTTGGTGATGTAGCCTTGTGAGGTAGTTGGTGATGTAGCCTTGTGGGGTAGTTGGTGATGTAGCCTTGTGGGGTAGTTGGTGATGTAGCCTTGTGGGGTAGTTGGTGATGTAGCCTTGTGAGGTAGTTGGTGATGTAGCCTTGTGAGGTAGTTGGTGATGTAGCCTTGTGGAGTAGTTGGTGATGTAACCTTGTGAGGTAGTTGGTGATGTAGCCTTGTGAGGTAGTTGGTGATGTAGCCTTGTGGGGTAGTTGGTGATGTAGCCTTGTGGGGTAGTTGGTGATGTAGCCTTGTGAGGTAGTTGGTGATGTAGCCTTGTGAGGTAGTTGGTGATGTAGCCTTGTGGGGTAGTTGGTGATGTAGCCTTGTGGGGTAGTTGGTGATGTAGCCTTGTGGGGTAGTTGGTGATGTAGCCTCGTGAGGTAGTTGGTGATGTAGCCTTGTGGGGTAGTTGGTGATGTAACCTCGTGGGGTAGTTGGTGATGTAACCTTGTGGGGTAGTTGGTGATGTAGCCTTGTGAGTTAGTTGGTGATGTAGCCTTGTGGGGTAGTTATTAATGTAGCCTTGTGGGGTAGTTGGTGATGCAGTCGTGTGGGGTAGTTGGTGATGTAGCCTTGTGGGGTAGTTGGTGATGTTGCCGTGGGGGTAGTTGGTGATGTTGCCGTGGGGGTAGTTGGTGATGTAGCCGTGTGGGGTAGTTGGTGATGTAGCCTTGTGGGGTAGTTATTAATGTAGCCTTGTGGGGTAGTTGGTGATGTTGCCGTGGGGGTAGTTGGTGATGTTGCCGTGGGGGTAGTTGGTGATGTAGCCTTGTGAGTTAGTTGGTGATGTAGCCTTGTGGGGTAGTTATTAATGTAGCCTTGTGGGGTAGTTGGTGATGTTGCCGTGGGGGTAGTTGGTGATGTAGCCGTGTGGGGTAGTTGGTGATGTTGCCGTGGGGGTAGTTGGTGATGTAGCCGTGTGGGGTAGTTGGTGATGTAGCCTTGTGGGGTAGTTATTAATGTAGCCGTGTGGGGTAGTTGGTGATGTTGCCGTGTGGGGTAGTTGGTGATGTAGCCGTGTGGGGTAGTTGGTGATGTAGCCTTGTGGGGTAGTTATTAATGTAGCCTTGTGGGGTAGTTGGTGATGTTGCCGTGGGGGTAGTTGGTGATGTAGCCGTGTGGGGTAGTTGGTGATGTTGCCGTGGGGGTAGTTGGTGATGTAGCCGTGTGGGGTAGTTGGTGATGTAGCCGTGTGGGGTAGTTGGTGATGTTGCCGTGGGGGTAGTTGGTGATGTTGCCGTGGGGGTAGTTGGTGATGTAGCCTTGTGGGGTAGTTGGTGATGTTGCCGTGGGGGTAGTTGGTGATGTAGCCTTGTGGGGTAGTTGGTGATGTTGCCGTGGGGGTAGTTGGTGATGTTGCCGTGGGGGTAGTTGGTGATGAAGCCTTGTGAGTTAGTTGGTGATGTAGCCTTGTGGGGTAGTTGGTGATGTTGCCGTGGGGGTAGTTGGTGATGAAGCCTTGTGAGTTAGTTGGTGATGTAGCCTTGTGGGGTAGTTATTAATGTAGCCTTGTGGGGTAGTTGGTGATGCAGTCGTGTGAGGTAGCTGATGATGTAGTTGATGAGGCCGAGCTGGCGTCAGATGTTAAGTGGTAGCATCTTATTTCCACTACGAGCCAATTAGTTTCAAATTAGGCGATTATCCGCCTGCCTCTCGCTTATCGCTAATGACGTAGTTATTTCTGATAACAATAATAATTACAGGCTACATTTAGAAATACAGTGGAAACTCTCATAATAAGCATAATTCGTTCCATAATCTTACTCGTTAAGCGAAGCACTCGTTAAACGAAACAATTTTTCCCATACAAATCAATGTAAAGTACGATAATGCGTTGCATCCTGAAAAAATACTAATTTTTCAAAAAATGTTATTAACATTTATTCAAATAAAATTATTTATGAATTGTTAAGGAGTGTAACAACTTGGAATACAATTTAGATTTGAAACAAAAAACGTTAATAAAAATATGAATTTATGACAAATAATTAATCCCTTTTAACTAGAAAACTGTCTAAAGACATTTGTTTTTTCCGACTCTTCAAAATTTGACGAAAATGTGTCACAGCATTATCATTGAATAAATTTGTAGTTCGAATAGTCACTCCTTATTAGGGTGATGCATCTCAGTGTACGATGCAACAGTTTCCCATGCTTTCAGCATTTCTCTTATTGCGCTAGAATATTGTTGCTCTGCTACTTCCTCCTCCATTAATGAGCTCTCCTCCATAATTTCTTGCTGTGAAACACGATGCAACTCCATAAGCTCTTCGGTGGTCAACTCTGTGCTCTTTCACAAGCTCTTCAATATCGTTGTTGTCCACCTCGAGTCCCATGATATTGGCCAATGACACAATCTCGCTAACTGTAGACTCCACAGGAACTGTTTCAAAATTACATTCAACAACACTCTCTGGCCAAAGATTTTTCCAAGCAGAAGTGAGGGTCCTCTTGGTAACTCCAAGGGACTTCACCTTTCTGCGTAACTCGTTATGCGAAATGTAGAGAGAGCAACTTCTTCACATTTTTTTTGCTCGTTATGCGAATTAATCGTTATGAGAGGTGCTGGTTATGAGAGGTTCCATTGTACTACTATGTGAAGTGTGGCGTCACCGACCTTGCTGTACTAAGTGACCTTGCCATGCACGACACACAAATCTATCTGTCTCCCAGCTGGTCATATGACTTAATGTTTATTTTTAGCTGTGTTCAGATAAATGTGGAAAAAGAGGGTAATAAGAAACCCAATCCTAAACTAGCCAACGACATTTTGTAACATGTGGGGGGTTCATTTTATGTAACAATAAACTTCCGTGGTGACATTTCAGCACCCCTCCCACCTTTCCTCTCCTACAAAACCCGAAATCAATTTGAGGCAATTCTCAATATACTAACTGTAGCCCATCAAACAATGGCGATATACTAACTGTAGACCACCAAACAATGGCGTTAGAGGCAATAGTCATAGCTTTCGGTGGAACCCTGGTAAATACTGTGGTCAGTCGGTCACTATAGCCATTGCCAATAGACTCGGAGAATTAAGAAAAGGTGCCGCACCCCCCCCCCCCCCCCCAATGAAAATTGAAAAGCGGAAAAAATACCTTGTTTGAAACGTTGAAATTAGGTCCAAAAAAAAAAAAAGGGTCAGCGATCTTGTGAATGGCATTCGATAGATGGTCAGTACACCAGACACGATATTAACAATGAATAATATCTCAGACCCCATCGTTCACCACACAGGTAGTTAGTGTTGTAGAAAGTCAGCTCAGTCCATTTTGACTTGTGGTCGATTTTAGATTCAAGCTATTTGTTGACCTTATATTGGAAACCCTTCCCTACAAAATGGAACCCGCCGCCCACTCACCAACATACCCCGCCGCCCACTCACCAACATACCCCGCCGCCCACTCACCAACATACCCCGCCGCCCACTCACCAACATACCCTGCCCACTCACCAACATACCCCGCCCCTCGCAGACACTTATATTATATCGTGATGTTACAATGATAGCTAATGATATCACCATGTGATAGCTAACGATATCATCACATGGTAGCTAATGATATCACATGGTAGCTAATGATATCACATGGTAGCTAACGATATCATCACATGGTAGCTAATGATATCACATGGTAGCAAATGATATCACATGGTAGCTAACGATATCATCACATGGTAGCTAATGATATCACATGGTAGCTAACGATATCATCACATGGTAGCTAATGATATCACATGGTAGCTAATGATATCACATGGTAGCTAACGATATCATCACATGGTAGCTAATGATATCACATGGTAGCTAATGATATCACATGGTAGCTAATGATATCATCACATGATAACTAATGATGTCATCACATGGTAGCTAATGATATCACCATGTGATAGCTAACGATATCATCACATGATAGCTAACGATATCATCACATGATAGCTAACGATATCATCACATGGTAGCTAATGATATCATCACATGATAACTAATGATGTCATCACATGGTAGCTAATGATATCACCATGTGATAGCTAACGATATCATCACATGATAGCTAACGATATCATCACATGATAGCTAACGATATCATCACATGGTAGCTAATGATATCACATGGTAGCTAATGATATCATCACATGATAACTAATGATGTCATCACATGGTAGCTAATGATATCACCACGTGATAGCTAATGATATCATCACATGATAACTAAATCTCTGGTAAAGTTATAAGCTCTAGACCAGGGGTTGGCAAACTACGGCCCGCGGGCCGCATGCGGCTCGGCAAATGATATTATGCGGCCCTCGAAGGCATATAGAAATTTAAAAAATTACTTTGTTTTTAAGTTATTTTATTGAATTTTACAGAATTTCATGTACCGTTATGATTATTTTCTTTTTTAAAACAGTCCTTTACTTTTGTCATGTAATGCTAAAATGCGAATTTACCGAATTTAATATAGGGAAATGTTTATCGACATTGTTATGTAGATGACGTGTTTGCTCCATTCTCTCCACGTGCTGTGAACTGTGTTTGACCCAATTAGGTGTACGGCGCTATTCTAATGGTGTAGGCTAGCTAAAAATAGTCTCCCTTTGACCTGGGCTAAAATTAAATCTATTGTCTGTTTCATAAATCGAACATTGTAGAAGATTGAAGAAAAAGCCAGAAGCGAGTACAATGCGTAAGGTGGTTCTAGAGACATCAGTAGGAAATGACTATGTCACATAGGAGATGGCGTCGGTGGGCCGTCGAGCGCGAGCTCTTAATGCCCCCCGGCACACCTCCACACGGGTCAGACTCCGGGTCTCCCCGCCGACAGACCGTGCGGCGACATGCCGGGAACCTCCACCTGGCCTGGGGGACGTCCGGTCGACCGAGAACGCTGCGTTTAAAGCGTTCGCAAACCACTCTCCCTAGGGTCACGGCGGGTTTGCTTCCACTCCGGAGGTAAGGTGTTGTTTGTTACCGCCCAGGGAGTCTTTCGGTCGGGACGGAAAGCTAGGACGAAACGGTTGCCTAGGAGTGGCTTTCTCACGGCCACGTAGCTAAAATCATCGGCATGGGTTTTGACCGCTACCGAAGCCTCATATCCATCAACGGCAACAAATAATCATGTTAGACACTGCTACTCCCGTTGCGTTGGGAGTCATTCGGGTCATGCGGTCGGCCGGGGTTTTTGACTTCGGGTTGACAAGTCCACCCTAAAGTCCACCCTACTTGTCCGCCACGCCACGAAGAGCCAAACCCCACGTGGACGCCTCCGAAGGTACTATAAAAGGGCCGAAAGATTGAATGAAAGAGAGGCAGATCATTTATCACGAGACTTGGAGTGCGTGTCATATTTGTGCTACTAGACAGTGCTTTGTCTACTGTGTGTAGAGATATTTTTCACCATTGTACCACTTTTGCACATTGTATTTTTATTAACATCGTACAATATACTGTAAGTCAATAGTTTAATTATATTTCGTTTGATTTTGTAATTTATTATAATTAACATATTAAAAACTTATTAATTGTAATTAGCCCTGGTTTGAGTATCGTATTCTTTGTTATTGTAGTTATCATTTGGTATCGTCTTTTGTTGTGTACTGTTTTAGAACGAGCCATACAATTAAATAAGAGATTACATTCTCCATATTAATAACAGTCAGTAACAACATGTAAAAATTGGCCATAATATACATGCGGCCCACCAATAGCTTTACATTTGTCAATGTGGCCCTCCCCACAAAACGTTTGCCCACCCCTGCTCTAGACTCTAGACAGTGGTGCCTAGGATTAGTGCCAAGCGGGGCGGTACGATAGCTGTGTCGTTCCCCTTCCACGAAATCAGGAATAAAAAATTCAGCTGGCCGAAAATGGCGCCCCTCCATATAAAGAAAAAAGTACCGCACCCTCGGCACCCCCTTCCGATATATTTTATATATTGTAAATTATGTTGAAACGTTTTTGTGTGTAATGGTATTCTATTTAAAACAGCAACAACGAAATGCTGAGTCAATGATAAGTTGGTGAATTCATTTATTCTGTGAGAGGCTACAAATAATGGGGTTCGCATCCCTCTTTGTCTCAGATCACGCTCAACAATGTTATGACAACCTAGTCATCTCATTCCGGTGCCGCCATCTCACGTCAATTATTTCATTATGTTTCCAACTATTTTAACACTGCCGGCGATCGCTCCCCATTAAACATCTCGTCTTTTCGTAACGTTATTATTAAATATCTCATATCGGATATCAGTGGCGGATCCACGAAAAACAAATATTTTATGAAAGGGGAAAGCTACTGAAAGTGAAATCGTTGAAAAAGTAACACGTGCGCCTCTTCTATATATGCCTCGTACCATTTTTTATACATAAAACAAGTTACTTAACTAGCGTTAGTGCCTCTCCCTTCCCCCCCCCCCCCCCCCCGGGTCAGAGCAAGATTTTTCCACGATCCCCCTCTATCCACTCGGCAGTTGGCCGAAAATACCTCTCTCAGATTTAAAGAAAAGTGTGCCTTCGGAGGTGGGTGCCCTGTCCGCTCTCTGTCTACGCCCCTGTACAAACGCCCCCCCCCCCATCTCAAATTTGCGTACAAAGTTGAACTATTATTCATCATTCAGCCGGAATGCCCATTCCACCTTTCAAACCCTAGTTTCGCACTTTGCATTTCAACCCCTCATCATCGCCTTGTTACATCCAGTCTCCCTTGTCCCGCCTCCATGCACGAGTTCCATGACTATGATTTCCTTGTCCGAATTATTGCCTGCATTGCAACAAGAAGGCGAGCTGAACAGTTGTTTTTTCTTCTCGACATATTTCAAATACCGCCGTACATGACACGTGTTGTTTCATTGGCAGACCATGTGTTTCGGGACGCTCTCTCAGGCAGACGACTCCCTGACGTCATCAACACTCTGTCAGACTTGAGCGATTGTCAAAACAGGATTTTTAAATTTATCATTTATGAGAAATACTATGGAAAGAAAGTTTTAAAGACATGTTAAAAATAAAATTATATAAAAAAATGTCTTACCAAGATTTTTGTCACGTTTAGTCATAATTGGCTTAAAAATGATCGGGGCTGGTTGGCTATTAGACAAGGGTCCTCAAAAG
The DNA here is from genome assembly GCA_964017045.1 of Omphiscola glabra. Classification (NCBI taxonomy): domain Eukaryota; kingdom Metazoa; phylum Mollusca; class Gastropoda; family Lymnaeidae; genus Omphiscola; species Omphiscola glabra. The sequence continues at coordinate 29,950,886 of OZ024800.1, read as the reverse complement.
TTCGTGGGTAATAGCCTCATAGCAGATACGTTAGGAAAGTACCGCTTTTTAGAAGTATTGCCGTATTTTTGCGGGCAACATTACACAGAGGTACAAACATAATTTCGCTGGTTCCTAAGAAAATGTTTGTGCTTTCTTCTGAGGGAGGAAAAACAACAACTAAATAAAACAGAGTTCTATTCATCGTTTTTCCACAATCAGAAGGGGAACCAGGAGGGAGGGTGTATCCCACCCACGCCACTATTCGTTATTTTTCATGTTTAGGAAGAGAATGGAAGTTAAAAAGACAATGCAATTCGTTTAATAGCGTTTATGGGGCATGCTTGCAGTGAATTTACTATTAGTCTAACGCTAGGCAACTGTAGATATGTCCCACCCAGTGGCGTAGGAAGGTTGGTGCGGAGAGGCGGTCTGCCCCGGGTGGAACTTTTTATCGTTATTTGGAGGGGTGGCATTTTCAGCCAACTACAGAGTTATCTTTGTGGAATGGGCGGCATTTTCAGCCAACTACAGAGTTATCTTTGTGGAATGGGCGGCATTTCAGCCAACTACAGAGTTATCTTTGTGGAATGGGCGGCATTTCAGCCAACTACAGAGTTATCTTTGTGGAATGGGCGGCATTTCAGCCAACTACAGAGTTATATTTGTGGAATGGGCGGCATTTCAGCCAACTACAGAGTTATCTTTGTGGAATGGACGGCATTTTCAGCCAACTACAGAGTTATCTTTGTGGAATGGGCGGCATTTTCAGCCAACTACAGAGTTATCTTTGTGGAATGGGCGGCAAAATCTTGGCCCGCCCTGGGTGGCAATAACCCTTGCTACCCTACTGGGCCCCACCTCCACTCCCAGTTTTTTTTCAAAGATTTCTCTTTTTACTCACAAATCAATCACAAACTTGTGCGTAATGCATGTTAAGAAAATTACAATTATTTTCTAATTTTTAGAGACTTTTTAAACTCGTCTTTAAAGGAAAGTATTTTGCAAAAAATTTTTTTTTTTATTGTATACTTTTCTGCTTGCGGACCCGACACAATTTTTTACAAATGTTATTTTGAGAATCCCCAAGTATACAATTAACAAGCTAAGGCCGTGCTCCTTGGACAAGTTAATGGAAACGTCTAACATCCTCTTTGAGGCTCTGTCGTGTAGTTTTTGACAGCCCAGATCCGGGGGCTCACTCAGTTCCCAATAGACTAACAACTCCGCGCGCCTCGCCCCGTACACGATGCGTATCTTAACACCCCTAATGATTAAAAGCCTCCCGAGCCGGGTACGAGCTATCATCTTCGAGGCTGCAGAGACCAGCTCCGTTTAATTACTCGTGCTACACCTACTGATTTGTACGAGGGCCTGGTTCCCTGAGATCACAGCTCACTCGCTGACAAGGCAAGGGGGTTGCGGCATTCAGGGGGTCGCTGATTGATTCGGAGTGAACTTCTTGCTGCCCATCCCCCCACCTCGCGATATTCACCTTGTCAACTCGACCAGTTCTGCCTTCATATTATTCCTTTTGTAATCTTCAAGTCTGTAAACGGTATTTATTACTTGCTTCTTCTTATCTTTGTCTTTTACTTCATATCTTTGTAACCTTTACTTGTTATCCGCAATTAACACACTCTTCTTATATATACTTGTCCCACTCATGGTAATCATCTGTATGTGTGATCTACTTATGGTAGTCTTCGGCATACGTGATCCACTCATGGTAGTCTTCTGTATACGTGATCCACTAATGAAAGTCTTCTGCTAATGTGATCTACTCATGGTAGTCTTCTGCATACGTGATCCACTAATGATAGTCTTCTGCATGCGTGATCCACTCATATTAGTCTTCTGTATATGTGATCCAATCACGGCAGTTTCTCTAAACGTGATCCAAACATGGCAGCATCTATATGTGTTGAACTCAAGTCTCAACGCCAGCCCTTTGGCGCCTACTACTAAGCGAGCACTTCTGACCCCCACATTATTCTATCGCTCATTTCTTCCATATTTCTTTTCATTTCCTCCCAGTCTATTCTCATTCCTTCCTAATCTATTCGCATTCCTTCCCAGTCTATTCTCATTTCCTCCCAGCCTATTCTCATTCCTTCCCAGTCTATTCTCCGTTCCCCGGTCTCTTCTCATTTCCTCCCGGTTTATTCTCGGTTGCTTCCTTCTCTTCTCCTTTCCCCCATCTCTTCTCCGTTCCTCTCTGTCTCTTCTCCGTTTATCCACGTCTCTTCTTCGTTCCCGCAGTCTCTTCTCATTTCCCTCCAGTCTGTTCTCCGTTCCTCCATGTCTCTTCTCAGCTCCTCTCTGTCTCTTCTCATTTCCTCCCAGTCTCTTCTTATTTCCTACCGTTTATTCTCTATTCATCCCGTCTTTTCTCCATTCCACATTTTTTTCTCATTTCCTCCGTGTCTCTTCTCCGTTCCTCCCGTCTCTTCCCCGTTTCTGCCGTCTTTTCTCCGTTCCTCCCGTCTCTTCTCCATTCCTACCGTCTCTTCTCCGTTCCTCCCATCTCTACTCCGTTCCTCCCTGTTACTTCTCCTATTTTTATACCATTATGCTTTGTCAATACCGTTTGTTTAAGCTCCATCTCTATCTGCTTATTTGCCACATGCTATGCTTCACTCTTGTAGCCCCACGTCGCCATATCATCTAAGCCCCACATCATCATGTCATCTAAGCCCCACACGTCAAGTCATCTAGGCCCCATACCGTCATGTCATCTAAGCCCCACATCATCATGTCATCTAAGCCCCACACGCCAAGTCATCTAGGCCCCATACAGTCATGTCATCTAAGCCATACACCATCATGTTATTCAAGTCCCACATCATCATGTCATCTAAGCCCCACACGTCAAGTCATCTAGGCCCCATACCGTCATGTCATCTAAGCCATACACCATCATGTTATTCAAGTCCCACACCATCGTGTCACCTAAGTCCCACACCATCATGTCATCTAAGCCCCACACCATCGTGTCATCTAAGCCCCACACCATCGTGTCATCTAAGCCCCACACCATCATGTCATCTAAGCCCCACGCCATCGTGTCATCTAAGCCCCACACCATCGTGTCATCTAAGCCCCACACCATCATGTCATCTAAGCCCCACACCATCGTGTCATCTAAGCCCCACACCATCGTGTCATCTAAGCCCCACACCATCATGTCATCTAAGCCCCACACCATCGTGTCATCTAAGCCCCACACCATCATGTCATCTAAGCCCCACACCATCATGTCATCTAAGCCCCACACCATCGTGTCATCTAAGCCCCACACCATCATGTCATCTAAGCCCCACACCATCATGTCATCTAAGCCCCACACCATCGTGTCATCTAAGCCCCACACCATCATGTCATCTAAGCCCCACACCATCATGTCATCTAAGCCCCACACCATCGTGTCATCTAAGCCCCACACCATCATGTCATCTAAGCCCCACACCATCGTGTCATCTAAGCCCCACACCATCATGTCATCTAAGCCCCACACCATCGTGTCATCTAAGCCCCACACCATCGTGTCATCTAAGCCCCACACCATCATGTCATCTAAGCCCCACACCATCGTGTCATCTAAGCCCCACACCATCGTGTCATCTAAGCCCCACACCATCATGTCATCTAAGCCCCACACCATCGTGTCATCTAAGCCCCACACCATCGTGTCATCTAAGCCCCACACCATCGTGTCATCTAAGCCCCACACCATCATGTCATCTAAGCCCCACACCATCATGTCATCTAAGCCCCACACCATCATGTCATCTAAGCCCCACACCATCATGTCATCTAAGCCCCACACCATCATGTCATCTAAGCCCCACACCATCGTGTCATCTAAGCCCCACACCATCGTGTCATCTAAGCCCCACACCATCGTGTCATCTAAGCCCCACACCATCATGTCATCTAAGCCCCACACCATCATGTCATCTAAGCCCCACACCATCATGTCATCTAAGCCCCACACCATCATGTCATCTAAGCCCCACACCATCATGTCATCTAAGCCCCACACCATCATGTCATCTAAGCCCCACACCATCATGTCATCTAAGCCCCACACCATCATGTCATCTAAGCCCCACACCATCATGTCATCTAAGCCCCACACCATCGTGTCATCTAAGCCCCACACCATCGTGTCATCTAAGCCCCACACCATCGTGTCATCTAAGCCCCACACCATCGTGTCATCTAAGCCCCACACCATCATGTCATCTAAGCCCCACACCATCATGTCATCTAAGCCCCACACCATCGTGTCATCTAAGCCCCACACCATCATGTCATCTAAGCCCCACACCATCGTGTCATCTAAGCCCCACACCATCGTGTCATCTAAGCCCCACACCATCGTGTCATCTAAGCCCCACACCATCATGTCATCTAAGCCCCACACCATCATGTCATCTAAGCCCCACACCATCATGCCATCTAAGCCCCACACCATCATGTCATCTAAGCCCCACACCATCATGTCATCTAAGCCCCACACCATCATGTCATCTAAGCCCCACACCATCGTGTCATCTAAGCCCCACACCATCATGTCATCTAAGCCCCACACCATCATGTCATCTAAGCCCCACACCATCGTGTCATCTAAGCCCCACACCATCATGTCATCTAAGCCCCACACCATCATGTCATCTAAGCCCCACACCATCGTGTCATCTAAGCCCCACACCATCATGTCATCTAAGCCCCACACCATCGTGTCATCTAAGCCCCACACCATCATGTCATCTAAGCCCCACACCATCGTGTCATCTAAGCCCCACACCATCGTGTCATCTAAGCCCCACACCATCATGTCATCTAAGCCCCACACCATCGTGTCATCTAAGCCCCACACCATCGTGTCATCTAAGCCCCACACCATCATGTCATCTAAGCCCCACACCATCGTGTCATCTAAGCCCCACACCATCGTGTCATCTAAGCCCCACACCATCGTGTCATCTAAGCCCCACACCATCATGTCATCTAAGCCCCACACCATCATGTCATCTAAGCCCCACACCATCATGTCATCTAAGCCCCACACCATCATGTCATCTAAGCCCCACACCATCATGTCATCTAAGCCCCACACCATCGTGTCATCTAAGCCCCACACCATCGTGTCATCTAAGCCCCACACCATCGTGTCATCTAAGCCCCACACCATCATGTCATCTAAGCCCCACACCATCATGTCATCTAAGCCCCACACCATCATGTCATCTAAGCCCCACACCATCATGTCATCTAAGCCCCACACCATCATGTCATCTAAGCCCCACACCATCATGTCATCTAAGCCCCACACCATCATGTCATCTAAGCCCCACACCATCATGTCATCTAAGCCCCACACCATCATGTCATCTAAGCCCCACACCATCGTGTCATCTAAGCCCCACACCATCGTGTCATCTAAGCCCCACACCATCGTGTCATCTAAGCCCCACACCATCGTGTCATCTAAGCCCCACACCATCATGTCATCCAAGCCCCACACCATCATGTCATCTAAGCCCCACACCATCGTGTCATCTAAGCCCCACACCATCATGTCATCTAAGCCCCACACCATCGTGTCATCTAAGCCCCACACCATCGTGTCATCTAAGCCCCACACCATCGTGTCATCTAAGCCCCACACCATCATGTCATCTAAGCCCCACACCATCATGTCATCTAAGCCCCACACCATCATGCCATCTAAGCCCCACACCATCATGTCATCTAAGCCCCACACCATCGTGTCATCTAAGCCCCACACCATCATGTCATCTAAGCCCCACACCATCGTGTCATCTAAGCCCCACACTATCGTGTCATCTAAGCCCCACACCATCGTGTCATCTAAGCCCCACACCATCGTGTCATCTAAGCCCCACACCATCGTGTCATCTAAGCCCCACACCATCATGTCATCTAAGCCCCACACCATCGTGTCATCTAAGCCCCACACCATCGTGTCATCTAAGCCCCACACCATCATGTCATCTAAGCCCCACACCATCATGTCATCTAAGCCCCACACCATCATGTCATCTAAGCCCCACACCATCGTGTCATCTAAGCCCCACACCATCGTGTCATCTAAGCCCCACACCATCGTGTCATCTAAGCCCCACACCATCGTGTCATCTAAGCCCCACACCATCGTGTCATCTAAGCCCCACACCGTCATCTCTTGTCTTTATTATTAAGTGTGCTACTTGATGGTATGTTATGTCAAGGAACTTGATGGGGAGTTCTCACCTTTTCCCGCCGCCATTATTTGGTGGGTTGAATCAAGTAATTTCTAATAGGTTCATCTCCGAAAAAACGTAGTTTTTATGTTCGACTATTTTCTTGTTGTGCCCAGTAACCCTTTAAATGCCGTCTGCGGATACTACCAGCCCCCTCCCCCCGCCCCGTCCTACAGACCAGACTCTCCACGTTACTTTCTTTGATGCAGGTGAGTCTGAGCACGCCGTCTAACAGCTGGGCGTAACTGTACACCCGGTCCAAGACTCTCTGCAAATGAGGAGAAGTGGGGGGGGGGGGGGGAGGGGGACTTATCCAAATAATCATATTTTGCTCTCGGTTTAAAATGGATTTGGGAGGTGATGTGGATTAGATTTGGTGGGGCGATGGTGAGGTGGGGTGATGGTGAGGTGGGGTGATGGTGAGGTGGGGGTGCAGCTGTTGTTAGTGTGTATATTATAGTTTATACCGTTCTTCATTTATCGTTGGCTGAATGTGAGTTTTATAGCGTATTATAATATTTAGCCTCGCCTTGACCTCGGCGGGATCAATCTGTTTCAATACGAGATCTCCTCTTCCCCGCCTCTATCTTCAAGGGCTGACATAATTATTGTTCAACATTGACTATTTGTATATGCCATTTGGGATTGGGATGGATAATATGCTACTTTGGATTGCATGAGTATGCCACTTGGGATGACATTGATATACCAATTGGGATGGCATGGATATGCCACTTGAGATGGCATCGGACTAGACGAGTTTCATCAACCCTGCCTTAAGGGTAAGACATTCAGTATTCGTTTCATTACTTCCAATAGTAATTTTCTCTTCCTATCTTGTGACAGTACTGCAATCATTGGGGTAACATGTCCGGGTGTGGGCTGTAGATAGTAATGACCGGCCTGTGTTAACCACCAGACACTAACAGGCGTTCTTGGCTCACAGTACTCGTCAGGCGTGGAACATCGTGATGCAAGCTGAAGCTGATGTCTTAATACAGGTGTTAGAGTTTTTGGGTAATGTATCCGACCCACCCGACCCACTCAGTTTCTTTTACTAAATGATGGTTTCATCAGGTACTTGACCGCCCACCCCCTTTCACCTTAAGCATACCCCCATTGTTCCCCCCTCCGCCCCTCCTTTCCAATGTTAGTGGCGTGATTGTTTTCCCCTATACACCTCACAACAAACATGAAACCTGGAGTTGCCGGGATGAAATGATGGAATCAGAACTGACTGGCCCGGGGCCCTAAACTACACCTGCAAACCTCCCCCCCCCCGCCCCCGAATCGGACAGGTGGGTTTGGCGGGGAGTTGCGGACAAGGTGAGCCAAAGCTTGCATACCTACCATCGGTAACTAGAGATTTGTTGTACCGCCTTGTCATGAAAAGCGTATTATGCTCCACTCACGTTTAGTGGCTGAAGATATTGTAACATTGATGGATGGACAGGCAGACAATAGCGCATGTACAGGCAGACTATAGCGCATGTACAGGCAGACTATAGCGCATGTACAGGCAGACTATAGCGCATGTACAGGCAGACTATAGCGCATGGACAGGCCAGACTATAGAGCATGTACAGGCCAAACTATAGAGCATGGACAGGCCAGACTATAGCGCATGGACAGGCCAGACTATAGCGCATGTACAGGCAGACTATAGCGCATGTACAGGCAGACTATAGCGCATGTACAGGCAGACTATAGCGCATGGACAGGCCAGACTATAGCGCATGTACAGGCAAACTATAGCGCATGGACAGGCCAGACTATAGAGCATGTACAGGCCAGACTAAATGTCATGATAAATAAATAAATAAATACTTATATAATAATAAAAATTATATTAATTAGCTCATCGCTTCATGGCAATTTTTGTATTCACACAATTTAAAAATATTTCCAACTTTTCAGCACTCTCCTTTCACCACTATTAATTTGCCCTGCCCCTCGAAGGCTGAGTTTATATATATAAATACAAATATAAACAAATATATATATATATATATATATATATATATATATATATATATATGTTTATATTTTCATTTATTTTGGTGCGAAGTTAGGTGGTGCAGATGGGGTGTATGTGAAAAGGCGGGAAGAGTTGAAAGAAATCAATTTTTAACAAAATGCATCTGGTTTCTTCCCTTATTTCATTTTATTACAAAAATATTTATAATTAAGCTTATGTCATACCTTTGCATTATTCTTATTATTAGTGGTCTTATATAGCACAGTACTAGGGCTGTGCTTACCGCGCTGGACATAAAAATATTAGCAAAAGAGACATAATCGTGACATTAAAATAAAATACATAACAACAAAACAACAGAAAAACACCCCATCCACCCCAGAATTTTTACACGTCCGGCCATGGACGGCAGCCAGCCGCATCGTTTATCGTTCAGAGGGGGGATCAGTCGGGTAGTAGAGTTTAAAGAGATGTGTTTTGAAGGCCTGGGTGGTTGGTATATTGCGGATATGTAGTGGAAGAGAATGCCATTGTTTGGGTGCGCAGAAAGAGAAAGATCGTTTACTATATGTTTTAGCGCGTGTCTTGGGAACGGACAGAATACGCGTGTCTGCGGAGGAGCGAAGCTGTCGAAGGGGTGAATAGACAGAAAGAAGTTCGGTTAGATTGGAAGGGCAGGAATCCGAGAAAAAAAGTTGTGACAGAGAACAGACAATGCGTGCCTGTATAGGGAGCTAATGAAGTGATTGGAGTAGTTGAGTGATCTGATCACGCTCTCTTAGCCTTTAGAACGTTTTAGTTGAGTGATCTGATCACGCTCTCTTAGCCTTTAGAGCGTTTTAGGCAATAACAAACTTAATAGGATATCATTGAATGATTTTTTTTGCTTTCCCAGAATTTTTCCATTTTTTGTGTGTGTGTTGTTTTTCTGGGTCACTGGCACTTCCTCCCACACCCACATGGGGTTCGCGCAGCCCTGGTCAACAAGCCCTGATATAAAAAACAGTGTCCAGATCCCTGTAGTCTGAAAGCTTTCAACCCAAGTATATTACTACATTACATAAGAAATAAACTGACGTGTGACATTGCAAAAATGGCGTGAAACATTTGACATTGTATTGTCGTTCTTGATGTTAAAGTCCTTGCTGAGGTTGGACCGTTTTAAAAAGAAATACCTATCGCGTTCAGCAGGTTTGCCCAAGACAACCCTCGTTTACGTTCGGTCAGCGACAGACTGCCATTCCTTAATCTCAGTGTATTTATCACAATGAAGGCGTCGAGCAAAACTCGTGTACACGTCACATGGACTCCACCCTCTTCATCCTGATTTGAGATTTACAAAAATATATTTTAAACCCGTTTGAAGGTTACTGACCCGCCAGCCTGGGGTTTGGGGGGGGGGGGCCTAGGGTACATGTCTTCATTAAACACCTGGTCCGGTCTATTGTAATTGCCTTCTCCCATTATTCTCAAACTCTTATGTCAGTGTGTAGTATCTCAGTGTGTAGCATATCAGTGTGTAGTGTGTCAGTGTGTAGTGTCTCAGTGTGTAGTGTCTCATTGTTTAGTGTCTCAGTGTGTAGTGTCTCATTGTGTAGGGTCTCAGTGTGTAGCATCTCAGCGTGTAGTGTCTCAGTGTGTAGTGTCTCAGTGTGTAGTGTCTCAGTGTGTAGTGTCTCAGTGTGTAGTGTCTCAGTGTGTAGTGTCTCAGTGTGTAGTGTCCCAGTATTGTGAATGCGCAAAGACTGGCATCCTAGAGTAGAAATAAAGTTAGGGTGACAGCTGACTTCTATCTATTTGAAAACAAGTGTGCCAGGAAGTACACTAGCAGACGTGTAACTTATGGTTTGCATTGGCTTAATTTATGGAGTGCCAAACTTCCCGAACCATAACTGGCTTTCACAACACTCCACCAGGAATCCACCCCTCCACTATCACCCCCATCTTCCTAGCATTCTATCTTACTCCCTAGCACTCCACTCCGACCCCCTTCACAATCTGCATGCTATCATGTCTCGTCCCCTCCCATCTTTGACAAGCTCCAAAGAGATGCACGGTTCGTCATACCGACAACGGTTGGTGATACGCCCCTGTCTGAAAACCGGGGCCACCCAAGCACTTCACGAAACTCAGCTGTTACCTACTATCAGGGGCGACAACAGAATGTTGGTACCCAGCAGTCAGATAAAAATAGAAAACAGATAAGAGAATTTATTCAGGATTTGAACCAGAACGCTTGGTAGCAGACGTCGGGGCAAATTAGTTAAAACATTCATAAATCTAAAGACCGCCAACGAAAAGATGCTCCCTAAACAATGGTGCAACCAGGGTTTGATGCGTCCTAAACAACGGTAAAACCAGGGTTTGATGCGTCCTAAACAATGGTGCAACCAGGGTTTGATGCGTCCTAAACAATGGTACAACCAGGGTTTGATGCGTCCTAAACAATGGTACAACCAGGGTTTGATGCGTCCTAAACAATGGTACAACCAGGGTTTGATGCGTCCTAAACAATGGTACAACCAGGGTTTGATGCGTCCTAAACAATGGTACAACCAGGGTTATCGTCGCACAAGGCGGGACAAGATTTTGCGCTCCCCCACCACAAAAAACAACTCAGTTCGCCGAAAATATTAAAAAGTAACGCATGCCCCCCACCCACACCCCCACCACCTTTTTTTCACAGTACCCATCTACGCCAGTTCTTCGGGATGAAATAAAAAACAGCTAGAAAATATAAATGTAGGATGAGATGACTTTTGGGGACTGGCTATTAACGTATAAACTGTTGTTGTTTTTTGGGAGGGGGGGGGGTGTTGGTGCAGGGAGGCAGTGGACACTTTCTAAGGTCAGCCTTTTAGTAGAGACACATGATGATATAATATAAATCTATTTTTAGATCAGTGCCCGAGTCACACCCAAGAACTCACATCTACAAGGACTATAAATAAAGCCATTGATTTAAACAAAATTATAATTGAAATTACGTCATTGGAAACGGTAGACAAAACAAAGGACGTATTTGACAAAACAATGCAAAGTTGTAGTGTTTACTGAGATACCGATAGGTCGTTATCAGTGACGTAAAACTCACACTTCAAATGTTGAAACATTGACTTTACGAAAAGATCGAACTTGCAGCAGGCACTAAGCACACGAATGCATGCGCGGGTTCGTATATTGAAAGATTAAGTAGGGCGCTCATGTCGTTTGATAAACTTGACCCTGTTAATCTAATATCTTAATTCATTAAAAATGTATTCCAAGTGCTATCATTTGTCGGTATATTGTTTTCTTACCTGTGAGATTTCATCTCTGTTATTCCAGATATGTGTTTGTCTTAGGCACCCGAGACACTGTCACTATAGATTATAGGATGCCCCCCCCCCCACCCGGCGTCTCTTTATATACCATTCGTCTTTTACTTTTATCGCTGCTGCTGGAATGTTCTACATCCCTTCATTACGAAAAATAAAGGTTTTTGTTATGCTGCATTGGGCAAAATGAATCTATCGTATTAACCCCACCCCCCACCATCAGAGTTAAAAAAAAAATTAATCATCCACTGGATTGCAAGCCCCTTAAATACCCAAATAGAATTTTTTTGCATTTAATATGCTTTGTTCTTATTTAGATAAGAGATAAGTGCATAAAAAATGCTATTTGGCTACGTAGTTTTGCAGCACCAATTTCATTAAACGGCATATTCTTATTCAAATTAGTTTTAGATGTAAAGTTTTTACTACTTTATAAATTTCATCAAAGTTTATTTTTGGAATGAATAAAAAGTAAAAACATATTAAATGTTAAAAATAGAAAGCTAAATTTGTATTTAAGGTTAGCAATTAAAAAGCATTTAATTCTATTTATTAATTTTACTTTTAAGAAGGGGAATGTACATCATCAGTTTTGTCAGGCTCTTTTATTAAATCAAAGAACTTTTAGTTTTGAGTAAATAGGAGATTCGCACTATGACGTCATTTGCGTGATTATTTAGAACTAATTAATTTTAATTTTATTTCGCATTATTGACAACGCACTAAAGGACGTACTAATAACAACTGATGTTTAAACTTAAACTTTTGCTAAAATAAAAGCGGAAATATAAAATTTTTGCGCATGTAAATTCATTCGATTTCCGTAAAATAATAGAAAACAATTATGATTGTTTTTAAGATTCCGGACGTATCAAAATAATATCGGTTCTTAAGCGTTATGTCAGCATAGCACATTCTTATTTATATTATTATAGAATGTCATATTGCATAATGACATATTAGAGAAGACATATTACAGAATGCCGTATCACAGAATGACATATTACAGAATCACATTTTACAGAATGAAATATTACATAGTGACATATTACACAGTGACTTATGACATTGATGTTTTTAAATGTTAATTTAGTAAATAGAATCAAAGTCTTCTCTGTTCAAACGCGATTTTTGAATTATACCATTTATAACTAGTTGAATTAAGCCATTTATAACTAGTTGCATTAAGCCATTTATAACTAGTTGAATTAAGCCATTTATAACTAGTTGCATTAAGCCATTTATAACTAGTTGAATTAAGTCATTTATAACTAGTTGAATTGAAACCATTTATAACTAGTTGAATTGAAACCATTTATAACTAGTAGAATTGAAACCATTTATAACTAGTTGACTTAAGCCATTTATAAACAGATGAATTATACCATTATAACACTTTATGTAAAAAATGAGTATTAAAAAATGACGCTAATTTCCTGTCTTAACACATAATTTGAACACCAATTGAATGACGTCATAGGCAAGAGTTGGATTTGTAACCCCAGTAATTTAAGTTGCTGAAATGTTTCCCGGCGGCCGGTCCCAGCCTGTTGCGTTTGCCGTAATCACTGGCAATAGATAGTGTTTGATGCACGAGTGTCTCTGACTTTATTGGATTGTTGTTGGTAGCTTTGTGTTCAGCCAACACACAGATCAATAGCATAGCATACACTCGCTGGGAAGTTAGAACCTTTTTAGAGAGCGAAAGGAAAATACGAAACACCGCACTCAATTGTTACTGAACTTTAACGTCTTAGTTGTCGAGACAGATTAGGTATACACTGTATAATTGTACGCTTGTCAAAACAACCCACTATGAACAGAGCTATTACTAGATCTGGTCCAGTCTATCCCTAACTTTGACGTAGTCTATAACTAACTTTCGCACAGTCTGTCCCTAACCTAGACCCAGTCTATTACTAACTTTGACCCAGTCTATTACTAACTTTGGCCCAGTCTATTACTAACTTTGACCCAGTCTATTACTAACTTTGGCCCAGTCTATCCCTAACTTTGACCCAGTCTATAATAAACTTTGGCCCAGTCTATTACTAACTTTGGCCCAGTCTATTACTAACTTTGACCCAGTCTATTACTAACTTTGACCCAGTCTATTATTAACTTTGACCTAGTCTATTATTAACTTTGACCCAGTCTATTACTAACTTTGACCCAGTCTATTACTAACTTTGACCCAGTCTATCCCTAACTTTGATCCAGTCTATCTCTAAATTTAGTCACGTCTATCCCTAACTTCTACCCAGTCTATCCCTAACTTTGACCCAGTTTATCCCTAACTTTGGCCACGAATATCCTAATTTTACCCAGTCTATCACTAACTTTTGCCAAGTCTATCACGACCTTCGCCCAGTACGTCCTTATCTCTGGTTCATAAGATAGATCTCAGACATAGCTCTGGTTCATAAGATAGATCTCAGACATAGCTCTGGTTCATAAGATAGATCTCAGACATAGCTCTGGTTCATAAGATAGATCTCAGACATAGCTCTGGTTCATAAGATAGATCTCAGACATAGCTCTGGTTCATAAGATAGATCTCAGACATAGCTCTGGTTCATAAGATAGATCTCAGACATAGCTCTGGTTCATAAGATAGATCTCAGACATAGCTCTGGTTCATAAGATAGATCTCAGACATAGCTCTGGTTCATAAGATAGATCTCAGACATAGCTCTGGTTCATAAGATAGATCTCAGACATAGCTCTGGTTCATAAGATAGATCTCAGACATAGCTCTGGTTCATAAGATAGATCTCAGACATAGCTCTGGTTCATAAGATAGATCTCAGACAGATAGATCTCAGACAGATAGATCTCAGACAGATAGATCTCAGACAGATAGATCTCAGACAGATAGATCTCAGACAGATAGATCTCAGACAGATAGATCTCAGACAGATAGATCTCAGACAGATAGATCTCAGACAGATAGATCTCAGACATAGCTTACTATCAACTTGCATCTTCAGCTCTGCACACATTATATGAAAAAAATGTTGACGCCACCCCCCCCCCCGAATACCCAACGCCCTGCCACCCTGACACGAGCACTTGACTTGAGCCCTCGACACTTAATGGCCCCCACACCTCCAAGACCTGTCACGTGGGCCTTGGATGAACGTTTGTTTAATTTACCTAAACACCACCCCCACCACCCCGGGCCCTGCTCTTGAACTTGCGCTGATTTTTGTTAGTTTTATCGCTTTAAGATGCATTACTAGAGAACCGAACCCAAACCCTGCAGACGACCGAACCCAAACCCTGCAGACGACCGAACCCAAACCCTGCACAGGACCGAACCCAAACCCTGCACACGACCGAACCCAAACCCTGCACACGACTGAACCCAAACCCTGCAGACGACCGAACCTAAACCCTGCAGACGACCGAACCCAAACCCTGCAGGCGACTGAACCCAAACCCTGCACACGACTGAACCCAAGGTTAGATTGGCCTATTTATTGATTAATCAATCACATTGGTTTCAGCTGACAACACCTGGAAGATGCGAGATTTGCGTGGGTGGAGAGGGGGGTGGCCGTACACCTAAGCAGTATGATGAATCAACAATATAACCAACAAACTCCGGCGAAAGCCGCAATAGAAAGAAATTGTGGACAGAGGAAGAAAGCGCTGACGGTCTTTGTTGTAATGCAAGGGTGGGAAACCTCTTTGTTCCGACGGCCGCAAAATAAATGAGCAGAGCAAAGATGGGCTTCTGAAATTCACTTCGAGATCAGTTCGATCATAAAAATTGGATCATTGTTTTAGTTTGATGTGATTATTAGTTTTTTCCAAAGGGTTTTTGCAGATAATGGCTTACAATGTTTATATCTTAGGAAGATATTAATCCAGTTTCCACGGAAGGTCTTGCGGGCCGCACTAAGAGTTTCAACGGGCCGTTGGTAGCTCGCCCTTGTTTTAGCGTGTGCTCTTATTGTAAGAACACAAAACCAGTTTAAAAAAGTGATTTCTAACACCGATAAACGGTTTGCTGCAATAGAAATGTTATTACATCTCTAGTTATTGCCAAACCGAACCTCGAGGGTTCTATTACCATCTCTATGTTCTAGTCATAAGCCTTGATATGTAATATAGCTGTAAATCTAGCCATGTAACATGCGTGGGAACACGTTAAGCCATGCACTACAGTAATAAGTCTGGGTAGTAGGGTCAAAGCAAGGTCATTTAGATTTCATTTTATATATTATGATGTTGGCTTTTGACTGAATCTGTATTTAAATTCTGTTTCATAAATGTAAAAAAAACCACCATATAGCCATCCAGGCTATATAACGATTTAGGTAAGTTCTGTAATACGTGCGTTTAAATCCCAACCCATTTGAAAAGTTACTCCACTGCCACGAGACTTGATGCAGATCAAATGAGACCCTAACTTCCAATGAGCGCCAGAGCTCAGTCTATTGAATCGTTGCCCAAATCTAAAACATGTTGTTACTTATAGTGTTTAGATTTTAGGCGCCGTCCTACCAACGACCTCCTTTCTCCTAACCACCATACCCCTCCCATGGAACTCACCTGAAACGACCCCTCCCACCACAACCTTCTTTCCACCAAACCTCCTTACCAAACCTCCCTCGTTCCATCAAACCTCCCTCGTTCCACCAAACCTCCCTCCTTCCACCAAACCTCCTCCTTCCACTAAACACCCTTCCACCAAACCCACCTCCTTCCACCCAACCTCCTCCTTCCACCAAACTTCCCCTCCACCAAACCTCCCCCTCCACCAAACCTCGCCCTTCCAATAACCTCCCCTTACACCGTACCTCCCTCTTCCACCAAACCTCCCTCTTCCACTAAACCTCCATTTCCACCAAAATTCGCCCTTTCTCTAAACCTCGCCCTTCCAACAAACTTCCCCCTTCCACCAATCCTCCTTTTTTCTACCAAACCTTCCTCCTCTACCAGATCTCCCTCTGTCCGCCAAGCCTCAGTTATTCCACCAAATCTCGCCCTTGTCAAGGCTCCCTCCTTCACCAAACCTCCCTCCTTCCAACGAGTCTCCCACTCACTCCAAAACTTCCCTACTAAGATCGTCGCAACATTACATTAAAAAAATCACCAACAACCTTAAGTTCCAAATATATTCTCATCTGCCATTAAATCCTGCTGTGGGGTTTCTCAGCGTAATTGGCCCGGGCTTTCGGCACCCTTCCCGTGCCAGCCCCTCCCTTTCTCCCCCCGGCTCCCCGGGTCTCCGAGGATGTCACTTTAGGAATCGGATACGAGTTTTATAATCTGCCTGCACAGATTTCTACGATAAAACCGGGGGCCATCTTGTAGCCGGTATCTGATAAGGGGAGACCATCGTCTCGTTAGATTTAATTAGCGGCACGGCTATCACCAGCTGTTGATTACGGGGACGTCATTCAGACTGGATTTTTGCTATTAAATTCATTCTTTCTTTTTATTTTCCCCCCTTCCTTTTCTTAAAAAGAAAGAAAGAAAAGTTATTTATCGTTAGAAAACTAGATGTGCAGTAATGTACAGTCTTTGGTGAGGCATGTTACGGGTCGTTAGCTCAGAAGTGATTGGCAGCACATTATGTTAGACAGCACGTAATGTAACATGGCACGTTTTCTTACACAACACATTTTGTTACACAACATTTAATGCTAAGCATCACATTTTGTAAAACAGCACATTGTATACATAACACTTCATCTTACCCAGGAGATATTACCTTTCACGACTGACACATTTGATGCAACAAAGATATTTTCAGCTTTAAGTCCCATTTACGACAATTTGATGATTATAAGGGATGAAAAAACAAATCAAACTTGGTCTGCAGAATCACCGACAATTGATCTAAGAATTGTGTGTTTAAAGTTTCTGAACACTGACAATTGATCTAAGAATTGTGTGTTTAAAGTTTCTGAACACCGACAATTGATCAAATAATTGTGTCTTTAAAATTTCTGAACACCGACAATTGATCTAAGAATTGTGTGTTTAAAGTTTCTGAACACTGACAATTGATCTAAGAATTGTGTGTTTAAAGTTTCTGAACACCGACAATTGATCTAAGAATTGTGTGTTTAAAGTTTCTGAACACCGACAATTGATCAAATAATTGTGTGTTTAAAGTTTCTGAACACCGACAATTGATCTAAGAATTGTGTGTTTAAAGTTTCTGAACACTGACAATTGATCTAAGAATTGTGTGTTTAAAGTTTCTGAACACCGACAATTGATCTAAGAATTGTGTTTAAAGTTTCTGAACACCGACAATTGATCAAATAATTGTGTGTTTAAAGTTTCTGAACACCGACAATTGATATAAAAATTGTGTGTTTAAAGTTTCTGAACACTGACAATTGATCTAAGAATTGTGTGTTTAAAGTTTCTGAACACCGACAATTGATCTAAGAATTGTGTTTAAAGTTTCTGAACACGACAATTGATCTAAGAATTGTGTGTTTAAAGTTTCTGAACACCGACAATTGATCAAAGAATTGTGTGTTTAAAGTTTCTGAACACCGACAATTGATCAAATAATTTTGTGTTTAAAGTTTCTGAACACCGACAATTGATCTAAGAATTGTGTGTTTAAAGTTTCTGACTTTGAATTGGAGTCGTAAACATTCCACTGCTTGAGAAAAAGTTTTTTAGTGTACGCCCCTGGAGAAGGATGGTTGACGGATGCTTCTGTGGGATGAGGTTGGGGAAGGGGGGTAAGAATTGGCCACACAGAGAAACCCGGTCCCAGTTGATCAATGGTCGGCGGTATTGCCAGGGACAGGAAAATGGAATTGGGTCAAAGCGCCGCTTCAGTAGTCTACTACTGTCTGGGCTGGTCTTTACCATTAATCCTAATGACGTTAAAAGTTTAAAGTATATACACTGTGAACGTCTGGCTGGTAGAGGCCCTATTATAACTGTCGCACTAACCATCTATAAAGCGGGACTAAGGCCCTGTCACAAGGTGAAGAGGGCCCACCCCTGCACTGTCCTTAGCACACTGCCTGACTTAATTGATTGGACGCATGACCTGGAGTTTACACCGTCCATGAACTGTTAAAATATAATCATCGTGGTTTGAGTGAACTCGTGTCATGAATAGACGCCTGTCACAGGATGACAGTTAACGCAATGTTGTCACAGGATGACCGTTATCGTCATTTTGTCATGGGATGACCATCAAATACTGAAGTTATCGTGGGAGAGTGGGTAGCTATGAATAGTGATTCCCAGAGGGTATGGTCACATGGTAGGGGGTAGGAGTGTAGATGGGTCTAGGTCCTCACAGAGACATCATTAGTGTGTCTTCGACTCGCACGTGCCTAGCTGGGGAACTTCTGTTGTAGTAAGATGTCAAGACTTTTGATACGATCTATTGGGATGTTGGCGACTGGGAGGTGTTTAGGTGGGAAGACGTTGAGGGGCACTCGGGTATATATTACCACGCAAAATTTCGATTCGTCACTTGCATGAAACTGTGTTGATATGCTTAGATTTAGACATATAGCATTGAACGAGTTCATATTACGGACTTTTATGCATAGTTTAGTGTAAATATCGAATTAGAATATAGAAGCTGTAAATCGAGATCAGTGTTTATTTCAGACATCTCGCCGGAGGTTGGTTGGGGGGGGGGGGGGGGGGGGGCACTGCATCCGAAGCAAAATGTGTACAACAATAAAACGAAAATATATCTTATAAAAAACAACAAACTACCAACTTTTCACGTTTTAGACAGTTCAAAACACAGTAACTGGTGCCATTAACCGAATACAATTAGTTTCATCTATGAAATATTGCTACGCTGATATATTCAATGATCGGTATATGTATGGCTAATCCTGTTAGATACTTACGCTATTCGATTATAAATATCGTACTGTTTCGAAAGTTGACTGTGCCCGATTATGATACGAGTCTAACTTCCTGTTGTTCGGATATTCCAGTATTTTAATTTAATTTTTGTTTTCACTTTGACAAGTTTAAATACTTGAATAGCACGGTATTAGACTACTTTAGTACCAACAATTTTAACACAGTTCTCGCGATATGTTTTCAGACTGTATTCCATAATAAAATCATCACGTTTAAAGTAGTGATAGGTGCTAATTACAAATTATATGATGGCCTCATGCTAAAAAATAAACGACTATTATTAACATAATTTTAAATGTACTCGATTCCAAGTAAGTTGGCCTAGAAAAGATGAAAACTAAAAATATTGAAATGTATTTATGTTACAAAAATATAGAATTTAACGGGGGCATACAAATAGTTGCCGATTCATCAATTATTATATCCAAAGCGTTTGTGTTTACTTTCAATGTGCTACTACTTTTGTAACAAGATTTCCTGAATAACAGAGTTTTTTTTTGGGGGGGTTGTATTTATAGAATCCCAACCGATGTTCACTTTTCAATATCACAATTATAAAAAAATACCCCCCCCCCCCCCTCACCTATTTGCAAGCACTTAAAAAAATATTTTAGATGAGAATCCAGAAGAAAGATTAAAAAAAAAAAACCAACAAAACAAACACTTATAGATTTTTGATTAGTGCGCCAAATCCTTTTTTTTTTAGTGCTAATTATGAAAATTATTTTCTTCATCAAATCGCCGATTTAAAAATAAATTCTTTGAAATTGGTTGTTAACAAAACGTGTCAAAGTTTAATGACAAGAGGCGATTGTAATTTATCATCAGATAGTTAGAGTTGTCATTTATCATCAGAAAGTTAGAGTTGTCATTTATCATCAGAAAGTTAGAGTTGTCATTTATCATCAGAAAGTTAGAGTTGTCATTTATCATCAGAAAGTTAGAGTTGTCATTTATCATCAGAAAGTTAGAGTTGTCATGTATCATCAGAAAGGTAGAGTTGTCATTTATCATCAGAAAGTTAGAGTTGTCATTTATCATCAGAAAGTTAGAGTTGTCATGTATCATCAGAAAGGTAGAGTTGTCATTTATCATCAGAAAGTTAGAGTTGTCATTTATCATCAGAAAGTTAGAGTAGTTGAAATTCCAAATAATCATTTACAATCAACTGAAATTTGGGAACTTTAAACCCATACTAATGTAAAGAACTTTTTATAGAAAAGTTTTTTTTCTCTCTTTGACTTTTCAAAACTTGATTATATTTAGTAAGGTAAGTTTTAAAAAAAATCTTTAATTTACGTTCAACTTGTAAAATGATTCTAGCAATGAGTTGACCTTGTAAATGATGCTAGTAGTGAGTTGACCTTGTAAATGATGCTAGCAATGAGTTGACCTTGTAAATGATGCTAGTAGTGAGTTGACCTTGTAAATGATGCTAGCAGTGAGTTGACCTTGTAAAATGATGCTAGAAGTGAGTTGACCTTGTAAAATGATGCTAGCAGTGAGTTGACCTTGTAAAATGATGCTAGAAGTGAGTTGACCTTGTAAAATGATGCTAGAATTGAGTTGACCTTGTAAAATGATGTTAGCAATGACTTGACCATGTAAATGATGCTAGCAGTGAGTTGACCTTGTAAATGATGCTAGTAGTGAGTTGACCTTGTAAATGATGCTAGCAGTGAGTTGACCTTGTAAATGATGCTAGCAGTGAGTTGACCTTGTAAATGATGCTAGCAGTGAGTTGACCTTGTAAAATGATGCTAGAAGTGAGTTGACCTTGTAAAATGATGCTAGCAGTGAGTTGACCTTGTAAAATGATGCTAGAAGTGAGTTGACCTTGTAAAATGATGCTAGAATTGAGTTGACCTTGTAAAATGATGTTAGCAATGACTTGACCATGTAAATGATGCTAGCAGTGAGTTGACCTTGTAAATGATGCTAGTAGTGAGTTGACCTTGTAAATGATGCTAGCAGTGAGTTGACCTTGTAAATGATGCTAGTAGTGAGTTGACCTTGTAAATGATGCTAGCAGTGAGTTGACCTTGTAAATGATGCTAGTAGTGAGTTGACCTTGTAAATGATGCTAGCAGTGAGTTGACCTTGTAAATGATGCTAGCAGTGAGTTGACCTTGTAAAATGATGCTAGAAGTGAGTTGACCTTGTAAAATGATGCTAGCAGTGAGTTGACCTTGTAAATGATGCTAGCAGTGAGTTGACCTTGTAAAATGATGCTAGTAGTGAGTTGACCTTGTAAAATGATGCTAGCAGTGAGTTGACCTTGTAAAATGATGCTAGCAGTGAGTTGACCTTGTAAAATGATGCTAGCAGTGAGTTGACCTTGTAAATGATGCTAGAAGTGAGTTGACCTTGTAAAATGATGCTAGCAGTGAGTTGACCTTGTAAAATGATGCTAGAAGTGAGTTGACCTTGTAAAATGATGCTAGAATTGAGTTGACCTTGTAAAATGATGTTAGCAATGACTTGACCATGTAAATGATGCTAGAAGTGAGTTGACCTTGTAAAATGATGCTAGAAGTGAGTTGACCTTGTAAAATGATGCTAGAAGTGAGTTGACCTTGTAAAATGATGCTAGAAGTGAGTTGACCTTGTAAAATGATGCTAGAAGTGAGTTGACCTTGTAAAATGATGCTAGAAGTGAGTTGACCTTGTAAAATGATGCTAGAAGTGAGTTGACCTTGTAAAATGATGCTAGAAGTGAGTTGACCTTGTAAAATGATGCTAGTAGTGACTTGACCATGTAAATGATGCTAGAAGTGAGTTGACCTTGTAAAATGATGCTAGAAGTGAGTTGACCTTGTAAATGATGCTAGAAGTGAGTTGACCTTGTAAAATGATGCTAGAAGTGAGTTGACCATGTAAAATGATGCTAGAATTGAGTTGACCATGTAAATGATGCTAGAAGTGAGTTGACCTTGTAAAATGATGCTAGAAGTGAGTTGACCATGTAAAATGATGCTAGAATTGAGTTGACCATGTAAATGATGCTAGAAGTGAGTTGACCTTGTAAAATGATGCTAGCAGTGAGTTGACCTTGTAAAATGATGCTAGCAGTGAGTTGACCTTGTAAAATGATGCTAGAAGTGAGTTGACCTTGTAAAATGATGCTAGAAGTGAGTTGACCTTGTAAAATGATGCTAGAATTGAGTTGACCATGTAAAATAATGCTAGAATTGAGTTGACCATGTAAATGATGCTAGAAGTGAGTTGACCTTGTAAAATGATGCTAGAATTGAGTTGACCTTGTAAAATGATGCTAGAAGTGAGTTGACCTTGTAAAATGATGCTAGAAGTGAGTTGACCTTGTAAAATGATGCTAGCAGTGAGTTGACCTTGTAAAATGATGCTAGAAGTGAGTTGACCTTGTAAAATGATGCTAGAATTGAGTTGACCATGTAAAATGATGCTAGAATTGAGTTGACCATGTAAATGATGCTAGAAGTGAGTTGACCTTGTAAAATGATGCTAGAAGTGAGTTGACCTTGTAAAATGATGCTAGAAGTGAGTTGACCTTGTAAAATGATGCTAGAATTGAGTTGACCATGTAAAATGATGCTAGAATTGAGTTGACCATGTAAATGATGCTAGAAGTGAGTTGACCTTGTAAAATGATGCTAGAATTGAGTTGACCTTGTAAAATGATGCTAGAAGTGAGTTGACCTTGTAAAATGATGCTAGAAGTGAGTTGACCTTGTAAAATGATGCTAGCAGTGAGTTGACCTTGTAAAATGATGCTAGAAGTGAGTTGACCTTGTAAAATGATGCTAGAATTGAGTTGACCATGTAAAATGATGCTAGAATTGAGTTGACCATGTAAATGATGCTAGAAGTGAGTTGACCTTGTAAAATGATGCTAGAAGTGAGTTGACCTTGTAAAATGATGCTAGCAGTGAGTTGACCTTGTAAAATGATGCTAGAAGTGAGTTGACCATGTAAAATGATGCTAGCAGTGAGTTGACCTTGTAAAATGATGCTAGCAGTGAGTTGACCTTGTAAAATGATGCTAGAAGTGAGTTGACCTTGTAAAATGATGCTAGAATTGAGTTGACCATGTAAAATGATGCTAGAATTGAGTTGACCTTGTAAAATGATGCTAGAAGTGAGTTGACCTTGTAAAATGATGCTAGAATTGAGTTGACCATGTAAAATGATGCTAGAATTGAGTTGACCATGTAAAATGATGCTAGAATTGAGTTGACCATGTAAATGATGCTAGAAGTGAGTTGACCATGTAAAATGATGTTAGAATTGAGTTGACCATGTAAAATGATGCTAGAATTGACTTGACCTTGTAAAATGATGCTAGAATTGACTTGACCTTGTAAAATGATGCTAGTAGTGAGTTGACCTTGTAAAATGATGCTAGAAGTGAGTTGACCTTGTAAAATGATGCTAGTAGTGACTTGAAATTGTAAAATGATGTTAGCAATGACTTGACCATGTAAATGATGCTAGCAGTGAGTTGACCTTGTAAAATGATGCTAGAATTGAGTTGACCATGTAAATGATGCTAGAATTGAGTTGACCTTGTAAAATGATGCTAGCAGTGAGTTGACCATGTAAAATGATGCTAGAATTGAGTTGACCATGTAAATGATGCTAGAATTGAGTTGACCTTGTAAAATGATGCTAGAATTGAGTTGACCTTGTAAAATGATGCTAGAATTGAGTTGACCATGTAAATGATGCTAGAATTGAGTTGACCTTGTAAAATGATGCTAGCAGTGAGTTGACCTTGTAAAATGATGCTAGCAGTGAGTTGACCTTGTAAAATGATGCTAGAATTGAGTTGACCTTGTAAAATGATGCTAGCAGTGAGTTGACCATGTAAATGATGCTAGAATTGAGTTGACCTTGTAAAATGATGCTAGTAGTGACTTGAAATTGTAAAATGATGTTAGCAATGACTTGACCATGTAAATGATGCTAGCAGTGAGTTGACCTTGTAAAATGATGCTAGAATTGAGTTGACCATGTAAAATGATGCTAGAATTGAGTTGACCATGTAAATGATGCTAGAAGTGAGTTGACCTTGTAAAATGATGCTAGAATTGAGTTGACGATGTAAATGATGCTAGAATTGAGTTGACCATGTAAAATGATGCTAGAATTGAGTTGACCTTGTAAAATGATGCTAGAATTGACTTGACCTTGTAAAATGATGCTAGAAGTGAGTTGACCATGTAAAATGATGCTAGAATTGAGTTGACCATGTAAATGATGCTAGAAGTGAGTTGACCTTGTAAAATGATGCTAGAAGTGAGTTGACCATGTAAAATGATGCTAGAATTGAGTTGACCATGTAAATGATGCTAGAAGTGAGTTGACCTTGTAAAATGATGCTAGAAGTGAGTTGACCTTGTAAAATGATGCTAGAAGTGAGTTGACCTTGTAAAATGATGCTAGTAGTGACTTGAAATTGTAAAATGATGTTAGCAATGACTTGACCATGTAAATGATGCTAGCAGTGAGTTGACCTTGTAAAATGATGCTAGCAGTGAGTTGACCTTGTAAAATGATGCTAGAATTGAGTTGACCTTGTAAAATGATGCTAGAAGTGAGTTGACCTTGTAAAATGATGCTAGAAGTGAGTTGACCTTGTAAAATGATGCTAGTAGTGACTTGAAATTGTAAAATGATGTTAGCAATGACTTGACCATGTAAATGATGCTAGCAGTGAGTTGACCTTGTAAAATGATGCTAGCAGTGAGTTGACCTTGTAAAATGATGCTAGCAGTGAGTTGACCTTGTAAAATGATGCTAGAATTGAGTTGACCATGTAAAATGATGCTAGAATTGAGTTGACCATGTAAATGATGCTAGAAGTGAGTTGACCATGTAAATGATGCTAGCAGTGAGTTGACCATGTAAATGATGCTAGCAGTGAGTTGACCATGTAAAATGATGCTAGAAGTGAGTTGACCATGTAAATGATGCTAGCAGTGAGTTGACCATGTAAATGATGCTAGCAGTGAGTTGACCATGTAAATGATGCTAGAAGTGAGTTGACCATGTAAAATGATGCTAGAATTGAGTTGACCATGTAAATGATGCTAGAAGTGAGTTGACCTTGTAAAATGATGCTAGAAGTGAGTTGACCTTGTAAAATGATGCTAGAAGTGAGTTGACCTTGTAAAATGATGCTAGAATTGAGTTGACCATGTAAATGATGCTAGAAGTGAGTTGACCTTGTAAAATGATGCTAGAAGTGAGTTGACCTTGTAAAATGATGCTAGAAGTGAGTTGACCTTGTAAAATGATGCTAGTAGTGACTTGAAATTGTAAAATGATGTTAGCAATGACTTGACCATGTAAATGATGCTAGCAGTGAGTTGACCATGTAAAATGATGCTAGAATTGACTTGACCTTGTAAAATGATGCTAGAAGTGAGTTGACCTTGTAAAATGATGCTAGCAGTGAGTTGACCATGTAAAATGATGCTAGAATTGACTTGACCTTGTAAAATGATGCTAGAATTGACTTGACCTTGTAAAATGATGCTAGAATTGAGTTGACCTTGTAAAATGATGCTAGAATTGAGTTGACCATGTAAAATGATGCTAGAAGTGAGTTGACCTTGTAAAATGATGCTAGAAGTGAGTTGACCTTGTAAAATGATGCTAGTAGTGACTTGAAATTGTAAAATGATGTTAGCAATGACTTGACCATGTAAATGATGCTAGAATTGAGTTGACCTTGTAAAATGATGCTAGAATTGAGTTGACCATGTAAAATGATGCTAGTAGTGAGTTGACCTTGTAAAATGATGCTAGAAGTGAGTTGACCTTGTAAAATGATGCTAGTAGTGACTTGAAATTGTAAAATGATGTTAGCAATGACTTGACCATGTAAATGATGCTAGCAGTGAGTTGACCTTGTAAAATGATGCTAGCAGTGAGTTGACCATGTAAAATGATGCTAGAAGTGAGTTGACCATGTAAAATGATGCTAGCAGTGAGTTGACCTTGTAAAATGATGCTAGAAGTGAGTTGACCTTGTAAAATGATGCTAGAATTGAGTTGACCATGTAAAATGATGCTAGAATTGAGTTGACCATGTAAATGATGCTAGAAGTGAGTTGACCTTGTAAAATGATGCTAGAATTGAGTTGACCATGTAAATGATGCTAGATGTGAGTTGACCATGTAAAATGATGCTAGCAGTGAGTTGACCATGTAAATGATGCTAGCAGTGAGTTGACCATGTAAATGATGCTAGAATTGAGTTGACCATGTAAATGATGCTAGCAGTGAGTTGACCATGTAAATGATGCTAGAATTGAGTTGACCATGTAAAATGATGCTAGAATTGAGTTGACCATGTAAATGATGCTAGAAGTGAGTTGACCTTGTAAAATGATGCTAGAAGTGAGTTGACCTTGTAAAATGATGCTAGAAGTGAGTTGACCTTGTAAAATGATGCTAGTAGTGAGTTGACCTTGTAAAATGATGCTAGAAGTGAGTTGACCTTGTAAAATGATGCTAGTAGTGACTTGAAATTGTAAAATGATGTTAGCAATGACTTGACCATGTAAATGATGCTAGCAGTGAGTTGACCTTGTAAAATGATGCTAGTAGTGACTTGAAATTGTAAAATGATGCTAGAAGTGAGTTGACCTTGTAAAATGATGCTAGTAGTGACTTGAAATTGTAAAATGATGCTAGCAGTGAGTTGACCTTGTAAAATGATGCTAGTAGTGACTTGAAATTGTAAAATGATGCTAGCAGTGAGTTGACCTTGTAAAATGATGCTAGTAGTGACTTGAAATTGTAAAATGATGCTAGCAGTGAGTTGACCTTGTAAAATGATGCTAGCAATGACTTGACCATGTAAATGATGCTAGCAGTGAGTTGACCATGTAAATGATGCTAG
Organism: Omphiscola glabra; assembly: GCA_964017045.1. Taxonomy (NCBI): domain Eukaryota; kingdom Metazoa; phylum Mollusca; class Gastropoda; family Lymnaeidae; genus Omphiscola; species Omphiscola glabra. The sequence goes on along the minus strand of OZ024800.1, from coordinate 29,923,568 downwards.
TAGTGAGTTGACCATGTAAATGATGCTAGCAGTGAGTTGACCATGTAAATGATGCTAGTAGTGAGTTGACCATGTAAATGATGCTAGCAGTGAGTTGACCATGTAAATGATGCTAGCAGTGAGTTGACCATGTAAATGATGCTAGCAGTGAGTTGACCATCTAAATGATGCTAGCAGTGAGTTGACCATGTAAATGATGCTAGCAGTGAGTTGACCATGTAAATGATGCTAGTAGTGACTTGACCATGTAAATGATGCTAGCAGTGAGTTGACCATGTAAATGATGCTAGCAATGACTTGACCATGTAAATGATGCTAGCAGTGAGTTTACCATGTAAATGATGCTAGCAATGACTTGACCATGTAAATGATGCTAGCAGTGAGTTGACCATGTAAATGATGCTAGTAGTGAGTTGACCATGTAAATGATGCTAGCAGTGAGTTTACCATGTAAATGATGCTAGCAATGACTTGACCATGTAAATGATGCTAGCAGTGAGTTGACCATGTAAATGATGCTAGTAGTGACTTGACCATGTAAATGATGCTAGCAATGACTTGACCATGTAAATGATGCTAGCAGTGAGTTGACCATGTAAATGATGCTAGTAGTGACTTGACCATGTAAATGATGCTAGCAGTGAGTTGACCATGTAAATGATGCTAGTAGTGAGTTGACCATGTAAATGATGCTAGCAGTGAGTTTACCATGTAAATGATGCTAGCAGTGAGTTGACCATGTAAATGATGCTAGCAATGACTTGACCATGTAAATGATGCTAGAAGTGAGTTGACCATGTAAATGATGCTAGCAGTGAGTTGACCATGTAGAATGATGCTAGCATTGGCTCCATCATCCATGTTGGAAAATCAATTTGTTTCAATTCAGAAAATCTTTCTTTTAAATCGGCCAATATAAATTCAGATGCTCGACAATAACAAGTATAGCGGTATCGAACAATAACAAGTATAGCGCTATCGAACAATAAAAAGTATAGCGGTATCGAACAATAACAAGTATAGCGGTATCGAACAATAACAAGTATAGCGGTATCGAACAATAACAAGAATAGCGGTATCGAACAATAACAAGTATAGCGGTATCGAACAATAACAAGTATAGCGGTATCAGTCAGTTCACATTTTTGGAGACAATGAAACGTTTCAAAATTTTTGTTGTCAATATTTTTTAGACATAATTCAATTAATATAATGAAACCAAATATCTCGCTTTTGCATTGACAAAAGTTGTATTCGTTACTTGACGTTGGTTATGTAATATATTTAGTCTTTCAAATATATCGGCTAAATAACTCACACATACTTTACCATTAACCGTTAACAGACACTTCATTTCAGGTTTCTCACTTAAAAAGTCACCACGATTATCAAATAGTTTCATACATCTTTTCAAGCATTTCCCTTTCGAAAGCCATCTTACTTCAGTGTGTAGTAAAAGTCTCACATAGTCTGCATTTTGTTCTTTAAACAATAGCTCGAACAGACGTTCACATTTGGCATTAACTTTAATAGCATTGAAACACTTTATAACTGAATTTAGTACTTCGTTTAGAAAAGACGAAATGTTTTTAGCTACTAAGTTTTCCTTATGAATAAAAGATTGCACAAGATGCATTTCTGGATTCTCATCCTTGATCAAATATAAAGCAGCCATTTTTCTTGCCAATCATATTAGGAGCACCATCTGCAGCAAACGATGTCCCATCATATTAGGAGCATCATCTGCAGCAAACGATGTTATATTTTTCGTTGGTATATTATTGACATCTAAGTAATTTATTTTAGCTCATTGTATATATCTTTGGCGGTAGTGGTGCTTTCTAATGATTTACAGAGCAATATTTCTTCAGCGAAAAACCCATTATCAATATATCTTACGTACGTTATCAATACAGCCTCACTATCTGTCAAATTTGATACATCCATTTGCACTCAGAATTTTGTTGTCTCCAGATTTTCGAAAAGTTGTATTTCAATATCTTCACTAATCTTGTCTATTTTTCTGCCAACTGTATTGTTATTGAGTGGCATAGCTAAAAATAACTATGTGTTGAAGTGAAAATTTAAGCTATACACCATGCTAATGCTAAAAGAGCTTTAAGTGGAGTTTTAAAAATAAGCCAAGCCCTACATTTTACTAGGCATCTGTTCTAATATTATTCTTTGCCTACTGAGACCATTGACTACTGAGACCATTGACTAATGAGATCATTGCCTACTTTTAAAACAACAAATTAAACGAACGATTCTCCTTTTAAAATACAATTTAAATCCTAACAGAGGGTTGGTTTTCAAATTCTAGATTGCCCATTTTCGAATTGCCCACCTAAACAATTAAATTGCCCACCTGTGGGGGATGGGCCCTACGTTGGGAAACACCGATGTAAAATTATGTTATTAGTGAGTTGACCATGTAAAATGATGCTAGCAGTGAGTTCACCGGAGGAAATGGTCTGAAAGAAACACAGATGGAGGTTGAGTGAGTGAGTCACAATCATAGGTGATAGGGCCACAATAGAACAGTTCCATATATATGGTGTTTCCTTGTGCACATCAAAACAAGGCGGGGTCAGAAAAAAAGTATAGAGATTTAGAATCAGATCTCTCGTGACACCAGCGTCTTTGTAGCCACATCTACAACCATGAGCTATTGGCGTCTAACCACGCGGCCACGTCACATTCCATAACAACGGCATACGTTGCCACAATTCGTTCTACAACCAAAGCCACATCACAAAAACAAATAGCCTGTCCGACGTGGCTTAGTCAACGTACAGAAGTTCATCTTAAAGATTTCATTAACAGAATTGCCTAACTTAGGTCTGTATAAGAATAATAAAACAGCGCTGGCGGCCAGTAGGTTTGCCCCCCCCCCCCGCCCGGCCGCCCCCAGGGGCCGGGGGAATTAAACACTGCCCGTGTCATTAATGCGAGGGGGTCCCTTGTAGCCTCGCCCCACACACGTGCAGGATGAAATCTCCGGTGAACTTGTGAAAATGAAAGCTTTCACGAGAGGTCGTGTTTGACATTTCATAATTGTGGCTGAGATTGTGAGCGTAGGGCGGGTTTTATGTTTATCATAGATTTCACTGACGCTTTCCGAGGGCGCTGAGTTCATAAAATGTGTGTGTGTGTCTGTTTGCGTGTGTGTGTGTGTTTATTTTATTTGAGGTTGGGCTTTGGGTTGGTAGTGGTGTAGGTGTTGGTCATGTGACCCGTTGCATCACGAGTCTTAAGTTATTCCTTAGCTTTCCTGCCTGTAGTAGCATATGCTTCCTAAAATGCATTTATAAATTATGGAGATGTGGATTATGCTTACTGCTTACTTGAGTAATTCAATGTTTTGACACCGGTCAGAGTATACGTTTATGAAAAGAACTTTTGCTAATACAATGATCAGCGAGTGATCGGGACCTGCATTTCCATTATTGTAAGCTCCGTATTGCTTGTAGAGTAGCACACATGAAATATGCCTGTATCATCAATGTAGAGCAGGCCTGCACAACTCAAAATGAAAGGCGGCCCGTAATAATTTTTGAAAAACTTGCGCGGGCCGTAATACTTTATGAACAATTTTGCGGGCCGAAAGATAATAGGACAGGGGCAAAAGCTAGTAAGAAAATAATAATAAAAAATAATATTTCGTTACTTCGTGGGCCGCAGAAGTGGGTGCTGGCGGGCCGCATGTTGGGCATGCCTGATGTAGAGCATGCCTGATGTAGAGCATGCCTGATGTAGAGCATGCCTGATGTAGAGCATGCCTGATGTAGAGCATGGCTGATGTAGAGCATGCCTGATGTAGAGCTTGCCTGATGTAGAGCATGCCTGATGTAGAGCATGCCTGTATCACCAACAGTTTATTTTTATACGCCCTTTCAGTAGTTTATTATTCAAAACTGTTGTTTTTTTTTTCGCAGTCACTCGCTTATGATTATGTCCTTTAAGGGCCGTTAAGTTGGGTACTTTTTCATTATTTCACTTCTTTTTCATTGTTTGACCTCTTTCTTGGTATTTCACTTCTTTTTATTATTTGATGCTCCGTCATACTTGCAACCCTTCGTTACTTGTGTTCTGTTTCTGCCCCTGGTACCCCTCCGCTATCTCATCAAAGCACCAACACCTTTCGAGACTTCATTAATTTTACCTCACGGCCTCAACCGTATACCTCTACAGCAGCAAGAATATGTTTCTGTCAACTTCTTGCTCACTCTAATAGCCCCACGCCACTCACGCGCGCGAGCGACTCAGTACTTAGTCAACTACTGAGATTACGGTCAAGGGTGTTTGTAAATACTCCATCGTTCGTATGGTACGAGACGGTGGCAGCAGTTTTTTCTCACTCGGCTGACACTTATAAGGAACACTTGGCCAGGCAGCGTCTGCTCAACGTAGACAGGCTCGTTCGCAATGCAAGCCCTTTCCCATACAATTCCTAAACCTTGCTCTGTCATGGCGGCTCAAAAGAATCTGTTCTGAAAGAAATGCGATGAAGCAATGTATTTGAGGGTATAGCCGTGCACCCCGGGTGTGTAATATAACTTTATTTAAATGTGTGCTATGTCAAATTCTAAGAAAGGCACTGCGCAATTATTTTTTTCGAAACACATTTCCACTTTGCGCCTCCCTTGTAAAGTAACAACAGGACCCCCAAGGCGCCACGGCGCAGTTTGGGAATCCCTGGTTTAATCGAATTGTGGATAGAAATATCTTCCACAGGAATGCAAATTTATGTCCATATATATATATTAATATTATAATCCATGCCTTTGCTAACAAATTTAAAATCGCTGCTAGGACCTTTCTTCCTATACTATAAGAATCTGTTAAATATAGGCCTTATGTAAAACAAAAGAACAGAAAGAGATTAACTAATACACACAGGGTCCTTAGGGAATAGATCAATCATAAAAAGGCGTATCAATAAGAAGATCTCAGCCAACTTGGACCTAAATGTTTCGACTTGTCATTTAGTATCTGACTCCCTACCGCCGATCCTAGTTCATACTATTCCCGGTGAGTAACCGGACATTTCTTCGACCTGTATAATACTTTCAACCCTTGGCTTCATCTTTTTAACCCAAACAAACATGAATATTGGTATCATCAAAGCGTACAAACAGACGGACAAAGGTGTCATTTACGACAAACGCTAGCGAAAGATGACATTGAAAGCCTGACCTAATAACCCACCGTCCCCCGACTGTGTCTGCCATATTTCTGCTTGTCCCCCCGACCCCCACCCATAACCTATATTTATGGGCATTTCTTGAAATAATATATGATTGATTCTAAGCGTGCCACTTGACCAACCATCCATGATGTGTCCATTTCTCATGTTCTATTGGATTAGTGGTACACTATGTGGTCGGAGTTGAGGACATACAATGGACATTTGCCAAGACTTTCTTTCAACCCATTCGCCTATGGCGTGTTGACATTCGGAGATTGATTCTTTCAAACAGTGAAGATTGTAAGATTTGAAGACTTTGAAAACTGGAGATTGTAAGATTTGATTACGTTATGCACTGGTGTTTGTAAGATTTGAAGGCTTTAAACAGTAGAGATTGTAATATTTGATTATTTTAAACAGTCAAAATTGTCCGACTTGAATACTTTGAATACTTTGGATTTTAAGATTTGAGGACTTTAAACACTGGAGTGTCCTTGGGTTGAGGAGGCCTCCAGCAGAAATCCCCATCGAGCGGATTTGGATGGGGGCCGTCCTGGCAAAAGGACATCTCCAACGTGCCGCTTCGCAGCCCAATTTTCGAGCTTAGGGAGGGGGCGCGCTTTGGGAAGTTCATAAGGAGCAATAGCTCGACGGCCCGCTGACGCCATTTCCTAATGTGTCAAACACTGGACACTGTAAGATTTGATGACATTCTCTTCATGACCGTCACCGCCCTTACATTAATGTTCACTTTCCCTCGGGACTGAACAAAACTCTGGTCCTCATGTAAGTGGTTTCCCGCAAATGGCCGCCATTATTTTGACTATACACACACGCGATCTCTCACATATCGGGATGTCTGACATCTTCATGTCCCAGCTGGTCCGATAATGGTGCCAGATCCACAATTTGTGAGACGTGATGTGTGTGTGAGTGTGCGTTCATATACTGTTTCTCAAGCTGTGTGAATTTATTTGATATGTTTCTCCCGCGGACTTACGATTATTTTTGTTTTATGCGTTATCTGTCGGGGTTAAAATACTCGTGCTTCTAAATGTTTGTGAGCGATCAAACAGACTTGCACGAGGGCGATAGCTGCGATGTCTGCAAATGAATTGATCGCCGTCCTTCCTATTTCATTTAGTTCAAGAAACGGCAAAAATACAAAAATTTAATTTGTAAAAACCAAGGCTGCTCTCTAGGATTGATCCATTTAAGACTCAAAATCAAAATATCTTTATTTAGATTACTGATGGTTGCAGGTTCCATACCAACTCAGTGGCTCCAAACCCTCCCACGTCCTTCTTTACGCGACTTATAAAGAAGAATGTAAGACGAAAGACTCACTAGTTTCCCCCTTACACGACTTATAAAGAAGAATGTAAGACGAAAGACTCACTAGTTTCCCCCTTACACGACTTATACAGAAGAATGTAAGACGAAAGACTCACTAGTTTCCCTCTTCCAAAAAATGTCACTTTACTTAATGACACCGGCTAAACTCCGGATGAACATCCCAGGAATGAGGCGAAACGAGGTGCTCCCCGTTCAGTTTACATCTCCAATGTTCCATAGGGGGGAGGGGCTCATGTATTACAACGCACCACCACCCTTGCCTCCCAACGTCCTCCCTCCACCCTCCCGTGTGAGTGCTATCGGCGAAAACATACCTGGCCCCGAGATAGCGCGTGAGACAGGAGGCACCAGCGTACACGGCGAGTGATAGGATTGTGATTGGAACAAGCGGCCTGTATCGCGACTCTGGGGGATCATCGTTCTGATCATAGCGGTCTCCTAGACGGGGTAACGCAAACCCCCGGGCCGGGTGCAACCTCATGTCGTGCGATTATTGTCTACTGTGGTCCAAAAGTTTGCGGGAGTTAACGCACTATAGATTGCTTAAAGTTAAATGGTAATTTTTCTACGAAGTACTGATTCAAATTAATTTAAAAGAAAAACTATTTCTCAATGTATGTGTGTATGGGACTCAATGCATGTGTGTATGGGGCTCAATGTATGTGTGTATGTGGATAACGATGTCTTCAATAGGGCCACCATTTTTTTTATCCAAGAAGTTGGCACTAATTTGATTCTAATAAAGTAAATTACTTGAAAGGTTACTTGAGAGAGAATAACAAAGGTCCTTTCCCAGAATACTACAAAAGATATATTGATTGTATAGGAATTAGCATCATGGATGCAACACAACTAACAACTTTTTTTGACTTCGTTGGCGATTTTCATCCATCGATCAACTTTACTTCACAAATCCATAAGATTACTGTCAATTTCTTGGATATCAAAATTAACTTAACAACTTAATATCTACATCCATTTACCCAACAGACATCTATAGTTTCCTGCTATACGCATCGTACCATCCTCAGTCATATAAAAATACATTTCCTTATCTCAATAGCTTTTACTAAGAAGACTTTGCAGTAATGATGAGAAAGGAAGGTAGAAATGTTGAATTTTTCTTTGCGACGTAGATTATGTCCTTAACAGATTTTATAATTATAGGTATGACCAAACAGGATTCGATTAAATTAACTCATTCTGACAATGAGGATATATCTAAAATCATTGTAACTCTTCATCCCCACAACTTGATGGCTCATTATCTAATTCTTTAAAGACCAGTCCATTCTTATAATAGACCCTATCACCAATGATATTTTAAATAAACAACACAAAAAACTCCTCTTTTCCCTTTCCGGAGAGACAAGAGCGTTAGGGACATGCTTGTTAAAAGCCACCTCCGAACTATTAAAGCAGATATAGGCACCAACAGTTTTAACCGTATCCACTATAACAAATCTCCCTACGGGATTGAAGTTGATAAAATCAGGCTCCCTCTCAAAATATCCAGAATCAAAGATGGTTTTAGTAGCACAAGTCGCAACATGATTTACACCCTCCTTTGTAAAAAGTGCGGAAAATCATACGTAGGAGAGACAGGTCGTCGCATTGGAGACCCTTTTAGAGAACACCTGTGCAACATCAAAAACAAGACATTTATCCAGTTTCTAAACATTTTAATAGTGCTAACCAAAATGGAATATTAGACAGTTACTGGTATATTGTATGCAAGTAATACTTCTTATATAATATATATTGAAAATAAATTAATTAAAAAATATTGCTCGTGCACTTCATGTGGTATAAACCAAAATTCACACTTTTACATAGCTGCAAAGTCTTTATCCTTTTGGGTTTTTAAATTTTACTTCCACCCACTTTCTTTCCGTTCTTCTGAACTTTGTTTTCCTTACTGACGTGTACCCATTATTATTTTCTCTTCTTTCATTTGTGTGTAGGATACATGCATATGTATTATGTACATTTAATTTATGCTTATATGAATTTGTTTTGTTGTGCCGATGAAGGCATTTGCGAAAACGTTTGAATTTGTATTCTGTGTGACCATAATTAAAGCTTAACATATTTATTTTACTTACACAAATTGTGGGAGTCTCTTTAATGAACACAAGAGCCGTGACTCTGATCACAACAGCCGTGACCCTAAACACAATCGCTGCGAATGTGGACACAATATACATGACTCTGAACACAATAGCCTTGACCCTGAACACAACAGCTGTGACCCTGAAGGCAAAAGCCATGATCCTGAACACGATATCCACGACTCTGAACACAAACAATAGCCGTGACTCTGAGAACAATAGTCGTGACTCTGAGAACAATAGATGTGACACTTGACACAATAACCACGACTCTGCACACAATAGCCGTGACTCTGAATACAATAGCCGTGACTCTGAGAACAATAGCTGTGACACTGGACACAATAACCACGACTCTGCACACAATAGCCGTGACTCTGAATACAATAGCCGTGACTCTGAGAACAATAGATGTGACACTGGACACAATAACCACGACTCTGCACACAATAGCCGTGACTCTGAATACAATAGCCGTGACTCTGAGAACAATAGCTGTGACACTGGACACAATAACCACGACTTTGCACACAATAGCCGTGACTCTGAATACAATAGCCGTGACTCTGAGAACAATAGATGTGACACTGGACACAATAACCACGACTCTGCGCACAATAGCCGTGACTCTGAATACAATAGCCGTGACTCTAAGAACAATAGATGTGACACTGGACACAATAACCACGACTCTGCGCACAATAGCCGTGACTCTGAGCACAAACAATAGTCGAGACTGAACACAAAAGCCGTGACCCTAAACACAATAGCCGTGACTTTGAACGCAATCGCCGTGACACTGGACACAATAACCACGACTCTGAGCTCAATAGCCGTGACTCTGAGAACAATGGTCATGACACTGGACACAATAACCACGAATCTGAGCACAATAGTCGTGACTCTGAGCACAAACAATAGTCGCGACTGAACACAAAAGCCGTGACCCTAAACACAATAGCCGTGACTCTGAACAAAACAGCCGTCACTCTAAACACAACAGCCATGACTCTAAACACAACAGCCGTGACTCTAAACACAACAGCCGTGACTCTGAACACAATAGCCGTGACTCTGAGCACAAAAGCCGTGACCCTGAGCACAATAGCCGTGACACTGAGCACAATAGCTGTGACACTGGACACAATAACCATAACTCTGAGCACAATAGTCGTGACTGAACACAACAGCCGTGACTCTGAACACAATAGCCGTGACTCTGAACACAATAGCCGTGACTCTGAACATAATAGCTACGACTTTTATTGTTTTTCCGTAACTGAAAATAATTCTTACTTGCCTTATTGTGTAAAGTGGAAAGAAAGACATGGCGGGGGCCTAATAAACTAGTCTTGGGATCGCTGTGCGAATAACAATTTAAAAGATGTCGTCTGCTATCAGTAAACAAGGAAACATTTAATCGCGTTTGTTGGGTACGAGCGGGTCACGGGCTGCTTGCCCCTGACATGAAGTGACGTCACTCCTTCAAAGAAGTGAACTATTTTTTGCACAGGACATGACCGAGATAAATACTTCACGGATATTTTGTGATCACAACTTTGCTGTACAGCGTCATTCCCTGACATAAGTAGACAAAATGTGTTATCATATCGAAATTAAGTTACTGTATTAAAAACATGAAGCGCTCTTAGGTTTGAGTTTTTTGTTTTTGTTTAACAAATTTGAAAGTCGGTATTCTTTTGTACGTCTGATCTGAAATCCGATACAAAATAAAAAATATTACACTGACCAAAACTGCTTTACTCTGAAAGCTCTGATTTTTGCGCAACCTTCTTGTTCCCAAGTCGTATACGATCGCTCATTAAATAGTTGAAGTCAAACTGAAATACTCCAGCTAATTTATTTTTAAAATCCACCCTTTCCAAGTTTTATCAGCGTCGATTAATGGACCAGTGTATTGAAGCCCTCGCTTTTTGTTGCGATGAAAGATAGGACAACGAGTCGGGGCGATTTTAGCTTTCCTCTCGTGAAAATAGCGTTAGGATTGGCGTAGAGCAATGGAACACCCCCCCCCCCCCCCCTTTTCCGGTCAACACAGAGGCGCTCGTGAAATGCCGGTCAACCATCAAGGGAAATACCAGGGATCAACTCAATTTGGAGGTCATCTTTGTCATCCCGTCAGAGCGTGGGTATTTTAGGAAGATGAGATGGTGACTTTAGGACGATATCGCTCTGAGTGGACATGTGGGATTAGAAAGAGTGGTGTCCTTTATGGCACCGGAAGTGGTCATCAGTTGATCGGGGCGGTTAATCTCGGATTAGCGCTTGTGGCCAAACGCCCCACACGGATGGTTCAGCTGTTTAAACCAATGGCTTTGTTTAATGGCGATGTTAGCAGGATGGGTGTCCCTTGTAATACAGAAGCGTATGGTCACCATTACGTGAACATTTTCACTATTATTGATCACTAGATAGCAGTTGCCTTGTGCCAGAGTTGAGGAAGCTGATCCCATTCACTTCACCTCAACTCGTTTTTCATACAATTCATAAAACATGATAGGAATGTGTGACTGTTAAAACAGGAATGTGTGATAATTAAAAGGGAAATCTAGTTGCAAAAGTCAACAGGATATGTGACAGCTTGACCACGGTGCTGTCTGAACAGTCCTGTCATAGAGTAACAGATAAAGGCAATTATCCATTAACGGTTTTGAGGATGTTGACTTCGTGGGAAATAAATTTAGGGACGGAAAGGGACAGACAACCTAAGATGACGTAAATATTAGACAAAGATAAATAGATAGAAAATGGAAGTAAATAATAGATTTAGGGTATAGATTTAAAGTATCTGAGGTAGAGGCTTGCTATGTAAATGATGTAAAAGATAATGATAATGGAAAGTAAATGATAGATAATAGTGAAATAAGTTATAAAAGATGTAAGGATAAAAGACTTGTGTAAGGAATAGGTAGAATATATAAGGGGCAATAAATGATAGATAAAGGGGAGTAAACGATTGAAAAGGGTAAGTGAAAATATTAAGGAGAAATATGTGATGGAAAGATGGAGCTCATCACTCAAATACCAAAGTTAACCAAAGTCATGTCTGCAAATATTTACCATCAGCCATTTGGTCAGTGGTCAAGCGATGATCCCGTCTCACTTCTGGGATGGCCGGACACGGTCTAGCCATTGATCTGTGCCTGATCCGTCCTGATGCCTGTTTTCCTTCAGATCAAATCTCCCAACGGTTTGCGCTTTACTGACCAGAGCCACACGTATGTACTCTGTTGCCACAGGGGGGTGTCCACTTGCGGTTGGATTTTGGCCAGAGATGCCATTTCGCCTTATTGTGGTCACTCCACCGAGTGGCTTTTAGGAATATTTGGGTCACATATTCCTGGTGGCTGTCCTTTTGGACATGAATATTTGATGATTGCTGGATTCTGTATCGGCAAAATGCCATCTTTATCTTTTATCAAACGACCTGTCTTATTAAGTTGTCTTCATAAGTGTCAGAACATAATTCGAAACATATCGATACAGAGCTGTAGATTAGGAGATCTCAGATTTATTATATTTATATATTAGAGTTGATTATAGATCAAGAAGAAGGAAGTTTAAGTCAAAGGTAGGGGAAAGTTTAGGTGAAAGTTAGGAGTAAGTTTAGGTCAAAGAGTAGGGTGGTTAGGTCAAAGTTTAGGGGGTTTATGTCGAGGTGAAGGAAGTTTAGTCCAATGTGAAGAAAATTAAAGTGAAGTAGAAGGACGTTTGGGTAAGGGGATGGGACGTTTAGCTTAAGGGGCATTACGTATGTCTTGTTGAATTTTCTCCAACTGATCGACACATCAAAGCAGTACACATAGTTATTAAAGTGATAGATTCCCACCGTCTTGTGGAGGCAGGCGGTCTATTGTGTCAATACCTTTAAGGTGATTGCAAAAGTTTTAAAAGAGACTCAACAAACTAGAAAGTCTTCTTTTATTCAAATTATGCAACAAAATTTGTGTCTGGGAAATATGGCTAAAATGTGAAAATTTAAAAAAAAAACCTGACCGCGTTACATTGAACCCTGTGATAACTTCGTGGTCTGACTTACTCTGATGGAGTTTTGTGGCCATAATGAGCCAGACTTCGTGGGTTGACTTACTCTGATGGAGTTTTGTGGCCATAATGAGCCAGACTTCGTGGGCTGACTTACTCTGATGGAGTTTTGTAGCAATAATGAGACAGGACCTGAATTAATACCGAAAATTCTATATTTCAGTGGTTCTTAAGCATCGCGATCGAAGCCAAGTAGGGTGTTTTCAGCAAAATATTAGGGGTGGAGGATGACACCAAGGATTATAGCTCATACCGGTCGATACATTTTGTTAAAAGAAATTTAACAAAATAAAAAAAGATTTTCTGTGTTTTCCCTTAAATTTATTTATAGAATTAGAATGGCTGCTGAATAAAGACTTGGGTTGTTTTAATGAAAAACAAAAGCTCGCAACTAACGTCATAGGACTTTCAACGGTTGCCCGCCCGAGCTAACTGTCCGGGTAAACCGTCTGCTACCTGATTGACAATTTACTACAGTAAATTTTACTGATAAAAATTATAGATGTTCTGATGAGAATGGCATGTTGTTATTATTTTTTTTTTAAAATCCATATTGGTCTATATTTTTTCTTTAAAAATTTACGAGAATTCAAAGATCAGTTTGTCTTTTCAAGCTCATAGTCATTACATTCAAAGAGAGGCGCGCTGGGACAAGCATGTTAACAATGTGTACAACCAGGCAAACAAGACCCGTGGGTTCTCAAAGCGTAATCTAAAGATCAGCAACTCCAGTGTGAAAGAAAGAGCCTATAAAGCCTTTGTCCGGCCGCTTGTAGATTATGCATCTTCAGTCTGGGACCTATTTACCCAGAACATCATCGACAGGTTGGAGTCAGTACAGCGAAGGGCTGCAACATTTGTCCTAAACTGCTACAGTAATACCTCTAGTGTTGGCAGCATGCTGGAAACACTGGTCTGGTCACCGTTGGAGGAACGACGACTATCCAGGCTCTCCATGATTTACAAGATAAATAATGGGCTGGTCCAATGCTCTGGCTTTAAACAGAAACTCGTCCCTCTACCTCATAGACAGCGACGAGGCCATGACAGGTCGTTCCGGCTCATACTAGCGAGAAGCCGGTATAGGAACTGCTCATTCCGGCCAAAGACAATCAGGGACTGGAACAAGCTTACAAAAGGAACAGTTGAGGCGACAACCCTTGACTATAATGAGTCTTGCGTCTATTTCCTCAGGCCTTCCAACCCCCAGTGCATGATACCCTCACTAAGTAACTCTTGCAACCAGTGAAATATCCTCATTAACACCACGCACAGAAACATTTCTAATCCCCTCTGCATGAATAGGAGCCAGAATGATCAATAAATTAATCGTGGGCCCTTAATATATAGAAGAAAAGAAGAATATATGCGACAACATGCTAAGTGTACTAGACTAAAAAGTTTAGTTGATGAAACAATCGAACAGAGTTATGTAGAATTCATTGAAATCTAAGTAGAAAGTAATAGTGACGATACTCTTAGTTTAAGATGTATCCGAAACATCAATACCGTTAATTCGGTAGATAATGATACAAACCGGTATTGGTGACCATGGTGATAGCCCGTGAACTTAGGGACACCGTATCAACTCGTCTGCATCGTCGGGTGGTACCCATGGGTACCCTGCTACATGGGTCAACGGGCCCCCAGGCAAATGTTTTCCCTATTTTTGACAGCCGTACAACGTTATGAGAAATATTTTTAAAAACCCAACAGAACGATACATTTGAATAATAAAAGATTAAACTTTAAAAAATTATTTTTTTAAGTTAAAAAATTTGCTTCCTGTGTCATAAAAAAAGTTCCCCTACTCCCTTCTTAAGATGAGGTCCATTGATCTTCTAAAATAATACGACAAAGTACATAGATAAGGGGCATCACTGATAGATAAGGGGCACCACTGATTTACTCAGAAAGAGGAGGGCAATCAGACGATTCCTGAGTTTGGTTATGGGAACCACTGATATACTCAGAAGGGCGGAGACAGAAATACAAAGATCGATCGAGTCTGGTCCCACTCCCTCATTCCGCCTTTGTTAATTGTAATGTATTAACACTCTCAAGTCCTCGAGCTGACTACAGAGAGCCGTGTAAGTGGTTTCTTTACAGTTACGTTTAGCGCCTGTCTAACCCTCGTCATCCCCTTACGAATGGACTTCAGACTATCATGCTCCTCCCCACTCCGTTACTCATTAAAAGAAACCAATTTCTTGAATTTTTTTTTTTTTATTGAAGCCAGTTAATTTTATAAGTCTAAATCTGATAGATTGGGATGAAATGGAGTTTCGGACGGCCATTTAAGTCGGTGGGTTCTCAGTTGCACGGATTTTCATCAATGATTCTCAAATAGTGCAGCATGGGTACCGGCACCAAAATACAGTGCCCCACCCACCCCAACATGATGATCCACAAATTCATATTGATACGCACGTGACATACATCTATAGTGATTTGTGTGTGTGCCATTGTTTGATAAAAATATACAAGTACAAGTTAAAACGATTTTAGGACGGCTCAGATTTACATGTATCACGGGGCAACAAATGGTTGTCAGTGCTTGGTCACTGCAACCAAGGCAGTCACTTAGTCAACATAATAAAAATACACTCACACAACACAGTGTAAACACTTTGCAACACCGAAAGTTGTGTTCATAATTCGCTGACACCATATTATAATAAATATATCCATTATAACAACAACAATAGTATCCACAATTACAACAATATTATCCCCGATACAACAATATTATCCATGATACAATAATATTCACGATGAAACATTATTTTGTCCACGATACCAACAATATTATCTACAATAACAACGTCATTATCCACAATAACAATACTATTATCAACATTATTGCCAACGAAAACAGCAATATTATTAACGATGCCAACACCAATACAATCATCCACGAAACAGACAATATTATCCAACAAACAACCTATTTCATCCACAATACCAACCATTTCATCCACAATACCAATAATTTTATCCACGATACCAACTATTTCATCCACAATACCCACAATTTTATCCACAATACCAATAATTTTATCCACGATACCAAAAATTGTATCCACGATACCAACAATTTTATCCACAAAACCAACAATTTTATCCACAATACCAACAATGTCATCAACGATACCAACAATTGTATCCACAATACCAACAATTGTATCCACGATTCCAACAATTTCATCCACGTTACCAACAATTTCATCCTCAATACCAACAATTTTGTCCACAATACCAACAATTTTATCCACAATACTAACAATTTTATCCACAATACCAACAATTTTAAGCACGATACCAACAATTTAATCCACGATATCAAAACTTTATCCACGATACCAACAATTTTATCCACGATAGCAACATTTATTCACGATACTAACAATTTTATCAACGATACCAAAAAATGTATCTACGATACCAACAATTTTATCCACGATACCCAAATGAATATTGCATAATGTAAACTTAAGATACTGGAACTGGAGTATTCCCCCCCCCCCCCCCCCCCCCCCGAAACGGGTCCCTTACCACATACAATAGAACTTCCGGTTTCCTATCTGTGTCCACATTAAAGCTTCCTTTTGTATAAGTTCTTCGTCGGGAACCTTTCTTGGCAGTGTTTCTCATAATGCTTGTCAATCCATGTACCCCTTGAAATAGCTACATCTTTAATGCATCTTCAGTCTGGGACCTATTTACCCAGAACGACCTTTGTGAATATATTTGTTTTAAAACAGGACATCTGCCGTAGATTTAAATATGTTCATAGTCTTAGAAGTCATTAGCCAGTCTTCATGTCTTTTTCTCACGATTGAGAATCACTGCCATGAAGAATGCTGGGAATCCGATGTTTGCCTGATGTGTCACATTACATCATTCTGTCCAATGCAACTGCTGAATTTATTGGCTCTCTGCAGTGCTGCTCAAAGTGTGCTCCTCGTAGACTTTGAGTCTAAGTAGACTCTCAAATATTTAACAAAGAGGCTATGCCAGGCCTGGCCTAAGCGACTCGCTCATATGATGGATTAAATCAATGTAGCATGCGCCAAAAGTGACAGTACTGAAAAGTAAAGATCAACAAGATTCCTTACGTCGTCATCTTTATAAAAATGTCCTCTAATACACTAACATGCGCACTATTAGCGTGTTGATTTGCCAAGGTATGCGCACTATTAGCGTGTTGATTTGCTAAGGTATGCGCACCATTAGCGTGTTGATTTGCCAAGGTATGCGCACCATTAGCGTGTTGATTTGCCAATATATGCGCACTATTAGCGTGTTGATTTGCCAAGGTATGCGCACTATTAGCGTGTTGATTTGCTAAGGTATGCGCACTATTAGCGTGTTGATTTGCTAAGGTATGCGCACCATTAGCGTGTTGATTTGCCAAGGTATGCGCACCATTAGCGTGTTGATTTGTCAAGGTATGCGCACCATTAGCGTGTTGATTTGCAAAGGTATGCGCACCATTAGCGTGTTGATTTGCAAAGGTATGCGCATCGCCTCGCTTTAGACCGTGTTCATATCGTTCACGTAGAGTTTCAATCTTCTCACTGAACAATGGTTGCTGCAGACTCCTAGAAAAGGAGAATATTTTCTCGCGAACGTCTCTTGGCGAATCTTCACAGTTGAACACACTCCCCTTTAACATTCCTAAAAAGTAGGCATCACGCAAGTGAGACGGGTATGGCAAGTATGTACCACGTGAAACGATTCTTCCAGGAAAGTTTTTCTGCAGCATGGTAATAGAATCTCGAGTGGTGTATCTTGTCGCCTCGTCCTGTTGATACTACTGTCCAATCGTGTGAATGTTCCTTGCACGACAGATCCTTCTCAAATCCCAAAGAAATGTTTTCGATCACCATGCATTTGTATGTATCGTTCTGGTGTGATGGTAAGATCATTGCCTTCCTCATCCGCAACGAAATAGGGTCCCAACATACTAGGGTCCCAATTTACTAGGGTTTCCAATATACTAGGGTTCCAATATGCCGTGGCTGAATAGTCTCATTTAGCACCGTCTGACTTAGCCAAAGGTCCTGCACCCCAAAAAATTAATCGAGTTCAGGAACAGCGTACGATCCCCCCCCCCTTTCCTCCCCCCTTCACCCGCACTGCTCTGCAGTAGGGAAAGACGAGCGTCTCGGTCAGGGAGCTTCCATTTGGGATTTATTGGGGGATTCCCATTGATGGATTATAACCGATGACTCCACTGCGTGATCACGAGTCGGAGATCAAGGGTTCCGAAGCTGTTGGGATGGGTTTACCTTTCCAGCTTCGGCTCCGTGTTCGGAGGTTCTGAGACTGTTACCTGATGCCCACTGTGTGGTTTTGGCAAAATATTTCGCTGTGGGCTACATTGAATGATCCAGTAGTATGATAGTCCCTTGGTTAAAGTGTTTGGTGCTAGCAGCGTGTACTGTACACTGTTTTAGGTATTTATTGCAATATCTGGAGCCTATATCTATTCACCATTAGTTTTACTAACTGTACACTATTTGCATACCATTATTTAACTATCTGAACATGTTATGTACATCATGAGATTACTATCTATACACTTTATGTACACCATCGTTTAATATATGTACACTCTATGTACATCATTAGTAAAATATATGTACTCTATATAGACACCATCAGTAATTAAATGTGCACTATATTTACACCATCGGAATAACCAGAAGAGATTCCTCGTGTATATAATATCTCATCTACTTATGTTCTATCACATTCCTCTTGCTGTCTTATCACCTAATTATGATTTGTCACATTCCTCTTGCTGTCCTATCACCTAATTATGATTTGTCACATTCATCTTGCTGTCCTTTCACCTATTTATGATCTGCCACATTCCTCTTGCTGTCCTATCACCTAATTATGATCAATCACATTCCTCTTGCTGTCCCCTTCGGATTCTACATTTCATGTAAGTGTTAATTTTTTTTAAAATTTCATTCAGTTTTTACTGTCGGTTTTTCGCTGGTGAAGGCTTCATGCCGACACACTCGTTTTTTTGTTTTGTTCTTATTTTCAGGTTTTCCGATAAATTGTTTCGCTCATTTCCTTTGTTCTAGCCTGATTGCAGTCTCTCTCAGTTATTACCATTAACGCACCTCCGTCCGTTCTACTATAAGAAAAAAGACGCCAGTTAGGGATCAAGACACAAGAGCGGGGGTCAACTTTGATAGTGGTGGGATCACTGTATACTTTTGATGTAGCATTAATGTCATGGTTTTATAAACGAAATGGGGAAAAAGTCCTCTAGATGGATGATGTCACTTACTTAGTACACCATTCGCCCCCCCCCCCCTGTAACTTAATGGCGCCCACGTCTATTAACTTTATTCTACCTTTAACAAAAGCAACAACATAAAGCCAAAAAGTTTTCTGTAACAAATGTAAATGTTGGTCCTCACCGATTTCTCAGCCTTTAAAAAATAAATATTAAAAAAAACCTAACTGCTGAGAGTACATCGAGGGTTTCAGAAACACGCTTGGCCTCTGAGAATCAATTAATTTTAATTCCGGGTGTCTGGTCGGCCTTCAGACCCGCTAACCCGACTTCGCCCAGTGACCGCCGACATCCGATACGAGGCCTGGCCGAGTGGGAGCATCTGTCTGATAGAAGCAGACTTCCTGTAATGGTGTCTCCCAAGTCTGTCCTCTCTCGTACGAGGCCCTAGACAAGACAAGGGGTCGTGACACAAGGGCGTCACCTGACGGAGGCAGCTGGGACTTAGCTTTAAGAAGTGGAGTCCCCTAGGAGTTGTCCGACTTTCCGGTGTGCAAATTAATATTCCCGGAGAAATTAGCGATGGCATGGTTGTTCATTGCACTGTGATGTAATTTAATTTAGGATTCTCAAACATGTTTGAAGGGACCACAACCCTGGAAAAACGATATTCTTGAGCTAGAGCTTAACGGGTTTCTATACAGTAATAAATATGTTAATGGGTATTTCTTAAAACTTTAATAGTTGTACGACCTATTCTTTTAAACCTATTGTAAAGCTCTTTCTAACATGTTCTAAGGCTCTTTCAAAACTATTCAAATGCAATTTCAAACAGATTGTAAGATTCGTTAAAGCAAATTTTAAGACTCGCTGAAACCTATTCTAAGATTCGTTGAAGCAAATTTTAGGACTCGCTGAAACATATTCTAAGATTGTATCGACCATTTCAAACCTATTCAAAGATTCTTCGAAACTTCTCCCAAACCAAATGAAAACTGACAACATATTCTCTACAATCTAATCACGATAACATCAAATCTATTCACGGTAACATCATATCTATTCACAGTAACTTTAAATATAGTCACAGTAACAACAAATCTATTCTCGGCAACATCAAATCTATTCACAGCAACTTCAAATCTATTCATTTCCTCGATTCTCTATCAATTTATCATAGAAATCTCTCTCCAACATACGCTACACTTTGTAATCACTGGGACGATTATTTTTTGTTGCTATTCTAAGTAGCATCTTTAGTCTAGATCTGAATGGCCCTCTTTGAAGTCTCGGTCAATGCCGGAAATTCTCAAACAGGAGATACTGTTTCACGATTAGGTCGTTGAGAGGGGCACGGGGTGTGGGGTGTGGGGGTTGCCCTTATTGATCTCTGTAAGGTTACATGCAGACCCCGGCGCACCCCCTGCTGGAGGTCTTATTGTTGCTGCTAACTGATGCTTATTTGAACATGCCAGGTGCGCCACCTGGCACAACACGAGGGAATATGGTGTGCCGTGGGGATTATGGTGGGGGCGGCGCTGTGGAGAGCTTTGTTGTAGTTTTGTCGAGGATGAGGTGAGAGCTTGTCATTTGTGTGCTGATATGAAATACTTAGGAAATAGTAAAACACGTTTTTGGAAGCTTCAATCAAAAGACAGGACAATAAGGTGTGAACGTTTCGGCTTAGAGCCTTCGTCAGCGAACAGGACAAATAGAAGTTCGACATGTTGTTGCCGGAAGTAGGATTACAGGAAGTGAAAGAATATAAATATTGTTACTGTAAAGAATAAGGTCCAGAATCTCAAGGGACCAAAATGTTTAGGAATACATAAAATCTAAGTAATACGAAAAAAAAGAAGAAAAACAGGGGAATTGAGAAACAATAGTAGCAGGGTATTTGATTAATACCTTGTGGATATGGTGCCGAAAAGCTGATTACTTTTTTTCCATTTGAACTCTCTTTGGTGTGTTGGTACTGGACATTAGTGCCGTAATGAATCTTGAAACATAATTAAGGATTTTAATGTTATTTAAAAGTGCAGTGGAAAGTCGTGTGTCACGTTTTGGGAACCTTTTTTTTCCTTCAATTTTAAAATAATTTTTTTATGCCTTGGAAAAAAGACCAATTTAAAACATTTTTTTTTCAAAATCCAGGGAACCAGAAATTGACTGAAAGATGCACTTTACTCATAAAGCATGGGCACCCTGGATCTCATTTCTTTATATTGGTTTATATTTTAAGGGGTAACGGGGAGTCTCAGTACATTCCTTTGCCCTGGGCCCTTGATGCTGATAAGACGGCCCTGACATTTTATAGTTAATATTTAGATGACCCGACCAAGCAATAAACTCAAAATAGATGTCATATTTTGTAGAACCAACCTAGTAGCAGGCTCGAGATATATACACTATTTGGAGGATCCGACCACGTAGTAGAAGAATTTTGTGCTTATGTTGAGTAGACTTGTTCCGTTAGTTCATTTAAGAAATATATAAAAAATATGAAAAACAGTTAAACTTGAGAAATCGCAGCTGTATGTACATTATGTACATTATTATAAATCAGGTTATGTTAATAAAATGATCAACCACTTTCATCAATGTATTGGAGACCCCTGAACAAAATCATATTTAGTCATGTATCCGGGTTTGGGGCCAGTGGGATGATGGAAGGTAATCCAATGACGTGTCATTTCAAACTTAGCATCTGTTAAATGTCATTGGTTGGAACGTTCTGACGCTTGTGTCCTACTTGACGGACTTACACGAGTGCAGCGGTTCTCAGTTTGGGGTGCATGCATCCTCGATGAATCCCAGACCACTATCTTATCCTTCCGATCACTAAATGAACAGTGCACTGACTATGGCGACTTATTAACCCCGACCAGCAACTGACCCCCCGACCACTAAATGACCCCTTCTACTAGTTGAACCCGACGATCACAGCAAGAACTCTGGCACGCAGCCTCATAATTCAATTGTTGCCGTTTCTACATAGCTCTTCGTGGCTTGCAACATCACTTTACACAACTTGATTGTTTATTGTGTAAACAGAGAATCGTAAAAAAAAAAAAATCCTTTGCTAGTATCCCACCCCACCACTTTCATCCACCGGCGGGGCATAGAATTGTTAGCGATGTAACGAGGCACATCCGGCAGTGTTAAATCACTAAGTCTCGTACAGAAAGACACGTGTCAAAATGTGAAGACGAAATTGCCACCGTGAGTCCCGAAAATCATGTAGCCTCTGACCCCCCAGTTTTCCCAATGGTCACAGGTCGTTGTGTCTGTTGGGGGAAATGAGCTCACACGCCAAACAAAGACGGAAATAGATCATTTGGAACACAAGGGCTGTGTTTTTTGGATCAAAGCTGTGCGCACATTAAAGATGTGCATGCATAAAATATAAAATGCTGCTCACTGCTATCAAAGATGTGCACGTATCAGCTGTGGGTGTTTCGGAGATGTTTATAGTGGTTCGTGTGAGCAAAACTTCAGAACATGTGAACAAAGATAGAAATAATTAGACCACTATTCCCAATCAAATTAAAAATTTGCTTATTATGTCCCATAGCCATATGCCCCTTTATATAGTCGTAGGCACACATAGTCTTAATCAACCCTTGTCTTTATCCCACCAAGTCTAAGTCCACTTAGTCTTAAGCATCCCTTGTCTTTATCCCACCAAGTCTAAGCCCATCTAGTCTTTAGTCCGTCCCCCATCCTACCCCCGTCTTAATCCCCCTCCTAAGACTCATAGAAAACCAAATGCCCCTATTTGTAAGCACTCTAGTCCTAAACACTTGAGTCCTAAACACTTGAGTCCTAAGCCCCTAGTCCTAATACCCCCTTTTCAAAGCCCATTACAAATAAGCCCCCCCCCCCCCCAACCAAGCATTATATGCGTGGGTTTAACAAAAATGTTAACTGTCATGCAAACACGTTTCAAAGACAACTTTTCAAGCATAAAATGTGTATAATTGTATCCATCTGTAATATTTCCAAGGTATTCGCCCCTGGGAGGTGAGGCAGTGCGTAAATTAACCTCTTTCAACTCTATGGCAGTGACACGAAGCCACGGACGGAGCGTTTTGTGTGTTGCCAGTTACGCGAGTATGTTATAATAATGGCCGATAGATTTCATGACACATGACACCCACGTGACACCTCTATGAGAGCCCGTGGCAGCACTTGTAGTCCGCATGACGTACGTCATTTTGTGGAACTCAACACAGCCTGACACTGTGGCCGAGTAAACACTGTCCACATATCGGCATGTCTGCTGTAGTGGTTGTGTCACTCAGTCCCATTCGATTATCGGTAATGATAAATATTGGGTTAATAATCATATTGCTGGCAGATGTTTCGTATCTAGCAATATATATTTATATAATTTATACTATACACACAAACATACAATAAACTGTTAAACAGGTTTCGACTAAGAGTATCCTTTTTTGTGTTACTGAAAATGGAGGGGGGGGGGGGGAGAAGTTTACTTTTACGAGAGTCTTTCATCAATGGACTCCCAAGTATATATATAAATATCGTCCAAGGTCTCAAATAGGCAATTTATTAATGCAGGATAGTCTTAATTCCATGCATGATCATAATGAATATACATATATGTTTTTCCTCGTCACCAAATTTAGTAACTCCTCATGACCATTGTTTGCATAAATCAAGGTTCTCCAAACTTTTTTCACGGCGGGCCGGATAACAGAAAAAAATGACGAGTGCGGGCCAAATAATCATTCTGTACAGTAAATTCAAGCCAGAACGAAAGATCAGGGAAAAAAAGGCGTAACACTAAGATTAGTATTCCATTGTTAGTCATGGGTGAGTGGAGTGCAATGTAGTCATGGGTGAGTGGAGTGCAATGTAGTCATGGGTGAGTGGAGTGCAATGTAATCATGGGTGAGTGGAGTGCAATGTAATCATGGGTGAGTGGAGTGCAATGTAGTCATGGGTGAGTGGAGTGCAATGTAGTCATGGGTGAGTGGTGTGCAATGTACAAAAAAACAACAACAACAAAGACAACCATCATATTTATTTTCAAAAAAAGTTATCAATGAAGGTGACGTTAGCAAAGAGATAGTCACATCAGACCTAGTGCGCACATATTCGAAATATCACAAAATAAGCAGCAAAAAAGGTTATTGAGATTTGTGAAACTGACGTTTGGCTTTCAAAATATCATCAATGTTTGGTTCCCCATTGCTGCATACAATCAAGAGAATTATTTTCAAATGTTTATCAGTTACTCTAGTTCGATGTGTTGACTTCACATACATTTCTGAAAATGTTTGCACAGACATAATTTGTTCCAAACACTGATGCCATACCAGCGGCAAAGTTCTTCAGTTTCAGAAACTCAACACCAGGTCAGCAGTGGTAAAATTCAACAAGTTTTCCTTCTCTGTGGGCAAAGATACGTTTTATCTAGCAAATTCAAGTACCGTCGGTGGGCCTGATGAAATGGCCTCGCGGGCCGGATCCGTCCCGTGGGCCGAGGTTTGGAGACCCCTGGCATAAATCATTAGATTGGTTTAGTTTGGGTATGAAATGCTGACATCTCTGATAGCGGGACTCGACAGAGAGCTTACGTTTTTTTTCACTGTTGTTTTAGGCGGCACTTTTAACTATGTAAATAAGTAAGTTACATATATCAAGTATATGAATTTATGTTGTGAAGTTTCGGATCGGAAGCGATATGAGATCGCGGCAAAACTTCCATTAAACATAGTACAGTCGTGGGGAGAAATAAATAATCAATGTATTCATTAATTTGGAACTTAACTCCACATTGTGTTCATATAAAAAAAATGGAAAAACTGAGACAATAAAGAAAATGGATGTCAGTTGCATGTGGAAACTTTTAGAACCACTGCGTTATTACTGGGGCCTCTCGCACTATAAAAGAATCCCTAAATCTATTGATATGCGGAGTAATCACACTGGAATAAAAAGTGGGGGGGGGGGGCGGCTACAACGTCTTTTGACCATTATTGACACATAATCAGTACAAAGCTTGGCCTTCCAAAAAACCGGGTTCAATTATTGTAAACAAAAGCAGAACCACCCGTGCTGAAGGCGCGTCATTTGTGCACCGCTCTCTATGTTTGTTGACATAGGCGGCCCCTGACACACACATACACAAAAAAGACCGGGAATTAAATGCGTCTGACGTCTCTCACGTCTGCGCGATATTCTTACGCTCCGTCTGCTACATCCTGTCCCACAAGTCTTGGAAATAAACATGACGACCTTGTGAAAAGTAAAATATACAAAGGACATTTGTAGTCAGCAATTTGGTTGTTTTTTTCTAAATGGGGGTTGGAACAGAACTGGAAAGGTGAGAGAGGTTGGGGTACTGAAAGAAGAAATAATTTACCCCCCCCCCCCAAGTGAAACCAGCAGAAAATATGATTAAATCCATGCAGACCTTTTCATTAAAAATTCCGCTTTTTTAGCGATAAAATCGACTATATCAAGGTGTTAAGATAGAGACGACTATATCTAGGTGTTAAGATAGAGTCGACTGTATCTAGGTGTTAGGATAGAATCGACTATAGGTGTTAAGATAGAATCGACTATATCTAGGTGTTAAGATAGAGACGACTATATCTAGGTGTTAAGATAGAGTCGACTGTATCTAGGTGTTAGGATAGAATCGACTATAGGTGTTAAGATAGAATCGACTATATCTAGGTGTTAAGATAGAGTCGACTGTATCTAGGTGTTAGGATAGAATCGACAATATCTAGGTGTTAAGATAGAATCGACTATATCTAGGTGTTAAGATAGAATCGAGTGTTTGTTCAAAATAGAGTCTTTAAAAATTATAATTCATTTTCAGGTGTGCAGTGTTAACATTTGTGGACTAAAGATAAACCTTAGATAAACAAATTCAAAGTGTCGGAAACTAAACTTCTTTCTCTGTGACTGGGGGCGGGGGCGTACTTTTTGTTTTGTGACAGAAAGAAAACATTCTAAAAAAAATAATTAATAACGTCAGAGCGAAATATGAATTTTATATGACTCTGAATTATGTTCATCAGTTGAAGTCGCACATACACAAAATATTCTGGACTCCACCCAACACACACGATCTCCTCAAAACTTCATCCGACACAAACCTCGATCTGGAAAACTCTGTTGATTCGGCCACCCAATGCGGTATTCATGCGCGTT
Source organism: Omphiscola glabra (assembly GCA_964017045.1). Taxonomy (NCBI): domain Eukaryota; kingdom Metazoa; phylum Mollusca; class Gastropoda; family Lymnaeidae; genus Omphiscola; species Omphiscola glabra. The sequence goes on along the minus strand of OZ024800.1, from coordinate 29,897,389 downwards.
TACGTATTTGACAAAGCAACTCTTTCAGCAGACGTAGCGCAACTGTATTGTAAGTAGTTCCGGCAGCGGGCGCTGAATGTCGTCTGTCACAGGGAGATTAGCCGGTGAAAAGCTGGGGGTGACGAGACTGTCCCACACATTGAACCCGCGCTGGCTGCTGTGACAAGCTGTGACAAGCTGTTTAACAATATTTCATTATTTCTTGATTTACTGGGAGCCGGTCGACTACACAAAGCGGATTCAATTGTGTAGCTGGCGGGGACACATAGAGGTTAATAAATAGGGAACCCTTGCACAGATTTTGGGAATAAAGTTTTAAGCTGAGTCTTGATGGGGCGTAATGCTTTTCGCGTACTCCCTCACCCCCACTCCACCCCACCACACACACACCTCAGCCGTCTTTTGTGAGAATACACTTGCTAGACAGACGAGAAGAGTTTTATGTAGAAACTAGTAATGATCCGTCACAAAAGACGGACCAAAAAACATTTACCGACAACGTACCCAGAAGCAGACGTTTACCATATTAATTTGTGTATCTTTCAAATTATCAAACATCTATTTCCTCTTAATGCATAGGGCGTACTCACGTCAAAGTACACTCTAGAACTATCAAAAGTGCACTAGATATTGCACCATAGTCTACATGATCTAATAATCTATTAGGATTGGAAATACAAGCATAGACTTAATAAATTCATCTAACCAAAAAGTACATGAATAATCTCGATTGATTACGCGCGTTCTCTTGAAAATGTTTACTATAAAATATGAATGTCTTCATGAATTATAATGCTATAATATACTTCTCTCTTCGTCTCATCTTTATCCGCCCTGGATATACAACAAAGGCTTCATTATGGTCAAGTCGAGCTCTATATTTTAGATTTTTCGATTGTCATCCAATTTGTTGTTGTATGTAACTAAAGCGTTCAGAGATAGAATATTCATTATGGTCAAGTCAAGCTACATCTTTGACATTTCCCGATTGTCATCCATTTTGTTGCGTGTAATTGAAGCTTTCAGAGATAGAACATTTAAACAAAACAAACCCCCCCCCCCCCCAACTGATATTGTAATGTAATTTCTTGTTTTCCTTTACAGAACTGATTCTGACGGCCCCGTGGGGCGAGGGTTTAAATTTATCATAACAGCATTTAACGAAGGTGAGTGGTCAACCTGTCCAATTGTTAATTAAAACAATAATTATCTTTACTCGTGGATGTTGGCGTGTTAGTAGCGCGGTATGTATACATGTATGTATGTATGTATGTATGTGCGTGTATGTGTGTACAACATTTCGGTTTGTGCGTGACATAATAAGTAGGTTTCTAAATGAGTACAACCATTTTACAATATTCCGTTCGGGGCCGGGGAACCTAAATTCGGTTTTTAACTCTATGAGCCATATAGATTTAATTTCAAACAGAGCTGTTGCATGGGTGGATCACTCGCTACAAGTGTCTCGACTAAATTTTGAAAATCCATGCTTCTCACATGGACAGCTGTATGTGGCCTGCTAACTTCTTACATGGACAGCTTTATGTGGCCTGCTAACTTCTTACATGGACAGCTGTATGTGGCCTGCTACCTGCTCACGCGTCGAAAAACCTTCTAATTTTTTCGTTTACGCACCAGACGGAAAAACAAAATATATTTTTTATATAAAAAATACTTCAAAAAACATAATTAAAACACAAATTCTTTCTTTCTTTGAGTTGCATTGCAACGCGTGCCGGGTACTTGCTAGTAGTATATAAAAAGTATAAAGTTAACAGAACTCTGTAAGTAAGTCGTAGTGTACACTGGAGTAGCTAGAGTTTGTGATGCCCTAGGCAGTCTGCCGAAAAGCGTACAGAATACTATTTTTATCCCACTCCACTAGCCACGCCTGTTATAGCATGCAACATTTTTGTAGCAGTACATACGATCTTCATAGTTTCTGAAATCAATGAGTGTATCATCCACATATCAGTTACCACCCACATGAGCTATTTCTTTCCCAAATGTAACTCACTAATCCATCGCTGGTTCTAGATTCGATTGTCACGAGTTTATTTTTTTTTGTGTCGAGGCGAGGGTTAAATCAACAAGGTCACGCCATGGACTAGCTCGTTAATAGTAAAATCACAAACGTATCTCACATTACCTCTAGCCCAGTGGTTCTCAACCCGGCTTAGAACGAGGCCACAACCATGGTCTAGCTCGGTATTCGTTAAATCACAAACGTATCTCACATGACCTCCAGCCCAATGGTTCTTAACCCGGATTAGAATGAGGTCACAACTATGGACTAGCTCGGTATTCGTTAAATCACAATGTTATCTCACATAACCTCTAGCCCAGTGGTTCACAGCCAGGGTTAGAACGAGGTCACAACCATGGACTAGCTAGGAAGTAGTAAAATCATAAATACACAACACATTACATATAGCTTAATGGTTTTCATAACGGGGAAATAAGGGAGCTCCGAAAATATTTAGAAGCTGATACAGACATTTTTATACAAGCTAATATTGTTTCAAAAAATGTATGAAAACGTTTAAAAAAATATGGTTTACTAAAATTAAATTAAACTAAAAGAATTTTCATTAACATTCATTATTTCATAAGAGAATCAAATGAAATACTTTTTTTTACTATGGCTGCTTTAATAAAATATTGTAGATTCAGATTATAAAAAGTGTTACAGATTCTGACGAATAAAAAATATTCTAGATTCTTACTAATAAAATGTCATTTATTCTGTCTAGTAAAAATAGTCTATATTCTTGCTCATACATTTTCTAGATTCTGACAAATAAAATATTCTAAATGATGATTAATAAATTATTCTAGCAACCGTTGTAAACTCTGCATGGCTTACAGATTCTGACTCTCTCGAGGGACCCAATAAGAGGTGTGAGCATCAATTACATTCGAATAACATGAATGGATCCTACATTTCGAAAGTTTAGGATTCCCTGTGGTGGCCATTTATCAGCTCATTTGACCCCCACCCCGCTTTTTTTTTTCTCGTTATGTTTAAATGGACTGTCCAAAGCCGAGCCCACAGCCGAGGTCAGGAAACGACAGGCGAGTCACGATATGGGATTTCACTACGAGTCACAGTCTCACATCAATCACATTGATTGAGATGTCGAATGAAGCAAGCTAAAATAAAATAGTTTTAATTGGTAACATTCTGAAATTATTGTTGTAAATATTTAATATAACAATGTCCGTGTCTTGGCAAAACTGAACATTGATGACATAGCAAAGCTGAATTTTTATAGCAAATCTGAATATTGATAGCAAATCTGAATATTGATAGCAAATCTGAACATTGATAGCAAATCTGAACATTGATAGCAAATCTGAACATTGATAGCAAATCTGAATATTGATAGCAAATCTGAATATTGATAGCAAATCTGAACATTGATAGCAAATCTGAATATTGATGGCAAATCTGAACATTGATAGCAAATCTGAATATTGATAGCAAAGCAAACATTCCAAAGCTAAACGTTTTTGCTGTTGATAGCACTTTAGCAAGAAATACTACCACCACACACATACACACACACACACGCATAAGACGGGTCAGTCATGTCAAGCAACCCTATCCAAACCATAATAGGTGCTGGGTGGCCGAGTGAGTGGTCTAAACTGAGAAAATCTCAAGTTGAAGGTCTGGAGTTCAATCCCCATGCATCAAAGCCCAGTCAAGCAAACACATCACCAGCGCCCTGATGGATGCGACTCGTTAACCTTGCATGACAACTCTGAATTTAAACCCGGAGGTGGAGTCCCGAAGGTGGATAACATTGGTACAATGGGAACCAGCGTATAATCCTAGAAGAATAATCCCAGGCCTTGTGGATTTCGTTATGCGAAAACCACACCATCGTCACCTTGTGACGGACGGATGCCAGCAGCCCGATGTTATCGCAAAAACCATGATAGGCACTTTGCGATAATTTCTGCCTGCTATTGCGAAAAATCATCATAATTCCCTATTTTAAAAACGTATCTATGTTATGATATTTATGTTTCTAACATCATTAAAAGTTTAGAGAAGTATTTATCTGCTATATATTTTGCGTCCACCCCACCCCTTTTCACGCCACTAAATTACTTTTTTTTCTCTAAACATGACCTTAACTTACCAAATCTAAATGACCACTAATTAAATCATTATTGTCACTAAAGGATTTCATGGGCGACTGATTTCTACGCTAGAGAAATACGTTAGATGTCATGTGTTTTTAAATTGTTAATGTTGGGCCTACCCTACCCCTTTCGTGCCCTAGAACTACAATTTTTTTCTCTTAAAATTGTGAAAACATAATCTTAAGTTTACAACATAAACTCAATATACTATTTTAAATATATTTTATATTAACGGAACTTGATATCTTCATTAAAATTTAAACCAAATTTTTGAGTTGTTTTTCTACTATATTATCGGAAAATCGTAAAACAAAGAATTATTTTATCTACAGAAGAATTTCTTGACCGTTTCCCCCGTATTCAACAGCCTTGATTGTTTAAAAAAAAAAAAAAAAAGAAATATACTTAATGTCAAAAAATATATTCTTACTTTACTTTTTGAAAAGTAAAAACAAAAATATATTTTCATTTTTTGAAAGATAATCTTAACCCATGTATGTTTACGCCCATGAACTGTAAATGTAAAAAAGTATGGGTCTTTTTTAATATTTAGTTTTCACCCGTGTAAAATGATTGGGTTTTGATACTCATGGACACTCTTATGAAAATGTAAACATGTTTTGTCAACGCAATTGATTTTAATAATTGCTAAACACATATTTAGTTTTAGAAAGAGAATGTAACACCTCTTTTGCTCGACTGTAATATCATTGGATTTAAAGATATTGTCATCCACGTAAAAATGTGCACACCCTATTTGATACACCCGATATGCATTTACCTAAAAAGGTTAATTATTTAACAAATTCATTCCTTTATCCTGAGGCGTATCTTGATCTGCCTGGGGCAAAATAAAAGTATCTTATCTCTCACCCCCCCTAACCCCCACCCCCCCAAAAAAATACATATTTTAATAAAAAATAATAAAATTATCCATGGGATGGTAGCCCCCTATGTACACGACCACATATTTCTGGTCACGTCCCTGAACTTAATTAAAATTCTTAAATCTCAGATCCCTTTAAGCACACATTGTTTTAAAAATTCCTTATTTTGAAATATTATGATTATTATATTGATATCAAAATGAAACACTTGCAACTTCATATGGTTATTTTTTTATTTTGATGAGTTATAAGTCCATTACTGAGTGCTATTTGGCTATGAAGTTTCTCCGCACTAATGGCATTTTTAAACGTTAAGTTTTTATTCCTTTAAAAATTTTATAAAAGTATATTTTTTAAAATGAAAAATAAGTAAAAACTTATTAATGTTAAAATTGGTGTGTTTTATTAACAAGTTAAAAAGCAATAAATTATATATATTAATTTTAAAAAGGGGAAAATACGTGATCAGTTTTGTCAGTTGTGGTTATTAATATTTTATTTGCAAGTTAAAATATTGCTGATTTGAAATTAATATAATTTTCTTTATTTTAGTTCAATTGAAATTTTTAATTTAATATTGTTTGTAAACATTTATATAATATTAGTTTTAATTAAATTTCGCAATAGTAACAACGCACTAAAAACAGAAGTTTGGGTTATCCCGATAAAATTGATTATGATTTAATAAAAATATTTCTTTTATCACAATATATTGATAACAATTTCAGAAATGTCAAATTCGGATAAAATGGTTAAAACAATTCTTCAAATGTCATTTTAAATGTATTTGCAATTTAATATATTAATAATAATTAAACATACTAAAAGTAAAGAAAAACTGATATAGTTTATTTTGTGCGCATTAAAATATATTCGATTTCCGTAAAATAATTCACTATCATTGTTTTTAAGAATCCGAACGTATTGCAAGCATTTCATTTCTTTAGCGTTATATGGTCAGCCTAGTTATAATTATATAAAAGAGATATAGTTTTTATATCCTTCTGTCCAAAGCCGCATTGACCACATTAAGGCCATAGATGCTGGGGTACCGCGCTATATAAGACAACTAATAATAATAATAATAAAAATGCTTGTTTTAGATAGAGTTATCAGTAAATTAGTACCATAGTGCAATGACCTTTGCTTTCTTTTGATTCCTTACTATGTGATATGTGTCAGGGAGATCAGTGGCGAGAATCAAACGGCAATCGTTTTGGACGAGAGCTTAATCTCCGCCCCAATCGCTTACTACAAATTATTGTTGTTCATTCTGTAATATTCGTGTTTATTGGCTTTATGCATAACTTTGTAAATTATAATTGAATAAAGCAAAGAAATAAATGTGTGATTATAATATGTATGCATTATAAAAAAAATAACACACACGCACGTATAACTAATTAATAATAAATCGTATTATTTAATGTCTGAATTATAATGTGTATATAATATAATATAATATAATATAACAAACACATATTATTTAATCCCAAACGAGAATTAAAACACGATCCCAGTAAGCTACTACTATTTTCTATTTACTGTTTTTCATATATCTGGACTTACAAATATAATTTCACAAGCACTGACTTTAAGGAATTTATATGAAACATATTTTGTGACTTTTTTCTTTGATTTGTTTTTTTCTGTGCCTTTTTTTTGTGTGCCTACAATCTGTAGTAACAGTGCTCTAGCTGCGTCCCAAAGGATCATAATTGTAACAGTGCTTTAGCTGCGTCCCAAAGGATCATAATTGTAACAGTGCTCTAGCTGCGTCCCAAAGGATCATAATTGTAACGGCCGCGTGGCTGCGTCCTAAAGATACATAGTATTAACGGCTGTCTAGCTGCGTCCCAGATTCGTTTGATATTTCCGCTGGAGTGCGGTGAGGAAGACAGACTGACATTGGTCACTCTGCTGTGTCTCAGTCGCAGCTGGACATCTTTATTCCCCGGTGCAGACCGGAAATTTTTCGTCTCGCTGTGACTGTCTCAAGATCACCACTGGGCAGCTGCTTCCCGTGTGACTCTCGACCCCTTCCCGTAGTCATCCAATTATACACAGGTCGAGTGATGGACGAAATCAAAACACGTCCACACGTGAACATGTCGATCCTAATGATCAGTGGAGAAAACTGGTATGTTCAAGGGCTTGTATGATGGTGTATGTTAAAAGTGCCAGGGACAGTGGGGTGGGGGTCCTCATAGACTTTTAATAGAGACTGGTTCAGTGAGACAAGACTTAACATCCCAAAAAAATGGTCTAAAACTAAATACAGTTTAGACCAGGGCTGTAAAAACTTTTTTTTTTTTTTTTAGTTAGTAGCTATTTTATAAATTACATCTTACAAAATATTTAGGGCGCCGCGGGCAGGGGTGGGTTGTTTAAATGCCATTAAAAGTTAGTTATGGGGGGGGGAATATCCACACCCTTCTGTCAAATACCAACATGCGGCTTTCGTGCCCTTTGGGGAAAGGGGTGGGGTGGGCGAAGAGCCAATTTATAAATTATCTGCTAGGAATTTTTTTAAATAGATTTTAGTTTTAAAAAATCTGCATTTATGCCGCAGGTTGCCGACTATATGGTTTAGACCAACATCAATATAACTACCTAATTATATGACAATCTCCCATTGCGAGTGACTGTTTGGTTGAGCAGTTTAATTTGTCACTGAAACATTTTGAAACAATTAATTAATATCTGTTAGTTTGCAAGAGGCGGCAACTGTTTTAGTTATGGAAGGGGTACAATAGAAACGTTAGTTTGGGAACCGCGAGTTTAGAAAAATCTTCCATTAGCCTGGGCTTGTAAACCACCCTACTCGCTCTCCTCTACCCCCCCCCCCCAATCTATGACAACTCTTTCTCCCCACACTAAGACAACTCTATCATAACTCTAAGACTAATCTGTATTGTGAAATGTTGAAAGCTTCCGTTCTTAAAAACAAGTACGGCTTAAAAGCAGGGCTCGGGGACCCAGCGAGTCGTGAGTGGCCGGTATGGCTAAGACAACAAACATAATCCCTCGAGGTGGAGTTGGGTTGGGAAAAAAAGGGGGGGGGGGTAAATGCCAGAAGAGAGTTCCTTCCTGGTTTGCTAATGTATAAGGGCCTGCAGGGTGGACAGGAGGGTAAAGCAGATGGGGGAGGATGTTGAGATAGGTGGAGGGCGATAGGAGAAGGAAGGAGTGATACGGGGACGGTGTAGGGTCGGAGCTGGTGTAAACAATCACAATAAGATCGACGGCGGTGTAGCAGACAAAGGGCATTTTAAAGGGTGTAACCATGAGATTGCATGTAACTATGACACTTTTTCTGAAGTAATGCACCCCCTCCCAGCCCCAAAATTGTTATTCTGTAAATCAATGTTCATATAATATAAAGGGTTTGTGTGAAATAGGAAAGGGTCATGTGGAACTGATCAAGTTTGGATTATCAGATGTTCGAGATTTCAAACTTATCAGAAGATTGTTTACAAACTTGATAGAAGTTGATACCCGGGTTGAAGTTGAAAACAGAAGTTTTCCAGAATTCGAAAATTCTTGCCAGAACCGACCTCTTCCTGAGCCATGCGCTCTCCTTGACATACCCGACCATTCCGACCCACCTGCCCCTACCCACCCGTCCCTACCCACCTGCGCCTACCCACCCGTCCCTTCCCACACTTCCCAACCCACTCGTTCCGTCACATCAGTCCCGAGCCACCAGTTTCGGGAAAACGGGAAAAAAGTTTTCCTCATCCCGTGTTTAAAATTAATTTAAATAAAAATATTTTATAACCTGAATTAACATATAAAATACTTTTTTTTATAAAGTTGTTTAATTTCTATTATCTCCTAATGAATAAAAACAATGTTAAGGTTAATTGAGAGGTTGGTCACTTGCCACCAGTTGCTTCATTTTCCACAGTTTATCCCCAGTAACTAATAACTAGCTCATAATATGCTTGTTAATTAAAGGTTGGATCGGACCGCCTGTAGAATAAACGTGAACACTTTGAGTTTCTTGTTAGGAATCTTATTCAAGCTCCGAATCTGTCACTAAATATTTACAAACACATGTTTTTAACAATTGTAACAAGGGGTTCGTTTCGAATAAAGGAAACAACCAAACAATCAAGAAAGTTCAAATGTGGATCTATAGATTTATCCGTCCTACTATGCTGATTATCGGCAAAAACCACTACATAATATAAAGGTTGTTTGACACAGGAACATCTTGGGAGTATCAAGTTACTAGAGCACAGGTTTCCAGCCCAAGGGAGGTTACCTCAAAACAGGTTGCCAAGGGATTTGTGTGGGGTCGCCGGCTGAAATAAATAGTCTAAAAGAAGCAGTGATTCTTAAATAGTTTTCTTTTTTTAATTTTTGTCTTATAGTTTGAGTTGCAATGTCAATCAAATATTTCGTCAAATATGTCATCAAATATGTTATTCATTACAATACTGAAACATCTAGCGTTGATTTTTTTCATTTCAAAGAATTAACCCTGCTTAAAAAATTTTTTGGGTCAATATATCGCGGTAAGGTCACTTTCCTTAAATATAAATGTGGTCGTGACTTGAAAACGCTTGAAAAACTGTCTACTAAAGCTACTGAGCTTAATTATTCAGCGCAGTTAACTAGATTTTACATGTCCTTGCTTATAGCGACAATGTGACTTCATGCAATCTAATTTTTCAACAAAATATTGAAAATTTTTATAAATATATATTTTAAAATGATGTACCTCGCATTTCCCCCAGATGGAAAAATGTCCCAGAAAGTCTTTTTACAAAACTAAAATTCGCCCGTAAGCCTTGGAAAGAAATTCTTGTCCCTAACTAAGAAACCCTTGTCCCTAAATACCGACCCGACCCACCCGTCCCGAACCAGCCGCCCAAGGACTAACGAGGTGATTTGAATGCCTCAAGTTGACTTAAGACAACAAAAATGAGTCTCCTGTTCACAACAGCCGACGTCTGCCAACATGTGTAACACTTTCGGGAATGCGAATGTTTGAGTGCAACGCCGTGAGAAAATTCCCATCGGCGTAGTCCACTCTTGCAGACACCGCATCCAGTTAGCGCACGTGGTCCCGCTGACAGAAAATACTTTGTCATCGCCCGCACCAGACGACGAGATCACTCGGGTTAAGTAATGTCTCATCGCTGAGTGACATTTGACTGATTTGACAAGTGACTTTCCGGGAGGGGGGCAGGGGTGGAATCTTATCTATTATGTCACTAGCATAACGATTGTATGGGTAGACGCTGTCCTAGTCACTGGCATAATGTATGGTTGGAGGTTGTCATAGTCACTGGCATAACGACTGTATCTGTAGAAGCTATCCTAGTCACTGGCATAATGACTGTATAAAATCGACAAGGACCATCTAGTCATCCGGTTAGGGTTGGGGTGGGTCACGATGAATGCCTATATAGGTGGCTTGCGAGTCCGATCCGTTCTCGGAAAAGTCTCTGGCACCGCGGGCCGGGTTAGTTGCTGTAGTCGCTGTTCTAAGGTTTCTTTCTCGGATTAGCCTGCATGTCTCAGCTGTCGCTATCCTTCTGCGGCTTCATGAGTTTGAGCCCCCTTCTTGATAGCTGATTTCCACTTGGCTCTGTCCTGGAATGTCTGCAGCTATTCAATAGGGTTGATGCTGAAGGACTTTAGTGCTGCTCTCGGTGTGTCTTGCCTAGCGTGAGCTCACCGAAGAATAGCTGTTTAGGGAGTCGGTTGTCTTCCATACGGGCTACGTGTCCCATCCAACGGAGTTGAGACTTCATCAGGGTGGTGAAGATACTAGGTAGGTGCGCTCTGGCGAAGACCTCCAAGTCAGGCACTTTGTCTTGCCACCTGATGCCGAGGAGTTTCCTGAGGCAGGTTGTTTGAAAGTGATTTATTTTCTTGGCGTGACGCTGGTAGACTGTCCACGTTTCACATCCGTAGAGCAATGTCGAGATGATTGCTGCGTTCGTTTCTCGTCTAATACATCTCCTGTCCCAAACAGTGCTGCGGAGTCTGCCAAATATTGCAGTTGCTTTTGCGAGTCTGACATTCATTTCGTCATCCATGACCACAGATCTGGAGAAGGTGCTTCCCAAGTAGATAAATTTGTCCACCCCCTTTAGACACTGTCGCTGATGGCGTTGCTGGGTCATCGTAGGACTTACTGCAAGCTGGCTAAATGCATGACTCCAGTCTTCTTTGTGTTGATTGTTAGGCCAAAGTTGTTGCAGGCCTCAGAGAAGATATCAACGCTGTGTTACATGGCGGCTTCAGAGTCAGCATTGAGGGCACAATCGTCCGCAAACAGAAGCTCGTTGATGGTGTTATGTTTGACCTTGGTTTTAGCTTGAAGCCTCCTAAGGTTGAAGACTGATCCATCGGTGTGGAAACGGATTGGCAAGCCCGTGGTGGAGTCCTTGAATGCAATAGACAGCAATGCAGAATACGTAATACTGAAGAGTGTCGGAGCCAGGACACTAGAGGCTGTCCTAGTTACAGGCATAACGATAGTATGGGTAATGGCTATCATTAGGGTCACTGGCATAATGACTGTGTGGTTAGATACTTTCGTAACAAATTGTCATTGCCATAACAACTTTATTATGAGTAGAGGATGACCTAACATGGAGTCGCTGGGATATCGCGTGTATGGGTTGAGGCTGTACAATTCACTGGCATAAGGACTGCATTGGTTGAGGCTGTCCTACAAGGAGTCACTGGCATTGCGACGGTATGGGTATTGGCTGACCAACATGGACTCACCGAAAGATAGTGTTATTAATACATACCTTTGCGAGTGAGAGTGCCGTTACTAACCTTGACACTCTATGGCCCTGTTCCTTTTGGTTAGTTGTTCTCGTTCGGTTATCTTTTAGATATAACCATCAAAACAAAATCACCAGGAGCACTCCACTTTATTACTTTACCACTATATTACTATATCACAATATCACTTAATGACAATTAACTTTGAATATAACCGTTAATGTTATAGAGTACTGACAACGACAAGGAAGGAAATAAATACAACTATGCTCGCTATAACCTCTTCCACTACAGTGAACAATATATAAATTTGAGGAATAAAATGAACTGTCTCTACCAGCACTGCATGTTTTCAGACACTCTTGTTGACCAACTGAATGACCGCCCCTAATTAAACAGCCCCTCTAATTGACCACCCACTGTCAAGGTCATGAAAACAGGGTAGTGTGTGTGGCTTGATTTGGGAGAAATGAGGTATGTGAGCGAGGTGAACGATTGTCATGTCACGAACTGGTGAATGGCTTGTGAGATGTTTAAGGTATAAAAAGGGAGTTTGTGTGTTGCGAGTCGGACAGAGAGCTATTGTGAACGAATAATTGATGTGTACCTCCGGACTTTGGAAGTGATATGTCATGCCTTGCGCGATGTACTACTGAGAATAAAGAGTATTACCCAATGGACTTATAGTGTCATGCGTCGGACTTAATAGTTTGATTAATTGTACGAGTAAGGAAATCAGAGATATCGTACTAGTCGTCAGAGTAGAGTTATTGTCGCATTCTGCCGCTCGTCGATCCTAGACAACCAAAGATTCATCATTGAGCCCATAATATTCTGACAAGGGACCAGAATATTTGACACCCACCCATAACTGACCGGCCACTCCAACTGACTGACCGTCCCTAACTAACCGGTCACCCCTAACTTACCGACCACCCCAACAGACCGGTCACCACAGCTGACCCGCAACCATAGCTGACCGGCCACCATAACTGACCCACAACCATAGCTGACCGGTCAACCCTTCTATTTATCCACTTACAACCTGAAGTTTGTGATGACTCCGGCTCTGGTCACTCTAGAACTCACTTATTGACATTCATTGACCGCCACAGCCATGATACCTGACCGCAATGTTATAGAGCCAGCTGACCATTGACCATGATTAGGTTTAGTGGTCAGCCCGACTTCCCTAAGTGGCCGGTCAACCGCCTTTCGGATTCAGTTTGATTCATCTCCCAGTAGAAATAAATTAGTGTGAAATTGCTCAAGAGGAGAAGAGTAATCGCGATGCCGATGACAAGAACAACCGAAATCGAATATGGGTGAACGATTCTTTCACGTGGTGTTTTGTCACCAGGACAAGACACATTTAATGCATGCGTATCATTTTTTAAAATTGTTTTTATTTTTAACAAACGTGTCAAGACCTAGCAGACGTATTGTCCTTATTAAGATATTATAATGATAAGATCCGGTAGTTAACGCACAAAGCAGATTACATGTAATTTAAGTGAAAAAAACACAGCAATAAATAAAACAGCAACGCATTTCAAAATAATTTATTTGAAAAGTTGAGAATTGTTTTCTTCACACTGATGCACTGTTCAAAGATCTATGTTAACGCGGAAAAGACGTCAGTAAAAGTCAGTTGATTGGGCTATTTTTCATTTGTGATAGAACTAGAATCAACCTAATATCGATAGATTCAAATGCAGACCCATTTTTTTTCATACTCAACTGTGTACCAAACGTTCATGCAGCAACATGCCGTTAACAATAGATCAGTAGTTGAATGAATGCCTAATAATTTAATATTACCCCCCCCCCTTTTTTTTTCCACACCTAATCCTTTCTTCTCTACAAAAACCAAACAATTCTCCAATTATCCGTACATTAATAGACCGCTCTCATAAAAATTGTTAGTGCAACGTGTAAAAAAAGTCAAGGATACTTGTAACAGGGTTACATGTAACGGTTGAATGACCACACGCCTCTTGAAGTGAGCGCTCCGGTGACTGTGGGGGATTCTTCCCCCCGACAGCTGCCACACGTTAGTAACGCTGTAGCTGGGTTAGAGCGCCACCATCACGGCTTCACGACTTTTTTTACACCCGTTTCTACGGGGACATTTAGCGTTATTAGATTCCATCATCACGGGAGTAGCAGAACTCGACCTTGTCCTCGGGGAGTGAAGGTCTGGCACTAACGCCGACCACCGCCACGCGCGTTGGGGGACTGCGGGTCCGTGAACTACTTCCAGGGTTAATAGTTCACGTTGTGTATCAGGTTGGTTATTTTATTGGTCATGGTTATGTGGTCACTGCGGTAGTTGAACGTGTTGGTCCTGTCCACTGGGACCACACGAAATGGCTGCATATTGCCGAGAGGGTGTTTCATTTACTTATAGAAGCTGTGTGAGAACTGTGTGAGAACTTATCTGCAATTAAACACGTGATAACGAAAATATTAGAAGGAAAGTTGTGATATAAACCTATCTATAAGCCTATCTATAAGCTTATCTATAAGCCTATCTATAAGCCTATCTATAAGCTTATCTATAAACCTATCTATAAGCTTATCTATAAGCCTATCTATAAACCTACCTATAAGCCTGTCTAGCATCCTATCTATACGCCTATCTATAAGCTTATCAAATTCAAAGCAAGCCGGTGAGAAAGATACGGCTAATGCGAAGAGATATCACCATGACGTCATTTGCGTGTTTTGTCCCTGGTTCCGATAGGGTCCAAAGCCTGGTTCTGATAGAGTCAAAACCAAGATTAGGGATCTGTTTAGGGTTCAGGTTAGGTTTAGGGATACATTTAGGACGTAAGTTTGCGTGTCGCGGCAAAATGGTAAAAAGAAAACGCGGTGATATCTCTTGACATTTACCAAAGATACTACTAAGAGGGCCGGTGTGCACTAAGAGGGCCGGTGCGCACTGAGTCAATGTTCCAGGGAGGGTGGAGGTTTTGGTCAATACACTAAAACGGTTTATATTCTATTTGTTTTGTGTAGGTTTAGTAGTTTTTTTGTGTGGTTGGGGGGGGGGGGGGTGCAAATTCGAGGACCGCCCCTAGCCGCAGAAACTCTGCATAATGTACTGCATAGCCTCATGTAAATTGTATTCATTATTGCAAAGCCCAAAGTTTAACATGAGCTGCGTCATATAGTCAAGTTGATGAGGTTTTCTCATTTATTTTCTATTTTGATACCTGGTTTTGTTTGGGTGGGGGTAGTATGTAAAAAGCAACATGAAAATATACAAAACAGAGCAATATACACACGCTGTTACACACACGCTGTTACACACACGCTGTTACACACACGCTGTTACACACACGCTGTTACACACACGCTGTTACACACACGCTGTTACACACACGCTGTTACACACACGCTGTCACACACAACTCATTTTCTCTCAACGTTTTGTTTCCCTGACCTTTGTTGCAGACCGTAAGAAGTCTGACTCGTGCGGCGCAAGTTTTGAGTGTGACAACAAACTTTGTATTCCGAACTCACTCATCTGTGACGGGACGGACAACTGCGGGGATTACAGTGACGAGGCGGCCTCAGGACGGGCCAGGTGTAAAGAAGGTAGGACAATAATTATGCCCCAAACTTTCCCCACATTTGCATCCGATGTATCGATCACGGTACTGATTTTCAGAACCAACACACTAGAGAGAGTTTTATTGGAAAACACAATTAATATATTCAGCTTTTCGACACCATATCAACATATTGTGTTAATCAGATACTCTCCTGCTAATGTTTCTCAATTTCCCTGTATTTCTTCTTTTTTTCCTTTTCCTTAGATTTTATGTAGGATATCTATAAATATGTTGGTCCATTAAGATTCTAGACCTCTTTTTTCACAGTACCTTTATTGATATTATTTCACTTACTTTAATTCTAATTATTATTCCGGCAACAACAAAGGAGATCTCTAAAGTTTTTCCTATGCTCTGTTTATTTATTTTCATTTGCCCTGTTCGCTGAAGAAGGCTCTAAGCCGAAACGTTCATCTCATTGTCCTGTCTTTTGATTCAAGCTTCAAGATACCTTGTCCTACCATTTAATTCACATAAATGCAATGCAGTCCTTCAATTATTATCCCATATGTCCACAAATGTTTTCCTAATTTCTTCAAACTTTCCTCAATATCCGATGGAATGATGTTTGGATTCTCTTGTCACACAAATCTTAAAGTCTCATTTCCTTGTGACGCAGGCCTATGTACACTGCAGGCATATGTACACTGCAGGCATATGTACACTGCAGGCCTATGTACACTGCAGGCCTATGTACACTGCAGGCCTATGTACACTGCAGGCCTATGTACACTGCAGGCCTATGTACACTGCAGGCCTATGTACACTGCAGGCCTATGTACACTTGTCATTAAAACACTATATACACGCCAGCGTCCTGGCTGTTGCTGGCATTCATTCGGTAACACACCCAAACCTAGACTGACCATTTAGTGATTTATTGTAAACTTTAGTGGTGCCGATATCATGATTATTATTGTATGTTAAAATTAGCGTCGCATCATTGGGATGCCGGCAGACACTTGCAGATTTACAAGACGTTGGGGGCAAACAAATGTTCGTGAAAAAAGAGGGGTGGGTGGGGTACTATCAGGGGAGCCTCAGAATATAGGGAACATGAAAGCACAAGACTTAACATTTCATTTAACAAATATACTCCAGTCAAAAGAAAGACAGAAATGATACAAAACTATTCTATTGATCCAGCATTTGATGCGGCACATAGTTGGATAAGGTTCTAGGACTGTAGGCTCTTCAGAACATTTTTAGAAAAATATATTTTTTAAATTTGTGTGTTTGTGCGTATGTCCCGGGAAATTGTGGGTGGGGGGTGGGGTTGGAGGAGACGTATGGCTCCTGGCAATGTCAGTTCCCCGGGCACTCAACGACGACTGATACCCGGTGAAAACTCATCCGTGACAAATCCTGCCATTAACGTCTGAGATGGCAGCAGGTAGATTACACGTTGTGCCAGCTAGTACCGAGCCGTGACGCTTTGATGTTGTCTATGATACCGGATTTAGGGGTGGGGGGGATGATTGTGAGGGAGGTAATAGTCAATGTCAATTACAAATGTCGTGATTGTCTACTCATGTATTGATTCATGAGAAGGACAAGTCAAATGTTCTCGGCTGTTGTTATATTTTGCTCTACTCAAATTGTAGTAGCAGTGAACATGAATTATGTGGGTACTTTTAACAACAAAATGGCAGAAAGCAGTTACAAAAGTACAATTTTACCTTATTGAGATATGCAACAAATATACCCACTTAACATGCCACTATTGAAATATGCACCTAATGTACCCCCTTAATTTCCACTATTGAAATGTGCACTTAATATACACCCTTAAATTCCACTATTGAAGTAATCACCTAATATACCCCATTAGTTTTCAACTATTGAAATATGCACCAAATATACTCTTTTAATGCTTTACATGTAATAAATGAAAAGTTAATTTCTAGATGTGTAGAATGTATTGTTAAGTGTTGTAACCCTTTCCAATTTAACCTACCAACAAACACACTGTCGCACACAAAGCCAACGTGGTTTTATTTTGTCCAACCCATGTGACATCGACCAGCTAATCCCATTGGATAGCGATGTTAAAAATAAAACATAAAAAATTCGCACTTACCACCGGCATTAACGGTCCCCAATCGATACGATGTAACTATTGACTAATTAAGTCAGACAAGTCCCCCCGGGAGTGGGGACCGGGTGTAGAGGTGGAAAGTGGGAAGGGGGTTCTAGGACCGTATAACAAAGAGATGAGATATTTTCTGGCCAGACTACGTCACGCTTTGTTGCATATTCTCCTTCATCTCTTTAGTGCCATAATACCAGTTGGTCTATCTTAGGTTACGCATGGGCGAATGCTGAAAGCTATCAGAGGTTAAGGGATCAGATGTGGGAGAAGGCTGGGGGTGACAAAAAATGGGGTGGGGGGTCAAAATGGAATATCGCTGTATTGAACTGTAAAATTAAAATATAGATATTTTAAAAAAAACCATAAAATCCACGGTAACGCGTTTCTTCCACCGTCTCTTCCGCTCTCCACCATCCACCGTTTCATTCACCCTAAAAAAATGCAGCGTTTCTGGCTCTTACCCATTCATTGTTTTAATTGTAGATTGTACAACAAACCGTCCTGTTTCAAGTGTCTTTGTGTCTTTATCACCACGGTTTTACTGTCTCAACACGGCGATCAAGCCACATACCCCATGTCTCAACCCAGCGATCAAGCCACATACCCCATGTCTCAACCCAGCGATCAAGCCACATACCCCATGTCTCAACCCAGCGATCAAGCCACATACCCCATGTCTTAACCCAGCGATCAAGCCACATACCTCATGTCTTAACCCAGCGATCAAGCCACATACCTCATGTCTCAACACGGCGATCAAGCCACATACCCCATGTCTCAACCCAGCGATCAAGCCACATACCCCATGTCTTAACCCAGCGATCAAGCCACATACCTCATGTCTCAACACGGCGATCAAGCCACATACCCCATGTCTCAACCCAGCGATCAAGCCACATACCCCATGTCTCAACCCAGCGATCAAGCCGCATACCCCATGTCTCAACCCAGCGATCAAGCCACATACCCCATGTCTCAACCCAGCGATCAAGCCACATACCCCATGTCTTAACCCAGCGATCAAGCCACATACCTCATGTCTTAACCCAGCGATCAAGCCACATACCTCATGTCTCAACACGGCGATCAAGCCACATACCCCATGTCTCAACCCAGCGATCAAGCCACATACGCCATGTCTTAACCCAGCAATCAATCCACATACCTCATGTCTCAACACGGCGATCAAGCCACATACCCCATGTCTTAACCCAGCGATCAAGCCACATACCTCATGTCTCAACACGGCGATCAAGCCACATACCCCATGTCTCAACCCAGCGATCAAGCCACATACCCCATGTCTCAACCCAGCGATCAAGTCACATACCCCATGTCTCAAACCAGCAATCAAGCCACAGACCCCATGTCTCAGGACGGCGATCAAGCCACATACCCCATGTCTCAACCAAGCGATCAAGCCACATACCCCATGTCTCAACCCGGCGATCAAGCCACATACCCCATGTCTCAACACGGCGATCAAGCCACATACCCCATGTCTCAACCAAGCGATCAAGCCACATACCCCATGTCTCAACCCAGCGATCAAGCCACATACCCCATGTCTCAACCCAGCGATCAAGCCACATACCCCATGTCTTAACCCAGCGACCAAGCCACATACCTCATGTCTTATTCCAGCGATCAAGCCACATACCTCATGTCTCAACACGGCGATCAAGCCACATACCCCATGTCTCAACCCAGCGATCAAGCCACATACCCCATGTCTTAACCCAGCGATCAAGCCACATACCTCATGTCTCAACACGGCGATCAAGCCACATACCCCATGTCTTAACCCAGCGATCAAGCCACATACCTCATGTCTCAACACGGCGATCAAGCCACATACCCCATGTCTCAACCCAGCGATCAAGCCACATACCCCATGTCTCAACCCAGCGATCAAGCCGCATACCCAATGTCTCAACCCAGTGATCAAGCAACATACCCCATGTCTCAAACCAGCGATCAAGCCACAGACCCCATGTCTCATCCCAGCGATCAAGCCACATACCCCATGTATCAGGACGGCGATTAAGCGCTGGGGAGTTGATGTTTACCAGACTGAAGTCATTGTTCCACTCCTCGGTCTTGTCGTCCTCTCAGGATTCACTGTTTACCCATTTCCGCCATCATTTACCTATGATTATGACAAAATTTATGCGCAAAATAATTGATATTCAAAATAATATATTCAGCTGTAATTAATTGTTAAGAGAAACTTTATTTTTGCCAGAAATTTGCTATAAATAATAAACCTTGTAGACACCTTTATTACAAAGAAACGCATTCAAGAACCTAACAAAGTACCGAGTGTGGTGGCCGTTCTTCCTAAAGTTTCACACTATGCGCTTCCCGAATGGGCTTTAGCCATCTTTTGGAACGATACCGATACACTTGGTAACGATACCACTATATATTATTCTTTCTTGGAATTTTGCGGGAAAAAAAAAAATCAAAATAATTAAAAGATTATTGAAAATCTGTTTCGTAGGATTTGTGTAATTTTGGTTCCCAAAACTAACAGCACAAGCCCCCAAGCCTAGTGGCGTAGTTAGGGTTGGTGTCACCCGGTGCGGGCCGCACCCCCTAGCTACGCCAAGCCCACAAGTCCATCTTTTTATTGCCCGAAACGGAAGGTGGGAAGGCAGAGGACGAGATGGGATGTGCGTCGGAGGCAAGGGAGGGAAACCCCCTCCCGAGTTAATTCCCCTTGCATTGTGAGTTCCAGAAAACACATGAAAGTTTTATCATCTCCCGCCGCCGGGGTTTCCCGATATTGATCACGGAGTGTTCCGTCTTGTTCATTTCTTCTCAGTATCCTTCCGCTCTTCCGATTCACTGCGTTTTTTTTTTTTTTTGGGAGGGGGGGGGGGGGGTCAATTTTCGTTGTCATTTCTACACTGACAGAACGGCAATTTCTCCCCCCCCCCCCTTTTTTTTTTCCGTTTTTGTTCCACCGTTACAAGGAATCATAAACACTCCCCCTGTTATTGACTTCTATGGGGCATAGCGCTGTGTTAATAAGAATTTATGGTACGCATCTTTGTAACTGTAGACGGCGGTGCGCAATTTTAACCATAGATCACGGACTCGGGTCTGGTTATATGACGCATCTGTGAAACTGTAGAAGGTTGTGCACAATATGAACCATAGATCACATCCTTGAGTCTGGTTCCATGACGCATGACTTTTGTGTTTCTTTGTGTTTCTTCTTTTGTGCGGAGATTATCGTTTTAAAATTTACAACAGCAAAATAATTAAACAAAGTAGCCCCCATAAGAGATGCATTTATAATGACGTTTCTACAATTTGAAAGCAGATTTAAAGAATTTTCTATGACGCTAATTGTGAGACTTGGACCCTTGTTGCACGACAAGCACTCCACGACGCACATTCAACGAAGGACTGTCATCGACACACCATTAACGGCACACAGTCCATGACAATCCATGTCACTATACTTAACGACACAATGCCACGACACACACTCAGACACACACTCATATCTTGTTTAATGTGCACACTATTGTAAATGCTATTGACTGAAATTCACAGGGCCGAGATTGCCACCTCGCCATTTTTCCTTTTATCCTATCACACCCCAACTTGCTGCCCATAATAATTGCAATGTTTGTGAACCAACTGTAATTGTCTTAAAGACGTCATAACGCAGGAATAGGGATGTTAAGCTGTGGTTGTGTAACGTTACTATGTAGTTGTGTGACGTTAAGATGTGGTTGTGTGATGTTAATATGTGGTTGTGTGATGTTAATATGTGGTTGTGTGATGTTAATATGTGGTTGTGTGACGTTAATATGTGGTTGTGTGATGTTAAGATGTGGTTGTGTGACGTTAAGATGTGGTTGTGTGACGTTAAGATGTGGTTGTGTGACGTTAATATGTGGTTGTGTGACGTTAATATGTGGTTGTGTGATGTTAATATGTGGTTGTGTGACGTTAATATGTGGTTGTGTGATGTTAATATGTGGTTTTGTGATGTTAATATGTGGTTGTGTGACGTTAAGATGTGGTTGTGTGACGTTAAGATGTGGTTGTGTTACGTTAATATGTGGTTGTGTGACGTTAATATGTGGTTGTGTGACGTTAATATGTGGTTGTGTGACGTTAATATGTGGTTGTGTGACGTTAATATGTGGTTGTGTGATGTTAATATGTGGTTGTGTGACGTTAATGTGTGGTTGTGTGACGTTAAGATGTGGTTGTGTGACGTACGTCAATAAAACATGCCCAATGTGATATCTGTCGTAATCATGGAGGCGATAGGTATTAAATGATTAGTACCACATGACGGGTCGGTGCGGAACTCATCTCAGAGAAATGCACTTCAGGGCGTGCTACCAAAGGCGTTGTGTTTTACGTTGTGTTTCATTATGTTGTGCTACCATAGACGTTGTGTTTCATTATGTTGTGCTACCATAGACGTTGTGTTTCATTATGTTGTGCTACCATAGACGTTGTGTTTCATAATGTTAGTGACTTTATGGCGTGCTACCAAAGGAGTTGTGTTTCATTATGTTGTGCTACCATAGACGTTGTGTTTCATTATGTTAGTCACTTTATGGCGTGCTACCAAAGGAGTTGTGTTTCATTATGTTAGTCACTTTATGGCGTGCTACCAAAGGAGTTGTGTTTCATTATGTTAGTCAAGACGTCTGGCATCTTGGAGTTGATTAGTTCTACAGCAGTTGTGGCTTATTTTTGAGATAATGACGTCACTAACTTATATAATCACCCCGTTTCTCACCGTATGGGTCCTCCACAAGGTTCTTGAGCCTTGGGACCGCAGACCCATGGATTTGAGATGCATACATATAAGTCAGAGAGAGGGAACTTGCATGATTATGGAAATCTACGTTTTCTTAACTGATGTCATATGGCATATGAAAATCTACGCTTTGTTAATTGATGTCAATTGAAATCTACATTTTCAATAACTGATGTCATATATAAATCTACATTTTCTTAACTGACGTTAAAATTGTAACAAGAACAGCAATGCTCGGACGTTACTTCATCAGGGTGCTTTAAAACTAAATGCATTAAACTTCCACCCCAGTGGCGTAGTTAAGTTTGTCACGTCCGGGGCCGGTCATTGATTAATCCGCCCTACTTAACAAAATCCCAAAAGCATACAGACTAGATATAATAATAGGTTATTTAAAGTCCATACAGAATACCGGCCGTCGTCATCATCAACAACATCATCGTCAACACCACCATCACTCAAACGCGCGCACAGGGCCTCTACGGCGAAACACCCGTGCGTCCGCTCTGTCGATCCTATGCCCTAAATCAGTTTGAGTTCATTTAATGAACCGTTCGTCGACTTATGAATATTTAAATTGACGAGGCCACCCCACTCACCGCCCCCCCAACCCACCGTTAAAATGTGTTACTTTTCTTTTCCTTAAGAAATCACTCGCTATAGTCACCAACTTGCATTGTGTTTCAGTACCAATCACCAATCGCTAAAGTCACCAACTTGCATTGTGTTTCAGTCCCAATCACCTTGCGCTATGGTCACCAACTTGCTTTGTGTTTCAGTCCCAATCACCAATCGCTATAGTCACCAACTTGCTTTGTGTTTCAGTACCAATCACCAATCGCTATAGTCACCAACTTGCATTGTGTTTCAGTCCCAATCACCTTGCGCTATAGTCACCAACTTGCTTTGTGTTTCAGTCCCAATCACCAATCGCTATAGTCACCAACTTGCTTTGTGTTTCAGTACCAATCACCAATCGCTATAGTCACCAACTTGCATTGTGTTTCAGTCCCAATCACCTTGCGCTATAGTCACCAACTTGCTTTGTGTTTCAGTCCCAATCACCAATCGCTATAGTCACCAACTTGCTTTGTGTTTCAGTCCCAATCACCAATCGCTATAGTCACCAACTTGCTTTGTGTTTCAGTCCCAATCACCAATCGCTATAGTCACCAACTTGCTTTGTCTTTCAGTCCCAAGCACCAATCACTATAGTCACCAACTTGCTTTGTGTTTCAGTCCCAATCACCAATCGCTATAGTCACCAACTTGCTTTGTGTTTCAGTCCCAATCACCAATCACTATAGTCACCAACTTGCTTTGTCTTTCAGTCCCAAGCACCACTCGCTATAGTCACCAACTTGCTTTGTGTTTCAGTCCTAAAAACCACCGAGAACCCTTGCCATCGGATATTTTCGTTCACTCACTCCCAAGCGTATTTTCCCCTTCTATTAAAGAAATAATTTCAATGAAATTCGCCCCCCAGCAACTGGAAGGCTTAGCTTACTTCCGCCTCAGCTGGCGTTCCACCTAATTCAGAATGCCCCCCCCCCTTCCCCCCCCCCCCATTTTCTCTTTTTCTTTCCGGCCATCTCACCGTCTTCCTTTTAGGAAGTCCTCATTAGAGCCAAGGGTATGCAGGCTCCAAAGAGCCAAGGGTATGCAGGCTCCAATCATTGGTGCTGACAGTGAGGAGAAGGGGAGGCATGTAAAATTGTCATTTTTGTGACAAGAGCAGGTATGATCGATTCTGAATTGGCGGAAAGGATGATGTTGGTGGCAGGAAAGATTTTGGTGACAGGAATGATGTTGTTGGAGAAATTATGTAGATGGCAGGAAAGAGTTTGGCGAAAGGAAAGATGCTAGTGGCAGAAATGCTGTTCGTTGCAGAAATGTTGTTCGTTGCAGAAATGTTGTTCGTTGCAGAAATGTTAGTAGCAGAAATGATCTTAGTAACAGAAAAGATGTTAGTGGCAGGAATGATGCTGGCGACATGAATGTTTTAAGTTGCAGGAATTATGTTCGTGGCTAGAGACCGACCGAATTTCAGCTTCGGTTTCGGCGCCGAAAGTTTCGATTTGATCACTTTCGGAAGGTACATAGGTGTTTATTAAAAAAAGACTACGGGAATTCTAGTATTTATATTGTTAATGTTGTTTTATTTTTGTTTCAAAAATAAAATTTGAGAACCCTAGGTGTATTCAATTCATTTGATTTATCATTATCATGCTCATAAATGTTGTTTTCGGCAAATAATATTGAAAAATCCTAGGGAATGGTAATATTTTAATTATTATTATTATTTATTTATTTTTAAAATAGGGAATTTTAGGCTTTTTTCTTCCATTGATTTATTGAAATTCCTCATTATCATGCTGATAAACATTGTTACTGCCCTTGAAATTCCTCATTGTAATGCTGATAAACATTGTTACTGACCTTGAAATTCCTCATTGTCATGCTGATAAACATTGTTACTGACCTTGAAATTCCTCATTGTCATGCTGATAAACATTGTTACTGACCTTGAAATTCCTCATTATCATGCTGATAAACATTGTTACTGACCTTGAAATTCCTCATTATCATGCTGATAAACATTGTTACTGACCTTGAAATTCCTCATTGTCATGCTGATAAACATTGTTACTGACCTTGAAATTCCTCATTGTCATGCTGATAAACATTGTTACTGACCTTGAAATTCCTCATTGTCATGCTGATAAACATTGTTACTGACCTTGAAATTCCTCATTGTCATGCTGATAAACATTGTTACTGACCTTGAAATTCCTCATTGTCATGCTGATAAACATTGTTACTGACCTTGAAATTCCTCATTATCATGCTGATAAACATTGTTTCTGACCTTGAAATTCCTCATTATCATGCTGATAAACATTGTTACTGACCTTGAAATTCCTCATTGTCATGCTGATAAACATTGTTACTGACCTTGAAATTCCTCATTATGATGCTGATAAACATTGTTACTGACCTGGAAATTCCTCATTGTCATGCTGATAAACATTGTTACTGACCTTGAAATTCCTCATTGTCATGCTGATAAACATTGTTACTGACTTTGAAATTCCTCATTGTCATGCTGATAAACATTGTTACTGACCTTGAAATTCCTCATTGTCATGCTGATAAACATTGTTACTGACCTTGAAATTCCTCATTGTCATGCTGATAAACATTGTTACTGACCTTGAAATTCCTCATTGTCATGCTGATAAACATTGTTACTGACTTTGAAATTCCTCATTGTCATGCTGATAAACATTGTTACTGACCTTGAAATTCCTCATTGTCATGCTGATAAGCATTGTTATTGACGAAATAACACACGTGTGCATTTATCACTGGTTTGTATACTAAAAAGTAATAAGCTTACCGCAAACCTGTTTACTTTTATGATTAATTAGACACGAACAATCTGTGTCACTATAACAATACTAGCGAGAACCCGGCATGCGTTGCATGCCACTCAATGAAAAAAGTGTTTGTGTTTTAATTAAATTTTAAAGTAAATTTTAAATAGAAAATATTTAATGTTTTTTTTTCCGTCAAGTGCGTACACAAATAAATTAGATGTTTTTTCAACGCGTGAGCAGGCAACATACAGCTGTCCACGTGAGAAGCGTGTATTTTAAAAATTTAGTCCACACACTTGTAACGATTGATCCACCCAAACTGTAGCTCTGTTTTAAATTATATTTAGATAGCTAAAATATTTATTATTTTTAAAATAAGGCCCCCGGCCACAAACGTAAAATTTTAGAATGGTTGTACTTATGTCACACACAAACTGAAATGTCGTTTGTACTTGATTGATTTCTTGCCACTCATGCAATAGCACTGATTAAAATTATATTTGTATAGTTCATAAAAGAAAAAAAATAATTAGGGGCTCCGTCCATAATAGGACTATTTCAAAATGGATAAGCTAATTCAGAAACCATTGGTGCGCACAACAATTTACCAAAGTTTTATCGCAATCGGATGAATGATATAGGAACGCATACGAAAATTATATTTAGCTCATAAATAGGGGGAAAAAAGATTTAAGTGCCCGGTCCCAAAACGGAATATTGTAAAATGTGTGTAATAATTCAGAAACATTTGCATTTTTTTTACAATTCACACAATTTTCATCACTTTGGATTGATGGTATAGAAGCACATACGGGATATAGTTATATATGTATAGATATAGTTTACCGAATTAAGCTACTTTTTGCAATTATTCAAGGATGATCTGACTGTCTGTCTCTCTGTCTGTCTCTCTGTCTTTCTCTCTGTCTGTCTCTCTCTCTGTCTGTCTCTTTGTCTCTGCCTGTCTCTCTGTCTGTCTCTCTGTCTGTCTCTCTGCCTATCTCTATATCTCTCTTTCTCTCTGTCTGTCTCTCTTTCTCTCTGTCTGTCTCTCTGTTTCTCTGCCGGTCTATATGTATCTCTGTCTGTCTGTCTCTCTGTCTCTATGTTTGTCTCTCAGTCTGTCTCTATCTCTCTGTCATTATGTCTGTCTCTCTGTCTGTCTCTCTATCTGTCCCTCTGTCTACATCTCTGCCTGCTGATGGTCTGTCTGTCTATCTATATATCTACCTATCAATCTATCACCTACCTATCTACCTATGTACCATCTACATGCCTGCCTGCCTGCCTACCTACCTACCTATCTACCTATCTACCAATCCATCTACTATATACAGATCTGTTTACCCTCAAAATCTTAAAATCGTACAATTTCATCACAAAATCGTTCAATACATTATCTTAATAGTAAAAAAACACTCAGTATATATATTGTATACACATCAAAATCGTACATTGTACGCCAAAATCGTAAGAGTAAACAGGTCTGTATCTATCTACCCATCATCTATCTATCTATCTACCTATCTCCCTACCTACCTACCTACATATATATCTACCTACTTACCTACCTACCAACCTACCAACCTACCTGTTTACCTACCTTTCTTCCCACCTATCTATCCATCCATTCATACTCTCACCCACCCACCCTTCCATCCATCCATCATTTCACCCATCCATCCATCCGTCTAGCTATCTTTTATCTACATCTCTATCTATCTATCATCTATCTGTGTATTTGTCTGCCTGTCCTCTGTCTTTCTATCTCTCTATCTAATAAAATCTCTATTTTCAAAATTAAATTTTCAATTGTGTAAAGTGATTGTGTTTTGATATCCCTGGGGGTAATTATGAAAATATATTTATGTTTTGTTAACATCATTGATTTTCTTAATTGGTTAACATATGTTCATATGTAAAATGAGAATATAGCTTCTTTTTTTTTACAACTGAAATGTCATTGGATTGAAAGATATTGTCATCCAAGTAAAAATGCATGAACTCAATTTCCTACCATCGATATAAATGTATCGAAGAAGGTTAATTATTGATCAAATTTATTCTGAGGCTTATCTTGTGCTGCATTGGGAAAAATGAATGTATAGTGTATAGTGGGCTACACAGAGTTTTAACAAAATAAATAAATCATCATAAATAGGCAATTCGCACTATGACGTCATTTGCGTGATTATTTAGAACTAATTAATTTTAATTTTATTTCGCCTTATTGACAACGCGCTAAAGAACTCACTAAGAACAACTGATGTTTATGTTTTCCCGATAAATGTGATTACTGTGTATTTCTTTGATCATATTTTTTCTATTTAATTTTGTTTTCATAACTTTTAAACGCATATAAAATGCTTAAGATAGTTCCTTAGTTGTTTCTTTATATGTATTTGTAATTTATAATAATAATACTTCAACTTTTGCTAAAATAAAAGCGGAAATATACTATTTTTTGCGCATGTAAATTTATTCGATTTCCGTAAAATAATAGAAAATAACTGTTTGTTTTTAAGAGTCCGAACGTATCAAAATATGTTCGGCTCTTTGGCGTTATGTCGCTATAGCTCATTCTTATATAATATATATATGGCATCCTTCCGTCTTCATGAGACGATGGAGTAGCTATATTGTAGTCCTACACTTCGACGAGTGGCTCACTTGGCCAATCCTGGAATGACAATCTCGTCTGCATTTCACGCAGGAGAATGATGATTCCTGGTTAATTTTGGACTTCCGTGCTGTTCTTTTTCTTGCAAGGGCTTCGTTCCGCACATCTTCTGCCTTTTTCACTCCTTCGTAAACTGCCGTTCGCCAGCTGGAACGTTGTTTGGCAATGATCTCCCATTTGTTGACTTCAATGTTCGCTTCCTTCATGCTCTTTTTGCAAACGTCCATATATCTCAGGCGAGGCCGTCCAATAAGTCTTGTCCCTTCTGCCAACTCTCCATACAACAGCATCTTTGGAATACGGCCTTCCTCCATTCTCCTTACATGGCCTAACCAGCGAAGGCGCTTCTTGCTAAGAGCGGAGAATATGCTACACATTTTGGAACGTTCCAAGACCTCTGTGTTAGTCACCTTGTCCTGCCATCGGATGCGTAGAATGCGACGCAGACATCGTTGATGGAAGTTGTTGAGTTTCCGCTCGAGACTGGTATATGTGGTCCACACTTCACTGCCATATAGAAGCGTACTAAGCACGCATGCCTGATAGACACTTAGCTTTGTTTTTTCAGTTAGATTGAGATTATTCCACACCCGCTTATTCAGTTTAGCCATAGTTGCTGCGGCTTTTGCGATCCTGATGTTTATCTCTTTATCAATGGAGAGAGAACTAGAAATATTGGATCCAAGGTATGTGAAATGCTCAACAACCGACAGATTATGGCCCTCAATAGTTATGATTGGAGGGGACGGCGCTTCTTGCATCATGACATGAGTTTTCTGTAGACTAATTAACAATCCAAACTCTTTACAAGCATGTGATAGACGGTTAACTAGCCGCTGAAGACCTTCTTCTGTGTGAGATGTTAAGGCGGTATCGTCAGCGAACAGTAGTTCACGAATTAGTACCATTTTTACTTTAGTCTTTGCACGAAGGCGAGCGATATTGAACAGCCTACTCATCAGATCTGGTATGTATGTACACTCCATCTTCACAGTCCTTGAAAGCAAATTGAAGGAGCATCGAGAAGAAAATGGAGAAGATAGTTGGTGCCAGTACACAACCCTGTTTTACTCCGCTGCTGACTGGGAATGCCTCAGAGACAGCGCCATTGAATGTGACTGTGCTGTGCATGTTTTTGTGAAATTATTATATGATTGTGAGCAGTCGTGGGGGACAACCAGTTCTTTGTAAGATACTGAACAGGCCATTCCGACTTACCAAGTCGAATGCCTTTGTCAGATCTATGAAAGCGATATAAAGAGGCATATGCTGTTCACAACACTTCTCCTGCATTTGGCGTAACGAGAATATCATGTCTATAGTTGAGCGCCCACTCCGGAAGCCACACTGGGACTCTGGATAGATGCGGTTAGCCAGACTCTGCAATCGTTTTAAGGCAACACGGGCAAAGTTCTTTCCAACTAAACCAAGGTGAGAAATTCCTCGTTAGTTATTACAATCACTTCGGTCCCCTTTACTTTTGTACAATGTTACGATGTTAGCATCTCTCATGTCCTGGGGAATGTGACATTTTTCCCAACACAGACATAGGAGCTCATGTAAGGGCTGAAATAGTATTGTTTTTCCTTTTTTGAGGACTTCCGGGGGAATTCCGTCAATCCCTGGTGCCTTCCCAACAGCAAGGTAATCTATTGCTTTTTCGAGCTCCTGCATTGTTGGCTCTTCATCTAGTTCTTCCATTATTGTCAAGGCTGGAATGTTATTCAGAGCGGTCTCAGTGACTACATTCACTGTTGCGTATAGCTCAAGATAATGCTCAACCCAACGCCGGAGTTGTTCGTTTGGGTTCTGAATAATTTGACCAGTCTTGGACTTGAGCGGTGCTATTTTTGAGGTATGTGGACCTAATGCCCTCTTTATGCCCTCGTACATGTTTCTTGCATCCCCGTTGTCAGAAGCTGATTGTATGCAGTTGCAAATTTCCAGCCAGTAAGTGTTGGCACAATGACGGGCAGTCTGCTGGGATGTTTTTTTTGCATTTCGGAGAGCCTGTAGTGTACGAGCACAAGGTGCATCCCTATAGGCAAGTAGGGCTCTTCTCTTCATCTCGGTTACGGGTTCCATCACATTCCAATGCGCCTCGTACCAGTCATTATTTTTATACTCCATTTTACCGTAGGCGGACATGGCTGAATCGTACATAGCATCTCGTAAATGAGTCCACTTAGAGTCAATAGTGCTATCGGGTGACCCTTTAGCAAGGGTATCCTGCAACACTTTTGAGAATTGCTGATTTTTTTCTGGATTGTTTGAGCAGTGGATGTTAATTCGTGGACGACACTTATTTTTTTGCATTATGCCATTTTTTTGGCATTAGTCGTATCTTGCTTGCTACAAGAGAATGGTCCGTGTCGCAGTCGGCACCGTGGTAACTGCGTGTGTGAAGTACACTGGCTAGCTCCACGCGCCTAGTGATGACGAGGTCTAGCTGATGCCAGTGGCGGGAACGTGGGTGTCGCCAGGACACTTTTTGGATTTGTTTACATTTGAAGAAGGTGTTGGTAACACAGAGACCATGGGAGCAGCACAACTCCAACAGACGTTATCCGTTATCATTAATCCTTCCTAATACGTGATAACCAAGACATGAAGGCCAGGCTTCCTGATCAGCTCCTACCCTAGCATTAAAGTCGCCCAGAATGTACAATGCTTCGGTTTTGGGAACACATGATAATTCTTGGTCCAGAGCCTCAGCGAACATGAGGTTGGTCATAGAACGAAATAATTACGTCACCTGCACGGTGTGTTGGTAGTAGGCTAAATATCACTACACGGATATCTTGCTAGCTAATTATGAAAACAGAAAGCATTAGTATGACGATAACCACGAACGATTTTTTAATATCCTTAATAACATATTTTTCGTGACATTTGGCTCTGTTAGAGCCTGTCAGGATCATTGTAGAATTTATGGATAAGTGTAGGTGCATTCTGGTGACACTCCCCCCCCCCCCCAAACCCGCTGTCATATGAATCCCCAGTGCCTACGTAATATATGGACTGCCCCTTAATTTGGCAGGGTTGGGGGGGGGGCAGGAAGGTGTGGACATATGTTGTTTTTGCGTACGCTATACATATCGATGTCCAATTGTCTAATCGACTCTGGCATTCAAATCTGGCTACAATGACGGACGTGTACATTGCGTGGTTGATTTTAATGCTATCATCAATTTTGAATAGGCGCTCCTTTTTAAAGACCAAGAATTTTAAAAAATGCATTCTCAACAACTGCTCTGTACGGTAGCGTTAGATTTTGACATATTCCAGTAAGCGGCATTTTTAGAAGTCACTAAGCAGCTGTACAATTTTAATACCTAGGTTTTGTTCCACAGTTCTCTTCCTTTCTCCCAATACAGCTTGTGGTAGTTTTACCCACAGTATGTTAACGGACTATAAAATCAGGCTCCTAGGCTTAATGTAGTTGTGGGTAAACCCTGGCCCGCCACGTTAAATGATGTGGCCATGTGGCCCGTGAGATGTGTCACAATTAACTTATTTCTTCGTTCAAATAGCGATTATTTTATTTTGTGGCGTAAACGCATATTTTTTATTTCTATATATCATTTGTTAGTGAACGTTTCGCGCCAATTCTGTGTGCATGCCCCTATTTTGGAATGATAGATTGAACATAGATTGAAATAATAAATGTGAAGTATCACTTAACTACTAAATTTAAAAATAAAAAGGTTTATATAAACAAAGCTAGTTATGGTGAACCTCATTTTTCCCAAGCATTATGATTAAGTCTAGAATGATACAAAACTATATTCAGGTGTACACAAACGTGCATCCCTTCACTTTGAATTTATTTTAAAAATCTGGGCTCAGCCTCTCCCCAAACCCCACCCCACTTTAGTTCGCGTGAATTAGGCGGGTGTCCTCAATTTCTGCTCCCCATGATATCTTCGCCCATCACAGTTGGCGTTTAAATTTTATTTGCAATAATACACAGTTTTGGGAGCTTCAGGTCAGCTACTGTATCATCATACTAAGATAAACTCAAAATTCCTTCCACCTTTGTTTCACATGGGTCATATATAAAACTACTCGACAAATAATAATTTCTGATAAACGAAATATTTAAATGTCGACCAATAAGAAAGCGTGTTTTAAAGAAATAGTATGGTTTAGCGGAACAAATAGTTCCTTCAAGACTTATAACTGGACATTTTAGTGAGTCATAGCAATAAGACATGCATAGCTGCACAGACTAAGCTTTCGATCCATACCAAATATGTATATGTAGCTTTGCATTTATATTGTATGAAGAACGTAGGTGTAAACGAATTTTAAAATATCTAATTGCTTCAGCTTCGTTTGCCGCCGAAAGTCTCGTTCAGCTTTTTGTTTCGGCTTCGGTTTCGGTTGAAAGTCATTTTTAACTTTCGTCATGGTTTCGGTTTCGGGTGAAATCAGAAAATCACTTTCGTTCGGTCTCTATTCCGGGCAGAAATGATCTTAAGTTCAGAAATGATGTTAGAGGCAGGAATGATGTTAGTGGCAAGAATGATGTTAGTGGCAGGTGTGCGGACTTGATGGTTCTGAAGGACTTACAATATGCTGAATGAATTCGTCTCCTGTCACTGTACTAATTTGCCATTAAATTATCTCTCATGACTTCTATAATTAAGTAATACAGTTCACGCACCATATGTCCGGAACTGGTGCTAAACGAGGCTACCTCGCAACAACCGGTTGAGGTAGCAATAACAACAAAATCAACAACTACTACAGCAACACCAGCAACCACAAAGCTGCACCAACAAACATGAATTTACTCTAGCAACGCGTCTCCTATACTCCCCAACACCGATCTTCGCCGCCCCCGCCCCCCAAGACCAGTTGTAGAAAAGCCATTAAGACCAGAAGTAGGTCAAAGGTCGTCCCCCCCCCCCCCCCGTGCTAAAATGGGATCTATTTCAATCACGTCCGTCTCGAACCATCTCGATATTTTCCTGTTTAAAAACCACGATGAAAAAAACAGGCATCTCAGCTACCCCAGGGAGAATGTAATGAGACCCCATAACTTATTAATCACACAAATTTGCCTGTCAGTGACAGACACCAAACAGCTGAAATAGACACACAGCTTGTCTGGATTCTGTTTTCTTTCTTGTTTTACTTGTCCAGTAGGTTTCTAACAGTGAATTTATTTCATATGCTTTCTTGGAGAGTGGGCTTTGTTTTTATGAATATTGCCAGTCTGACATCGGCCGATATACGACCTAGTCCCAAAACGATGACCGTTAGTTTAAACATCGACAATATCTAACGGCTTTTTCTGAGCATTGTTAGTTCTCAGCGTTCAGTTTTGACCAACCTTCGTGTGACGTATTGTGCCGTGGTAAAAAATGTGACGTTATTTTCTGACACCGTTACAGGGTTCCTCTAGCCGGAAGCGTTACTTGACTTTTATCATCGCCCGCACTGAACCTTGCATGTGAAAACCGTCAAAGTGGGAGCTCATTCAAGCTCACCTGGATGTGTCGCCAAAACAGCAAGATGACCCTTACTCAATCATCTTATCTTAAGTTTCCAAAAATACTAAAAAGTACTAAAGTACACAAAACTAATATAAAGCAAACCTAAATATAACAAACCTATATCTAGCAAATTGAAATATAGCAAACTTAAATGTACCAAACCTAAATATAGCAAATCAAAATATAGCAAACTAATATATAGCCAACCTTAATATAGCAAACTAAATAAAGCAAACCTAAATAAAGCAAACCTAAATAATAAAGAAACCTAAATATAACAAACATATAAGTAGCAAATTGAAATATAGCAAACTAAACATTAGCTAACTAAAAAATAACAAACCAAAACATATGAAAATAAAATATAGCAAACTTAAATATATTAAACTTAAATAAAGCAAACTAAATTATACAAAACATTAATATAGCAAACCGAAATATAGCTAACTATAATATACCAAAATAAAATATAGTAAACCTAAATATAGTAAAGTTAATTAGAAGTTAATTATATCCAACTAAAATACAACACATTAAATGAAACCAAACAACGTATGATTGTTCTTATTCACTTGGTTCTATTGACCACTTCACGAAACATTGACACAAAAGATTTATAGATTTGAAATATCTTAATGGAAGCTTCAATGTTTCATCTCGCTTCTATATTTAAACATTTAATCGCCTGGCTCTGCAAGGATCGATACTCTAATAAAGCTGTCTCCCAGTTTGTTACAGCAATGTCGTTATTCTTCTATAACTCTAGTTCAGGGGCGAATAGAAACAAAAAGAAATATGGGTGAAATTACAATATAGGGGGCCACATTTGATCCAGAGGTGGACCTAAATGTAGAGAAGAAAGGCATGACGGCGGCAGGGCCGTGCCGAGGATAAGCGGCGGCCGGGGTTGAAACCTGAAAATAGCGCCCAACAAAATGTAGAAACTAGTGCCACTCGTGGCGCACCAGTAAAAAAAAACAAACTTGGCGCCTTGTCTTTGTCACGTCGCTCCTTGTCTTTGTCACGTCGCTCCTTGTCTTTGTCACGTCGCTCCTTGTCTTTGTCACGTCGCTCCTTGTCTTTGTCACGTCGCTCCTTGTCTTTGTCACGTGAAAGGCATTTTATCGTTAATTCACTATAAGGCCTTATCTAAATACGACTTTGGCGCCCCCTTATGTAGCCCCATTCACCCCTCTTTGGTCGGCCCCTTATGTAGCCTCATTCACCCCTCTGTGGTCGGCGCTTTACAGAAAAGACCCTATCTCACTTCCCTGTAAAACATGTTTATCTTCTCTATAACGTTTCAAACAAATCGGGGACCCTACCCGAACTGATATTTGATGTAGTTGTATAGGATCATGTGTTGATAACTTTCAAGTTAATATGAGAGTTTATTACTCTTTTCAAAAATACACACCCGCAATATTGCCAATTTTAGGAATTAGTATGACGGCACACAAATTAGCGATACACTTACATAGGACTACGGCACACTATTTCACGGGGTAGCGACACACTTACATAGGACTACGGCACAATGTTTCACGGGGTAGCGGCACACTGTTCCACAAGCTATTGCCACACTTTTACAGCGTAGTGGCACATTGTTTCATAAGCTAGCAGCACACTCGACAGCGTAGCGGCCCATTGTTTCTCCAGCTAGCGGCACACTGTTTCACAAGCTAGCAGCACACTTGGACAGCGTAACGGCACCCTGTTTCAGGACTTGTTGCAAACCTTTGACAGTGCCGGCACGCCTACTATTGTTCGTATACCATCCCCTGAACAAAGGGAGCTTATGATGACCCAGACATTACGAAGATGAAATCGCCCGCTAAGACACAATTAGATTATCTGGATCACTAATGGTATCGACACTAATGGTATCGACACTAATGGTATCGACACTAATGGTATTGACACTAATGGTATCGAGCAACCGAAAAAATATTTTATCGATTATGTAAATGCCCGCCTTTAATATGGAGTTACTGAAGATGGGGATTTAAAACTATTTCTCAACAGAGCAAACTCTAATAGTATCGAACACTTCCGACGTTGTGAAGCGCCTCCTTGAAATCTATTTCCGTTCAGGGAACATTTCTTCTGAATATGTTTGGTGTCATTTGAAGAATTATTTTGTTGACGTGACGATCTCATGAGATGGAACGAGAAACGAGACTACGCAGAGTAATTAAATCAACATCAGTTGATCAGTAAGACAACGGAGACCATGGCAACCCGTGGACATGATTATATTGTATTAGTTTTCAAAAAAATGGGGTTATTTTATTTTTTTTGGGGGGGGGGGGGGGGGAGTGGGGATATGTTTTGGATTCAAAATGTGAGGCCCCTCTGTAATCAAAAGTACGGCACGCATAATTTTCCACTTATCTTTAAAAACAGAATAAATTTGAATTCAATTAAAAAAAATTCAACAGGAAATTTGTCTTTTGTAACAGCAGTTTTCTCATTGAAAGAGTCAGAGTTCCTCCGGTTTTCTTAAAATTTTATTTTTTAAAAGGCGATCAGAGAAACTCATCATGTGATCGGCGTAGATAGATTGCTTTGATCCATTCAGCTTTATGTGCTCGCTTAATCTAACCCCCCCCCCCCCCCCCCCACAAACAGGAAATATAAGTCCTACTCAAACACCGTGTAACACGTGCTCAATAAGCTGACAAAAAGAGAAACGAAACTAAAGAGAATGTAATTAAAAAGAAGACTGTTGAATTTTTAAAAAAAAATGTTTCTGACAAATTTGCGATGTTTAATGAGTGCCCCATAGTTTACGAAATGTTATCTTCCGTATCCGAACAAGAACCCCTGGCTTACCTTTACCCAGCATCCCATGCAGCCAAACAGAAATATCGTTTTAACTTAAACAACATTGTCAGTGAGTCTCACCCTCCACCCTTCTTTTACAAAAACCCTTTGATAAGATTAACTTTTCAAAAACAATATAAGATAGCAGTCTTTATAGCAATTCCAAGGGGTTTAGGGGTGCTTGTTATTGGGGAAGGGGTTGGGGGTAGTTGCACAGCTAATTCCAAATGGCACATTTGGGAAAAGGACGGATTTAACCCTAATGTGAAAGGTCAAGTCTTCAGGTCAGGTCGGAGGAGCACAAGGCTGCTCTTCTAATAGATTTCCGTGTCACGTGATTGTACTGCTCGGGGAGGTTTTTTGGGTGGAGGGAGGAGAGGTTGGGTTATTTAGATGACTCCAAGAAAGAACTATAGTTTGATAAGTTTAATTTGGTATAGGAATTTCTGTTGGATTTTCTGTTACAACAGTCTCTTTTAGTGTTGTCTGTTACGTAGTACGTGAAAATAGGTGTATTTGGTAAAACAATACTGGGTAAACAAGTCCATTGTTCAGTAGTTTCTGGTACAGTAGTCCTGATACAGGAATATCTTATACAACAGTCCTTTGCTCAGTAATATCTGGCACAGTATTTGTTCAGTAATATCTGGTACAACAGTCCTTTGCTCAGTAATATCTCTGGCACTGTAGTCCTAATACAGGAATATCTGATACAACAGTCTTTGCTCAGTAATATCTGGCACAGTATTACGACCTGGATCGTTAATGAATTCTGGTTTGGCAACACGGCGACTGTGAGATGTTTTGTTAGCGTAAGATTTGGGGTCAGAGGTGAAATTGGTTCGTGTTGAGCAATTAGTGTAGCTGGGTGGGGGGTGAACAGACGGAGGGGATAAAAGCTATGAGCTGGTTAGTTAACAAGAGTAGACCCAGGAGGTAGTTGACAGAGAGTAGAGCCAGAGCAAGTAGTAGAGACAGGAGTTAGTAGAGACAGGAGTTAGTAGAGACAGGAGTAGTAGAGCCAGGAGTAGTAGAGCCAGCGTAGATCGTTAGAGTTAGTGTAGAGTCGAGAGTAGTTAGAGAGAATAGAGTTATTATTATCTACATTGATGAATTGACATTGGCTGCGATTAGATCATGTAATAAAAGTACTATTATTGTGATCTTCATTGTTTTGGTCTATTATGAATCTGGTGTGACAGAATATATTCGTCAACCTTGTAGAAGACTCTAGACTAACGAAAGTAGACTGCAACGGATTAAACTGCAACATTTGTGAAATTACAACACACAGCAGTCCTTTGTTGAGTAATATCTGATACAAAAGTCATTTGTTCAGCAATATCTGGTACAGTTTCTGGAAGAATACTTGGTACAAGAGTATCTAAGTATGGTTAAGTGAAAAAGTAGAAGTTTGTCTTGTTCTTTCGGTTTACGTTTCATCATTATTCCAAGAAAGCAAGTGTCCAGCGTGTCAAGTGTCCAGCGTAAAGTCGAATCGTTGGACATGTGACAATATCGCACCGGATATTGAAATAAAAATGAAGCAAGACGAGATTTCCAATATCACTCCCATTATGGCGCCAACATCCTGGCTCCCATTATGGCGCCAACATCCTGGCTCCCATTATGGCGCCAACATACTGGCTCCCATTATGGCACCAACATCCTGGCTTCCATTATGGCGCCAACATCCTGGCTCCCATTATGGCGCCAACATCATGGCTCCAATTATGGCGCCAACATCCTGGCCCAGTGTCAAAGGGGAAGACCTACAAACACAGCGCAGGGAAATAACACCAGCCGGGCGCTGTCCACCCGTGTTTAGAATCAGGTCTAGTCTTGTTAAACCTGGTCAGAGATAAGCTGCTATGTTGATATGTTAAACCTGGTCAGAGATAAGCTGCTATGTGGATCTATGTTAAACCTTGTCAGACATAAGCTGCTATGTGGATCTATTTTAAATCTGTTCAGACATAAGCTGCTATGTGGATCTATGTTAAACCTGGTCAGAGATAAGCTGCTATGTGGATATATGTTAAACCTGGTCAGAGATAAGCTGCTATGTGGATCTATGTTAAATCTGTTCAGACATAAGCTGGTATGTTGATCTATGTTAAACCTGGTCAGAGATAAGCTACTATGTGGATATATGTTAAACCTTGTCAGAGATAAGCTGCTATGTGGATCTATGTTAAACCTTGTTAGACATAAGCTGCTATGTGGATATATGTTAAACCTGGTCAGAGATAAGCTGCTATCTGGATCTATGTTAAACCAGGTCAGAGATAAGCTGCTATGTGGATCTATGTTAAACCTGGTCAGAGATTAGCTGCTATGTGGATCTATGTTAAACCTGGTCAGAGATAAGCTGATATGTGGATCTATGTTAAACCTGGTCAGACATAAGCTGATATGTGGATCTATTGTAAATAATTTCAGGGATAAACTTGGTGTTAAAATTGAATCAAAGGACCATTCAACGGTCAGGGTGTAATCCTGGGCCCATGCCTATAATATAGTTTCACGCCTACATCGGATGCCGTAGATCAGCGGTTCTCAACCTGTGGGTCGCGACCCCTTTGGGTGTCGAATGACCATTTCCCAGTGGTCGCCTAAGACTATCGGAAAACACATATACTTAGCACTTACGAAGAAGCAACGAAAATAATTTTGTGGCGGGGGGTCGCCGCAATTAAGGAACTGTATTGAAGGGTCGCAGGATTAGGAAGGTTGAGAAACACTGCCGTAGATGAAACGGGGGTCATACTATAGACTTTGAGCATCACAGTTGTATTATTTGGTCACGATACCTATGTACATTGACTGAGATGGATTGTCGATGTAGAAAAGGATTTACATCAACTGGGGGTCCGCGCATGGAAGACGGAGAGCCATGAATCGATCCGAAGGGAAATATATGGTGGACCAGGATGTAGTGGAGCATACCAAGGCCCTATTTGGGCTTTTGTGCCACTGATTATGTCTGAAAAAGTATGTAGTGGAACAGTCCAGGATCCTTCATGCGCTGTAGCGCAACGGATGATGCTGATTATGACTATATCCATAGACGAATTACTGTCATCGACCACCTAGAGAGTCTATAGATGGACATTTCAAATTAATATGGTTTACGTTTATATATGTATTTAGTGTATGTAGATGGACGGAGCCCTCTGATGAGACCCAATGTTCATAGATGAACCAATAGTCCACCAGTGACTCCACTTTATTTTTCATTAGATTCAACACAACTTCTACCATTTACGTGTTCGCTCTGACTGACAATGTTAACAGCCGACTGGCAATGTTAACATTTACTCACGTAATTGTAATCATTAATCAATAATCCGTTGTACCCCCGCCCTCCCCCCACGCCCCCTTCTCCGCGTTAGCCGACGCCACGACGAGTCGATGACACTTCCACAAATTAACCACCATTTAAGTCATGGGCGCGAACGTCGCGTTCCATCATAAGCGAGTGACGCATTCATTCACCCAGTTGAACCTTAAGTCTATAAGACTCTATAAGCCGGCATTTAATGGAGGACCGTGGGTAAACAGATGCGGGGGGACAACCGTGCTGAGACAACCTTCGCTAGACCTTGTGGACGAGGAAATCATTGCCAAGAAAATAATTTATGCGACGTAACATTTCAGCGTGGTAAACGATGCCCCCCAAAAAAAGAAAAGAAAACTCCATCCATTTATTTTGAATGGAACTGGCTCAATGCAAATATCGGGCATTTGAAAAGAATTGCGGGGAGGGGGCGGCTCCTGATTTTTTTAAAAGAGAACCAAATCCAATATTTAAACAGCAGGACCATGCCATGGAGTCGGGAAATTATAACGACTCCGAACTCCGGATGGTACATTCCGGCACAAGGCGTAACCCGGGAGATTGTTTTATGGGGAATGTTGGTCATATATTACGGATTGAAATGGACGTCACGTGATATATTTTGGTTTAAAATAAATTTGGGGTGTGATAAAGTTAAGACAATTTTATAAAAAAAAAGCAAAACTTCCAGACCAAGGTCCAAAAGTCTAGACAAAAAAATGCCAAAAGCGCAGTCTAAGGTAATAGAAAGCAGAAAAAAATAAAATTCTTCTGTGGAGACTTCAACTATAACCTTCCGACCATGACGTCACGCACGCGTCATAGATCACGTTGGAAAAGAAAGAAATAAAATTATAAAAATAATAAAATCGTCTTTGACGTTGAAAGCAACGCTGAATCCACAACTTGAACCAATCCACAATTTGGACCAATCCACAACTTGACCCAATGCACAATTTGACCCAATGCACAATTTGAACCAATACACAACGTGACCCAATGCACAACGTGAACCAATCCACAATTTGAACCAATCCACAATTTGAACCAATCCACAATTTGAACCAATCCACAATTTGACCCATATCACAATTTGAACCAATCCACAACGTGACCCAATGCACAACTTGACCCAATCCACAACTTGACCCAATCCACAACTTGACCCAGTCCACCACTTGAACCAATCCACAACTTGACCCAATCCACAACTTGACCCAATCCACAACTTGACCCAATCCACAACTTGACCCAATCCACTACTTGACCCAATCCAATTTCAGACCAGAAACGCTGGACTCCAAGCCCTTGCTAAGCCTCAAATCTAATATTTATATCACCACTAA
The DNA here is from genome assembly GCA_964017045.1 of Omphiscola glabra. Taxonomy (NCBI): domain Eukaryota; kingdom Metazoa; phylum Mollusca; class Gastropoda; family Lymnaeidae; genus Omphiscola; species Omphiscola glabra. The sequence continues at coordinate 29,856,005 of OZ024800.1, read as the reverse complement.
AAGTGACGTCAGCTTTTCTTCACTTTGTAAATAGAGGCTCATTTTGAAACACGCATAGACGAAGAAATGTTTGAACATTTGTTGATTCAAGATACGAGATCATTAATTTATCGCGCACCCAGTTCTGCAGTTTTTTTTATTAAAAAAAAAATGCAATGACGATAGAAATCTCGATTAAGAGATGTACCGCTTCTCGCGATGAGAAGACGAGGGTTAAGACACTAATGTGGAAATTTTGATCATCAGCCATTCAACACTATTTCATTATCAACTCCTCCGGGATGGAAGTAAATAGAGGAAGCACAAAAGGCTTGGATCCGTTTAGCACTGAGGGCATGGGTGAGGATTCGTTTAGCACCACAGACGTGAGTGGGGATTCGTTTAGCACTTAGCACTAGATACGTGGGTCAGGATTAGTAATGCACTATATGCATGGGTGGGTGTATCTATCGGCATGGGGGAAGATTCGTTTAACACCATCGGCTCCCTCCCAATATGCCTCCTCCCAAAATGCCTCATCCATGAAGACTCAATCCCTATATACCTCCTCTCCATATGCCTCCTCCCCATATGCCTCCTCCCCATATGCCTCCTCGCTACATTCCCCCTTCCTATATGCCCCTTACCTATATGCCTCCTTGCCATATGCCTCCTCACTATATGCCTCCTCCCCATATGCCTCCTCGCTACATTCCCCCTTCCTATATGCCCCTTACCTATATGCCTCCTCGCCATATGCCTCCTCACAATATGCCTCCTAGCTACATGCCCCCTTCCTATATGCCCCCTTCCTATATGCCTCATTCCTATATGCCACATCCCCTTAAGCCACGTCCCCATATGCCACCTCCCCAATATGTCACCTCCCTATTTACCCCCTTCCTGTATGACAACTCCCCGTAGGCCACCTCCCTATTTGCCCCCTTCCTGTATGACACCTCCCCATATGCCTCATCCCTATATGCTTCATCCACGAACACTCCATCCCTATATGCCTTCTGTCTGTACGCCTCTTCTATTTAAATACCCCCCCGGGGCCCATTTTACCCCCCCCCCCGTCACTTTCAATAATGAAATGTGAAAAGTGTCACGTGTTGTTAAACGTGTCTTCCAATCTAAGAGATCACGTTGCCTACATTGAACAGAACTAACATCCAATAACTTTGTGCAGTAAATCAGCGCCTCTGAACCACAACAGGAGGGGTCATCTCCATGAAGCATTTCTGTTTTTCTAAGAGAAAGTAATGTCCGACAACGTTTGTCTTATTCAAATGGTTGGGTGACAAAGATTTGCAAAGGCGAATCCATCGAATGCGTGGGTGTTCCTGGAATGGACCCATAATACATGCACAAAAGGGACACCTATACTGGAACTATGGCGACACAAGCCTATACTGGAACAATGGATACATATACACCTATGTTGAAACAATGGGGACATATACACCTATACTGGAACAATGGGGACATATACACATATACTGGAACAATGTGGACATATACACCTATACTGGAACAATGTGGACACATACCCCTATACTGGAACAATAGAGACACATACTCCTATACTGGAATAATGTGGACACAGACGCCTATACTGGAACAATGGGGACACAGACGCCTATACTGGAACAATGGGGACACAGACGCCTATACTGGAATAATGTGGACACAGACGCCTATACTGGAACAATGGGGACACAGACGCCTATAATGGAACAATGGGGACACAGACGCCTTAACTGGAAACACTGGGACGGATAAAGCTAGCACTGGCTTGTGGCCGACTCAGCAATTCCTTAAATACACTGGTCCGTCAAGGCCGGATCCCTGATATAGACCGGCCCTCCTACAAACGAGCACTGAGATAGACCTGTCTATCGAAGGTCCGATGCCCCTTTCTTTTAGATCCGTCCGTCGAGACCCCACTCCCCATCAGGGAGTCGCATCCCTTTCATCGCGACTGATGCCACCTTTCAGTGGAACGTGTTATTGTAGATCAGTAAACACCATTAGCGAGAGGAGGTAACTCACCTTGTGTCGGTTCGTGACTGACGCTTTGGTAAATAAGCATCACTTTACAAACAAGATAGATTTACAGGAAAACTGGTTCTCAAAACATTTAGAAAATGTTTAATCTAACACACTTTTCGTGTTTGAGAGATTTTGTATTTTTATATTCTGCCAACAGTCGCATCGTTTTTACATAAGACTAAAGAGCACGTCTTTATTGATTATGACGTTTAGCTTCTTTATTGTTTGTGACGTTAGCATCTTTCTTGTTTGTGACGTTAGCCTCTTTATTGTTTGTGACGTTAGCCTCTTTATTGTTTGTGACGTTAGCCTCTTTATTGTTTGTGACGTTAGCATCTTTCTTGTTTGTGACGTTAGCCTCTTTATTGTTTGTGACGTTAGCCTCTTTATTGTTTGTGACGTTAGCATCTTTCTTGTTTGTGACGTTAGCCTCTTTATTGTTTGTGACGTTAGCCTCTTTCTTGTTTGTGACGTTAGCCTCTTTATTGTTTGTGACGTTAGCCTCTTTATTGTTTGTGACGTTAGCATCTTTCTTGTTTGTGACGTTAGCCTCTTTATTGTTTGTGACGTTAGCATCTTTATTGTTTGTGACGTTAGCCTCTTTATTGTTTGTGACGTTAGCCTCTTTCTTGTTTGTGACGTTAGCCTCTTTATTGTTTGTGACGTTAGCCTCTTTATTGTTTGTGACGTTAGCATCTTTCTTGTTTGTGACGTTAGCCTCTTTATTGTTTGTGACGTTAGCCTCTTTATTGTTTGTGACGTTAGCATCTTTCTTGTTTGTGACGTTAGCCTCTTTATTGTTTGTGACGTTAGCCTCTTTATTGTTTGTGACGTTAGCCTCTTTATTGTTTGTGACGTTAGCCTCTTTATTGTTTGTGACGTTAGCCTCTTTATTGTTTGTGACGTTAGCCTCTTTATTGTTTGTGACGTTAGCATCTTTCTTGTTTGTGACGTTAGCCTCTTTATTGTTTGTGACGTTAGCCTCTTTATTGTTTGTGACGTTAGCCTCTTTATTGTTTGTGACGTTAGCATCTTTCTTGTTTGTGACGTTAGCCTCTTTATTGTTTGTGACGTTAGCATCTTTCTTGTTTGTGACGTTAGCCTCTTTATTGCTGCATGCATGTGTAACAATAAATATCTGGGTTAATTCATTCTTATTTCATAAAAGATTACTTTTTAACCTGTTTAACTTTCAAATGTGATTTTTATTAAAGATCAAAATTAAACGGGTCAAACCGAGACTGGTAGCGTTACTAAGGAGAAAGAAAAAAATGGTGGGGCGTAACCGTGCGGCACATTTGTTGATGTTAATCACCAACAATGTGTGTTAAGTTATGTGGCGGGGTAAAGGAAGTAGGCTAAACATTAACCCAGGCTAAACATTGGCCCAGGAAAACATTGACCCAGCTCAAACATTGGCCCACCCTAAACATTGGTCCAGGCCAAACATCGCCCCAGGCAGGGCCGGCCTTAGGCCACTGCAACCTATGCGGCCGCAATGGGCCCCGCACTTTCATAGGCCCCGCCCCGAATTTATTTTCTAATAAAAAATCTTAATTTTCACTTATTATCCTTAATCTCTACACAGAATGGGCCTAGCGCAATCCGTTTCGCATAGGGCCCCGCAATTGTTAGGGTCGGCCCTGGCCCCAGGCTAAACTTTTCCCAGCCTAAACATTGGCCCAGGCTCAACATTGGTCCATGCCTCGTATTAAAAAGATCCTCAATGTTAACCTTAAGGTTATATGGAGAAAAAAAAAGGTTACAGTTTTTAAAAAAGTCACAAGATCTTCTTATTTCTGTTTTCAATGTGTCATTACTGTCTGGACGGACAATATTGAATATAGACAGGGTGCCGTTGACCGATGCTCAAAACCTTTAGAACGTTTCGGGTTGTAAACGTCACGATGAGCAGGGGTGAACCTACGGGGTGGGGTAACGGGGCAATTGACCCCGGGAGAAAATTTTGGAGTTGATATAAGACATTTTGGGATTTGTTTGTTTGAGAGGGGGGCACTTTTGAGAGTTCGCCCCGACGGCTTTTAGTCAAGGAATTCCACTGACAAATAGTTACTTTAGCATGAATTTCTATCGTAGTGAAAAAAAAGAAAGGAAAACAGCAACTAACTAACATGTTAAGAGAACACACTTTAAGCCCATGAGTTGCCGTAATATCTCTTAATGTCTGTGTCAGACATGATATTCTACAGTGTCAGTGAGTGCCAGGTATGATGTCCTATAGTGTCAGTGAGTGCCAGGCATGATTAAGCCCTCGCCTATGTTTAACATTGCAATCCACGACATGCACCGAGCGACTTTCTGCAGGACATTTCTGTTGTAAGCACTGCTGTCAAACATGGATGTCGGAGACGGCCCTGCACGTTCCTGGGATCCCAAAGCCCCAACGCCCCATAATTAAAGCGAAGAGTGCTCACGAAGAGACCGATAGGGGATCGGGAGTGCAAAGGTCCCGCGCCTGACTTCAACCCTTAATAAATTTGGTCATCAACACCCCACCCCCCCCCCTTTTTCTTTTTATTTTAAATTTAAAAAAAAATGCCATCCAGCACTGCTAGAGGTGCAATGTCAAACAAGAAATGCAACTATATCAGAACCAGATTTTCCTCGTTTTAAGACATTCGGGCCCCATATCAACCAAGCAGGTTTTAAGGTTTTTTGGACGAGATCGGCAGAAAGAGCAGCCATCAGCTACATGGGGTGATGTAGCAGTTCGTGCTCTTTGAAGACTTCCAGTGATTTCTCATCGCACTCTCTGACTCATGACGTTCTGTCAAGATTGCCTCGTGGGGGCAACATTCAACCCTGGTGGTATTTACTGTCCAGGTTTGATTTCACGGGATTGAAATGTCAACGGTTTTATATGACGACGGACATTACGGGACACGAGAGGCTGATAGAGAGGCTGATAGAGAGGCTGAAAGAGAGGCTGACTGAGTGTCTAAACAAGAGGCTGACCGAGAGGGCTGACCAAGAGGCTGATCGAGGGGCCGGCCGAGAGACAGACGGAAAGTCTGACCAAGAGGCTGACGGGCTGACCGAGAGGCCGTTGTGACACTCTTGAATTCATTAACAAATTTAAAATATAATTCTCATTAAAAGAGCATTTTATCGATTTTTTTCTCGGCTAACCGGTTATCGTTTTTTTATAATCTGGTTTTAACCGGTTATTTTTAAAAAAAATCTGGTATTATACCAGTTATCCAGTTTTGGGTCTTAAACTGATCACGGGAAAAAGATTTGTTTAGTTCAGAAAGACCCCCACCCCGGGGCTCTAGTCGGCATGTCCGTCCCAAAAATGGCTTGTCGATAAAGAGGCTTTTGCCACAAACCCCATGAAACGTTACCCGGGGTACAGGATCACCGTGTTGGGGACCTGCGCTGAAAGGCAAAGGTAGCGCACGGAAACTGCGTTAGAAAGAGCACAGCTCCATGGTTTCCTACCAAGTGCAGTTGAAAATAACAGGTCGGGACATGATTACAGTTGCCGTATGGATATGAGGTGAGGGAACTTGGTGACCCTCACCGATGATTCTAAGTATGCAGTTTTTGAGTGTACTCCTCCTAGGCAAACTCTTACGGTATGAGTTAGTCACACCGCAGAAAACCACGTAAACCCTATTTGAGGGCGTCCGTAAAACACCTACGCGTCTCCCCGGGGTGGGAAAGGGGGGCATTAGAGATGTAAAATATATCCACCCCAGCCAAAGAAAGTCCGGCCCGGTTGCTGTGTGAAAGAAGCACCTCGGCCAGCCAGGCGTTCCTTCTCTGGTGCCGTCTCACTCGCATAGTCAATCGAGTGGAAGGGTGGGTGAGGCTGTCTCAGGGGCGGAAACCTCCCGGCGTGCCGCTTCGCGGCCTGACTGGACTGAATAACCACTGTGGAGTTGTTGAATGCCGGTTGGGAGTGGCGCGGGGGGGGGGTGGTGCGCTGGGGAAGACTTTATGAGCCTCGGCTCGATAGTTTGCTGATTTTAAGTAGATTAGATTTTTTACCTAATGCACGTTTTCCAAATGGTGGTCCGCGGGCCTGGCACCGGATTGTGAGATAACTTTGCCGGTCAGCTCAACGTGAGTATTTATGGTCCCAAAAATATAATGAATAAATCTGGCAATAGCCCCTGGTGCCATTTCTGAATTTGTCCACTGGCCCCTGGTGCCATTTCAAAACTTGTCCACTGGTCCCTGGTGTCATTTCAGAATTTGTCCACCGGTCCCTGGTGCCATTTCAGAACTTCCACTGACCCCTGGTGCACTTTCATAACTTCCACTGGTCCCTGGTATCATTTCAGAATTTGTCCACTGGCCCCTGGTGCCATTTCAAAACTTGTTCACTGGTCCGACAAACTGAGAAGTCTGGGCCACTATGAGCAAATGGTCTTTATTCTGTGACAATTTTTGAAAGCGTGGAAAAACAAAAGGCCTGACCTATTTATCTCCCCTACCCACCTTTTATCTCCCCCATACCCACCTATCTATCTCCCCTACCCAACTTTTATCTCCCCTACCCACCTATTTATCTCCCCTACCCACCTTTTATATCCCCTACCCACCTATTTATCTCCCCTACCCAACTTTTATCTCCCCTACCCACCTTTTATCTCCCCTACCCACCTATTTATCTCCCCTACCCACCTTTTATCTCCCCTACCCAACTTTTATCTCCCCTACCCACCTATTTATCTCCCCTACCCACCTTAACTCTGCTTTCAAGTTTTACCCGAAATTATGTAAGTCATAAAACTGAGACGGCGCCACAACCTGCCACCCCAGCGCCCACCACCCTGACCCTCACTACCTTGGCCCCCCTTTTCATTCAAACAATTCATTAACTCTTAGAACACATAACGAATAATGATATAATAATAAAGTTTATAACAACATGTGTCAACGGCCATTAAAGACTTTATACAAATAATAATAATAACATTTGCATTTCTTAATAATTGCGCCCACGCTTCCAGCGGCGTATCTAGGACAGCTAGTCACACGGAACCCCAATGAACCACACCTTTCTTTATGTTCAGAGTTTAACAAAAATATATTTATATTTTTAATAACAAAAATTGATGTAGCGCCTAATTTAAGATCTTTCCCTAAGGTTAAGAAGTAATCAGCACCACATAAGATCTTTCTCTAAGTTGGGAAGCAATCAGCATCACGCAAGATCTTTCCCTAAGGTTGGGAATGATCAGCACCGCGTAGGATCTTTATCTAAGTTGGGAAGTAATCAACATCACACAAGATCTTTCCCTATGGTTGGTAAGTAATCAGCATCACGCAAGATCTTTCCCTATGTTTGGGAAGTACTCAATACCAAGTACGATCTTTCGTTAAAGTTGGGAAGTAATCAGTACCACGTAAGATCTTTCCTTAAGGTTGGGAAGTAATCCGTACCTCTCAAGATCTTTCCCTAAGGTTGGAAAGTAATCAGCACCATGTAAGATCTTTCCTTAATGTTCCTTCAAAGTGTCATACGTCATTCTCTTTTACCCGCCTCCTTTAAAATTAACCACCCCCTACCATCAGAAGTTTCTCACCTAATCCCCCTTCCCCCACCCAGAGAGTTCCAGCCACCAAGAAAACCAAAAGAAGATACAGAGCTCGAGTTACAGCAGGGACGGCGCGAGTCGTCCATTCAGTGTAGAAAGCTGAGTAACGAGTTGCGCGTGGAAATGGTGCGCACCTGTGAACACGGTTAGGGGGTGCTGGTAATGATGGGCGGGCAGGAGGGGGGCTGTTGGAAAGGAATCATTCTCACAGTTTTCACCTTGGTTTAATCCACTAGGAGGCTGTGTGGAGGTCGGGTGGAGCGCGTCTCATGTTTACATAACAACAATAAGTTGCACTCGGCGTTACGTGTCGTGTAGTTGGTCTGATGGGGGACATTTGAGAGGAGGGGGGGGGGAACAAAAGATTGTTAAAATGTAAGGGGGAAATGTCACAAGCGATAATGCCTTATAGAAAAGAGGAGGAGGAAGGGGGAGTGGAGTGAAAATGTTTTTAGCATATCATTTCCCCAAAAATAGAGTACTTAATTTGTTCCCTTACACTTACATATCTGACATTATTATTATTATTATTAGTTGTCTTGCTGACAGGGATTCTATTTTAAATGGCGTTGCAGCGCGTATCAGGCGAGGTAAATCGGTACTTTCGTCTTCAACACATTACCTGATTGAGCCCCTCAGTTCATAGAAACTGACAATGCACCATTTAGTAAGGGGGGTATCGTACACTTACACGTGGTCAATTCAAATGTATATATATATACATATATATATAAACGCACACACGCATATATATATATATATACATTGTCTAGACTTTAGGATACTGGATCTAATATAGCCTTCTCTCTCTATATATATATAGGCTATATTAGATCCTGAATCCTTAAGTCTAGACACGGCAAATTGACTGTACATTATGTACACGTAAGGAAACATTTACGTCTGTTTCCGCTCGTTTATTCACAGTGCGTTCCTCCAGGTGATTAATATTAATGGGATTGTCACTGACCACACAAACCTCTCCTTAAGTCGAGAGAGCTAAGCCCCGATGACCGAGGAGACTATTTCGCCTGACCATGTCCTTCCAAGCCAGTTAGATAAACTGCCATTCAGCCGATAGTGTATGTTGTCAGACTTTAGGAACGCCCTGCGGATATTAACTATATTTTGGACACCTGGTCGCCTATGATTAAACCCCAGCAAAGGACAAGCTAACATTTACTTACTTTTACTTTTATAGAATCATTTGTCACATTAAAGTTGTTTCCATGGAACGTGTTGCACAACATTTATAATACTCTACAGCACCCCTTAAACAACTCTTAACTTGTAAGAAATTAAAATTAGGATGGTCCCAAGCCCAACCCCCCCCCTTCCCAAATATAAACGGATTCTTAAAGGATTCCCTGAGCAAAAAATGTGGGAAACCAACTGTACGATCTTTCATCTATTGACTTCTTGTGTTTAGCCAATCCGTAGACTTTGATGAAATAAAATAAGATGGAATTAACGGTTACCTTGTCGTCCCTTAATTAATGTCTTGTTTAATCCGCCGCTGCGCGGGTCTGTCTGCAGACATCTGACCAAGGCGGAATGGAGTGAATCAGAGGTCAAGTGTAAGACGTAAGGTGTGTGTGTTTGTATAGAGAGGGAGGGGTAGGGAGAAGTTGAGGAGGGGTGCTCTTTTACTCACATCCCTGGTGCTAGAGTTTACTAACTTTCCTTAACAGATGGGCGCACCCGGAAACGGGGGACTGCGCTGGTGGAGTACTGCGCCAGAATTAGAGCACGTGGCATTTGAAGACTGACAAGCTCGTGTTCCAACAGTTTCTGTCCCAGGAATCTACCGATACACCAGCAGATGGCTGGATACAGCAATGATAAAACTGCACGAAAACGTATGCCTTTAAGGAACGACGATGTCTATGAAATAGTTCCCAAGAAGGGAAGGTCTATAAAATTGATTGTCCCCAAGAAGGCGAGGTCTATCAAACTGATTGTTCCTAAGAAAGGAAGGTCTATAAAATTGATTGTCCCCAAAAAGGCGAAGTCTATCAAATTGATTGTTCCTAAGAAAGGAAGGTCTATAAAATTGTTTGTTCTCAAGAATGGAAAATTTGATAGTTCCTAGGAAAGGAAGGTCTATAAAATTGTTATTTCCGAAGAAGGGAAGGTCTATAAAATTGATTGTTTCTGAGAAGGGAAGGTCAATAAAATATTTGGTTCCCGTGTGGTTTCCAAGTGGGTAGATCTTAATCTTCTGTGATTTTTCGAAGAAGATAATATCTACAATGCTAGGGTTCCATACAAGATCTGGTTCCTTGAAGCTAGTGTTTCCGCAAAGGAAATGTCAATGAAAGCTGGAACACATTATGGCTGCAGTCCCACAGTTAGGGAATCTCTGCTCGTTGTCATTGCATTGTTATTTTATCATATATTCTTTTCTGAATGTCTTATATTTATCTGCAAAAATAACAACGCTTTATGAGAGCAACTTACTCAGTAAGATAAAAAAAAGGAAGAAAATTGTTGAACGATGTATATTAAAGCTTAAAAGTTAAAGAATGTGTAAATAAAATGAAGAACGTTTCGGTTAAAAGCCTTCGTTCTTCAGCAGACAAAACAAAACAAGATACAGGAAAGAAATAGAAATGCGTTTTAAAAAACTGTCAGTCGATGTGCTGTGCAGTGCTTTGCTATGTCGTGCTGTGTTGTGCTTTACTGTGTTATGCTGTGTTGTGTTGTGTTGTGATGTGCTGTGTTGTTGTTATGTTGTGCTTTGTTCTGTTGTGCTGTGGTGTGTGTGATGTGGTATGTGTGATGTGGTGTGTTGTGCTGTGCTGTGCTGTGCTGTGTTGTGTTGTACTGTGGTGTGTTGTGTTGTGTTGTGCTGTGTTGTGTTGTGATGTGTTGTGCTGTGTTGTTCTGTGTTGTGTTGTGATGTGTTGTTCTGTGTTGTGTTGTGCTGTGTTGTTCCGTATTGTGTTGTGTTGTGCTGTGGTGTGTAGTGCTGTGCAGAAATGGTCGAACCTATCGGTGAACATGGACGTGATATGGGAGTAGGCAAGCGACCCTCACCCCCGCCCCTGCTCTCGTGGGAAGCCCTCAAATGAGATGTGATGATTATAACGTCACGACAGGAGTCGGGTATTCGTAAACAAACAAGGGCAGCAAGTGCATAACACATGCAGGCCATCTGATAGGGACACAGTATATCCGATACGGATACGGTGTATCTAATACGTCCGTATTTTCCTTTATGGTGACATTTGACATATCGACGTAGTACTGACATCAGTGACAAAATTCCGATTATAAAGCAAAAAAAAATGTGGGATACAATTCATCATATTTATATTTTAAAGGCTCAAGTCACTAAGACCAGGGACACTAAGACAGGGGTCACTAAGACAGGGGTCACTAAGACAGTGGTCAACAATTTTTGTTCACGGCGGGCCAGATAACTGGAGAAATGACAAGCGCGGGCCGCATACTCATTATGTACATATCGACCACGCCCCTTTTTAAATGGCGAAAGATGCCGATAGTAAGAAATATTTATTTATTACCAATTTTTACATAAAATTATTTGATAAGTTGTGGTTTAAAACGAACTTAGAAGTAATTTAAACAAGAATATTTTAATTTGAGGTTTAAAAAACCAGGTAGAGTCCATGTTATAAATGATCATAATGTGCTATGTGCTAAACGTTGTCATAATGTGCTGTGTGCTAAACGTTGTCATGATGTGCTGTGTGCTAAACGTTGTCATGATGTGCTGTGTGCTAAACGTTGTCATAATGTGCTGTGTGCTAAACGTTGTCATAATGTGTTGTGTGCTAAACATTGTCATAATGTGCTGTGTGTTAAACGTTGTCATAATGTGTTGTGTGCTAAACGTTGTCATGATGTGTTGTCTGCTAAACGTTGCCATGATGTGCTGCGGGCTAAACGTTGTCATAATGTACTGTGTGCTAAACGTTGTCATGATGTGTTGTGTGCTAAACGTCATGATGTGCTGTGTGCTAAACGTTGTCATGATGTGCTGTGTGCTAAACGTTGTCATAATGTGCTGTACGCTAAACGTTGTCATAATGTGCTGGTTGCTAAACGTTGTCATGGGCAGCCATTCACAGTCACTTCCTTGTGATTTTCTCATATTTTCATTCAGAAGAGAATGAATGTGCTGTGTGAAAACACTATTAAATCATTAGTCATAGAAAACTTAAATGAATTAGTCAAAAGTTTAAAGTTCAAAATAAGTAGTCCCGAACCAGTATTATTTTTAAGGGAGCCTTGATTACAGTGTCTAATTTGACTATATAGTGTATATATAATGGACGCTAGACTTGGTAAACAAAACATCCATATCGTATTTAATTTAATAATGCATATTGCATGCTACATATGTCATAATTTAAATATACTATATTGCAGAATGTTGTTAAAATTAATTTTATCATTAAAACCTTTCATAGTAAGCATTAATTATCTACTGAAATGAAAGCTATATAAAATTATCCTATAATCAAGAGTTATTGCGCCTGACGCGATCAGCGGAATCGTGTCACAGAATGTTGAGGTGCAGTCCATAGTAAACAAAATACCAACTAAATCACACTATAAAAATTCAAAGCTCCAAAAGTACTAAACTAGAAAGATGAATCTGGTTTAATTTTTATTTGAAATTCTGTATATACCAGTAACATTTATATATATATATTTTTTTTTTAAAATTATTTTTCCCGAAGTACCTAATTCTAAACATAATAGTTAAATAGTATCAAAAAGTCTCGGGTTCCATGCGTTTTATCATGCAAATTCAAATACGGTCGGTTTACCAAGTGAACCGACGTCGTGGGCCGTAATTCTTGTGTATTAAAAGACTTGATAATACCAGAAAGCGCGAACCTCTTCTAAAATTCTTAACTCGGTGCCAATCGGCCAAAATACAACAGATAGCACATTTTTTAACCTGTAAAATGTGTTCCTTTCGCCCAGTGGAGGCGGACATATGCCCCTCTTGGTTTTGGTTATTTATTATGCAAGATTTAAATATTCGTTTTTATATACTGTGCTGGACAGGGCTAACTTACCAGAAGCGTGTACCATTCAGCAAAAAAAAAACAATTGGTATTGAACCCTTGGATATTATATGAACGCAATTCTATCAGCACCAACGGCGAAACAAAGCTCAGTTCTTTCCGAGTGGGAGGCAGGTCAGGAGATGAGCAGATGTGATAACCGTGTTTAGACAGTGCATCTGTTGTTGTAGTAGGCAGTCGTCGCTCTTCTATCCTGTTCATCTCTCTCTCCCTCCCACTACCAAATCATGCATCGCGACATTTCAATCTCAGATTCAGAAGTTTACTTAAGGAAAAAAACCGTCGAGAGAAGCTAAACACGCGAATGTCTGGAGAGAAAGATAATTCTATCTTATACGTGATCACCACGGAATACATGGCCGGACGTCTGTTGTCCTTAGTTACTTGGATAAATGGTATACAAGGAATGGGGTGGTTAAAGGTGAGGCGTAGGGGGTTTACGGGGCATTACTTACGAGGTTCTCATGTTTTGGAAGTCATAGCTTGCGTTGTTTTATTTTTATTTTACTGCTACCTACTAGTCATGTTACTTTGTCCAATAGCATTCCACTAGACCACTACCATTCCACTAGACCTTTATCATTTTACTAGAACACTACCATTCAACTAGACCACAACCATTCCACTAGGCCATTACCATTCCACTAGACCACTACCATTCCCCTAGACCACTAACATTCCACTAGACCACTACCATTCCACTAGACCACTATCATTCTACTAGACCACTACCAATCCACTAGACCACTACCATTCCACTAGACCACTATCATTCTACTAGACCACTACCAATCCACTAGACCACTATCATTCCCCTAGACCACTACCATTCCACTAGACCACTACCAATCCACTAGACCACTACCATTCCACTAGACCACTACCATTCCACTAGACCACTACCAATCCACTAGACCACTACCAATCCACTACATCACTACCATTCCACTAGACCACTACCATTCCACTAGACCACTACCATTCCACTTAACTACCATTGCACTAGACCAGACCATTACCAATCCAATAGACCAGGGGTGGGTAATCTTTTTGTGCCTAGGGCCACATTGACAAATGTAAAGCTATTGATGGGCCGCATGTATTATGGTGAGCGGAAAAAAGTCACAGGAAAAAAGTCACACTAATATTCAGTCATCAGATATCATAAATAAATTCTGACAAGAGTGGTGGTATCCCATATACCATCGGGATCCGGACCACACTGGGATCCCAAATCCCATTGTAATCCCCACCCCAATGTGTTACTGATCCCGATTGAGAACTTGACCTGGATCCCGTTTCCCGTTACCATTCCACTAGACCACCCATTCCCCTAGTCACTAGAATTACTCCACGAGTCAGTAACAATTTTACAGAAGCCTTATATTTAATGTACACGAGACCAACACCAGGAGTCCAATCAACCAAATGAATCCTTATTTGAAACTGAGATCGAGGGAGGAAACCATAGTGTGTCTACTTAGATTAGAGCAGAGGTTCTCAAGCCTCTTAATGCCGCGACGCCTTAACACGGTTCATCATGTTGTGGCGACCCCCAATCACAAATATATTTGTGTTGCTACTTCATAGCTGTAGAGAACATGTGTTTTCCGATGGTCTTAGGCGACCCCTGGGAAAGGGTCGTTCGACCCCCAAAGGGGTCGCGACCCACAGGCTGAGAACCGCTGGATCAGGGGCTTTCATTGTCCGTGACGTGTCATGACTTGAGAGTTTTTGAGATGGTGGCGTGACAAACAATGCCCTTGTTTTAGAGGTAGACCTTAATACTGATTGAACTAGGAATCTTGGTTATATTCTGTCTAACATGTCTCTTGAAAATCATATCTCTCACACTTGTCGCTCTGCATACACCGCTATCCGTCAGATCAGCTCCACCAGCCACTACCTCACAGTTAGCGCAACAAAAACCCTAGTCTATGCTCTTGTTCTCTCTCGTCTTAACTATTGCCACACTCTTCTGTCAGGATAACCAAAACACTTCTTAGAAAAGGTTAAAAGAAAGTCAGCTGCTAGGCTAGTTTTAAAGGCAAAAAAAAAACAACAACAACAACAAAAACTGATCACGTCACACCATTACTTCATTTACTTCATTGGTTCACTGTACAAGCACGGATTGACTACAACCTCTCTGTTTTCTGCCACAACTTTTTCTCGAATTCCTGCCCTTCCCATCTAACCGAACTTCTCTCTGTCTATTCACCCCTTCGACAGCTTCGCTCCTCCGCAGACGCTCGTATGCTTTCTGTCCCCAAGACTCGCACAAAAACATGGCGAACGATCTTTCTCTTTCTGTGCCCCCAAACAATGGAATTCTCTTCCACTACACATTCGCAATATACCGACCACCACAACCTTCAAACCTGCACTCAAAACACATCTCTTTATACTCTACTATCCTGACTGAGTCCCCGTCCCGCCGACCGATAAATGATGCTGCCTGGTGCCGTCCATGGCTTGACATGTAAATAGTTATGGAATGGGGGGAGTGAATAAACATTTGTTTTGTTTTATTTAACTAATGTATGTTAATTTGTTCATGATTATGTTACTTAAATTGTATATACAGTGTGGTGAGCCCAGCCTTAGGCTGGGGTACCGCGCTATTTAAAACTATTACTACCAATAATAATAATAACTAATATAAATGGACGATAACATGTATCGGATTTATTTTATACATAATTTTACTTGCCAAAGCCCGCTAGAGACCCCTTCTCAAAACTGTCGAGCATAGGAGCTCATTATTAAATGTTGCGCACTGGATATTGTGTTTTATTATGCGCAGTGTGTTTTGAGTTATTAATTATTATTTAGTCAACGCTCTTCCCGCGCTTTACTTGGTGACTAATTTTTATGTTTATTATGACGTACTGTCTAATTGGTTTTGTGACGTATTGATACGTGAGCAATCGTGACAAGACCTTTATAGGACATAGATGCGCATTATTCTCTCTGATGGCAAGCTTCGCTATACATGTGTTGATGAAATGTACAAGCTGTGGGTATGTTTATAGATTAAAGTTGCATTACTTATGGAAAATGACTTGTGTTAATTCAGTAGTATTACGACGTAAGAGCAACGGGTATAAGAACCTGATGAAGTAAACCAATCAAGTATACAAGGAGTTTGACAAATACAGCATGGGGGTGGGGGTGGTGTCACTCCATGTTTTTGTTATTTGCCAAAACATAACACCATATTAAATGTATTAGAGCAGTTGTCAAGGTGATATTATTTGATATCACAACGTGCAACAGAAATTTATGTAGGTAAAAATGGTAGGTGCTTCAAGGTGACAGAAGGGGCCGTACACATAAAATAAGAATACCGACATAGGAATATTAAAGAGGGGGCCATACACATGAAATAAGACCACCCACAGGCAATAGTACAGAAAATTCGCGAAAATTGTCAAGGGACATCACTGTTAAAAATGTACTTATTTTATTCTTATTATTTTGAAGACTTAATTGATGTACTATAGTACTTAAATGAATGGTTTCAAATACATCTCTCGTGGGGGCCGGGGTTGGTTGTGTTTTTGATTGTACAGCATCAATGCGGCAGAGTGGCAGAGACACCATTTGTAAACTGGCAGAAACTAAATGACAACGTGGAAATTCAATTGTTGCACAGTGCGGGATGAGCAATGTCTAAGATAACATAAGGAGGTTTTCATTTTGATAGCAACATACTCCATGGCCCGCCCTGTAAACATTGGCTGCCTGTGCATAAACACCCTCGCGGGGGTTGGTGGAACCGACTCTTATTTTAAGCGATTATTATCACATCGGAGGGGCCAAATTTTACATTGAAAGAATCTGTCAATTAGCCCAGTAATCCTCTAAAGACTTAGTGCATGTCAGGGTATCCCGTTAAAGTCGCAGAACAGCTGATATGTTTTACTTGGGTGTTTATTGCTTGACTTGTCTTATTGACTGAGTCATGCTATTTGTCGGTTATTGACTGGGTCATGCTATTTGTCGGTTATTGACTGAGTCATGCTATTTGTCAGTTATTGACTGGGTCATGCTATTTGTCGGTTATTGACTGAGTCATGCTATTTGTCGGTTATTGACTGAGTTAATTCAATATATGAGGCCTTTATTTCTTTCTCAACTGATGCACAGGAACAATTTGTAATGGATTTCTATCAAATAATCACAAAGAAAGCTCTTAATTAACATTCTTGCACTGTTAACATCATGCCCCCCCCCCTTTTTTTTTCCGAGTATGAGATTTTACTAAAGAAATATGTATTTAAAATATAAGGGGCATGCAGTGACGTCACTTGGCTTGGTTTCATATAGTGTGGTAAGCTCATGGTGTCAGGCCCTCCAAATTTCCCCATGGACTTCCCCCGAGTTTGTCTGTTCTAGTGAAACTGAGCTCTGGTAACTCTGTGCTCTGGTGACACACTACTCTGGTGACACTGTGCACTGTTGACACTGTGCACTGGTGACACTGTGCACTGGTGACACTGTGCTCTGATGGCTGCACTGGTGACACTGCGCTCTGGTGACACTGTGCACTGGTGACATCCAACTTTTTCGGCAATTTATTTTGGTGGCAACCTGCTCTTGCATTTCAACACGATCAGTTAGCTAACCTTTCGTTTACACTGGCTTAACATTTCACCGACATTCAAGACTGAAATTCATGACTGAAAGCGGTAGAAAAAAATAACAACAAAATAAATGTACAAGGTAAAGATGCTTTCATAAGCTCAGATGAATTTCACCTCCGAAAGATCGTATGCCAGTCATGAATGTCGATGAAATACGAAACCCGTGTAAGTGTAGCCATTAAGCGAAGTCTTTTTTAAAATTGCATTGTTCATTTTGGTGCCACCCCAAGTGGAGTGTGTCCAACGGTGTAGTCGGAACAACACCCCCCCCCCCATGCCCCCACGCAGTAATAAAAGAAGGACAGCGTTCAAGTTATGTGGATGCAATAGTAGAACAAGTTATGTGGATGAAATAGTAGAGCAAGTTATGTGGATGAAATAGTAGAACAAGTTATGTGGAAGCTTCACTCAAAAGACAGGACAGAAGGTGAGAACCTTATACTTTAGAGCCTTCCTCTGAAGCAACGTTCTTATCTTTTACCCTGTCTTTTGATTCAAGCTTCTACCTATATTGTTCTACTATTAAATTTAAAGAACCGCTCTTGTGCTGGAACAAAAAACAAACAAACAAAATAGACAAAACAAGGGTGTTAATTCTTTCTTTCCATTTCCCAGAATGTGCTTTCATCTGCAAGTTTCTCGCCCTTGGCGTGACCGCCTCCATTTTCATCTCAGTCGGCAGCATCGTCATAGTCATCTCGTGTGTGGTGGCCCTCGTCTGCTGTTGCAGGCGGACTTTCTGCCGGAAGGCTCAGGATCTGACCACGGGCGGCGGCGGAGTGGTGACGACCACAACAGCAGTGGTGGCCAACGGGACCGGGCCTATGGGTACCGCCACTGTGGCAAGTTACCAGGGTAGGTATATTTTGTCTATGGATTTTTATGTTGTTGTGTGTGAAGCAGTTTAAAAATCTATATAACAATAAAAGAGATTCTTTAAATTTTAAAACATCAAAAATAAATAAATAAACTAATAATAATTTTTATGTTCACTCAGCTTGGAAATGTAGAAATTTGGGCCGGTAAATTTAAGTAAAATGAACATTCGATTGAAGGGAAATAACCTAATAAATAACATACCAACTTGTGGATCATATTGCTCCCCGTGTCAAAAGAAATTCCCCAAACATTTTCAAATATCCCATTTAAAGAAAGCTAATGAAATATTTATTATATTTTTTAATTAAAAAAAAAAGATGTTTTTTGGATATAATTTAAAATAGAAATCGGCTATATGCAAAAAAATTCGTTTTACATTGTATTCTCCTCGAATATTCTTGGTTAAATTTTAATCTGAATGACATCAGATGATCAATTATTTTTAATTTAGAAAACTACAGGGCCTACCGTATATATTATTGTTATAGCTGAAATCTTTCTCTTTTGTTATCTCTGACAGGATCAAGGGCGCCTAGTGCATTCAGTAACCACGCCTATTCACACCAGGGCTATTACCCCATGCAACCTGTGTACCCACCTCCCCATGGGTCCTTATACTCTTACACTAAAGACCCTTTTGCACCACCAGGAAGTGCATACTCATCTCAGCCTTCACAGCATAGATCCTACACACCAACGAGTAGTAAATCGGGAAAATCCAATAAGTCCAATAATAGCACCAGTGTCACCTACAGCCAAGGGACAGAAAAAGTTTCACTTCCTGTAAACCTCTAGCATCAAGTTACCTGTGTTATTCTTTGTTGTCATGGTTTCAGTCAATATTTGAGTGCAATTGATTTTTTTCTAAAACCTATGTATGTGTAATTTTAAAGGTAATGTTGGTTTGGGCATCTATTTTGTATGTCAAGAAACAATATTTTTGTAACTTTGTAAAACAATTTTAAATATTTTAATTTCTTAAAAATAGGGTAATCTATTTGAAGAAAAAATCTGCTCAAAATATTTTTAACATCAAGCTTGCACTTCAATTCTAACAGAACCAGAACTAGGGAACAGCCCCAAGTCAGTCCTGGTCCAAACGATAGGAAGCTTGACAAAACCCATCCACAATGGGTCTCACAGGTGCAATACCAAGAGAATAGAGAATATATTTTTGTGTGGTGTGATTATGAACACACACCCCCCCCCCCCCCTTTCCAACAAAATGAGCAGGTACATCAGTCAGCATAGATAAACCACATTTTCAAGAGAGCACCTTCATTTGAATGGTTGGTTTAAAATAATAGAACATATACACAGAACCAAGAGGATATTTGATATTTAGACTTTACGCTTGATATTAAAATCAAATGTAAATTATATGTTACAATTATATGTTAGAATTATAAGTTGGAATGATTAAGTGAGAGGAAATGTTTTCATTTCAAATTCTGTTGGGAGAATACGAGCTCTTGCTCTGTCTTTTTATTTGAAGGATGATACAGTATGAAGACAACAGTCATGCATGTTTAACAAAGAATACAAATTATTGAATGCCTAGACCATGTAACAAATTAGATAATGTGTTCTCCTATACATTTGCGTTGAAAATAATGAGTTTGTATGACTTGTTCAGCTGAGTTTGTATGACTTGTTCAGATGAGTTTGTATGACTTGTTCAGATGAGTTTGTATGACTTGTTCAGCTGATTTTGAATGACTTGTTCAACTCATGTTAATAGATCACACACAAAAACTCATTTGACCCAAACTTATCATCATCCGCAGTGCGCTTTTCCTGTGTCCAGTTGTTCTGTCCACTCGGTGGCCATATGGATATTTATGGATCATTAAGTTTTATTCAGATCTGTACAATTCTGGCAGGATGAATGGATAATGTTGTGTTGTTTTTCCCATCTACAATTATTTTATTTAAGTTAGTATTGCAAATGAAGAAAATAAGAAAAGAAAAGTGATTTGTGATAAAATCATGCTGTTAATCAGTGAGGTGTTTGCAGTTGTGTAGTGCTAGCAGTCTCCTGTTTGTCTGGTGTTCAAGGGGAGACAGTTTGTGATAGAAATGTCTTGCCAGATCACTGTTTCTATTTATGTACATAGTCCACTGCCACTGATTTGCCAGGTGGCCATTTGTGAATAATATTTGATTATTACTTTTTTTTTTAACTTCAACTTGTGACAGCATGTTTTCTCTGTGGATTGTCTTAATTTTTAAATAGCGGTTTAAATAATAAATTGTATTGTAAAAAATGTTATTGCATCATTATGCTATTTGTACATAATATATAATAATTTTCTATAAAGTGCAGCCGCAACCATTTCATTCAAACACATCAGCCTTTATCCAATCAATCAATCTTGTTTAGAAGTCACTAAATTTTTTTGTATTAAAAATCTTTCAATAGGTTTAACTAAATATTTAATTTACATTTCAAATCTATCATGCATTTTTGAGAATCTTTGAACCATGTATGTGAAGCATAATGTCAATGTTTGACCTTGTAAATTTTTAGTGAGGTCATGTTAAGTTGTATTTTCCATGTTGTCTTAGCTACATGACTGCCCACCATTCAGTGACTGCCCACAACATTCACTGATGTGCCCACGATTTAATAGACTGCCCACCATTTAATGGACTGCCCACCATTCACTGACTTCCCACCATTCACTGACTGCCCACAATTCACTGACTGCCCACCATTCATTGACTGCCCACCATTCACTGACTGCCCACCATTCACAGACTGCCCACCACCCAATGGACTGCCCAGTATTTCACTTCTTTTCCTTTGATGACTTTTATTTAACTTAACCAGTGGCCCAGCTCGTAATGTAAGGACACTCCAGGTACATTTTAGCTTTCATTGGCACTGTAGTATGTTTCTCACTGTAAACAAGGCACAACATGGCACCAGGACTAAAAATCTTGATAAGATAATAACATTTTGATTGGAGGAGCTTACATACTGTTAAAATCTATGATTTCACTCGTGTGTTAATACTACAATCTCGTTGTCATGTGATATAGGTACTACTTAGTTTTCTTAACAACAGAAAAAATACTATCCCTAACGAAGGGGATTATGTATAGTATAGCAAGGGATACAAACTCAGGTAGATTCATCTGATACATTGGGTTATCTGCCTGGAAATGGTCAAGATGGAAATTCCAAGCTAAACTCTTTCCCCCTTTCCCCGTATTTTTTCCTCGCTTTGACAGTCATGATTTTTAAAATGAAACTTTCATAGACTTTTTAGACTTCTGAACTTGCCCAATCTGGGAGTTTATAGAAACAATGTTGGCAGTTACATTCATGTTATAATAATTTGAGGACCTTATTATTTTTCAATGGAAATGTTGTAATGAATCTCACATGACACTGTAGAGATTTTATAGTTAAAAAAAATAAAAACAACCCACGTGATATGTTTAAGTTTAGGTGCTAGTAAACTCTGTTAAAGTTTAGGTGCTAGTTAACTCTGTTAAAGTTAAGGTGCTAGTTAACTCTGTTAAAGTTTAGGTGCTAGTTAACTCTGTTAAAGTTTAGGTACTAGTTAACTCTGTTAAAGTTTAGGTACTAGTTAACTCTGTTAAAGTTAAGGTGCTAGTTAACTCTGTTAAAGTTTAGGTGCTAGTTAACTCTGTTAAAGTTAAGGTGCTAGTTAACTCTGTTAAAGTTAAGGTGCTAGTTAACTCTGTTAAAGTTTAGGTGCTAGTTAACTCTGTTAAAGTTAAGGTGCTAGTTAACTCTGTTAAAGTTTAGGTGCTAGTTAACTCTGTTAAAGTTAAGGTGCTAGTTAACTCTGTTAAAGTTTAGGTGCTAGTAAACTCTGTTAAAGTTTAGGTGCTAGTAAACTCTGTTAAAGTTTAGGTAATAGTTAGCTCTGTTAAAGTTTAGGTGCTAGTTAACTCTGTTAAAGTTTAGGTGTTAGTTAACTCTGTTAAAGTTTAGGTGCTAGTTAACTCTGTTAAAGTTAAGGTGCTAGTTAACTCTGTTAAAGTTTAGTTGTTAGTTAACTCTGTTAAAGTTTAGGTGCTAGTTAACTCTGTTAAAGTTTAGGTGCTAGTTAACGCTATTAAAGTTTAGGTGCTAGTTAACTCTGTTAAAGTTAAGGTGCTAGTTAACTCTGTTAAAGTTAAGGTGTTAGTTAACTCTGTTAAAGTTTAGGTGCTAGTTAACTCTGTTAAAGTTAAGGTGCTAGTTAACTCTGTTAAAGTTTAGTTGTTAGTTAACTCTGTTAAAGTTTAGGTGCTAGTTAACTCTGTTAAAGTTAAGGTGCTAGTAAACTCTGTTAAAGTTTAGGTGCTAGTTAACTCTGTTAAAGTTTAGGTGCTAGTTAACTCTGTTAAAGTTAAGGTGCTAGTTAACTCTGTTAAAGTTTAGGTACTAGTTAACTCTGTTAAAGTTTAGGTACTAGTTAACTCTGTTAAAGTTTAGGTGCTAGTTAACTCTGTTAAAGTTAAGGTGCTAGTTAACTCTGTTAAAGTTTAGGTGCTAGTTAACTCTGTTAAAGTTAAGGTGCTAGTTAACTCTGTTAAAGTTAAGGTGCTAGTTAACTCTGTTAAAGTTTAGGTACTAGTTAACTCTGTTAAAGTTTAGGTACTAGTTAACTCTGTTAAAGTTTAGGTGCTGGTTAACTCTGTTAAAGTTAAGGTGCTAGTTAACTCTGTTAAAGTTTAGGTGCTAGTTAACTCTGTTAAAGTTAAGGTGCTAGTTAACTCTGTTAAAGTTAAGGTGCTAGTTAACTCTGTTAAAGTTTAGGTGCTAGTTAACTCTGTTAAAGTTAAGGTGCTAGTTAACTCTGTTAAAGTTTAGGTGCTAGTTAACTCTGTTAAAGTTAAGGTGCTAGTTAACTCTGTTAAAGTTTAGGTGCTAGTAAACTCTGTTAAAGTTTAGGTGCTAGTAAACTCTGTTAAAGTTTAGGTAATAGTTAGCTCTGTTAAAGTTTAGGTGCTAGTTAACTCTGTTAAAGTTTAGGTGTTAGTTAGCTCTGTTAAAGTTTAGGTGCTAGTTAACTCTGTTAAAGTTTAGGTGCTAGTAAACTCTGTTAAAGTTTAGGTGCTAGTAAACTCTGTTAAAGTTTAGGTAATAGTTAGCTCTGTTAAAGTTTAGGTGCTAGTTAACTCTGTTAAAGTTTAGGTGTTAGTTAACTCTGTTAAAGTTTAGGTGCTAGTTAACTCTGTTAAAGTTTAGGTGCTAGTTAACGCTATTAAAGTTTAGGTGCTAGTTAACTCTGTTAAAGTTAAGGTGCTAGTTAACTCTGTTAAAGTTTAGTTGTTAGTTAACTCTGTTAAAGTTTAGGTGCTAGTTAACTCTGTTAAAGTTAAGGTGCTAGTAAACTCTGTTAAAGTTTAGGTGCTAGTTAACTCTGTTAAAGTTTAGGTGCTAGTTAACTCTGTTAAAGTTAAGGTGCTAGTTAACTCTGTTAAAGTTTAGGTACTAGTTAACTCTGTTAAAGTTTAGGTACTAGTTAACTCTGTTAAAGTTTAGGTGCTAGTTAACTCTGTTAAAGTTAAGGTGCTAGTTAACTCTGTTAAAGTTTAGGTGCTAGTTAACTCTGTTAAAGTTATGGTGCTAGTTAACTCTGTTAAAGTTAAGGTGCTAGTTAACTCTGTTAAAGTTTAGGTACTAGTTAACTCTGTTAAAGTTTAGGTACTAGTTAACTCTGTTAAAGTTTAGGTGCTAGTAAACTCTGTTAAAGTTAAGGTGCTAGTTAACTCTGTTAAAGTTTAGGTGCTAGTTAACTCTGTTAAAGTTAAGGTGCTAGTTAACTCTGTTAAAGTTAAGGTGCTAGTTAACTCTGTTAAAGTTTAGGTGCTAGTTAACTCTGTTAAAGTTAAGGTGCTAGTTAACTCTGTTAAAGTTTAGGTGCTAGTTAATTGTGTTAAAGTTAAGGTGCTAGTTAACTCTGTTAAAGTGTAGGTGCTAGTAAACTCTGTTAAAGTTTAGGTGCTAGTAAACTCTGTTAAAGTTTAGGTAATAGTTAGCTCTGTTAAAGTTTAGGTGCTAGTTAACTCTGTTAAAGTTTAGGTGTTAGTTAACTCTGTTAAAGTTTAGGTGCTAGTTAACTCTGTTAAAGTTTAGGTGCTAGTTAACGCTATTAAAGTTTAGGTGCTAGTTAACTCTGTTAAAGTTAAGGTGCTAGTTAACTCTGTTAAAGTTAAGGTGTTAGTTAACTCTGTTAAAGTTTAGGTGCTAGTTAACTCTGTTAAAGTTAAGGTGCTAGTTAACTCTGTTAAAGTTTAGTTGTTAGTTAACTCTGTTAAAGTTTAGGTGCTAGTTAACTCTGTTAAAGTTAAGGTGCTAGTAAACTCTGTTAAAGTTTAGGTGTTAGTTAACTCTGTTAAAGTTTAGGTGCTAGTTAACTCTGTTAAAGTTTAGGTGCTAGTTAACTCTGTTAAAGTTTAGGTGCTAGTAAACTCTGTTAAAGTTTAGGTGCTAGTTAACTCTGTTAAAGTTTAGGTGCTAGTTAACTCTGTTAAAGTTTAGGTGCTAGTTAACTCTGTTAAAGTTTAGGTGCTAGTTAACGCTGTTAAAGTTTAGGTGCTAGTAAACTCGATGGAATTTGTGAATGTTAACCTATTTCTATAGTCAACAATTGACCACTTAACTTTCAACAGTTGACCAAATAAGTTTCAACAATTGACCAAGTCAGTTTCAACAATTGACCAAGTCAGTTTCAACAATTGACCAAGTCAGTTTCAACAATTGACCAAGTCAGTTTCAACAATTGACCAAGTCAGTTTCAACAATTGACCACATAAGTTTCAACAATTGACAACATAAGTTTCAACAATTGACCAAGTCAGTTTCAACAATTGACCAAGTCAGTTTCAACAATTGACCACATAAGTTTCAACAATTGACCACATAAGTTTCAACAATTGACAACATAAGTTTCAACAGTTGACGTTTCATGACATAAATTTACCATCAAGATTACACAGTTGATGTCTGCAACAAATATGTATTCGGCTTGATCGTTATTTGAACACTGTCATGCTTTAGGAAGAGACATCTAGACTTTAACATACCAACAACTACTCTGTATGATGAGGCAGCTGCATTTGATATAATTAACAAGTTCCATTTCTTCTTTTGAAATTATAGTTATTTAAAATAGTTTTTAAAATCCTATTTATTCATTAGTTAATGCTTAAAATAATTTCAATGATTTAATTTTGTGTTACATTTGATGAAATGGTGTTATGTTATTGATATTTTACTTTCTTGTTGTTCAAGATTTGCATTAGGTTTGTCCAATTAATTTCTCCAGATTTCTTTAATTTTTGACCATCTTTGAAATAAGTCATTGTTGAAATACTATTTCTTAAATCATCTCTGTGTTGTATTTTTTTTTAATTTTGGCCCTCAGCTAAATCAGACCAGACATTCTGGTTTTGATTTCTTGTCGCATCACATACAAGTTGTCTTAATATTTATATCCTTTGTATAAATGTTGGAAACATCACTATTTCATTTGATATTTTGACCTAACTTTAGATTGACATAAATAAATTTAAAAATGGTATCCTTAAAAGACAATGTGGCAATTTTTTTCTAAACCTTTTATGACAAAATGTTTGAATAATCTAAAATGTGATGCGTTACCACAATGTGACTTCAAACATTTATATCCCCAAGGATCTATTTGAGCGCTATGGATCTTCTTGAGTCCTAAGAATCTTCTTGAGCTCTTTCAGAAATTTCAAACTTCTCTGAAAGTATTGTCATGAATTGAGTTAGTTATCTCCTAGCTAAAAAGGTCAAGGTTAGTTACAGGTTCAAAGTTTCTGTGGTCCAATTTTTTAATTTTAAATGGCTGCTTGTATTTCATGTTTAATGGAGTCCTGACCTGTTCAGTTGCATTTATAATGTCTTGTGGACAAATGTAGAGTTCAGTTCGAAATTCATTTCAACTTCGTTGTTATCAATTTTTAAAAAAAAAATTATGATAACATAGAAATTATGACTTATGATGACAATTTACACATTTTAATAAAAGCTTGTAAAAACTTAAAACCTAAAATTACAACTTAGGACTTATGATGACAATGTTTCAATGTAAAAATGTTAATGAAAAACTTTTGAAAACTTACAACTTATAATGACAGCTTAGTAATGTTAATATTATCTTATGATGACAACTCAATGATGACAACTTACAAAACTTATAAGAGCTTAAAACTTAGAATAACTTTGATTGATCATATTGTGAGGATTTATCCAATAGTTTCCTGACATCATCATCATCTTTAGAAGTCCAGCAATCCAGTTACAATTTTAGTTCCATTGGTCTACAAAGTTATATTTTTACATTATAAAAATAATGGCTGTATTGGAATAAATGCATAAATTATTGTTTGAATTTTTTTTGTCTTATTTATTTGAAGCATAATGCCATGGCTTTTTAAAAAAATATTTTTTTTAAAATTATTTAAAAAAAATTGTTATCAATGCCCCATCTCAAATTTTACAGAACACTTGAAACACATTTTAAGTTTATTTATATTTTTATGATCATCTTATAGTTTCCTCTTGTATATAAAACATTGGCAATATAAAGAATATTATTACAAAGCACAAAATATGAAGCAATGTGCTCCTGTATTTTACAGCTTTAAGGGTAGTCTCTCCTCATGTATCATTTTTTTAAAAAGGTAAAGAAAGACGTGAGGTAAAAATAAGGTTCTCAATAAGAGGATTAATTGCTTCACTAGTAAAATAATTCATGGATCTGGTTGCAGGTTTTGACTCTCCCGTTGGTGAAAGCTGTGAGTGTTCAATTCAAGGCTGATTGCTACTAACATTTGATATTAAAATTGTTGTTATAAATGTTTAAACAACATTTGTTTGTCGATTTAATACTTTTTAAAATGTTTGTTCTCAGTTTAAAAAAAAATATTCAGGTTAGTTAGAGATGTTTGCTTGAGCTCAGTGTCCTACGTGATGTATCAACATCTGGCTACTTGATGCAACAACATCCAGCTACTTGATGCAACAACATCACTTGAGTAAAATATAGTGCAGCTTAGACCGTTCCACGGTATAGCAGAGTGACATGCTGGCATCCGTCCGTCACAAGGTGACGATGGTATGGAATTCGCAGGACGAAATCCACAAGGCCTGGGATTATTCTTATAGGATTATTAGCTGGTTCCCAACAGCAAATCGCTTCTTTCCGCTGGATGACCCCAAGGGAACATCATGTGAATGATACAGCGTGGCACCAGTGGCGTCGCAGGAGTTGCCAGAATGTTTCATTGTATCAATGTTATCTGCCTATCGGGACTCCATTTCCGGGTTTGAATTCAGAGTTGCCTTCTCTTAGATAAGTTGCCGTCCAAGGTTAACGAGTCCCATCCACCCGGGGTGCCGTCCAAGGTTAACGAGTCCCATCCACCCGGGGTGCTGGTGGTGTTTTTGCTTGACTGGGCTTTGGTGGGGATTGAGCTCCAGACAATCAGCTTGAGATTTGCTCAGTTTAGACCACTCGGCCACCCAGCACCCAGAGTGACATAATACCTGAAATAATACATGGCACATCACCTGGAATAGCACCTGATGTTGCACCTAAAATAACGCCTGATAAAGCACCTTTCATAGTCGTTAATTAATAATTAATGTAAGGAAAAGCTAGTGGCACAAGAGGTACCAGCTTTGGAAGGAAACGCTTGTGAGATAGAGGTAAGAGGTAGTGAGACCAAAAGTACCAGGTTCTATCTCGATCCATAGTCCATACAACAGGTGACTGGCGTATCATTATTCGAAAGTCTAAAGTTACTACAGTAATCTCAATGTTGGTTATAGGACCATTTTATTGTATTTTAAGTTTTTATTTATTGCAGGTTTTCTTTTTGCTATAGGCCCACTCATGCCTTAAGCCCACTCATGCTTTAGGCCAATTCATGCCTTAGGCCCACTCATGCTTTAGGCGAATTCATGCCTTAGGCCCACTCACGCTTTAGGCCGACTCATGCTTTAGGTCCACTCATGCTTTAGGCAGACTCATGCTTTAGGCGCACTCATACTTTAGGCCGACTCCTGATTTAGGACGACTCATGCTTTAGGCCGACTCAGACTCATGCTTTAGGCCAACTCATGATTTAGGTCCACTCATACTTTAGGCCAGCTCATGCTTAAGGCCGACTCATGACTTAGGTCGACTCATGTTTAGGCCGACTCGTGTTTAGGCCGACTCATGCTTTAGGCCGACTCATGCTTTAGGCCGACTCATGCTTTAGGCCGACACATGCTTTAGGCCCACTGAGTGTTAATTTGCTATGGTGGATCCATTTCCCAAATTTCTTAAAAAGTAAGTCTGTAAAGGCTTGTTCGTACATAACGTCACGCAAAAAATGACATTTTCAGACACCACGCCACCCCCCCCCCCCGGGTCACAAAGTATCACAAATTCTTAAAACCCCCTACCCTCTTTTATTCTAACGTCCCAACAAAAAAATAAATAAATTAATACATACATAAAATGTTCATAACTAAACTAATAGTTTCTCATTGTTTTTCAAAATTAGAATTTTTTGTGTGACATCACACATTTTTACCCCCTCCCCCCTCGTCAGAAAGTGTCACAAATTCTCGACCCCCCCCCTCCCCCGAGCGTGACGTAATTTACGAACGACCTCCTAAACCACATTTTTTTTGGTAAAAATGTCCTAAGAGAGATAACTCAACAATATTTTGTTGATATGCTTCATCAAATGTAAATTTAAATAATGTTCGGATTTTCTCTGATTTACTTTGATCGATTAAAATGCTTTGCTGTGCTGCATATAATTGTACCACAAATGATACAAAACAATTAAGAGAGCAAAGAATTACTTTACTCTGGTATGTTGATAGATTTTCTTTCATTTAACTTACCTTTAATTTTCAAGATCCATCTGAATAAAATAATCTACAGAAATTCATGAACTGGCCACTAAGAAAAGCTCTCAATTCAAGCATAAGCATATTTACTATTTATTTATGTCTGGCTAGCAAAACAACATTGATAAATAATCGAGTAGATCAAAGTAATAGGCAGATCCTACGAAGACTTACTAAGACTAACCCACTAGGCCCGAGCTAATATATGGTATTAGCATTAGCAGTATGGGTAAAATAATTCGTAATAGAATGTTTCAACTCAAATAGTTTAATCTTAGCCTAATTCATTTATTTTATCAGCATACAATTATTTATAATAGTAATAGCCTAATTAGTTTATAATATAATTATAATTATGGCCATCATTTTATTATTTGTAAACTCATTTCATTAGACTAATAATAGTAATAATAATAAAATAAATATTTAGTTAAGATCTAAATAATACTAACAATTTCCAATACATTATTTGCTAATTGATGTTTATTTAATTTTTTTTATTCCTTTCCAGCCCCTAAAAAGTAAGACAGAGACGAGCAAAAGTTCACGCTTCAATGACAAGAATTCAACAGAGAGACCACTAAAAAATTATTTTGATATGATCATAATTCAAAGCTTTTACCAATTTTCTTCTGTCTGCAGGGGGATGGACACATTTCAGAAGCCATAACTTACAGCTGATTGCAAAACAAAATAGTAAATACTATCAATATAAAAATTCTTTGACTAGATTGTTGATTTCAACAACTGGATAAAAAAGTCATTATCAATCAAAGGCTGGAAGGACAATGGCGTGAGCTATGAAAAGTTGTAATCTATTATTTCCATTATAAACTTAAAAACCCAGCTGCACCGCAACATTTATGACCAGCATAAAGTATAAAAACTGCGCTATGCCGAAAACATGAAACATTTATGAGCAAGTGTTATCTGCCCAATTATTACATTTCTAAAAGACACATAGATCTAACTTATTCTCCTCTGGTACGAGGGACATCTTTGCTAAAAGATGTACACAGAATATGTACAAAAGTTTCGACATCACATTGCTTGAATGAAACTATTTATGCTTCAATTTCAGTGATGGTGACGGCAACATAACCTTGTCATCTATATAGGGTTTAAGAGGATCATGGACAAAATATGGTTGATAGGGGCTTTGGATAACTTTGTTATACTAGAATGCTCAGCAAAAATTCTTTAACAACACAAATAAGCTTTATTCAAGCGGAAATTGAAAAATCGTTAAAACATTTTGATTTTGGCGAGAGCACCTGAGTGAAGTTCGAGAAGGTAAAGCCCGTGTTCCTGGTTCATTCAACAGTTAAATAATATTCATAACCACAATGTCCAAGTTGCTGAACAAAGCAAAAATAATTAAAAGAAAGTCATTTTCATATTAAACTTAAAATTGTTCACTTTTCAAGTTTAAAATTGATTTTTTTCTGTTGTTTTGTAACGTAGAATCCTAAAATCGCTGCTAATACACAAGCTAGAGTGATAAAATTTGTTATTTTATAGTACTATTTACTTCACAATAAGAAACTTGAAATTTAGAGTTATGCTCTCTATATGCATAAATAACATTTTAAAAAGCTGTTGTGAAAAGCTGTTGAGACATGGCGTTTCCCAAAAGACTTCAACACCGCACTGGTACATTCTTCTGCAATTGACATAGTCCATGATGGACTTTTTTTTATACAGGCATACACATTCAAAGGCAGTCAAATTGAAATTTAGGAAACATAAAAACCGTTATCGCATCTAGCGTGAAAGTAGAAAATAACGACGATAACATTAATAATATTAACATTTTTTACTTCGTACTGGTAGGCCTGAGTTTATTATTATGGCAGATGAAATTACAAATATATTATAAAATATAAATTATTTCTATATTTATTAGTTTGTATCAAAACGAAATTGAGAACACACAGTACAGTTCTTTTAGTATGTCGCAATGGTCAAGGTGAATAGCCTAGGTTAAAAACTTGGCCTTAGTTTGTCGCAATGGTCAACGTGAATAGCCTAGGTTAAAAACTTGGCCTTAGTTTGTCGCAATGGTCAACGTGAATAGCCTAGGTTAAAAACTTGGCCTTAGTTTGTCGCAATGGTCAACGTGAATAGCTTAGGTTAAAAACTTAGCCTTAGTTTGTCGCAATGGTCAACGTGAATAGCCTAGGTTAAAAACTTGGCCTTAGTTTGTCACAATAGTCAACGTGAATAGCCTAGGGTAAAAAGGTGGATTTAAATATAAATAGTTATATAAATAAATAATATTTAAAAAAAATTAATATATAATTAATTTTATATTTATACTAGCCGATATACCCGGCGTGGCCCGGGATTGCATTGGGACCCCGATCCCGGTTGCCTATAGATCCCATTAGGATACTGTTCTCTGTGTGATTCTGTTCCATTTAGGGACCCTCCTTTCCAATGGAATCCCATTTCCCGATAGGATCCCGATTTCATCGTGACATAGATATATGATATAGCTTTTTAAACATATCAAACTTTCTGGAAAATTCTAGATAGGATATTCTTAGTTTTTGATATAAGGGAAAAAAAACGAATTCGGGGCCCCCGGCCCCAAACGAAATGTTATTAAAAGTTCTCAACCCCCTTAAGAGTTCCTTCTGGATAATGATGGATATATGTGCCAAGTTTGGTCAAGATCCATCGATCCGTGTGAAAGCCTTTGTGGAACAGACAGACAAATTTTCACTTTTATATTTATAATATATGATATGATATACTAGATCAGCGGTTCTCAACCTGTGGGTCGCGACCCCTTTGGGGGTCGAATGAACGTTTACCGGGGGTCGCCTAAGACCATTCGAAAACACATATACACCACTGTACTAGATAATAATGATCTGTTGTTCATAGTCATATGAGAATCCTTTTGTATGGGACTAACACTAAACAAAGAAAAATCGATGCCATTCAGATCATTTATTTGTGTATTGTTATAATGTTAATGGTTAATCAGACAAACCAAGCTGTGTTTCACTTCGAATATTATGGAAATCTCGTGCGGACGCTCTGTTTGCGAGACCGATGGCGGTGCATGGTAAGGGGAAACTACTCTATCCAGCGAGGCTTCAAGGATTACTTCCCATAGTCAGTCTATATTTCTCTACGTCTATGGTGGGGATTAGAAGGGTAGTAATATTTGTAACAACGTGTTATTAACATCGATGTTATATAATTATGCGCACTGTCTAATGTGGCTCTTCTTCTTGTATTTGCTTATCCATGTTCCTAATTATCATTACAATACTTATCGTTTTATTGAATACATGAGGCCACATTCCACGTCTTACATCACTATATTTTATTCCCAGAAATGTTTTCACATCACGTTATATAAAATAAATCCCCTAACTGGAGTAAATACAATTGTCATCAACTTGTTACTTCATATATATAATAATTCACTGAGATTTGTGGGATAATAAGCACGAAGCTATAAGATGTATATTAATCACTGCACGTGACTTACGCCACAGAAACTATTTCTTCCTGCCTGCTTGTGCTTCTGCACTTGACCTATTAATATATCTAGCTTTCTGTTCACAAAAAATTGCGAAAACAATACATTATGTGAAACAATTCATTATATTAATATTTGAGCTGTTACAATATTAAAATCTGATTTTGTTTAAAAAAACGTAACCACCTTAATCTATTTCACGTATTAACAAACAAATATATATTTTATTTAATTTTTGTTAGTTTTATCCTTCAATTTTAAGGCCTACGAATTAAACCATTAATTCCCAACATGGGCAATATTTCCCTGCCATAGTGATCATTTTATTGCCACATCTATTGTGTATACTTTATTTTCTTCGTGGAATCTATTGTGAGCAAATCAAATCGTTGTTATTATCAATTTTTAATATCCAAATATTTTATTAAAAGTATCGTATGTTTTGTTCCTACTTTGGATGACATACGATTAAGATGTGTTATGATTTTTAAGGTCGAGGTAACGAGTATGGGAATTCCTTAATAATGATTGTGCACTGGATATTATGTTTGATTACGCGCAGTGTCTTTTTGAGAGAAAAATATTTTAGTGAACGCTATTCCCGTGCTTACTTGTTGACGTATTTTTATGCTAATTACGACGTATTGTCTAGTCTGTTTTGTGACGTGTTGATTATTCAGCAGTCGTGAAAGGAACCTTATGGAAGGTTCTGTTTTTTCTCTCTTTCTCTGATAGCCAGCTGCGCTATACATGTGTATACGCAATTTACTGTCTGTAAATTTACATTACTATATATATATATATATTAAAGTTGCATTTATTATGACAAAAAACTTTAGTTGATTCAATGCTAGTAGGACGTATTACAACGCGGAAAAGAACTTGATGAATTAACCAATCTAGCAGAAACAGGAGTTTGACAAGAGGCAAAAGTTAATTTACTGACTTCAAGAAAAGTAACTTTAATCACCTAAAATATTATGTATTACAGAGTGGCTTCTCCTAGATAAAAAAAAATAATTACGAAGCAGGCAACAAGATATTTATCCTTATCGTTTGAGATTCAAAAAAAAAAATTATAATTGAGACTGACTGCCCAAAAGAATTTGTGTGTGTGTTTGTGAGTGTGCGTGTCTTTCTGTATATATATATGAGTGTGTATGGGTGTCTGACATTGCTGTAAATCCAGACAAAACAATTCATCACTTTATTTAGGCTTTGGGCTAAAAAATAAATAAATCTCAATTGATTTTCAAGCTATTGTATTAGATCCAGTGACATAGGATTGGGGGTGGGGAGGGAACGTTCCTTCCAGGGCGGCACTTCATTTGATGGGCGTTTTTATCCCACAAATGATGAGTTGTTGTTTTTCGTGGAAGTGGGAGGTAAAAAGCTTAACACGCCCCATGTGACATTAACCCTAGCTACGCCACTGATTTCATTGTATGAGATATTTAATATATGTATGGTCTTTCCATCCAGTGTAGCCCTCCTTTTATCATTGTTTTGTGACTCAGAAACAGCGCCCCTTGTGGTCTTTCCATCCAGTGTAGTCTTCCTTTTATCATTGTATTGTGACTCAGAAACAGCGCCCCTTGTGGTCTCAGAAACAGCGCCCCTTGTGGTCTCAGAAACAGCGCCTCTTGTGGTCTCAGAAACAGCGCTCCTTGTGGTCTCAGAAACAGCGCCCCTTGTTAAATGAAAGCAAATGCCTCTTTCATTTCCGCTGTTCACAATAACATTTGGGTGCGGGGATCAGAGGTTATGCTGACACCATATGTCAAATACGTCATATCCTTTCGATTAATTCAATCATTTCAATAGACACGGGAACTAGCCACCATCTGGACAAGACAGACAGTGGCTCTCAGACTGTGACATACTCTGGTTTTCCTTGATGGATATTCTTATTCTGGATTAACTGGATCGTCATGTGTGCGTAGGCGCACGTGTGTTTGAGACTATGGTTACGTGTGATTGTGTGTCCCGCCTTTAGTTTAAAAACTCATTAAATGTAGAAACATGAAATCCAGTATCTAGATAGGCAACCCATCCTCGTATTTCTTTTGTTCAACATCAACAATCAACTATCCACTTGAGAACCACTGTTCTGAGTAACCTAAAACACAGCCGTTGTATAACTAGGGAATAGAAAAGACATGGCCAAGTTTTGCGATGTGAGTTATGGCAGTGGTTCTCAACCTTCCTAATACCGCGACCCTTTAATACAGTTTCACATGTTGTGATGACCCGCCCCCCTTCCCCACAACCATAAAATTATTTTCGTTGCTGCTTCATAAATATGTGTTTTCCGATGGTCTTATGCGACCCATGTGTAAGGATCGCTCGACCCCCCAAAGGGGTCGCGACCCATAGGTTGAGAACCGCTGAGTTATGGTGATTGTGTGGCCGAGTGTCGTTTAACAGATGATGCAATGGCGTGTAATCAGCTCCCGATTAGGCAGGTGATCAATAAACTTTTTTGGGGGGAAGGGATGGGGCTATTGGGGAGGGGGTAACTGAGCCGCCTCAGTAGCTAAACTACCACAATGGGAACAGGGACACCCCGTTGATAGTACCCTTTAAGAATGTGATGTATATTTATAATGTTCAAGTTTTTGAAAAGTAGTATTTGTTTTCAAAGACGTAGTTTACTCAAGCGCCATCTTGACGAAGCCAGAAAAAAATATAGTGATCAAATTGTAACAAGTGACCGCAAAATATTTAGTGAAAAGCAATTACAGGATTAGGCAATCAACCTATAGAATTCTATATTCATGAATAGAGAGTATGGGTGCGTTCGTTAGCGTGCAAAATATAAAATTGCCGATAAATGCGATCAATGAGATTCGTGCAATATTTTCTTTTGTTTTACGGAAATAGTTGGCGTTATAAATCTGCGTTATAAAAGGGGTTGGGGCATTAGATTATTAATTACGTTCAGGGGGGGGGCTTGAAATCATGTGTACGGTGGCGTAAAGTAGGGGAGAGGGGATGTAGCACTAAAAAGTGCGTTACTTGAATGCATGTTTTGTAAGGTACTTTTGGTAGATGGGAAGTTCATGCATTGACTCCGCCATTATTTGGTGGGCTGCAGCTAGTAATAAATACATCAGGGCGTATTTAAAAATGCCAAAACGAACCCTGGGATCATTTGCAAAAGTCTGGAGCCAAGAGTAATTAATATGAGAGTTACTACGTGGTACTATGTCCCCTTGACGTCACTTTAGAGGGAATAGAAGCAGAAATGCATAATGATAATTTTGTTATATTTCACTGCGCCCCCTGTTTGGAATCCTTAGCTCCTTGAGTCTCCCCGCGCTGAAAGTTTGAGAACCACTAGTAAGTGATAAGACGATTGTCTTTTGTCGGATATTCCAGAATTATTAAAACTCATTTTCAGAAGTAGTGAAAAACTTATCTCAAGAAGTAGTGAAAAAATCATTTTCAGATGTAGTGAAAAACTCATTTCCAGAAGTAATCACCACTCCTACACCCATCTGTGTCTGTATCTACTGTACATTAGTGTCAGTATCAACTGTTCATTGGTGTCTGTATCAATTGTACATTGGAGTCAGTATCAACTGTACATTGGAGTCAGTATCAACTGTACATTGGAGTCAGTATCAACTGTACATTGGAGTCAGTATCAACTGTACATTGGTGTCTGTATCAACTGTACAGAAGAGTTTTAGCACTGTCGAATTTGCGTTTACGAAGAACAGTTCGAGCCGCATTATTCTGTGCTTTTTGAATTTTAGCCCTAATTACATTTCGTGTCATTTGTAAGGTACTCAAACAACTCATGTCTTCTTAAAATATGTTATGAAGGATGACGTGCTCTTAGCACACCTATCTCGCGTCCCACGTGCATGACCCCTCGTGACCGCCTTTGAAGTGTGGCTAGAAAAACCTTGTTTACAACATAAATTCTAGTCAGGAGAACTGTCGAAAATAATAGAAGATTCTGGATAAAAAGGGAAGGCAAAACAATGTGTTAGGTGGTTCGAGAGACCTTAGTAGGAAATGCCTATAAAAAGGGCTGACCGATAGAGAGGAGGAGAGATTTTGTTTTGATCACGAGATGCTATGTCATACTTTGTTGTGTGTAGAGTTTTCTATTTCCTCATACAATTTTGTGCTCATTGTATTTTTATATACAGTACCGGTACCAGAAAATCTGTAAGTTTATAATTTTAATAATATTTCTCTTGCTGTTATTATTTACTTGAAGTTCACAAATTAAAAAGGTTATTAATTGTAATTAGCTCTGGCCTTGATTGTCGTTGTATTTGGTATTATTTTTAAACGTTGGTATCGTTCTTTATTATGGACTGTTTCTGAACGAGCCATAGACTAAAATTAAGAGATTAAATTCTCCATCTATAACGGTCCGTAATAAATAGTTTTGCCGTTCATATGGTGGGTACCATATGAACGCCAAAACTATTTTAAGAAGACATGAGTTGTTTACAGAAAACATATATTTATTAATGTGTGATTTTATCTATGGGAAATCGTACTCAAAGTATATATTTCCCAATATTCAGTTAATTAAAAAGTTGATTTGTAATTTCAAAACACTATAACATATTTCAAATAAATTACGCATTGTCTTAGTTATACTTTGAAACACATTTGTTTACCCAATCCACAAAATTTATTTGAAATTGAAAAAATTAGGAATAAGAACCTTTTCTAACACTAGTACCAACAATTTTTTTTATAGAAAGGACAATCGAGATGCTAGATTCCCATCTGGAAGAAAAATTTTAAAAAAATTCTTTCAAATAAGTGGGACATAATAAATATAGGCTAAGTATGTTTTAACCTCTGTTATGCAGGAAACATTGTTACAAAAGTAGCACATTATAAGAAAACACAAACGCTTTCGATATAATAATTGATGAAATGTGCACTTTTTGTATGCGCCTGTTAAATTCTTATTTTTTTTAAAAATATTTTTTAAAGTTTTGTAAAACTTAACACACACTGAATCGATTAACTTTATTTTTTAAAGACTCATGTCATCATACAAATGGCTTAAAGAAACCCTAAATGTTACGCTTATACTCTGGAAAATAACAAAACACAACAGCTCGTCTCCATTAGCAATGACTTAGCTTTTCATGTAAAACCACTTGTTTTGACGGGTGGGGGAGAAAAGGAGCACTAATATTTAAACAAAATGAAAAAAATATAATCTTCTCTAAATAATGCAGCTAATATAATGCATATCGCCTGGGCTAGAGATTAGAGACGAGTTCCATGACCATCATTGGGAACAACAACAACAACAATTAATATCCTTAAGAAGAGTGTCATTGATCATGTCAGTGACGCCTCTCTATGTTACTTTTTTAAAAATCTGCATCGACAAACAGCTCTGGGTGATTCCATATTGGGTAGTCAAAGATATTTGCCAGTAGTTGTTGAATATTTTGAAACCTTGCAGTCCTCCATTGAAAGTGACATATGAATCCGAAGCTGCACTGTAATTATTGTTTTCATGTAAACGATCTGCTTAGACTTTTTATTCTCTGATCCAAGAATGATCGCCTCGGCTCTGCACAATCTCTTGGTTGGATTTTTTTTAGAAAACCCAACCTCGGCATTCTGGTCAAATAAAAGTACACCCCGACGTGAGGGTGGGGTAGGTGAGCCAGCGCTTGGGAGTCAAGTTCTTGAAATGTCTCCGAAGACTGAAGATGTACCCTACAGGGATTGTAAATAAGATCGGTTTCTACGAACTGTTGAGTACATGTAGAGTTAAATGCATGGTAGTAGAATGAAGAAAATTGAAGTAATGTCATCAACAATGAAGTATAATTAAAAAAAAGGAAGAAGGATCAAGAACAAAATAAATCTTTATCGATACCATTGGAGAAGAAGAGTCTGAGAAATTTTCCCCTGATATTAACATGCGGTTCATCTTTAACTTAATTGAATATTTTCATCAAGCGGAACAAAGAGACCGACCAGAATATAATAATGTTTTGAAATTAAGATTTACTTTTTTAAAACTAGCTGTAAATCTGTTGTTTGTGCTAACTGAGTTGTGATAATAGATACTTTGACGTCATGTTTTTCACATCTGTAAATAGATTTTTGTCGTAAGTTGTTTTATCTGTGTATTGAAAATGTTAATTCAAGGTGTTAAAAATCACGTAGGTTTAGATTTCAGAATAGTACTTTTGACCTCTTGTTCTGAAACTGGTTGAAAAACATCGAAATGTGAAATAACACAAAAAAATGAGGTAAATCTAGGGGTGTGGGGGGGGGGGGGGCATGTCAAGACGATAAAGCTCAGCGCGAATGTCACCAACTTCGCTTGTAAAGAAATTACAGAAAATATCCGGTTTCTGGGACAATGGAAAAACTGAAGGAAGGGCAGTCCTTTTGTTACTTCCTCTGAGGTGGCTACAAACGTCTAACAACTGGTTTACCCATGAATACCTTTTGGCTAAAATACAAAGTCATAGCACTACAAACAATCCTGGTCACACTTTTCTTGGCAGCGTAATACATCTGCCTAAAAACGACAAGACCTGACAAGCCATGAACTAGGTCAACACGGAGACAATAACAATCGATATGAACTAGGTCAACACAAAGACAATAACATTGGATACTGGAGACTCTATTAAGTCGAACAGACTTGGATACATAATGGGCCACGGTTTTAATGTTTAGTTTCATGGATGTTAGGTGTAAAACTAGAGAACGGGTGGGGGTGAGTGGAAGATGGGGGCACCCTTTCGTCTCCAGTTAAATGACCTACTTTAACGGGAAAATGACCAACTAAATCAACTCTAATTACATTTCGTGTCATTTGTTTAGCGGAGACATTTGTTGTTGTTTTATTTAAATTAACAAGCACACAAAAATCAAAACAAGCTAAAACAATGAAATTACAGGAGCAGATGTCTATAATTTGTCCGTCTCTAAACCCATCGTTAAAAACATTCTTCATTACATTTCTCAGCCTCGCAGCAATGTGATTTAATTTGTGGTTTTTAATTATACAATAAAAATAAAATTTAACATAAGTAAAACATAATTTTTAAAAAAAACATCGTAAAATTGTGGGTTTGTTTCAGAACTAATTGCTCCAGACTTTTGAAAAAAGCCCCCAATCCTTATTTTTTCCCCGAGTAGACATTTTATCAGGCTGGCAGAGTTTTCATTATTAAAATTAATAGTCTTTTAATAAAGGGGTCGTCCATTAATTACGTCAAAAATTGCTGACCACCAACAACCTTCAAACTTTCAATGACCACCTAAGTAATTATGTCAACATTTTCTACACCTCCCACAACCCACCCACCTAAAAAAAAAAAGAAAAAAAAGAAAAAAAAAGAATTATAATATAAATAAATTATAAATACATTTTAGTTTGTGCTGATCTATTTTAATGACGCAAAATTGTAGGAAAGATTATTACATCTTGAGATTGTTAATCAAAAAGTTAAAAAGATTTTACACTTAAATTTTATAATGCAGAATCAATTAAAAGTTGTTAAAGATTAAATTTCCTTGTTTGTGGCATAAATATGATTATTATCAGTAAAGCTGACAATTATAGCATATAGTTTCTAGTTGCTATCATCTTCCCATTGAGTAGCCAGGTGTTGCTCTGTCGTAACATCATCCTCATCTAACCATTCAGCACTTAAAATAAAAGCATTGCCACTCTGAGCAATTATTGCCATCAGCTCTCTCTATCTCCTTGCAGCTACTCGCATTGGTCGAATCATTTTTTGTTGAGGAGCAGATGCTAATTTCTTATGCTCAAGAGGGCATTGTCGGTGCTTTGTGATGCAAAATGGATGCTACAGATTTTGCAAATCCGTTCAAGCAGCCATGTTATTATTGGTATTCACTTTACTCTCCCTTCATTCTCAAAATATCGTATTCCTACTATATCATGTATCTTGACTGCACTTGACACTTAACACTTGTCCTTGTTCCATACCTGCAACATAATCACAAACATACCGCCCTAGTCATATGCGACAAACTGAATCAACGGGTGAAGAGAGGCCAATTTTTCACTTCTCTTGCACTAACAAAGTGTGCTAACATTCTGAATAGCTATCTAAAATAATTTAATAACCAATCAATTTGTAAGATTAAAATTTTAATAGAGAAAACATAATTGTTGACTTCAACTAATCTAAACACCCCCCTTGTCAACAACTGTCAAACATTTCCGACCCCCCCCCCCCCCCCATTTTTTTTGGTGTTGACATAATTAATGGACGTCCCCTAAACAGAAATTCTTTTAAGTGAGTTGACACGCCCTTGGCACAGTTTAAAGTTAAATTAACACACTACCACCGTGATGCTAACCATCGCCATCTTTTTGTATACCCATCACTAGATCCACTTTCACCCCACGGCAAAACAAGCGTTATGTAAACTTTAAGAGAAGTATCTGCACTTATCGCTAGGCTAGAGATTAAGTTAGTAGGGTATTGGTATTAGGACAGTAATACATTGCAGCCTGTAGCACTTTATTCAGACCATAATTTTAAGTCCACCCTTTGGCAATTATTTTCCTATAATGATTTTTAATAAATTTGTTTTACTTTCAAGAAATGTATCTCCAGGCGAGTTGCACTTATTTCACATAGCTAGCATATTTTAAATATAATTAATGTGGAATATATAAGTTACAGTGACACTAATAGCATAATAATAATCATAACCCTGCAGTTCTCAACCTTTTGAATGCAAGAATCCCTTGTTAAAATTTGCCGAATTGTGAAGGCCAACAACCAGAATTTTACCTGGATTTCAAAAACATGTGTTGAACAGAGGGGAGGGGGCGGAGCTTTTTATATCTATAAAAAGTCGTTGATCCTGACCATCACAGTCGCACTTTAACTTTGTTTGGGAGTGGAGGAAAGTAGAAATAAGGTGTGAGACGTGTGTAATGTTAACTGCTGATTTATCCGTCTTTTGCCTATAAAACAAAAACCCCATCAAAGTGACAATGTGTGATGACAGAAGGACAAAATGTAACATTAACCAATGGTAGTTGACTTATGTTCCATAACATTAACGTATGAGGCAAATGATAAGAAAGATTTCGCCACATAGTTTTTAAAAGTCAATAACCAACATTACTATGCCATTTAAAGGAAATAAATCACAGAGACAGGCTTTTAAAGCAAACTTTTAATTTTAAAATTTTATAATCCTTTATTTATTTTATTTATGATCTTAAAGATATTTTTTTTAAAACAACAAATGAAGCTAAAATATTTTGGTGAGTTCTAGAACGCGATCTGCATCTCATTTCTGTCTCTTAAAGTGCATCTCATTTCTATCTATAAAGTGCATCTCATTTCTGTCTCTTAAAGTGCATTTCATTTCTGTCTATTAAAGTGCATCTCATTTCTATCTATTAAAGTGCATCTCATTTCTGTCTCTTAAAGTGCATTTCATTTCTATCTATTAAATTTGCATCAACAGTTTGAGAGCTGAACAAATACTTGATGATTCTCACAGCCATCTTTATCCTAACAAATAAGGTCTATAACATTATAGGAAAACTTTACATTAAAAATCACATGTGTACATAGTCAAAATCCATATCTTGTACATTTTAAAGCTTCCAATATCAATGCTGTGTAAATATTTGGTACAAAGATTACTTTCCAAAATAGCTGTATCCAATTA
Source organism: Omphiscola glabra (assembly GCA_964017045.1). Taxonomy (NCBI): domain Eukaryota; kingdom Metazoa; phylum Mollusca; class Gastropoda; family Lymnaeidae; genus Omphiscola; species Omphiscola glabra. The sequence continues at coordinate 29,813,715 of OZ024800.1, read as the reverse complement.
TTACTCATGCTCTTTAACGGAATGATTCTGAGAAGAACAACCATTATATAATCTTCAAAATCGCAAAGACCTTAGTGATATGACATCTTGGCGAATTTTTTCAATATGAAATCGGAAGGATAACATAAGAACTTAAAGCAAATAAAATGTTGTCTAAAAGCAGCGTATTGCAGCGGCGACGATGAGGCTAGTGCCACCGGGGGCGTGCCGATCTCTTTCCATCCCCTTCCACGAAAAATAACTCTGCAGGTAGCCCAAAATGCCGCCACTCATTAGGAAAAAAGTGTCGCCAAGGACGCACCGCCCCTCCGAACGCCCCTCCCACACCGCTGCCGCATTGAATTATTAGATCTAATTAATAATACATTTCTCTGGATGTTCACTTTAAGGGATTGAATATTATTACAACGTTTTTTTTTTTAAAAACTTTGAAACGATATTCAACAACGTTTCAAATAAAATATATATTTTGTTTCGGGCGAAAAAAAAAACAGTCGTCCATTTAGAGTTTTCAATTCACCGCATCGTTTTTTCAGCGGTACCTTTGCCCCACCCCCGGAAAATTTAGTAATTCACAACTATATCGGCCCAAACATATCTGGAAAACTTGACCTTGAAGATATGACGAGATACAGAAAAGATAAATCGACTTGTATCAGTCACACTCGATATCCTGACAGCCGTACAGCTGAGCACAATCAATTCTCTTGGCTTAAAGAAAATAAAGTATAAGGGTAAGTCAGTTATTAACTAAAACTCTTCCTAACACTAGACTTGACATTAGCGATGTAACTGTTAATTACACTAGACTTGACAGTTTAACAGTTGTTTTGAAAGATTTGTGGAAAAGTGAGTTTTCCAAATTCTGATATACGACGATACTGTCAATTGGTGCACATTACTTATTATTATTATTATTAAAATGATCTTTAATACCTCAGTCTTATTTGTGCTGATAAAACTTGCAGGTACCATTCATGCTATCAACCTAGCTCTTCGGTTATTTCCTAATTGTTGTTCGCAATACATTGGTCTTCTGCAACTAGCAAATTGTTTAGTGTATGGGGGATTCAAACTAGCCACACCAATGAGCCATTATATGACCCAAAAGCAAATTAATTGTTTTGGCCAACTGGTCAGAATGTTTGCCAATCAGTCTGCATTGTAAACCTACAACAGCGTGCACTCCGGTTTTACGGCCAGAGGAGGACTGTGCCGGTAGTTGATCTACAGTGTTAAGGACATTCTAGAAGTCCCACAATATGAGCCTTCAGCAGGTCTCACACCTTGTGTCCGATCTCCTACTGTTTATACCCACGAAAAATAAAAGTTAAGAGGACCCCAAAAAACTCAATTATTTTGGGAATCTTTTGTAACATTACAAATGTGTGATTGAGAGGGAAAAATAATTACTATTTCTGACTCTTGATTTACGACTTCTAATCAAGACCATAGGGCAGCAGTTGATATTTCAGACCACAGCACAACATATGATATTTCAGACAATAGCACAACAGTTGATATTTCAGACAATAGCACAACAGTTGATATTTCAGACAATAGCACAACAGTTGATATTTCAGACAGCAGCACAACAGTTGATATTTCAGACAGCAGCACAACAGTTGATATTTCAGACAGCAGCACAACAGTTGATATTTCAGACAGCAGCACAACAGTTGATATTTCAGACAGCAGCACAACAGTTGATATTTCAGACAGCAGCACAACAGTTGATATTTCAAATTATAAATCAACAATTAAATCGACTCTGTATTTTATTCGGACTTGGTTTCACTTACAGATAATGACGATAATACAATAAACTTTTTTTTTAACGAATGTCATCAACAGTGATAATACATCTCTAACCTCCTTTTTCCATTCTTTCTTTTCTTTGACTCGAAATCCAACAAAGTTTCCACAGACAGCAAACAGTTTCAATATTTATTGGCTAAGTTTGTGTTCCGAGCCAAGATAGATAGAAGAAATGCAAGGACCAAAAAACATAAAAAAGCAATTTTCTTTTGTATATTTGGATAATTAGGTTCCCGGCATTAATATAAAAAACGATATGAATATGACAATTAGGCCTTATTTGTTTATTTTACTTTTTTTTCCTTTATTTTCTGAAACAAGGGAGGGGGGGGGGTGGGTGGCTGTTATACTTCATGTCTAAGTCACCAAGACAATATTAAATACTTCCATAAAATTCCAGTCGTCTGCTGTTAGTGTCATCAAAACGTCCCAAAAATACATTCACATTGTGTTAATGGTTATTTCAATAGATTATCTATTCCAATACCATTCCCTGTACCTGTTAACTATAGTTACCTTTGGTTTTTGAATTAAACGAAATGTCTGCCATATTCGGAAATGTTAAAAATAAACCACGTGACTATAAATTTTACGTAACTGTTTTTAATGTCATGTTTCTTTTTTGTGCTAATTTTATACTAATAAAATCATCCACGAGATGGTAGCACCCTACGTATGCAACCACATATTGCAGGTCCCTGTACTTAACTAATATTCTAAAGTCCCAGATACATTTTACCCCACATTGTTTTATATTATATATAAATATATATAATGCTACGCATAATTCTGTATATTTTATTATCAAAATTATTTTTAGACATTACGTTTTTATTACTTTATGCATTTGATAAAGAGATATTTTTGGAAGGAAAAATAAGTAAAAACATATTAAATGTAAAAATACAAAGCTAAATATTGGTGTGTTTTATTTAATAAAGCAATCAATTATTTTTTACTTTTAAATAGGGGAAAATACATTATCAGTTTTGTTACGCGCGGTTATTAAATTAAAGAAAATTAACGTTTTTATTTGAAAATTTAAATTTAGCTCTTATGAAATTAATCTATTTTTTTTATTTGAGTTCAATCGAAAATTTTAACTTGATATTGTTTGAGACCATTTAGTTCAAATTAATTTTAATTTAATTTTGCAAAATTTAACACGCAATAAAAACCAACAGATTTTTGGGGTTTCCCGATAAATGTGATTATCTATATATATCTATATATATAAAAATGAATGTATGTCTGTATGTCTCAAATGCGCTCCCACACCATTGATGCGATTGCGCCAAAACTTTAATCAATTGTTGGCAACCTAAACGGGCATTTAACTGTGTCATTACAACACTTATAAAATGTTTCGTTTTTGGCCGTTGGCCCTTAATTTGTTTTTCTTCTTATACGAGCTTAGTAAAAAATATTTCCGTCTGCGCTCCTATACCATTGATCCGAATGCACCAAATCTTTGGTGAGATGTTGCGAGCACGCCCAAAAAGGTTTGAGAATAATTATAACTGTTTTAAAATATTCCGTTTTGAGCCAGGGGCCCGATGTTCGTTTTTTCTTATATGAGCTATATAAATATAATTTCAAACCGTATGCGCTACGACACCATTCATGCGATTGCAACACATTTTTGTTGAGTGGTTATCCATAAGCTCGCGCATTTTAATGAGTCATTACAACACTTTTAAAATATTCCGTTTTCGGCCGTTGGCCCCAAAACCTTTTTTTGTCTTATATGAGCTTTGTAAAAAGTAATTTCGGTATGCGCTCCTATACCATTCATATGAATGCGATAAAACTTTAGTAAGATGTTATTCCCACGCCCGCAAAGCTTTTTGAATTATTACAACCGTTTAAAAATATTCCGTTTTGAGCCAGGGGCCCTATGTTCTATTTTTCCTATATGAGATATACAAATCAAATTTCAAACGGATCTAATGCATGGATGGATAGATTTTTAATCAAATACAAATAGCGACATTAAATTGTGTGTGTGACATAATAAGTAGGTTTCTCGAGTAGTTACAACACTTTTAAAATAATACGTTTTTGGCCGTTGGCCCGAAAATCGTTTTTTTCTTATATGAGCTTTGTAAAAAATAATATCCGTATGCGATACAACTTTAGTAAGATGTTTCTTTTTTTGTTGTTAAATTTTGTGATATAAAAAGTAGGTTTCTGAAGTAATACAACAATTCTACAATATTCCGTTTGTGGCCGGGGGCCTTAATTCGTTTTCCACCCTTATATTATATATATAATTATTGTATGTATTCCTATACCATTCATCCGATAGATAAAACTTTGGTGAATTGATATGCGTGAATTGATGTGTGCAGGCCCGCATTAGGTTTCTAAATAAGTACAACCATTTTACAATATTCCGCTTTGGGCCGATGGCCTTAAATTCGTTTTTTTTTTCTTATATGAGCTTTTTAAATATAATGTCAAACAGCTATTGCATAGGTGAGTGGAAATAAATTAAATATTAACTGTGGCATTTAATTTTGTATATGTGACTTAATAAATAGGTTTCTGAATTAGTACAAATATTTCACAATATTCCTTTTGGGGCCGGGGCCCTAAATTTGTTTATATGTAATAAATGAGCCATATAAATATAATTTCAAACAAAGCTATTGCATTGGGGGGGGGGGGGATCAATCGCTAGAAGTTTGGGGACTAAACTGCATGTGGTAGGCTCCCGCTTCGAAAAACCTTCTAATTAATTCCAATATGCACGCGACGGTAAAAGAAATTTGTATATTAAAAGTACTTACAAAAGCATTATTAAAACACAAACACTTTATTTCGATGAGTGGCATTGCAACGCATGCCGGGTACTCGCTAGTGATTTAATAAAAAATATCTTACCTTTAAATTCAAATAAAATTCTTAAAATAGTTCTTTAATTGTCATTGTAAATGTATTTGTAATTTATAATAATAATACTTAAACATATACTAAAATAAAGCAGATATGTTATCTTTTTTGCACATTTAAATTTATTCGATTTCCGTAAAATAATAGAAAATCGCTATGTTTTTTTGTGTGTGAAATATCAAAACTGGCACAGTAAGATAAAATATAATATTTGAAACAGATCCTGTTAAAATATAAAAACCTCCATTTGCGTACACCTATAGTAGAGCTCTACTTTTCAAACCCAAGGAATTCAATGCACATTTCGCAGATGATGATGATGATGATAATGATGATGATGACGCTATCACTTATCGTTCTTGGGTGTGTGCTGAGTCACGTCGCTTATGATGAAGCAAGCTCCGTGATGGTGGAGACAATTCTTGGCACAATCCGAGGTACAAGCAACGGTGTAACGGTGGCGTATAGAGGCGTTCCTTACGCCTCACCACCTCTGGGGAAACTCAGGTGAGACGTAGTTTCATCTTTGAGCTGCTGGTAAGTTGAGAATAGCCGGAGTCGTGGAGTCTGAGGGTTTGCGTCCCATACTGGTCGTAAAAAAGTCAACCGCACTCAGGGGACCCCCCCCCCCAAAAAAAAACAACAACAAAGGGCTTGGTGTCACTCATTATGTGTTCCAGGGGAACACATGCCCCAAACAAAGAGTTTGGTGTTACTCATTATGTCTATAGGTATGTGACGAACCACATCCTTTTGAAGATTTGATATATTCTCACATCCCCTAGTTTTCAATATCTTCCTTAAACACCGAAGTTATAATATTTTTTTTTAATAGAACCACTTTTTTCAAACAGTTGTTTCCTGCACCATTTTGCCAAACTAGTTTTTATAACTTTTCCATGGCATCTCTAAGCTTGAACGCTTATGCAAAACTTACCCACAAAAAAGGCTTTCTTGTCCCAAACAGTTTTTTCCCCCCGTTTAGTTTCCCAACCAAACCTTTTCCAATCAGTTTTTCAAATCCTGAGGTCCTGTCAAGATGGACACGTTAAAAATGGACCAGAATCCATGTCGTTCTATATATCTTCGTGTCTAATTTGTTTTATAAAATCGAATTATATTTAAATTATGTTTCCAAAACGTGTACCGTACTATCAATGTAAGTGCCACATTCTGACTTTCAATGTAAGTGCCACATTCTGACTTTCAATGTAAGTGCCACATTCTGACTATCAATGTAAGTCCCACATTCTGACTTTTAATGTAGTTCCCACATTTGGAGTTCGAGCCAATCGTTTGTTAAATATCGAGATTGAAAAATAATTGAAAAGTCATTTTTCATTTCCATTTTAATCGGCTAATCAAGGAAAAAATTGACATTTTACTTTTCATTCTTTCCATCTCTACCGTCATCAAGTACGAATCAAAATCACCCCTTTGACGATCCCCCAATATACTTATTTGATGAACCAAAAATCCTACTTTGAGGAGCCCCAATTCAGATAATTAATACTCCTAAATCCCTCTTTTATGATTACCAACATTTCCTTTGATGACCCCAATGTCCCACTTTGATTATCTCCGCCAATCCACTTTATTATCTCAATGAAAATCCCACCAATTCTATAGCATGTTATATATGGAGATCCCCGAAATGCCAACCACTACTATATATAACGTCATAAAAAGTACCTTCAAAATAACATTCCTAAATGTCCTAAGCTCCCAATCGGCACTATGTCACGTTTAGCCTTTCTGCCCCCACCCCACCGTTTAATTTTTGTGGTCATTTTTAGTGGACACCCCACTGATCAATCGTTTCCCGCTTTTTGACCAAACAAACTTAGACGACCCTCAATGGGGGTTTGTGGTAGGCTCTTGAAATATGACAAGTCTGGACGCCCACCCTGAACACCATGGTCATTTGACTTGTCATTCTGGCCACCAGACTCAGCAATGTAATTGATCCCCCTGGATTTGTGCCTTCCCGATCTTGGACCAAAAAGTGTCATTCGCTGGTCGTTGTACTTTTCGAGCACACGTGTTTTATTTGGGTATTGCTTGGCTTATAATTCCGTGACCTATTTTTTAAATATTTTTAAATGGTGGTATCTCATTTTTTTCTAGTTTAGGTAAATCAATTGCAGTGGCTCTCAAAGTAGTTGTCAGACTAGCGGCACCGGTTAGCGAGCCTAACGTTGTCGGTCCGCACAACATAGTCTAAGAATAGGTTTTTTAAAAAAAGAAAGCAACATGAAGCCATGTTATGGTTTATATCTTCGTGTAAAGCAATTGTTCAAATAATCTAGTCCTATAGGATTGGATGCTTACTGATTGAAAAATATTTGATGACATATAAAGAACCAGTGTTTTTTGTACTTTGTATAGATTAATATTTATATATACATTTTGTTCGATCCCGTCAATACGCCCCTACCCCCCCTGCCAAACAATAACAAAATAAATAACTAAAATAATTAATTAATAATAAATTAATTCCGTTATTATAATTGATATTTGGTTCATATTGTGTAACCTTCATACATCAAAAGTAATGTCACACCACTTAATGTGTAACCTACCTACATCAAAAGTAATGTGACACCACTAAATGTGTAACCTACCTACATCAAAAGTAATGTCACACCATAATTTAAAATACTGAATGACATAAGAAGTAGTATACTCCATTATTATTATCAATCCTCGAGACATTTCTTTATGTATCATTATATTTTTAGTGTATAAATATTTATTCCAACGCAAGATATATGATATCTCTCCCACAGATGGCAACCCCCTCAGCCTCCAGCGCAATGGCGCCCACATATTTTGGAGGCCTCGGAAGACCCACCTGGGTGTCCACAAATTGGCTGTGAAAAATTGACCCCTGCGATTGCGTGTCCACAAAAGGTAACAGCGAAATATTGGGCCAACACTAAAGACGAAGGAATGGCAAAGAGATTTGAAGCGTCACGCCATAGGTCTTGTATTTAATATATAGAATGGGATTTTTAAGGTTTTGAATTCACAGGTTCTTAAATTTCTATCGTGAAACCACACTTGTATTTTCTAATTACATGTGTTGATAAATTCAAAATGGCGATGACAATTCATATGAAACAATTGAGGGACTGACTACCAGGGGTTTAATATAATAATGAATGGCACTATCTCTTACTAGAGCCATTCTTTGTTTTACCAGTGTAACTACCCAAGCAATCACCAGAACGAATCAAATTTCAGATTTTAAATAATCATGTCTCATTCTTGTGTCCACCATTACGTCTCCTTAACCATATTCGTCTTATTTTTTCAGCTAAACTAACTAATCAACGTTTTGTTATTTAAATCTACAATTTTTTCGTTCCCAACGATTCTCAGACATCTGAAGACTGCCTCTACCTCAACATCTTCACACCCTCGGGGGCCAAAAATGGGTCGGACTTGGCTGTCATGGTTTACATTCACGGAGGAAACTTCTTCGACATGAGCGGGGCGAGTCCATTATTCGACGGAATGATCTTCTCCCAGAGGGGAAATGTCGTGCACGTTAACATGAATTACAGGCTAGGTAAATTCGTCTTTTGTCTGCCCGGTTGTGACTTGTCCACTTACGTTAATATACCACTGTGCTTAAACATTGTATTATAACAGGCCTCCAACTTAAGGCAATCTATGATACACCAAACTTCATATGAAAATCTTGCCTGCCCCGACTACGGTTTCATACGATAACCGGTTTTACCAAACAATTGTTATAAAATATACAAATATATATATATAAAATATATATATACTAGCCAATATACCCAGCGCTACCCGGGATTGCATTCGAGAAAACAACCAATTCTACAGCCTTTTAATGTACATTGAAAGTAAGCGCCATGTAAAAATAAAACAACTTTATCTCCTATAATAACAAAATGAAAATAACTTTTGTAACTCTTTCGATCCCCAATGGCAGTGGTTCTTAACCTTCATAATGCCGCGACCCTATAATACAGTTCCTCGTGTTGTGGCGAACCCTAACCACATAATTATTTTCATTGCTACTTCATACCTGTACTGTAAATTTGTTTTTCGATGGTCCTATGCGACCCCTTTGAAAGGGTCGTTTGACCCCACCGAATGGGTCGCGACCCGCAGGTTGAGAACCGCTTTCCTAAGGGATCCCGATTGAGGAGACATCCCAACCGGATCTCGTTTCCCGATGGGATCCAGCTTTCCGATGATATCACTGTAACTGGAAGGATCCCGAGCCCACTTGGATCCCGATCCCGGTTGGAACCCGATCCAGATGGGATCCCAACCAGATGGGATGCCGATCCCATTTCAATCCCAACCAGATGGGATGCCGATCCCATTTGAATCCCAACCAGATGTGATGCGGATCCCATTTGGATTCCGATCCCTATTGGATCCCTATCCCGTTGTATTCCTTATCCCGGAAGATCCAGATCCCAATGTGATCCCGATCCTGATAATAACACGATCCCTGTAGGAAATAGCTTCCCGATAGGATCCCGATCCCAGTGGGATCCCGTTTGAATCCCGTTTCCTGATGCCATTCCGATTCTGGGGAATCGCGATTCCGACATTATTCCAATCATGATTTTATATCGATTCCAGTGGGATCATGATACCGATGGGATCCCGATACCGGAGGGATCCCGAAACCGTCAGGTTCCCGATACTGGAAGGTTCGAGTTTTCCGATAGGATTCCGTTCCCAGTGGATAATTGTCTAAGCTATTCCATGGTCATAGGACCTGGTAACTTTCCATTGTTTATGAGTCATAGTTATTATAGCAAGTACCGTACTCTGTATGGCCCAGTCTAATTGGGTCATATCACGTGGGGTAGCGATGGGCAGAAGTGTGAGCCAGCGGGTCTCACACAGGTGAGGACCAGCGGGTCTCAACACCAATTGGGATCACAATGGGGTCGTGCTCTCATTTGGAAACTGGATCCCAATCGTGATCGGTATACCAATGGGGTCGGGACCCCAAATGGGGTCGGGATTCCAATAAGATATGGGATTCCATTTGGAAACGGGATCCCAAAAGGTATTGGTATCCCAATTGGTTTGTATCCCACTGGTCCTACTTTGAAATTGGATCCCATCGGGGAACGAAAGTTTAACAAAAATATTTTTCCTACCTGGAGCTTAATTTTAATGTTAATATTAAAAGGCTGTAGAAGTTGATGTTTTTCCTAATGCTGTCCCGTGTATATTGGCTAATATATATATATATATATATATATATATATACATGTGTGTGTGTGTTGTTTTTTTTTTTGTCTGTGTGTGTGATTTTTCTTAATCCAGAGAGTTTCATCAAATTTAGTGAAGAAAAGACTTTTAAAAACATATAAATTAGCTTGTTAAAACAAGAATAATCAATGAAGTATTGCATTCAAATTGTGTGAGGGAAATGGAGGGACAGGAAATGTGGAGGCTTGAAATAGAAAGACAGGACAATAAAAGAAGAACGTTTCGGCCAAGAGCCTTCCTCGGCAGGCAGGACAATTAATAAACTAAAAGAAATAGAAAATAGTTCAAAAATGGTTAAATCAAAGCTGAGACTTAATATTAAGGTCCCCAAATGCAAAACCCGTGTACGCCAGGTAGCACAAATAGAAATAAAAAATGACTTTAAAAAACTCTTCATTAAAAGTTATAATTCGTGACATACTAATTGACAGGCTCATACTAACTGACTATTTATTGATCATTCGTGTACAGAAAAAGTTCGCGTCACTGCGTATCAAATAAACAGCTGATGTCAAAAAGCAATAGATAATAGAAGCAATAAAGAATAGAAATCTGTTTTCAAGGAACACACGTCGTTTTTAGTACGGGGAGAGCCGGTTGCAAAAAGGAAGCAGTCACCCCTGAAGCAAAATATTCTCCTTCTTCTATATTTTAAGGGCCTACGATCAATTTATTGATCATTCTGGCTACTATATAAGAGATTTTGACATCATTGTATTCTGAACAGTTTTAAAGGAAACGGTTTCAAATTCGAATTCTTATAACTGGTGTTTAAAAAAAAATAATATACATATATAATAAATAATAATAATAATAATGAAATAAAATAAAATAAATACATAAAAATATAATAATAATAAAGAAAATGAAACGATATTAACATTTCTTGTCGAGACCTCTTTAGCAAAAGTAATATTTAGGGTTTCTTATTTGCCGGGTTTTTACTTATCCCGAGAAAGCGAGATCAAGCAAATTCTCATCTCATAGAAATTACGGGATGATATTAATTCAATTCAAAATATATCATAGCTGAATTTTAGTATACACGAGTGGGTTTTTAAATGATTGCTTAATTCTTATTATTGTCTATGCACCAATGAAAGACGATGTTACGGTTACATGAGAGGTAAGTGATTCTTTACTAGTTCCTTCATTTCCCACTGCTTGGCCCGCGTAATAGATAATTAATATAATATGCCTCTTAAAAGAAAAAGTTGAATACGACCGTCTCCTTGGTGAAGTTTTGTATTCTTTACATGCCGCAATTCTAATTTCAAACCCGTCACGAAATATTTGCAAGCTTATGTTTTTAACATCGTGCAACGAGGGGTTCGTGACAAATAAAAAAAAACATTTGAAATATTAATAATTTCTTTATGGGTTGATTTTGGAAGTAAAAAATACATTACTATAAATCAATATCATTTTACACATAAAAAGCATGGTACATTAAGTAAGTTAAGCACAGGTTTCCATGGAACATGACCGCCAACAGGGTTACGAAGGGATTTCTGTGGAGTCGCCGTCTGAAACAATATACCAAGAGAAGTGGTGATTTTTGAATATTTGAAAAATTGTTGTCTAAAAATTTGAGTAACAATTTCAATAATTTCATCAAATATATATATTACAATACTGAAATATTTAGTTTTAATTTTTTCATTTCCAATAATTTTTCTACTTAAAGGCCATTTTCTTCATTATATCGCGGTAAGCGTCACTTTACTTATGTAGAAATGTGATCGTCATTTGAAGACGCCTAAGAAAATATTTTCTGACTGAGCTTAATAATTCACCGCAGTTTATATGTTGCGGCTTATAGCGACTTTTTATGACAGGGAGCGACTGGGTGCAATTTCTTTAAAAAAAGAAAGAAATGGAATTGTCATCAAAAATTGTAAATGTTCGGGGAAGTCTTTTCTTGACTAATTTTCGTGCGGGATCCGACGATCTTAGTAACCCTCCGAAAGAAACCCTAGTAGGATTAGTTTAGAACGTAAAGTAATGCCAAATCACCATTCTCCACACCAACTTAACTCACCAACCCCCACAACATCCCATTCATCCACACCCAGCTCACCTCCACCCCACACTCTCCCAACCCACGTTAACATCTAACTGCGATGTAATTTCGTTGTTAGAGCCCCCCTCCCCCCAAACCTTAAAAAAACAGCCGCCCTCCCCCTTCCCCATTACATGGAATGCCTTCTGCTTCATTTCATAAATACAACAGTGAGTCTCAGATTCGGTGTTTTTCAATCATTTGAATAATTTCTTTAAAAATAATAATAATAATAAAAAGTACCACCTTAAAGCAACAACAAGTTTATTGAACACCAAAATTATAGTCATCATATGTTAATTTTCCATGTTGCTCTTTTACAGCTCAAATATTGAAGCAGGAAACAAAAATTGAGAACCTTTAAAAAAAAGAAGAAAAAAAACTTAATTTAAATTATCCTTGTATTTTTGATGAGTAGGAGAACATTTAATTTGATCTTTATCACCGGCTTCATAAACTACTGATGTTTATATTCCTTCTAAGGGTGGCTGGCCAATAATTATTTTATGGGAAGTTTACGAAGGCAGACATACTAAATTCGTAGTGACCTTTTTTTCTTTTGTAACTAATTCATAGAAAAAATATTTCTTTAAAAAAAATCCTAGTATACTTCTCATAGATACGGTATCCACCGCCCCCATTTATTTGGACAATGAAAATGGTTAAAGTACAATGAAAAAGATGGGAAGATAATATCAAAGAATGGACGGGATTGAAACTAGGCGATGTTATGCGTAGGGCAGAAGACCGAGCGGAATGGAGAAGAATAGTGTACATGTCATGTCATCTGTGGCGCCCCAACGGTCGAAGGACTACGGGACCTGATGATGATGATGATGACAAGTAAATATATTTTCTCCAGGTCTTTTATTACTGAAAGAAGAGGATTTGACAACACACTTTTTACATTGTGTAAGAGACATGACGCTTACGACCTTATATAAAAAAGCAATTGTTCCTGGTATCTGATACGGTAGATAAATGACATTTAAGATATGCCACAAATTATATCTATCTAAATAATGTAAGTATGTTTAAACCCACCTCCCCAAAAGGTCAACTGCAATCTTCCAGGGTAAGCTTAAACCTGTCCGGAGACCCCTAGTCAGTGAGTCGACATTTTGCCCCACATCCCACCCCTTCTCTGGAAGATTATTATTAATTACCGATCAGTCACTTTAGTGAAATATCATGGCCGTGCTGAGCTGCGCCCCGGGGTGGGGTCTGGTGGCCGTGCTGAGCTGCGCCCCGGGGTGGAGTCTGGTGGCCGTGCTGAGAATAAGCTGCGCCCCGGGGTGGAGTCTGGAGAATGGAGTCGGATATGCATTTTGCGGATACCATAATTATATGATCTGCGTATTATTAATTACATTTATTTTAATTTCGTTTTACAGAAATCCCCCCACCCCCCCATACCCTTCACAGTCTCATTTATATAAAAAAAGGAGACGTTCTAATGAAAGGTGCCGCCACCCCACAACCTACCTAGCTAGAGATTTTAAGCCTCTTTACGATAAGATAGGATAATTTACTTTTTTTGCGCCGCCTGACGCTTTCGCCAGGGACAGCCGCCAATGAGACCACCCCCTCTGCCAGGCTCTGGCCGTGGCTCCCTTTGTAGGCTGCATGACTGTGCCGACAGAGACCTAAAGGCCTTAATCCAACCATGCATTAATGGAATGAAACAGGTCATAGTTGCAATGGCGGATGTACCATATGACCAAACGATGGCTTGTCATGTACCTTAAGGCCAAACGATGGCGTGTCATGTACCATAAGACTAAACAATGGCGTGTCATGTACCATAAGACAAAACGATGGTGTGTCATGTACCATGAGACCAAATGATGGCGTGTCATGTACAGTAAGACAAAACAATGTCGTGTCATAGATCATCAGACAAATCGATGTCGTGTCATGTATCATAGGATCAAACGATGGCTTGTCATGTACCATAAGACCAAACGATGGCGTGTCATGTATCATAAGACTAAACTATGGCGTGTTATGTACCATTATATCAAACGATGGCGTGTCCTGTACAATAAGACAAAACGATGGCGTGTCATTTACCATAAGACAAAACGATGGCGTGTCATTTACCATAAGACTAAACGATGGCGTGTCATTTACCATAAGACAAAACGATGGCGTGTCATTTACCATAAGACTAAACGATGGCGTGTCTTCTTTTTTTCCCCATATTTTGTGGTTTACTTTGTCGCTGACCCAATTAGTTGTACTTTTAATTCCATTTATCCCAAGACGACAGTCTCTCAGACAATTCTTTGGATGATTAACGTCCTAAAAAAATGTTGATGACTTGTCTTTGTTTCTATGACCCTAGCATAGACCCTGCAAAGAGGGTTCCTGGGATATTTCAGAGAGTCACAAACTATTGACTTTAAATGTAGAGAGTACGAAACCAGAAATGGCAGTCCGACCGTATTTCTATTAATTTTTATGCTTGGAGAGGCATAGGGCCCCCAAAAGGGTCTGGTCCACCATGCACGTGCCTCACTTGCCTTTAGTTTAATCCGGCACTGGTAGGACCCCCAAAGACCCCCTCCCACTCTTTACAAAAAAAAATGAAGAAAAAAGTCCCAAAATTCTGATGAATGATGTCACAATAGATGGAAAATATGGGGGAAAAGTTAGAAAAATATCTTCTTTCCTTCACCGTTAATTATCTAGCGGTAAGAAAACAATAAGTTTGTCATCTGAAGTGCGGGAAATGAAAAGATAAAAAAGTGTTAAGAAAACGAAAATGGACGAACTGTGCAATCCGTGATATATATATATATATATATATATATATATGTATCCCAGGACAAATCTCTGCAAGTAACTCAAAAAGGCCCCCCCCCCCCTAAAATCTAGCCACGCCTCGCTAACTGGTTTCCGAAGCTATTGTCTTGAATCTAGAGACGACGCCAATCGTACAGGCAATGACGTCAATACTATAATATTTCTTCCCCCCCCCCCCCCACTGTTTCTATAAGGTGCTCTTGGCTTCTTGGTCACTGGTGACGGCGTCGATGACGCTAGGGGCAACTTTGGGCTTTACGACCAGATCCTCGCCCTCAAGTGGGTCAGAGATAACATCCGTCAATTTGGAGGTGACCCAGATAAGGTAATGAAGGTCGAATATCTTTAACGTTCCTGCTCTTCTTGTTGTTGGCGGTGGTGCTGTTGTTGTTGTTGTTGTTGTCGGTTGTGGTGTCATTGTTGCTTTAAAAAATAAAAAAGATTACCAAAAATGTAACGTTTAATATAATTGTTTTCATTTCAAATAATACCAAACTTAAAGCCAGGTTTATTAAGATAAGATAAGATCCTTTTATTTGTTCTAATAAGTGGACATTTCTTGTTTTATGCATTCATCGTACATATATTTTCAGTGCTGAGAATTCTTTTTTCGTTTTTCGATGTTACTTAAAATTAGCCTATAGCAAGAATTTCATCGAATAATTGTGTGGTTAGGGTAACTCTTGAGTGTGAATTGTAAATTTGAACAGAGAAGTATAGAAATCTGATGTAACAGTTGACATTAATAGTTGACATTAGCAGTTGTTTAGTTTGTTTGTAATTGTCGTCTGTATGATGCACCTGGTCAAACCTCATATTTAAGACAAAATGTATCACATGGGCAGTAGCCTTGTGTTTTATGGGCAGTAGCCTTGTCATAGGTAGTACGCTTGTCATAGGGAGTACCCTGGTCATAGGCAGTACCCTTGTCATAGGCAGTACCCTTGTCATAGGCAGCACCCTTGTCATAGGCAGCACCCTTGTCATAGGCAGTACCCTTGTCATAGGCAGCACCCTTGTCATAGGCAGTACCCTTATGTTTTATGGGCAGTACTTTTGTGGGTTTTTTTTTTCTGAGGTTAAGAAGTTTGAATCGGATGTTATTTTTATTTGCGTCAGATATTGCTGGAATAATTGAAAATATATTCTATCGCAACAAACATGATCTTGTGAGGTCTGATTAGCGCAGCTGGTGGTTCATATTCGGTAGGGTATGTTTTGGAAGGTCATAAGCTGGTAGGTCATCAGTCTGGTATGGCAGTGATGACAACGATAAACATTCTAACCAGACCTAATCAATTTTCGATTTTTAAAACTTTGACTCAATTTAATTATTTTTAAAACGTCGTCAGTGGTGTAGCTAGAGTTGATGCCACCCCGGGGTGGGCTAAACTTTTGTGCAGCTGTCTGAAAATTCCGCCTTCAAGATAAAGGAAAAGGACCCCCTCAGTCGTACAACCTTAGTTTATCCAATGGATATGGTTCAATATGCTCCTCTATAAAACAACAACAACAAACAAAACAACCACCCACATAGTGGAGTCTGAGTCTGAAGTATTAAGAGTTTTTGACGTCACATCCCCTCACTAAAAAAAACAAAAAAATTGTAGGACAGAAAATTGGCCTTGAGTAAACGTTTAGTACTGTCTTCTTTTTAAATCGGAACTTCTCTTCTTCCTCCGATTGAAAGTTCTCCTCGCTGTTTTTTTAGATCACTCACAAACCGCCACGTCATTGGCTTCAAAATAAATGTGTTTTATTTTTGGAACTTAAATTGGTTGGGTCAAAGTTAGAACAGTCCAGGGATTGACAAACTGTGCGCCACAGCACCCTGGGGACGCACATTTATATCAGCTGAATATACCACTAATTGCAATTAGTTGAATTTCTTCAAATACGTTTTATTTGTTGTGGTAGCTTTTTGTTTTGCTTAAACGTGTGATTATTCGCTGTTTAGCAGTGTCCTTTTAATAATTTGACATAGCTCACCTTTCGAAAATCCTAGAGTCAGCCAAATCGCCGCGAATCGGAAAAAAAGTTGTAACCGCTGGACAGGTCGTTGTTATTGACGTCTTGTTTGCACAGTCAATGCCACGTGGCGTGTCTTATCACCACCCTGAGAATTATTATTAAGGTCACCAGGTGCAAGGCTTTAACATCCGTGCAGATAAAGATGATATTAATAACAAAACATTCAATAAAAAGCCATTATCCTATTGACATGTTTTATTACTGGCCAATTCGAACTGGCCATTTATTAATACTATACATATATATAAAATTGTAGCTGTAGTCCGGGGAGTTGAGTGGAGGGGCGGGTGGTGCGAGAGATCATGCCCCGTGAATTAAAACAAATAAATTAATCTAGTAGAAGTTATAGAGGTAAGGAAAAGTATTAGTTTCAATGTCTTCTTCTTCTTATGCCTTTTTACCCCGTCTGGGGCATAGGCCGTCCACAAGAATTTTCCACTCATCCCGGTCCTGTGCTTTCCTTTCCAGTTGCTTCCAGGTGTATCCCATATTTTGTGTGTCTGTCTCTAGCTCGCGTCTCCATGTATTCTTAAGTCTTCCTCTCTTTCTTTTTCCCTGTTGATTCCATGTCAGACATTGTCTGGTGGTGCTATCTGGGGGTTTTCTCAGAGTATGCCCAATCCACCTCCATCTTTTCTTTATGATGTCTTCATCAATGGGCACCTGGTATGTCCTTTCTAATAGATCTTTGTTGGTGATGGTATTTGGCCATTTGATATTCAGGATCTTTCTAAGGCATGTGTTTATGAATGTCTGCACTTTCTGTGTAATGCTCGCTGATGTTTTCCACGTTTCTGCTCCATAAAGTAGGACTGTTTTGACATGTGTGTTAAAGATTCTAACTTTGGTTTGAAGTTTCAGCTGCTTCGACTCCCATATTTTCTTTAATAACACAAATGCAGATGTAGCTTTTCCAATTCTAGACCCCACGTCTGCGTCGGATCCGCCGTTTGTGTCTATGGTGCCGCCTAAGTAATTGAAGGACTCCACTTCTTCCAGTGCCTTTCCTTCCAGACAGATATGCTCTTGGTTGGATGAGTTTACCTTCATGATTTTCGTCTTGCTTTTATTTATATTAAGTCCGAGCTGTGATGAAAAGGTGGCTACATCTTTTGTTTTTTCCGGCATTTGTTGCTGGTTGTGGGACGGAAGTGCAATGTCATCTGCAAAGTCTAGGTCATCCAGTTGTTCCCAGAGTGTCCACTGTATCCCATTCCTTTTTTTGTCTGTGGATTTTTTCATTATCCAGTCAATGGCAAGGATGAATAGAAATGGGGACAAGAGGCATCCTTGTCTGACTCCTGTTTCGACTGTAAAGGCATCTGTGAGTCTAGCTTCGTGGACCACCCTGCATGTCATTTCTTCATAAGAGCTCTGAATGATCCTGACTAATTTCCCTGGTACTCCATAGTGCCGAAGAGGTTTCCACAATGTTTGTCGATCCAGGCTATCAAAGGCCTTTTCGTAGTCTATAAAATTTATGTATAAAGGGGAGTTCCATTAGATGGATTGTTTTACAATGATTCTCAGTGCTGCAATTTGATCTGTGCATGATCTGTTTTGGCGGAATCCAGCCTGTTGATCTCGTAGCTGCATGTCGACCTGGTCTTTCATTTTATTCAAAATAATTCTGTTAAAGACCTTTCCTGGTACGGACAGCAGTGTGATTCCTCTGTAATTTGCACAATTGCTGAGATCCCCTTTCTTTGGTATCTTGATGAGGTATCCTTCTTTCCAATCTTTTGGAACTCTCTCTTCTTCCCATATCTTTTCAAACAGAGGGTGCAACATGTTGACTATTGTATTTATATCAGCTCTCATCATCTCTGCTGTGATGTTGTCCGGTCCCGGTGCTTTCCCTAATTTAAGCTGCTTGATAACCAGAGCTATTTCTTCCCTATTTGGTGCGCTTTCTTCTATTTGTAAGTCTTCATTTGCTGGTTGTATGTCTGGTGTGTCTGTGGGTGGGGTCTGTTTAATAGTTCTTTAAAGTATTCCACCCATCTTTTTTGTTGCTCTTTCCTTTCTGTTATTGATCTACCTTCTCTATTTTTGACAGGTCTCTCCGGCCTTTTGTATCGCCCTGACAGCTTTCTTGTTATATCGTAGAGCTCTCTCAGGTTGCCCTTCTTGGCTGCTTCTTCTGTTTCAATGTAGGATGACCTAATAAATGTTATGTTTTTGACCAATGGTTATTTTCTTTATTGACGCGAGAGTTTGTTTAGACGTAATTCATTGCGAGATATTATAGTCTGTACATTTTAATGTCAAGTGTACATGTCAATGTTGATGTTAGATATTAGATGAGCTTTAGCGGCTTGGGATAAGACACAAGAGGATGACTTAAAACAACTACAAAAAATGAAAGTGACAAAAAAAATTTGACTCACACACACCAACATTACTTCACACACCCCAACATTACTGCACACACCCCAACATTACTTCACACACCCCAACATTACTGCACACACCCCAACATTACTTCACACATCCCCACATTACTTCACACATACCAACATTACTTCACACACCCTAACATTACTTCACACATCCCAACATTACTTCACACACCCCAACATTACTTCACACACCCCAACATTACTTCACACATCCCAACATTACTTCACACACCCCAACATTACTTCACACATCCCAACATTACTTCACACACCCCAACATTACTTCACACACGCCAACATTACTTCACACACCCCAACATTACTTCACACACCCCAACATTACTTCACACACCCCAACATTACTTCACAGTATATTAAAAATCCCTCCACATCACAACCCTTGGTTGACATATTGTAGTAAGTACATTAGACACCTCTCCACAAGATACCAACGTGAAGCTGATAGCTTGCAGGAAGTACTCTTTATTTTTAGAGCTGCTAAATATTTCGATTTCACAAATGAACAGAAATGCGTTTTTACAATACAAAATTTTATCAAAGATCTCGCGACTCCCTTCATATGACAATACTCTAAGCAAAATTCATTTTATTTCTAGAGGAATCCTCTGGTTATTTCCCTCTATACATCTTCTCTCTCTCTCTCTCGCCCTCCCGTCCCCAAGATAACGCTGTTTGGACAGAGTGCCGGGGCCCAGTCTGTCATCCAGCACATGACGCTCCAGGAAACATCCGGATTGTTTCGACAAGCCATCATCGAGAGCTCTCCGCTAGCTCTGCCCTACAAGACTTACACAGAGGCATTTGTGTTGGGGGGCCTTCTAGCAGAGGCGGTGGGCTGTCCGGTTAGAGGTAATTTCTGTTCATTTTTTTTAGTTTAGAGTTGATTTTACTTTCATTTCGTACTTGGAATAAATGTGGCGAGAAGGATTGAGAGACAGAGAGAGATAGGTTGAGTCAGAGAGACAGAAAAAGAGAGAATGAAGGAGAGAGAGGGAAGAAGAGGCAGAGAGAGAGAGACACAGAGTCAGAGAGACAAAATAAAGAGAATGAAGAGACACACGGAAGAAGAGGCAGAAAGAGAGACAGAATGAGAGAGCACACAACAAGATTTGAGGCTAGATGATGAATGTAACGACAAACAATCGTCACTGGAACGTAATAACAGATGAATCTCCATATGCTAAGTACATCTGTGACTTACTGCTTTAATAGCTGTTGAATCTGGAAAATACACGATCTCAATACATTGTGTTCTACATACTTGAGCCACATTAAGAGCTTGACAAAAGTTTTGTGATTATTTTTACTTCTATTTATCTCCTGCCATCTCTAACACGTCTATTTTTTGTTCACAGATAAAATAAAAATAATACATTTAAAGTGCGGTGATATGGCTTATTACGTCATATATTTTCTATACTTTTCATGCCCGCATTGCCGGTCTGGAATCTTTTTCACATGTCTCCGCGGTCGAGAGCGCGAGGCTAAGGAGACTAATGTGGCTCTTTGAAAGAATAATTGGGGCTCTTTAAACCATATTATTATTATTATTTACAAATTTATAATATCATTTAAGCAATGCAACCAATGCATAGGGCTCACTAAATAATTTATTAGCAGCCAAATTATAAGCAGGAAGGTCGGCCCTCTACAACTCCTCGTCTAAAGATAGCTTTATTTTATTCGAGTTTACAACTAACTCGCTGTGGTGAATGATTCAACTGATTTTAATGAACGTAAAAAGCAAACATTAAATTAATATTTAGCCTGCTTTAAATGTGGAACTTATATGTGCCCCAACTCAAGTCTGTGTCTGCTACACCTGTGGGCCATATATGCGCATTAATTTACCACTTTGGCTGCCTCACCTGTTGGTCATATATGCGCCTCAACTGAAGACATTGTCTTTTAGACCTGTAGGTCTTATATTCGCATCAATTTAAAATTTTTTCTTCTACACCTGTAGGTCTTATGTGCTAATTAGCCAACCATTTTGGCTGCTTCAACTGGGGCGTATATCCATAAACTTATCTAAACTTCAGTTTTGTCTGCTTCCTGCGTATGTCTCAATTGCGCCACAACATAAGTCTGTGTCTGCTTCACCAGTGGTTCTCAAATGCGCCCAATAAATTAAATACATAATCTTGTGCTCTCTGGCCACATCAATTGTACATCCTCTTGAGCGAAGTGCGTGAAAAGCTCCGGCAAGAATTGCTACCCCCCTCCCCCCACAAACAAAATCAGATCTAAGTTCTTATTTAAAGATTGTAATTGGTCAGACTAGTGCTAAGACATATTTGGACTGGAAAACGCCCAGGTTCCGTTTTGGTGTGTTCAGTGCATGTTTGTGATATAGCTATAGGGGGGAGAGCTCAAAATGATACTTTTCAACAATCTTCTCTTGTCTTGATGCTGAGGTCAGTCTCTTTCCGGATAGAAGTCAGCCCTACAGTTCAATGATTCTACCGTTCATGTTTTAAAAATCACACACAATCACCATTCACAATCATCATTCTTTTTGACATTGCTCCTTTGGCACTCAAACTAAAAAATAAACTAAACATATCTTCACCAGTTTCGCTCTTGTTTAGAGTGACAATGTCTTCCATATTTTTCATGGCTTGACCTGTGTCTACATGTATTTAACTTTGATGTCCAAAGATGCTGACAGTGTAGGCTAAGTTCTTGCACTTGTTTGACGGCAATCTTGTGCCATCGGCGTATTCGTTGATTCCACAGTCGAGGGGGTTGCATAGCATCAAACAATCAATAGCAATAGAGAAGAGATCAGAATGCGCCCCTGTTTTAATCGAGTCTAGACTCTGAAAGTTGAGACCACGGGTCAGTAACATTTTGGTAATATTGTGCCAAAGTAAGATTTCTATTTAGTCAGCTAAACAAAGGAAAGGGGAAAAACATTAAAAAAGAAAGAAAAAAGATAAAAAGGAAAGGTCTATTATTACTACAATAATTATTTTTAAAGAGTATTATTTATGTTATTCTTCCAAGTGACACAGAAAATTGTTCTGCGTGCCACGTTCTGCACGCGTGCCTGAAGTTGCCGAGCTCTAGTTAAAAAGCTATTTTTCCGGAGAGCTACACACAAAGAAACACCCCCAAATTTTTTTTACAATTTGAGAGATTGCCATAGCCTAGGAGAATACGGAGTAGGCTAGGACATGGTACAAACAATTTGAGAGATTGCCATAGCCTAGGAGAATACGGAGTAGGCTGGGACATGGTACAAAATTACATACACAACTTGATCCAGCTTTATGATTGATGGTAGGGAAAAGATGGGATCGTTTTAAAAAAAAAATTTCACTCCCTCCCTGTCTCCATCTCTCATTCTCTCCTTATCTCTCCTTCTCTCCCTCCATTCCTCTCTCTATTATACCCCCTTTCTATGCCCGCTCTCTCTTCCACCCATCCCTCCCTCCACCCCTCACTCCCTCCCTCCATCTATTCTCTCACTATCTATCTCTCTCCCTTCCACTATCTATTTCCCTCCATCCCTCCATCCTTCACTCCATCCCGATCTTTTCTCTCTCTCTCTCTCTGTCTCTCTCTTCTGTCTCTCTCTCTCTCTCGTCTCTATCTCTCTGTCTCTCTCTCTCTGTCTCTCCCTCTCTCTGTCTCTCTCTCTATTTCTCTCTCTGTCTCTCTCTCTGTCTCTCTCTGTCTCTCTCCCTCTCTCTGTCTCTCTCTCTCTGTCTCTCTCTCTCTGTCTCTCTCTCTGTCTCTCCCTCTCTCTGTCTGTCTCTCTCTGTCTCTCTCTCTCTGTCTATCTCTCTCTCGTCTCTCTCTGTCTCTCTCTCTGTCTCTCCCTCTCTCTGTCTCTCTCTCTATTTCTCTCTCTGTCTCTCTCTCTGTCTCCCTCTCTCTGTCTCTCTCTCTATTTCTCTCTCTGTCTCTCTCTCTGTCTGTCTCTCTCTCTCTCTCTCTCTGTCTCTCCCTCTCTCTGTCTCTCTTTCTGTCTCTCTCTCTCTGTCTCTCGCTCTCTCTGTCTCTCTCTCTGTCTCTCTCTCTCTGTCTCTCTCTCTCTGTCTCTCTCTCTGTCTCTCTCTCTGTCTCTCTCTCTGTCTCTCTCTCTGTCTCTCTCTCCCTGTCTCTCGCTCTGTCTCTCTCTCTGTCTCTCTATCTTTCTCTCTCTGTCTCTCTCCTAAAACTTGACGGCTACTTTCTAAGAATGCTGTCCGTTTTTGTTGTAAATATCTATAATATAATGAAGAAGAAAACTTTACGAGTGAGCAGACATTAAAAACCCCCAAGAGACTATGATCCAAACTACAATTGACCAAGAATTTTTTATTTTTAAAAAAATGTTTCAAGTTGGCTGCTGCATCTGACGTCAGTCAGCTGTCTAATAAGGACAGTGATGTCAGTCAGCTGATAGTTGTCTAATCAGGACAGTGATTAATTAGACGGATGATTTTTTACTATGATTAAAATATTGGATTTAAGTCTTTTTAGGCAGTTGCGCGCAACGTTTGGGTTGTTTAGACTTGTCTACTGCCCAATATTGTGCTGTTGTTGGACGTCTTAAAGGTTGTTTAGACTTGTCTACTGCCCAATATTGTGCTGTTGTTAGTCGTCTTAAAGGTTGTCTACATTTTTTAAAGGATTTTACCTTTGACTTAATATATATATATATCTGAGCACAGAAAAAGTTCAAAAATAAACATCACCCTTTTCCATATGCATGCATTAGTCCTCTCTAGAAAAAAAAGTGAATAGTAAGCTGCATTAGTTGTTGTTGTTTTTGGATGATTCCGACGTGAACTCCATGACCTTCATCAGTACACGGTACTTTATACATTTTTTTTTATCTCAAAGCTTTCTCACCCGTCACGTTATCCAACGTTCAAATATATTCAGCACCGAAGTCGATCTGGTCAGCTGGAAACGTCCCGTGGGGGCGACTTAAGTCTGACAGAAACTTCTCGGCACGTTGAGCTTAGACCTACCGCGTGCGGCCGGCAGCGGTCTCGTCTAGTAATGGGAACACATTAATGTAGAAGAATAGTGGCAGTCTTATCATTTCTTGGAATTAACGTACAACAATAATTTGATGAGGAGGTTAGTTTTTTTTCATTAACTTAAAAACATATATATATATATATATATATACGTAAGTGATTTGGACGGCTTTTATTAAATTAAGTTTGATGCACAAGTACACGTTGCCCCATGGCACCGGTGCACCGGCTGAGTGCCTGTGTGCCAAAATCTTTGAACGGCTGATCGGCCCACTTCCCATCATAAACTCGTTGCCGATGACAACACATTCTATCAAATTTTCAACCCCACCTCCAACTCCTCAAAAATCTGTTGTTTCTGTTTTTCAAGGGGAATATGAAGTGAAATTCCTGAAAACTGGGCTAAATGAGATCTTAAAATGAGCGGGCGGGCCATTAGAATATTAATATAGTTCAGGGGCGTCGAAAATATGTGTAGGTGCGAGCCTCTGTAAGGGGGGGGGGCACTAATTGGGATCAGGGTTTCTTTCAGCCATCTCTCCGGGGGGCAGTTCCCCCGGGAAAGTTAAGTGCCCCCCGGAGCAAAATGGGGACAACAATATAACGATTATACATATTTTTTAAAATAAAAACGACTATATTGTCTTTTTAAACAGTTTTTAAAGAATAGTATATGGTGCCTTTAACCGATTACAATTAGTGGAATCTATGAAATATCGAATCGCTAGATATATTTAATGAGCCGTACATAAAGCCAAGCTTGTTAATTAAAGGCTTAAAGTATTCGATTAATAATATCGTACGGGCCGCTCCAGCCGATGTCTTACTTCCAGTAGTTCGCATAATATTACATTTTTAAAAAAAAGCTTTTATTATCATGGTATTTAATTACCTTTACATCAATAAGAAGGTCTACAAAATTAATAATAAGTTCTTGCCACGTCTCAATCGTGCGCAATGTATTTTTAAATTATATTTCATCATAAAAGCATTACTTTTTTAATTAGGACTAGGTGCTAATTATAACATTTATGATGGCATTAGTCCTTAAAAAATTTAATCGATTCTACTTGTGTTAAGTTATATACAATGGAACATTTTTAAAAAATGAGATATTTTTTTTAAATTAAGAATTTAACGGCTCATACAAAAAGTGCACATTTCATCAATTATTAATCGAAAGCGATTGTGTTTTCTTTTAATGTGCTACTTTTGTAACAATGTTTCCTGCATAACAGAGGTAAAATAAAATACATAGCCTATATTTATTATGCCCCACCTATTTGCACGAATTTTTATTACTATAATTATTCTTTTCACGATTGGAATCCATCAGAACTAGCATTTCGATTGTCATTTCTATTTTAAAAAATGTGTGTGTACTAGTTTTAGAAAAAATTATTCTTATTCCTAATTTGTTCAATTTAAAGTAAATTCTATGAATTCGGTTTTGAAAAAAGTGTTTTCACATATATCTAAGAGGCAATTTGTAATTTATCTGGAAAATGTTGTAGTGTTTTGAAATTACACATTAACATTTCAATCAACTGAATATTGGGAAATATATTCTTTATTTCCTTAGATAAAATCACACATTAATAAACATATAATTTCTTTTGTAAAAAAACTCATGTCTTCTTAAAATAGTTATGCCGTTCATATACGATTTATAAAAATAACCATTTTTCTAAAACCATAAAATCTATAGACCTTTCTAATTAACTTTTTTTCGTTTTGACTCTGGTAAAATTTGGAAATATTTAGAAAAGGTCGTCTAATTTTTATAAGTTGTTGTTTTCCAATTGCGTTCAGCATATAAAATCATGTTTGTGGTGCTTTCTAGTGATGGAAACCTTTTAAAATTTTGTGTGTTGAAAATTAATTTAATAATGTAAGAATAAAATAAAAGCCATATTAACCTTTTTAGTAATATACAATTATTTTTTGTGTGTGCATAACAGAAGCAGGTCAAGAAATTTTCCGTTTAGCCCCCCAACCTACTTTTTTTTCTCCCTGTATTGAAAGATGATAACTAAGAAAATATCCTCATCACATAATTAAACCCATAAAATATCCGAAGCACCCAGCACAATATGGGTTGCTGTGTGCACACGATCGTTCTAAGGTTAAGTGACACCTACATGTTTAAAGAAAAATCTCTTCAGTTGCTCTCCAATTAGGTGTAGAATGTTGCAAAATAAATTCAGATATGTTATAAAATGCATTCTGGTAATCTTAATTTATCAAAATTTTTTTGTGGACTATAAAGATTTAATAGTTCGGCAAACCGTGGCTCGCGAGCCACGTGCGGCTCCTTAGCGACCTGAATGCGGCTCGGTCAGTCGGCCACAAATTGGTTTTGACGCCTAAAAACATGGTTCTTGACAAGTTCTTGAAAAGAAATATGGCTCTCAAAATTTTTTTTAATCGTCCTGTTGCTGATGTTTTGCTTTTTTGACTAATAATTTTTCCGACCACTGTAATAGGCAATATTAAGCTTACACTCAAGGGTGACACAACTAGAATGGATATAGTTAACATTACACTGGTGCAGAGTTTAAGATGTCTGTAATCATTATTATGGCTAATTTTAAAACTCCCAAACCGAAAGTTTGAAATGCAACCTAAAATTTGTCTGAAAGAAACACAAAATTCAAGTAAAAGCCAAATTGGGGGTTAGCACTTTTGATTTTCTTTTTGAGATCAAGTTTGACTAATCCCCCCCCCCCCTCTTTTTTTTCTCCACATTTTTTACTTCTTCTTTCCTTGAACATTTAAGAAAACATCTGCCTGTTTCTACTCAGCTGCACTGTTATGATGTCACTACAACTACGCCGGCATTATGGCACAGCTCTTGCTGATCATAATTTATTGATAACAACAAAGTTTATTTCACAGACATGGACTGCCTCAGAAGCAGGTCCGCTGAAGAGGTGACCAAAGCCTCGCTTACCACAAGGTCAGAGGTCGCTTCTCTCAAGTTCTTGGAACTCTTCGAGCCCTACGGGCCATATATCGATGGTCAAACGGTCAAAGGTAAGAATACCTGAATGTAAAATAGTAAAAGGTAGAAATACCTGGAACGTTTTCAAACATGCATTTTGGGCGATAATGAGATTTATTTTCAAAATTCGCAGCTTGAGTTTTATGCTTTTTTAAATCTGTATATCTCCTTATCCAATGGAGACGATTTATTTTAAAGCAATATTTAAAAAAAAAAAATCAATATCATGAATAATCTTTTTAAAGCAATGCTCATGGGCGCCCGCACTATGGATCAAGTGGGTCACATGAACCCTAGCCACCGGGATATAAAAAATGACAAGTAAAAAAATATTAATATTTTCACTTTGTCAATCATTATCAATATAAAATAATTAATACAAAACTAAATTGTATTTCTTTTTATGTGTCACAAATGACCAGGGCTGAGAGGGGAAACGATGGGTATAGGTACCGGACAAAAATACAATAGATGAGGGAGTAGTTAACCTAACATGGGCAGAGTTTATGGTAGTCTAGAAAAGACATGATAGCTTGGGAGGTTGGTATCACGAAGGAGTTAGAGTAATGAGTTTTATAGTTAGCTTGTAAACGTGGAGTGTTCACGAAGGGTATTTAGTAAAGTTTATAGTCACGCGACGGGAAATATAAGAGAACAGTTTTTCGAAACACAGATAGTAGAGTTAGAGATTATTTGACGGTCATTCTAAAGTGATAGTCGCGTTGATACTAGTCGTAGTCAAAATAGACGTAGGGATAGACATACTTATGAATGCCTGTAAAAGTATTATGGATATCAAGGACAGACCTGGATGCCAGCAGCCATGTGGACTGAGAAGCCATCTAAGTTACAAAAGAAGTCATTTGATCATGATGAGTGTAAGACATGTTGTAACCTAACAACTTTGTCCACATCTACACTACTGACAAGCGAGGACCAACAAGCTGAAGAACAAACTAAAAGTAATGACTTGACCATTTCACACCCGCAGGAGTTTCAAGCTGCTGCCAGTGGCTCTCAGAGCTGCGATTCATTACTATCGGCATCACTCAGATTTGACACTAAAATATCAACACATAAAAAATGTGGCTGTGATATGGCAAACAATGATTTTAATTTGTAACGTTGTATTCAGGCAACAACTGTCAGATGTTTTGAAATATCATTTACTCACAAACACATATACCGACCAATAGCTAGTTACAATTCAGTGAGGATAGACCTGGCAAAAAAAGTTGTTTTCGGCATGTTAGCTTGAAATTTTCTCAGTGGCTTGCCTGTTCTACTAATCTCAAAGTTCAAATATGTATATTTTGTATTGTTTCCCGCAACCCATTCTTCGCAGGTACCAAGTGGCATTTCTAGCAACATCTTTCAATAAGTACAATGACTTCCCTCAAGGTGCTCGTAATCATGTGGAAAGTGAGTGTCACAAAGGTGCTCAGCAGGAAGCAACATCATTCTTGAAATGACTTGCAGCCTACCGACTTGCTGCCAAGCACAAATTTTTCTTAATCTATTCGCCAAGCTCTCCTTATTGCACTTACTTTATCAACACAAAATACACCGCGGAGCGCTCCTCTAGTATTCTTGGACGACTCAAAACTTGGCTTCGTTTGACAATGACTGACCAACTTCTTTCAATTTTGTGTTTGCTTAGTGTACACCGTTTAAAGTGAACATAAATAAGGCAGAGTTTATGCAGAAAGTAGTTGAAATAATGTGAAAGAATAAACGCCGACTTCAATTCCTTTCAAAGATTGTAATTTAAGAATTTCACGAAATGTGTGATTCCTATTAGTTGTATATTTTGTATTATAAACTTTGTAATGTATGTTAAGAAATGAATTTTTTCCCATCAAAATTACAGTTTTATGTTTTAAAAAAACTCTATTGTAAAAAGTTGGCTACTATTAATACATAGGTCTACGATAATTAGCTTTCATTTATATGTTTATATTGTGAAAAAGAATGTCCGATGTTTGTTGACCCCCCCCCCCCCGGGAAAAATTCCTGTGGGCGCCCATAGCCATGCTCTATGCTATCAGACAGTGAGGCCCCTGTGGTGATAAAATGCATTACAGTTATTCACTACACTGTCATATTATGAAGCAACACTTTAAATGACTGCATAGCCATACCATAAATGATAGCATACCCATAATATAAACGACAGCAAAGTCATAATATAAATTACATAACAGCCACACTGTGTGCTTCTCATCCGTCGCAAGCGAAGTTATCCAAGGCTGTATTCAACAGTGAGTACGCAGGGGAATTGCCAGTCCTATTTGTGCTTGGATATCTTGCCCGGAAGTAGTATACACGTGTTGTGTGGAGTGATATGATGATATTCTTCATGCTATAAATAAAGCCATGCTATAATTAACCTCACAGCCGTGTTATAGATGACCGTAAAGCGAATCTATAAATCTGTCTCGACATTTCCAGGCCAGCCCCTCGATGTTTACCGGAAAGGTCAGTTCACCAAGAAGCCCTTAATTATAGGAACCACACGCGAGGAGACAGTGCTGTATATCTACGGCAGCTACAACAAGTCCATTGACCTGGTCAACTTTATGACGTTGTTACTGCTGGTGCGTCCAGACAAGATGGTCGAGGTGAGTCTTCTAGGCACCCTGCGTGGGATGGTCTATCCAGACATGATAGAGGTGATCCCTCCGGGGATCGAAGGTGGGGGATGGTGTGTCTAGAAAAGATGGTAGTGGTGAGTCTCCCAAGGACCCAGGATGAGGGTGGTGTGTCCAGAAAAATAAGAAAAAAAAATAAATAAACGGTTCCCGGAAATTTGTATGCTATATAGCAAAACACAATTTTTAACGTGTGAACTGAAAAAAAAAAAGATTCGACGAAATTTCCGTTCGATCATATTTCCGTCGATCAATTTTCCGTCGACGAAATTTGTTTCAAAAAAAATTTTCGGATACGAAAATAAACAAATAAAAAATCGTCAAATGAAAACGTATTATATTTTCACCAGAAAATATGACACAATGTTACCTGGATAGTATTGGAAGGCATAATGCGCTACTTTCAAACTGTTCTTACAAAGTCTCAAATTCTAAAGAAGATTCTATATATAGATATTCACGTTTCTCACATCATTGGGGGTTGAGCATTTTGATGGATATAGGATTAACGTGGTAACAATACACTTCATTTTCAATATTGAAATATACGTGGATTTAAGATTTAGAATTTCCAATCTTGACCTTTCCAGAAAGTTCCCTAATTTTTAAAACAAGCTATAGGCCTTATCTATGGCAATGTTAAACACATTTTAATGGGAAAACTTTAAAATTTTAACTTTTTTTTTATAGGGTCCCCCCATCTCAGGCAAAGTAATTCGATGCAATCATTGAATGGGCACCGCTGGGGCCCCTCTTTCAACTTAAATGTACTATAGTTATAGTAATGCATTTAGTTGTAGAATTTTTCTCATTCGAAAAATAATTAGAAAAGTCGTTTTTTTCCACATTTCGAGGAGGACGTTAATTTAAATCTAGAATATTCTAGAAAGTTCTATAAGGTTCTACGGGGATATATAATGGAATTTTGAAACGGGATCACAATCGGAACTCCAAATGGGGTCGGGATCCCAGTGGGATACTATTTGTAAACGTAATCCCATTCGTGATCGGTATACCTTTGGGGTCGGGATCCCATTTGGAAACAGGATCCCATTCGTGATAGGGATTCCAATCGGTTTCTAACCCAATAGGAATGGGATACCATTGGAAAATAGTATCCTACTTACAAAGGTTATTTCAAATGTGTTTTTATAGGAGGCAAGTTAATTATTTTATTATTTTTAATATAGTTTTTTTTTTTTACTTTGCGCTTTATTTCAATGTTAATTAAAAGGCTGTAGAAGTTAGTGTTTTCCCGAATGCAATCCCGTGCAACGCCGGGTATATTGGCTAGTATTAAATAATAGTTAGATGATAATTCATAATAAAAAGAATATTGTACTTTTTAATTGGGATAAAATGCTTAAACTAGTTTTTAAGCGTTATTTTAATTTAATTTAAATGTATAATACAATACTTAAACATGTAATAAACATTAGTAGGTGCATTTCATTTTACATTATTTAAATTGATTTCAAATAATAGGATATTTCAATCATTGATTTTAAGACAGACGTATTTAAATCGATTCATTTTTTAGCGTTTTATGGTCAGCCTAGCTTATTCCCATATATTAGCTTAAAAGCTATTTATAGCCGAAACATCTACATACTTATGAATAATATATTTTAAAAAATGACAATTTTTTAACTCTCATTTGTTATCTACTTTTTGAAAATCATTTATATCGGATGGAAGGTAGTGACGCAAAATTGTGTAAGAGCTCCTAGTCCCTATTATATCACTTTTATATAACTATGTAATTGCCATGTGTCTATATCATTCCTGTGTATCTACATCATTGATATTTTTTTATATCATTGCTATATGTCTAAAACCCTGCTATGCATCTATATCATTCCAATATCTATATCATTTATATGTGTTTAGATCATTGTTATGTGTTTATATCATACCTATGTCTATATCACTGCTAAGTTTCTATATCATTGATGTGTCTATATCATTGCTATGTGTCTATAACAATCCTATATCTATGTCAATGAAATGTGTTTTTATTTCATCCTGTGTCTATATCATTGCTATGTGTCTATATTTTTGCTATGTGTCTATATCATTCCTATGTGTCTAAAACATTCATATGTGTCTATAACATTTCTATGTCTATATTATTTCTATGTGTCCCTATCGTAAATTCGGACATAGTTACTTGAAAAACTTTTTTAAAATAATAAAATGCTTTAAAAATCCCAGAGAAAATATTTTCGAACAAAACCACAAATAAAAAAAGCTAATGAAACAAGAGGTCTATTGATATTATCTTTAGAGTTTGTGGTAAGAGAGATGATTGGGTTTTCCCACACCAACTGATACGGTCATGGCCTGAGGCTATTAGCGGAACAGTGGAGCTAAGTTCCCAATATCTTCCCTAAACATTTTTCTTATGTCGTGTGTATGACAGATAAAAACTTACTTTTCATTTGGTGGTAGAATTTCCAGTTTTCACTCATTTATACTGATATCTGTCTTTCTCATGTGTACTTTTCACCACAAAGCTCTACTCCCCACCCCCGTTCCCCGCCCCACCTTTCACAGAAATAACACATTACAAATCAAGTTAATTCTGCGCCATTTAAAGGAATTAGAAAACGTCCATTAAATGTCATAGTCCTCTGGGGGAAAAATATAATAAACTAATCATGCATCCAATAACTGACCTATGTAAACGACGTCCGGAGCGAAAATAAGTTCGCGTATTTTTATTATTATTATCTTTTAATCCCATTATAGCTCTTATTACCGTTTATGAATTACTTGTGACGCGTCGCTGGTAGAGGCAGATAGAAGAAAAAGAATACAGTGTTTCACAAAGTGGGGCGTACATCATACAGTGGGACGTACATCATACAGGGTGGACAGTTGAAGAGTTTTGGGAGCTTATTTTAGCTTAATTTATTTCCCCCCCCCCTCCTTTTTTTGTTGAGGGTGGGTGAATTTACATTTCAAAAGGGGACAGGAGAAATGTCATACAGGAGAGGGGTTTGGGGGTGGGGAGCAAACTTCTTAAGTTTTCGTGAGTTAATATAATAAAAGACACTTGACCAGTCAACCAGCATCATGTTTCTGGAAATTTTTAAAAAAATTAATGAGTAATTCTGTTGTTTTTTTATAAATATTTATGCGTTTGTAAAAGATCAAAGTCTGGAACTATGGTATGTGCGACCGATAAAGCTCACAGAAACAAACTATGGCTTGGAGAAGCAATCTAATGTGTCACTTACGGTGAGGCGAGTACTTCTTGGAATGTATTGAATAGCCAAGTCTTTTAGCACTAACTTCTTACGCAAATAAATTTGGTGCACATTGGCGAATAGAAAACATACCAGTGGTCAGTCCGGAGGAGGAGGGGATTAGGGTGGAACTCTTTTGTAAATGTTGTTCCATTAAAACCTTCTTTCTATCATGCGGTTTTTCGAGAATATTTTGTTTTTATAAAATAATGCCCGCAGGACAATTTACATTAACAATAAAAGCACGGTGTCATTTTTGCATGGTAGAAATATGATTACAAGTCTGTTCAACAAATGTCATCATCATCATTATAAATGGTACTACAGCCAATGGTTGACTCTGGCCTGGTTTACAACACCTTTCAACTCGGACTCACGGTCTACGTCATCAGTCCATCGCAGTCAAAGTCTACGTCATCGATCCATCTCAGTCACGGTCTATGTCATCGATCCATCTCAGTCACGGTCTACGTCATCGATCCATCTCAGTCACGGTTTTACGATGAATCGTCCATTGTTAAAAAAAAGTCATGATCTAATGTTGTCATGATCTAATGTTGTCATGATCAATGTTGTCATGATCTAATGTTGTCATGATCTAATGTTGTCATGATCAATGTTGTCATGATCTAATGTTGTCATGATCTAATGTTGTCATGATCAATGTTGTCATGATCTAATGTTGTCATGATCTAATGTTGTCATGATCAATGTTGTCATGATCTAATGTTGTCATGATCTAATGTTGTCATGATCTAATGTTGTCATGATCAATGTTGTCATGATCTAATGTTGTCATGATCAATGTTGTCATGATCTAATGTTGTCATGATCTAATGTTGTCATGATATAATATTGTCATGATATAATGTTGTGATGGTATATATGTCGTTAAATATCAATTTCCCTTTTTAGATATGCAAGTTTGGAACACTATTCCAAGATATGAAAAACTGATTTGACCTATATTTTGCTGAACACACCACCACGTTGCTGAACACACCACCAAGTTGCTGAACACACAACCAAGTTGGTGACTAATCCCAATGTTTCCAAAATTTCACTTATCTCGTGCTACGGTTTGCACGCCCTAACCTCAAGTCTTAAATCCTCCGCACAGTAAATGGACTAGACGACCGTCATGAAGCCCAGGGTGACTACACAGACGGTTTCACTCACCGGCGCCTCGAGGTCCTTCTGAATAATCAGTCCCAACCATTCAATAAATGAAGCCGTTCATCGCCTTAGTGCCTTAAGGTCAGGCTACACCCAATGCACCGCGGTTCTAAACATGTCTAATAGTTAGATCCGCCTGATATCCAAAAACAAAGACCTTTCATATGGCCTTTCAACGATGAACTTAAATCGGACAGTAATTTTAAGTTTATTAAAAATAAAAAAAGGGGAAAAAATATATTTACGAAAGAGTTACACATCGATGTAATAAAATTAAGTAAAGGGGCAATCATAAACATACTGCACTCTATTAAGTAGTGCTGAATATGGTATGGAAAACCTCCGGGATTGAGAGGACGGGGAAAACCCAAAATCATGTGAAAAGAGAAATAATTATGTGATAAAGACTGGAACAGAGTTGGAGATAATAAGTAGAGGAGATCGCAGGAGACCGTAAGGCGTGAAAAGATATTGTTAATGGTATATGTGCCCCCCAGCCATTTGGAGTAAAAAAACGCAAAGAAGAAGATTGTTAAATGTCTATAACAAAATAAGTGATTGTAAGCAAACATCATCACACTTAGAATGAGATGTAAATGACAGAAGAGTGAAGAGGGTGGACCAACAAAACCCCAGAGGAAAACGGCTCAAATGCAAACCTAGGTTTAGATGGATGGATGATTTGTAGAGGGGGGTCTACATCAGCTGGGAATCCAAGCATGAAAAAGAAAATCATCTGTTAGATCTGAATGGAAGTGTGTGGTGAGACATGCCAAAGCCCTACATGGTCTGTTGCGCCAAAGGGATGGATGAAAGGTCTGGGAGGAAGGATGTGGTGTGGCAGGAAAAGTTCTACATGGGCTGTAGCGCTACAGCGATGGGATAATACATCATCACGCTATGTAATTAAGGTCACCAGATAACTTCAGCAAGAAGAACATATACCCTCCGTGTCCAGTTCCATGAGGATAGTTTTTTTATGGGCTCGCCCACGATGTAATCTTCGATCGCGAAGGTTGTAATAGCAGAATCAATATATTTTGACGCTTTTTATTACTTTAATAAAACTATCGCAACTTTACATTTCCTAACATAGAAGTAGGTTCCGCATTCGAAAATGCAAAAAAAAAAATTAATGAATGCGAATGATGTTTCAACTGTTTAAAACGGATATTGTCAAGAGTTTCAACGATCTTTCTCTTTCTGTGCCCCCAAACACTGGAATTCTCTTCCACTGCATATCTGCAATATAACAACCATCACAGCCTTCAAAACTGCACTCAAAACACATCTCTTTAGACTCTACTATCCTAAAATATGCCTCTATTGTGACTTGTTTACCAATTCCCTGCTTGTCTCCGTGTCGCTGGCCTCTCAGTACTATCGACTAAAGAAATGCAAATAAGGCGCAAGAATTATTCTTCAGTCCCAGCAGCCGTAGTCGTCCTGGCCTAGATGTGTCCACACGATTTTAAAAAACAAAAAACGAGATAATTTCTTTAAATAATCAGGTCTTTTCAAGATTTCTTTAAGAATTTTTTTCTTCATTTCTTCTATGTGAATAAAAAAAAAGCAAACATATCATTCACACTTTAATTCAAGAGTTTAAACGTTATTTCCTAATATTACAAAACATATACGTTTCTCCGTGAAAAAAACATATATATATTGCCTTATACAATGGAATGCCGCAGAGCTTACATCTCTTCACAACAATGACGATTTAAGGGAAAAATTAAAAAAAAATAAATTGAACAGCTCCCCCCCCCCCCCCAACCAAAAACAGCAACAAAAAACAAAACAACTGTGCACTGTAAATGAAATAGGGCCGTAGTACATTTAGGTGGGGCGAAGGGGTGCCCTCCACCCCATCAGTACCTTTAGGGTATATTTATCATAATCATCATATCCCTTAGTCCTTGGACCGTTGGGGCGCCACAGATGACATGAAAACTATCCTTCTCCATTCCTCTCGGTCTTCTGAACTACGCATAGCATCACCTAGTTTTAGTACCGTACACTCTTTGATGCTATCTTCCCATATTTTTCTCTGTCTATCACAAACATTATATAATAGTATAGACGTGTGTTTGCTTATTTCAATATTTTTTTTTTAAATATGGGGGAGAGGGTGCAATTTGTTGTGGTACGCCATTGAAATGAAAGGCAATTTAAAGTTTTATAAAATGACAGTTTTAGCATTGAAGCATCAATATCCTTCTCCTGGCCTCCTAAATATTCAATGTTGAAATCCTCCGGAGCCTATAATCTGAAACCCTCCCTGCATCTAATCTTCAGATCATTGAACACTATCCGCCGCGAGCCAGCTCGGAGGACCAGCGCGAGGTGCTGGTCAATATCAGCACTGACCTGGTCTTTGGATGTCCAACGAGAAACCTCACGCGCACCCTGCGGGGTCAGGGGGAGGCTGACGTCTGGATGTACTTGTGGGACCACGCTTTCTCCTTCCCTGGCTGGGGCAATGTGACCTTCTGCGAAGGTAATCCGTTCAAGTTAGCAACTGGCGAAAATATTTCGCAAGGATTTCTTAACTCGTGTTTCAATCAATCAATATATATATATATATATATATAAAAATAAATAAATATAAATATAATATATATATATATATATATATATATATATATATATATATAGATAGATATGTTTATTTATACATATATAATGGCCTGGCTAAATTAAAGCTCATGTGTTTGTTTTCTTTTCCGATCAGAAATGAACAATAACCTAGGTAAAAAGAACACGTCGAGTTAGGTCTATATAAGCTTAGATTAGGACGGTGTGGCGTATACTAGTATGTTATTTCCTGTAAAGGGAGACATGGGTGTCTTAAATAGTTTTAGGTGCTCAGGTGGGGCCAAAAATGTTGGCAAACGTGTGGTAGGAGGACAACTAGACATATTCAGTAGTCTATTTGGTGAGAAGTAAATATTTTGTGGCTGCCATCAGGATAACTGAGACGAAGGCATAGACTCAGAGACAGGGCTCAATCGCTTTAGATCAGTGGTTCTCAACCTTCATAATGCTGCGATCCTTTAATACAGTTCCTTATGTTGTGGTGACTCCTACTATAAAATTATTTTTGTGGCTACTTCATAACTGCATAGTATATGTAGAATATATGTTTAGCTGGACATGGCGTCGTACGTTTTGTTTTAATATGAAGACGACTCCGCATTGAGAAAGGAAATTTGGCTCTAACTTGTGAATTTGTTCTTAAAATGTTAGGAATGTAACACGTTAAAGCATGTCATTTATCAGTTATTGACATCATATCCTAGTCGTGTGAAGATGCTGACTAGCCTCCACAATCATTATTATTTTTGAGCGAAATTCTCTCTCTCCCCCCCCCCCCCATCTTTTTAAAAAAAAAATGTAAAAGAGAAGAACACATTGTCTACATTTAAATGTAATGTCAAACAAAACCAAATGCTCTCCGTTAATCAACTATATTTGTAGCTAGCTAGACCCCATTTTACATTTTTTTAATCAAAGGGGGCCTTTTTACTGTCCCTCAAACATTGTTTGGAATCGGACCAAAGAAAATCTGTGTTCATATTTTCAAATAAATTGGTAACGACACGATCGCGCCTTCAAATTGTAAATGTTTGGAAACGTCCTAATTAATACATTTCTTGCACTTCCAGCATTGTTCTATTTCCAAATTTTGCTCAAGTCAATGTGACAAAGAACGTTTGATTACGATACTTTTCAAATTACTCTAAGATTTTTAAAAAAAACTTTTAATTGATATTTTTTTAGCTATATAATTTTTGGAGCTATTTTTTGTGTTAAAATCTATCTAGATTAAAATGTTAAAGTTTTATATAAATGAATTTGTTTATTTTATTTTTGTTTTGAAGGCCGTGTTTGCCACGGGACGGAAATCGTTTATGAGTTTCACACCGCCTACAAAGGCAACTTCACAATGACACCGGAGGAGGAAGTTCTGAGCACTGACCTCATTACATATTGGACCAACTTTGCCTGGACCGGTGACCCCAACCAAAAGGGAGATCAACATAGAAGGAGAGGGTGCGCCCACGCAAGGGGTTCTTTAATGAAAACACGGGATTCTTCTGATAAGGACATCAGGATGTCATCGGGCCAAACCCATAATTCTGGAGAAGTGCGCGTGACCAATGACGCACTCACAGAGGAGGACGAGGTCCATTTAGCCGGAAAGCCATTATCACCTCGTCTTGACTCGTCCCAGAAAAATGGCGACACACCGATAACCTGGCCTAAATATAGTGAAAGCTCTCAGTGGAGTGCTTTGCATTTTCAAGTTCCCCAAAATCAGATCGTGCAAAATTATAAAAAAAAATACTGTGATTTCTGGGACAGTATAGGTTATAGTTCTAAGTTGTGAATAGGAGCGATGGAAACGTGCATTGTTCACCTAATTAAAACTTTGAATGGTTGCCATGCTACTTTGTCAATATGTATAATTTATGTTACTTACAGGTCTGTTTAGGCAACTAAGTCAGTTTGCCAGTCTGTTTCACTTAATATGAGCTTTGTATGTCTGTTTCACTTGATATCAACGTTTTCTGTCTGTTTAACTTTACATGAGCGTCCGTCTCTTTCACTAGAAATGAACTTTTCTGTCTGTTTCACTTTACATGAGCTTTGTCTAATTCACATGATGTAAACTTTGTCTGTTTCACTATATTTCAACTTTCCCCTAACATAAGCGTCTGTCTGTTTTAGCTTACACGAGTGTCTGTCTATTTCAACTAATTTAAGCATTGTCTGTCTGTTTCACCTAACATGAGAGTATTTCTGTGTTACCTAACATGATCATTGTTTGTCTGTTTAACTCAATATAAATGATTTTCGTCTAATTGTTCGTGTCAAAAATATGTAGACAATAACATGCTTTTAAATGAAACTATGTTTAAAGGAGTTTTGGTGGACCTATTTCTTTAAAAAATCATTATCATCTTGAAGCGAAATAATAATTATAATTTCAGCCATTCAAGAAAAAAGCCAATGACTAAAAATGTATGTACAATTTCCACCCGCACTAAAGTAGGGTAGTACTTTAACTCGGCATTGATAAAATAGGATAATACGGGTGCCAGTTTTTGAGACATGATGATGAGGCGTATTGCAAGGTGTCAATGACGATGGATAATTTGATCGCTGAGCTTTGGCTGGTGCACGGAAATAAGCTAAACATAGACACACAAACATAGACGCACAAGCACACACAATACACAGACAAAAACACATTCACGCTCAAACCAAAGACACAGATTCATGCAATTCATGCACATTTGAACACACAAGCTCGCACACATAAACACAAACATTCATACACATTAATAGTGCTTATGTGTGTGTGGGGGGAGGAGGTTCAAAACACACACGAACACATATCTCAGTTTTAGTAAGTAATGCATAAAAAACGATATTATTATGTTATATTTCGTACAAGTCCATACTTTTAGTTATAGCTGGCATATCAAGTTGTCTCATTACGCTTTTTAATATATTTATCCATACACAAAGTAGGAAGAACTCTAAAAACAAATTACCAAAAATAATAATTCTCTTGGTATTTATGTATGTATGGCTATAACTGTAACCATTTGTTCTGTAGGTGTGCGAAATAAAATTCGCAGAGGTTAGCACTATAAAATGCGTTACTTCAATGCATCTTTTGTCAAGTAACTTTAGTAGATTGGAAGTTCACGCATCAGCGCCGCCATTTCACTATATAATCCCACTTATCATCGCGGTCCTAACAACCAGCACCAAGGCCAAAACAATCTGGAAACCTTCCAAACATTTAGCTGGACAAATGCACCCGCAAAATTCGGATCATGTGTTTAAATAAGGAGTCCCATTAATTCTTAAGTAGCCTGGTTGGTATCATCTTAATCTCAAGTTAAGTCAAGATGAATGTAGAACGAGGAAACCTAGCAATTCAAAAAAAGCAAGGACTCGTATCAGTCATGATCCGGTAACTGAAGGTAATTGAATATTATTTCTCTTTTTTTCCACCCATCGGTCACCACCCTAACATCATCCCACTTTTTTCCCTTAGCCTTGGTAACCGGATCTGTCCTTTATACCAATTATACTCTTTTTCAGCTTGGATTTCATTCTGAAATTCCCCTTTCCCCCTTTCCACAATGTTTACAAATACTCCGCAGTAGTCCAGCATTCTCTACCGGCCAGCGCCCTGGGCGTTTTAATTTGTCTGTTTACAATACAATAGTAATTAATAAGTTTAAAGTTAAATAAAATTGTGAGGGATTTTTTCCGCACGTATACGTTTTTTTTTCTTGCAAGGGCTTCGTTTCGCGCATCTGTTGCCTTTTTGACTCCTTCATACGCTGCTGTTTGCACGCTGGAATGTTGTTCAGCAATGATAGCCATTTCGTTGATTTCAATATTGGCTTCCCTCATGCTCCTTTTGAAAACGTCCATAAATCACAGGCGTGGCCATCTAGTAAGTCTTGTCATTTCTGCTAACTCTCCTTACAGCAGCTTCTTTGTAATATGGCCTTCCTCCAGTCTCCTAACATGGCCTAACCAGCGAAGGCGCTTCTTGCTAAGAGCGGAGAATATTCTATACATTTTTCACAATTCAAGACCTCAGTGTTAGGCACATTACCGAATGCGTAAAATTAGATGCAGGCATCTTTGATGGAAGCTGTTGAGTTTCCGCTCATGACTGGTGATGTGGTCCTCACTTCGCTGCCATATAGGAGCGTACCAAGCACACATGCCTGATAGACACTTATTTTTGTTTTATCAGTTACGTTGCAATTATTCCACACCTGCTTATTCAGTTTAGCCATAGTTGCGTTTACGATCCCGATGTTCACTTTTTCGTCAACGGAGAGATAACTAGAAATATTAGTGCTTAGGTATGTGAAATGCTCAACAACGGACAGATTATAGCCCTCAATAGAAACATTTGTTTTCTGTAGAATAATTGACAGTCTTTACAAGCGTGTGATGGACGATTAACTAGCTGTTGAAGACCTTCTTCTGTGTGCGATGTTAAGGCGGCATCGTCAGCGAACAACAGTACCTTTTTTACCTTGGTCTTTGCATGAAGTCGGGTGATATTGAACATCCTACCATCAGATCTGGTATGGATGTTTTTACGTAGTGTTATAAGTAAGGACAAATTAATCTCTTATTTAAGTATATGGCTCGTTCTAAAACAGTACACAACAAAAGACAATACCATATGTTAAATACAATAACAAAGAATACGATACCTAAACCAGGGCTAATTACAATTAATTGTTAAATGTTATTATGTTAATAATAAATTACAAAATCAAAAGGAAATAAAATTAAAGCTGTTGTGCCGTACAATGTTCAATAAGATACAATGTTGTAAAAAGGTACAATGATGAAAAGGAATCTACACACAAATAGCAAAAGTTAGTAAACAAATCTCGTATAGAAAATCTCTATGGTAATAGTGCTCAAACTATCTCTCGTCTGATCTTCTCACCGCTCAAACTCTCTAGGCTTATATATTTAGCCTGTTTCATAGATACTTTTCAAACGGATTTAAACATCGGTTGTCGCATTCGAAGCCAATGTTTCTTTCAGACATTTTTCCCCCGGAAGAGGGGGGGGGGAATTAACTTTCGGGGGGGGGGGGGGTCCTGTGTCATTTGCCAGTGGCCAGTGTCGTAACTAAGGGGTGGCAGATGGAGGCATATGTCTCGGACGCCAGACTAGCGGGGTGGGTGGTCTTTGATGATATTTAATGGTTGAAAATAATCAGTTTCAGAGTTGAGGTTGGGGGGTGTAACTATGAATCTTCCCCCCTCACACCAAATACTGTAGATACGCCCCTGCTAGTGGCGTTGAGATAGGGCGGGTCCACCGAGGTGTCACTTTTTCTTTATATGCAAATGTGGCATTTTCGGACAACTGCAGATTTTGTATTGTGAAAGGGAGGATGGGAAAAATATTTACCCGGGCATGGTGGCAGTAATAGATGCGCCACTAGGCAGTGTATTTATCGATACTGAAATCGGCGATCATTTTCATCAGGAAGGAGGGCGGAAATTGAAGGCGCTGATAAATCTTGAATGACAGAGGTATATTTTTGAATATATTTGGATTCAATGTTTCCATTATAACTTTTGAATGGGTAAGGACATGTTTAAGATTTTTTGGGAAGCATTATGGCGTCTAGTGTCATACATAAACTGAATTCACTCCGTTTGTGGCGTGCCCCAGAGTAATCATTTGGCACAAGCTTATAATCAACGCCATACTTTATCATTGACCAGTGTGAATGAAGGGGAGCAGAAATATAGGGGGAACATTCAAAATGAAGGTGTGCATTTTGGCGCATACTTGAATTTGTTGTTTCTTTCATACAATTTTGAGGTTGCATTTCAAACTTTCGGTTGGGGAGTGCCACAATTAGCAACAATTAGCCACAATAATGATTTAATATATCTTAAATTCCACACCAGTGTGATTTAAACTATTACAGTTGTCGGCAAACTCATTAGTCAAAAGATATAAAAATCAGCAGCAGGACTTTAAAAAAAATTTGAGAGCCATATTACTTTTTAAGAACTTGTCAAGAACCATATTTTTTGGAGTCAAAACCCATTTGTGGCCGATTGGCCGAGCCGCACTCAGGTCGCTAAAGAGCTGCACGCGGGTCGGGAGTTGCGGTTTGCCGACCACTGTC
This sequence comes from Omphiscola glabra, assembly GCA_964017045.1. Lineage (NCBI taxonomy): Eukaryota > Metazoa > Mollusca > Gastropoda > Lymnaeidae > Omphiscola > Omphiscola glabra. Next base: position 29,770,627 of record OZ024800.1, on the reverse strand, counting down.
CTATTAAATCTTTATTAAATCCATTGAAAATTTTTGACAAATTAAAATTACAATAATGCATTTTATAACATATCTGAATGTAGTTTTGCAACATTCTACACTTAATTGGAGAGCAACTGAAGAAGAGATCCTAATTTAAACATGTAGGTGTCACTTAACCTTATAACCGTCGTGTGCACCCAGCTACCCTAACTATTCTGGGTGCCTCAGATATGTTAGTGGTTTAAAGATGTGATGATGATATTTTATTAATTATCATCTTTCAATGCAAGTTGCAAAAATGAAAAAAAAAAGGGGGGGGGGGGCAAAACGGAAAAGTGCTTAACCTGCTTGTGTTTGCCAAAGAAATGTATATTACTTAAAATAGTAATATGGCTCTTATTTTATTTTTACATTTTTTGTAGCTACTTAATTAATAAATTAATTTTCAACACAAAAAATGAAAAGGGTTCTATCACTTAAAGGCACTGCAAACGTGATTTTATATGATGAATGCAAATGGGGTAAATAGCAACAACTTACTTACAATAATTTTTCTAAAAAATATTTTCAAATTTTACTCGAGTAAAAAAGAAAAAAAAACTTAATTAGAAAGGTCTATACATTTTTATGGGTTTAGAAAACTGGTCGTTTTTATATATCGTATATGAACAGCATAACTATTTTAAGAAGACATGAGTTGTTTACACAAGACATTATATATTTCTTAATGTGTGATTTTATCTATGGGAAATTGAATGCTAATTAAGTATATATTTCCCAATTTCAGTTATTTGAAATGTTAATTTGAAATTTAAAAACACTATAAAATATTTCTGATAAATTACAAATTGCATCTTAGACATACTTTAAAACACTTTTTTTAAAAACTAAAACTACAGAATTTACTTTAAATTGAACAAATTAGGAAAAAGAATTTTTTCTTTTTTTCCCCTTTTTTTTTTCTTTTTAGCTTTCTGATAGATTTCTATTATAAAAAATAATAATAAAAAAAGGCTGCGACTATAATAGCCCCTTCGTAAAAAAAATTCGTGTAAATTGGTGTGGCGTAACAAAATATATTTTTTAACCTCTGTTTAACTGTTATGCAGGAAACATTGTTACGAAAGTAGTACATTAAAAGAAAACACAAACGCTTTCGATATAATAATTGATGAAATGTGCACTTTTTGTATGCACCATATAAATTCTTCTTAATTTTTTTTGTAAGTTTCCGTTTTATTTAACTTTACACACATGGAATCGATTAAATATATTTTATTTTAAAGACTAATACCATTATACATTGTCAAGAGTTACAATTAATTAAGCGTTTAGCTTGCCGAGTAATATTAACTTTCTCAGTTATATCAGCCCACAAAATAATGTAGCAGAGAAATGTGAACTTAGTTGAAAGAATAATATATTTTTTTAAATTAACGGATAAAAATGAAGGCATAGTTTATTTTCTGTATGTGTGGCTAATTATGGAAGGGGATGCCCAAAGACATAGCCCTACAGTACGTTACACCGTTACAAATATAATAAAACCATTTAAAATTGTCTTGACATACCGCATGGTCAGGTTAAGGCTCAAGCATGCTTTAAGTTTAGGATAAAGTACTTGAACAATGATAGACTCTTGAGCAGCTTGCTTTGATGAAACACGAAGCCGTAGTTTGTTATCTTGATATATCGAAGGGTTGATCCAGACTGAGGCACCACTACGGTTGCTGTCCCCCCTCTTAATTTTTTTTTCGGACCCCGCCCACCATAGATTTTCACCGTTTAATATTGATAAGCTCAGGTCGGAGCCATTTAAGTTTTGGGCTAAAAGATTGAATTGAGCGCTGTAATATGTGCAATTTTCAATTGGGTGGCAACCCACCGTGAGAGCTTCACCCAGTGAGGTCCGCACTCCCCCCTCTCCGCACCCTCTATTGGCGACATTTAAGAGAAGTCCCCAAAGCGGGTCAATGTTGAATTGTAATGTAATTATATGAGACCCAATGAACAGTAACTGTATGCAAAAACTGTTCATCAACCACTGTAAGATTTACTCGTGGTTTATGACTTAATGTTATTCATCTCATTCTGCTTTAGTGACTAGAGCAGACTTACAGTATTATCCATCATTCAGACTCGAAACAATGCGTTGATGCTGGCGTTATAATTGGTTAAAATGGAGATAACAGTTGTTAAATTGTGAAAGATATTGTTTAAAAGGAAATATAAACACGTGTACATAACGACACATGTGCATCGCGGTCATGATGGGAACTCAAACGAGACTTTGATTCCTATCCAGCTGACGGTACTTACGTCAATCTGATCCCCCTTTTTTTACTCAATCATCCTCATATGATATTTGAGGACATTAGAGGACATTTAAAGTCAACTCATGACTAAAAATGCCAAAAACCTCGAGGAAATCTCTCGAGCGGCTTAGCTTGCAGCAGACGCCCCTTAGCTGGCCCATTCGTTCCCTTGTCTGATCTGGGCGTTCAAGAATGAAAAAGCGGTAAATAGATAAGGAAGTCCATTTATTCCTAGACTCGTCTGCCTATACAGATAAAAATAGTAACTGTCAACAAACCTTTGTCTACCTCCACACAAAAGTTATGTCAATAATGTGTGTTAAAAACATCTTATCTTGAGCTATCTCTCGATTCACAGAAGATACACGTTTATGCATGTTTTATCTTTTTGTTGTTGTTCTGAGAAGTCGTCTGAATTAAAATCTCATGAATACAATTTGTAGTATTAATTTTAACAGGGATTTCGTTTTTTTCTCCTCTACTTAACTTTAATCGATTAGTTACATCCCTCTTAAAACCGTTCAGTTAACAAGATGCCTAGCCAATGACTTAAAGCAAAGAACTAAAATTGAAATGAAATAAATAGTATGCATTTAAGTTTTTTAACTTTTTTCGGTAATCCAAGACACCAAGAATAAAATAAATTTTAAACAAAATTATAAAAAAATGTTAATGCAAGATTTCAAAAATGTAATAAGAGTGCAGCGACTCATTAGTCATGTTCCCAGAAATACGGTCAGCCATGCATTATATAATATTTAAAAATAAATTGTCTGAATGCAATCGTTCCCTGATATTGAAAAAGTGTTGTCCCTCATGATACTCATTCACACTCATGATTTACTCTCATGATACTCTGCAGCTCTTGTATCTGGTGCCCATATTTTAAAACACCGAGCAATTACCGTCTCTATCGAAGGCTTGACAAAAGGTTTCAAGTTTCAATTGTTAACCATTTTTTAAAAAATGAAACCAAGCCAAAAGCAATTCACTCTCAAGTATTCCGTTGTTAAAAATGAGCTATTTCCCCTCCTATCTATTCACAATTTGGTTTTAATTAATGAACATCTCACTTCTTTCCCGACGGTTTTGTGGCGCGGACTCCAGGCGGACACAATTACAGCTTATAACTCACCACTTGAGAACCCATTCAATACGTCCAACCTGACCGGACATCAGTCAATAACAGTGGGTTTCAAAACTACTTCCTCCCTGTCCGTCACTAAAGTGCTATTTACAGAACAAAATGTATTACAATTAAATATAGTTATGGCATAAGGGATATCATGAGCCCCAGACAAGATGGTTGTCCACAATAGATCTAGCTCCTTATCTATATAATTGTTCACTTATTGATTTTCTTCTCCTGTCGAAGCAAATATTAGAGCTTAAGTCTGATGATCAACTTTCAACCTCAGATTAAAAATTGCAACTGGACCCAAACTGTCATTTTATTGGGCACCACAGCTGTTACTTGATGTTAGTTGATGTCACTTGATATTACTTGATGTAAATTGATTTCACTTGATATTACCTTATGTAAATTGATGCCACTTGATATTAATTGATGTCACATGATGTCAATTGATGTCACTTGATGTTACTTGATGTCAGTGTATGCTGTTTGATATAATTGATGTCTTTTGATGCTACATGATGTTAGTTGATGTCACTTGATATTACTTGATATAAATTGATTACACTTGTTGGTACTTGATGTCACATGTTGTCTATTGATGTTACTTGAAATCACTTGATGTCACTTATTTTACTTAATGTCACTAGCTTTTGGTTGATGTGATTGATGATACTACAGTCCAAAATAAAATAAAATCTCATAATTATGCAACCGCATATTTGTATTAGTTGCTAAGAGTAAGTATGTTATTGTGACGGTGGAGGCAGGGCAAATTGAAACTCTATGTCAAGGCTGGGTCGGCAACCTTGTGCTGAGGTCACATACTAATTATTGCTTTAGCATGCCTATATCTCAAATTTGTAGCTCTGCATACCCGATATCCGTCAGATCAGCTCCATCCACCAAATATCCTAGTCTATACTCTTGTTCTCTCTCCTCTTGACTATTAAAACTCTATTCTGTCAGGTTTACCAAAACACATCTTAGAAAAATTACAAAAGTTTCAAAACTCAACTCCTAGGCTAGTTCTAAAGGCAAAAAACGTGATCATTTTATATCACTACTTTATTTACTTCATTGGCTCCATGTACAAGCACGATTTGACTACAAACTCTCTGATCTCTGCTACAACTTCTCCTCGAATTCCTGTCCTTCATATCTAACCGAACTTCTTTCTGTCTATTCCCCCCTTCGACAGCTTCGCTCCTCCGCAAACGCGCGTATTCTTTCTGTCCCCAAGATCTTTCTCTCTCTGTGTCCCCAAACAATGGAATTCTCTTCCATTACACATCCGCAATATACCGACCATCACAACCTTCAAAACTACACTCAAATCACATCTCTTTAAACTCTTACTATCCTGACTGAATCTCTCACCCCCGACCGATACACGATGCTGCTGGGTGCCTTCCATGGCTTGACATGTAAATAGTTCTTGAATGGGTGGAGTAAATATATATTTGTTTTGTTTCATTTAATTGAATGTTAATTAATTTTTTAAGTTCGTGATTATGTTTGTTAAAATGTATGTACAGCGTGGTGAGCCCAGCCCTAGGTTGGGGTACAACGCTATATAAAACCACTAATAATAATAATAATATCCTATATTGTATATATTAAAATATTTTGAATGACACGTTTTAAAGACACTAATTATTATTTTTGTTTTATTCCACGTGACATTGAAAATCTATCAGGCACGCGTGCCAACCCCTCCTCTAGGGCATCTGTTCTATTCAATTTAAAAAAACGCGCGCTCCGTGTCGAACGCGGCCAAGTTATTAATAGACCATGGACCGGTCCACGGCCCGGTGGTGGGGGACTCGGTTCTAGGATAGCATTAATAATTTGATTTGCTCAAATAAAGTATTGGCAGCCGAAGGAACTCGTCCTAAAATTTTAAAAAAAATATTTAAACAACAAAAATAAAACTTCAATAAATCGTTACGAAAAAGCTATCATGATGCTACGTAATGAAGTAAGCTGACGGACCAGGTCTGTAAGGGAGACTTTGATTTTGGGCGGTAGTGGTGAATTTAAAGACTTGATCCTAATATTCACAGAAATCCAATCGCATTTATCTCCACCACCCCCACCCCAGAGTCCTCTAAGACTGTCTGGACGTTAACATGATCATATAATGACTAGAATATATGGTAGGCATAAATGTGATTAAGAATTAATGATATTCATACAAATAGAATCATTTATTGATTTTATATTATTTTGCTTTACTATATGGTATATTTCGTTCAAAAAGAAATTTGACAATAATTGGAACGTGTGAAATGAAAATAAAATTCGATCAAATTTCCGTTCAACAAAACTTCCGTCGATCAAATTTCTTTTGGTCGATGAAATTCCTGTCAAACAAATTTCCGGTACCCGTTATAAATTGCAAAAATAAACAAAGTGTTTTTAACGTTTTTATGATGACTATAGAATTACCACTCAAATCGAGCCGGTACTATTATTTTATGTACCTATCGGGTGATTCTGCTGAAAAAATAAAATATAATATAATATGGATTTTTTGTCCAAATTGGTTGGGATGCGTCTGCGAATCATCGACTGTGACCGAATTCGACTTGGCTACTGTAAGCATATGCAAGCTTTTCGTGAAATAGGTTCTTTTTCTACCGTATTCTGTCTCGTAATTCAGTCCAAACTTTCAGTGCTATACGGATACAATGTGATTGTAGGCCTCATCGAGTAATGCGTAGATAGAATTAAAAAATCAAAACAAAACTACCACCGGAGAATGTGTCCGAATACGTGTGAAAAATGACACATTAAGTAATAACAACACAACTCAACCTACCAAATTCTGAACCACCCACCCCCACGCCCAAACCGATCTGTTAAAGAAAACCATGATCGTGATTTCAAAACTGGTTCATTGAACAAAAGAAATAATAGTGAACGTTTCTGTCGAAGCGGTGCCGACCGGCTGAATCCCACCGCTGCTCTTAACGATGGATGCAGAGATGACATAAAGTAATCGACACCAAACTTACAACACAACTCTAACCTCCCAACTTCTAGCTCCGAAATACACATTGTAATTGTGTCCTTTTTCAAACAAGCTTAAACGCTTCCACGAGCTGTTGACAAAAAAACTCACCACTGGCAGAAGTTATCACGAGGGAACCCTTCAAAGTTCATTTTGACCCCCAGTTGAAACCACTCACGCTCTAAGTTGTATCAACCACTTTAACTATCAGTCGTCAGTTCTTGGGAGAAACGGTTCTCTTCTCCGGTGCCTAACAGTGGGTCACAGCTTGTTAGAACTGAGATGGTAACCTCCTAAAAATCAATAAATTTGTTCTATGATCTCAGTGTTCCATTGGTGACAATGTGGCCTGGCGAATCGAGAAAATCCGTTTTTTTCCCCAAAGAGCTTTGTGATTCCTCATACAGAATTAGAAAAATATTAACGAGTCTATTACTTGCTTAAGTGTTAGTCCTCGGTGAATCAGACTTCAAACCAAAAGATTGTCTAACGAATTTCCCCTTCCGATCTGTTTATTATTTGGCTAGGAAATATGAGTGTGAATATCATTAGGATTTTCTTTGACAAATGCACGTAGTCCTAGATGCCGGGATGTGATTATTGAACTGCAATACTTTTTTAAAGTATTGATTTCCTCAATAACTTAATTGAATAACCTGCCAAGCCGCATCATTAGCAGAGGGTTATTGATATCCGCCTTAACATAGCATCAAATGAACATCTTAGACACAATCATTTTTCTTAAACCGTAATCAGGATTCAGATCTCAGAGTGTGGATGTTTACTTTTGAAAGATGTCAACAAGACTATCAATTTTTGGATTAAAAAAAAATTACATATTTCCCAATATCTGTGCGAAATGTTAGGTTTATAAAACAATACAGGAAGTATTTTAATATGACATATGAAATATTTTATTTCGAATTATTGACAACTAAATAACGCCGTGATCCGACACCTTTCTCCTCCCACGACACAAATAGAACTCATCCAGAATTCCGCGACCCATCACCACTCAAAAATCAAAAGTAGAAAATTAAGAATAGTTTTTTCATTGTATAAATTAATAAAACATGCCAATAAGCTTGAAGACAAAAATGTATGTAAATGATGAACTGAAATTGAAATGAGATTCAGACTTTTGTCTTATATAAATTATAAACATGATGTATTTAATGTAAGTTCTTAAATTTTAAGCTAATTTATACATCATTAACAAAATTACATCTAAAATGAATTGGATTATGTTATTTGACATTTTGAAATATATTTTATTTATTCCAATATTATTATTACAAAGAGCTAAATACTCATTAAGCTTAATAATAATTAATAAGCATAAAGGTCAGGCGTCACTAAACTACGGCTCGGGAGGCCAGTTCATCCGGCCCGCCGACGGTACTTGAATTTGCTCGATGAAACGTATGAAACACTAGACGTTGTGATACAATATAAATTCCAATATTATATTTAGAATACTAGGAGATCTTCACACGTGAGAAGACCTCCTGGCTGCTATGCGCTTTAATTTACCAGTTTCAATGTTTAATGATCGTATATATATTTTCCTGTTTGTTGTAGACCTGTTTATAATATTTTCTGATCATCATAACCAGATCTTGGCACGGACTGCATTGGGAAAGAGAGGCCCATGGGTTTTCGATCCTTATAAATTTCAAAGTATTTATGGAAATAATAAACATGTACGGGCGATATCGTAAAGACTTGGAAGTGGGTTGGGGGAGTTGGAATCAGTATTTCAGTCTTGGCCGGCCCGGGAGACGTAAGTGTGATATGTAATGTCTTTAAACACTTTAAGACTCGTAATTACATTGTCAAAATATTGTAATTAATATTTAAGTTCATCATTAGTTGCGTTGATTTAGTATTTTATCTCAATACTAGTTAGTAATTTAATAATTTCAGGGATGGGGAGGGGGGTCACGTGACGTATGTTGACTTACGCTGCGGGCGCCCATGTAAAGATAGGCGCTGGTTTTCCGAGTGTAAGAAGGGTTGGCTGTGACTTAACAAACATTAGCAACCCTCTTGTAAAACAGGTTTGATCAAATTTATTTCCGAATTAAATAATGTAAAAAATGTCACGTTTTACAGATACGCTTATTCGTAGAATTCTAGACGTGAATACATAGAAAAAGGTGATATGACCCTTCCCTTAATATTGTAAAGAACCTTATGCGTCTCTATGCTATAACTATATTTGCAACCTTGTTTACTCTGTCTCTCGTGTGCACCAATATGACAACTCAACGAGGGTTATAGTCTTTGAACATTTATTTGTCTTATCCTTTGACCTCACTTATTTCTCTCGCTCTCTCTGTCGTACTCCACTCCGACTGTCACGGTCCCTCTCTAACTCCCGTCCGTCCACCTGCCTGCCCGGCTGAGTTCTCCCCGGCTGAGTTCTCCCCGGCTGAGTTCTGTCTAGTCTCATCCAACTGTCCCTTATATACGCCCCGAGTCCATAGAGATTTCTTCCCCGGGGCCCCCATCCCATTCCTATCTCACACCGCGAAATAGGTCATCCATCCCGTCGCGGGCAATCTAACAAGCTTGACCCTTTGTTTGATCAGTTGGTCTTAGGTCATAAAACCAACGCCGTCATTCCGTCTCGGCCAATCTGACACGGTTGATCCTTTTTAGTCTGTACCGATCTGGGACTCCCCCACCACCTTTTACGGGTCGACTATTGTCTGGACACTCCACAGGTCGACTATTGTCTGGACATCTCCACACTATACAATTAATCATAACTTTTTTAACACATATATTCACTGCTGATCCCTTTGCAACTGTTCACCAGGTGAACACAGCAAGAGAATCTTAGTATGTCACGTGTTTAAACAACAATAATAACGCCCCATCCACACACAAAATGGAAATGCAATTAGAGAGACAGTCTTTAAAGTAAAATAAAAATATTATGAAGCAGTTTTAAAAAAAGACTTTCTATCAAAAATGAGTTTACACGCACTAAATAGTAGAAGATAATTAAATATTCTTAAAATCGACATGGCGAACAATGCATATGTAGTAAAACTGCTATAATGTCGATGAAAGTTATAACACGTTTCCATATTGGAAGAACGTCTAGTTTACAAAAGTTTGTATGGTATTCAAACATACATGTGTGTTTTGATGCCACTGGATGTCATTCTCCATTTTGTCGGCCGGCGTCTGAGCACGTAACGAGGTTCTTTTATGGTCGTGGCTGGTTTCTTTTCGTGTTTTTGAAGAAAAGTGACAGAAGAAAGGGCTTTGAAATAGCCTCCAATTTATTTTCGTAGTAACACATTTTTTGTCAGGAACGCTTTAGAATCGATGTAACAAACCAGGGCAATGATGAGGCATACCCGTGCCCATATGTAAGCATCAGAGGAAAATCGTGAAAATAATAATCGTTTTTTTTTAAAATCGTGATAGGAAAATGATAAAATACGAATCTAAAGAAAATGTTACAGTTATAGAAGAAAAATAAATTACATTTCTTGCTTTGAGCACCGGCATTAAGTGCAATGTATGTATATATGGCTAGGCGAATACACATTTGTTTTGTTTTATTTAGTTAATATATGTTAATTTTTAAGTTCATGATTATGTTTATTAAATTGTATGTACAGCGTGGTAAGCTCAGCCCTTTTTAAAATGGTGTTAACTTGATATAGAGGGCACTGTTGTAAGTTACATATTACTTTTTAAAAAGGCGTTTCTTTCCACCAAAAAGTAGGCCCAGCTACGCCCAGGGCCAGTTTTGAGTCTTGTAACAGGTCAAATTGTGTTATCTTGGTTAACATATTGTTTTAGTAAATTAATATGTACCGGAAGTGAGGATAAATGTCAAGGGCAGAAGAGAGAGAACGGTTAGATATAAAAACAGTATGGAGATTTGTGTTTGGCTCTTCCAGAATTTAATTATGTGTCATCTTGTATAATATCATAGTAGTAGCTTGTGTGAGGTATTAAGACAAAGTATTATATTTCTCCTGTATCGGAGATTTTATTATTATTGTGGATTATGTCAAGTTGTGAATAAATATAGTGATGGCAAAATCTTATCTGTCTTCTATTAGTGAAGGAACTTAAATCGTGGTAATTAATTAAATAAGTACGCTAGGCAGATGTATATCCAGTTTCTCAAGTACAATCATCATTCCCAATAATGAAGATTGTTACAACTCTAACGCCCCCATTCCATTTGTGGTGACCCTTCGTCCTAGCTTAGATTCGCTCCTAGAAAAATAATATTTTTGCATGTTAAAGAAAGTTTTTATAAGTACTTAAATCCAGAGTTTTGTTTTACAGATACACAGGTGCCAGAATTGTTACTGTTGAGACCCGCTGGTCCTCGCCTTTTGAGATCCGCTGGCTCACACTCCCTCTATCCCTAGCCTTAACAATGAATGAAAATTAACCTGGTAACCTTGACCGAGACCTAACTGAAACAATGAGCATCTGGAGAAGCATACCCACGCTACGCATATTATATAAGGCAAGGCCCAACAGTGCCAGCTCTCTTTTACCTGTCATTTGTGCAGAGAGACTCTTGTGATGAAGTTTCTTCACTTTTAATTGGCTAGGTTTCTCGTCTTTAATATTCATGTGTTTGTAGATTGACATAAAAGATTTGTATTAAGAAATGTTAATTAGCTCATGATTAATGTTTAATTATGTGAGGTGATTCAAATTTAGTTATGTCTTGTATGTTGCATTCAGTATTCTAATTTCTAGCCAGTCGAGTCCTATTTAGTTCAGTCTAGTATAGTGTAGTCGTTCAGTACACGGCATTTGAGGTCAGTCTGTTAGTGGCTATACTAACGCTGACATCCTCCATGAGGAATTCAAGTGTACATTGGGCTTACGGGAGATAGCCCTGGACTCCCGCCATCAACACAGGCCGTGGGTGCAACGCTGTTAGAGTGTTAGAGTCTAAACTTATTACGTCCGCTGTACCAAAGTGACCGTACAAGAGAGAGGGCTAACAGACTACCGTTCTACTGCTGGGTGTGTGATTTGGGACCCCACCTGAGGACAAGTACCAGATACATCCAGCCCTAACCAAACAAATTAATTAGTAATTAGTAGTATATAGTATACTTAGTTTCTCTCTATGTTTATAATATATTATATGTAATATCATGTGTGCATTTAATTCTCTTTGTAATTAAAAATTAATATTCGTGGGCTGAACCATCAGTGTTCCTATAGTTATATATTAACAGTATTAATTTAAGTGTGCGAGTGAGAGGGTGCCATTGAATGTAAGTCTGAGTGTGTTGAATGGCTTAGAATAGTTTAATAGTAGATTAAATCGTACCCCTAATCGCAATTAACGCAACAGTAACTTTCATCGGGAGGTGGGTGGGGAGGTGGTAGAAAGTAAGGGATATATTCCCGATATTTGATTGATTGCTCTATTTCACTCATTTTAATCGGTGACACTTAATTAAGCGTACAGTTAACCATTCTTTTTAAGATGCTATGAAATAATTATTGTATATATGTATCTATAGCTTTACGTTTTGCCGTATATATTTTGCTCGGAGGTTGTTGACAGCTCAAGGAGCAGTTTCAATTCCCCCCGAAAGACTATACCCGGCAGGCATTTATTCCGAAACGGACGGTTTGGATATCCCTTATATAAGGACGCTCAAAGAATTATTTAGATACCTTTATCAAATTTATCCCTTTATAATGAGATGGAACTTGGACAAAATTGGTTTACTTTTAAATTTTTACTATAAGGGCCCCTGGTTCTAAAATGATATTATCTTATATTTTTCAGAAGTGAGTATTTTAGGTTGGATAAAAACATTTTTTTTAAATGAAAAAGATAGCGGTTTATTTCAATAAAATCCCACTTTCATCATCCGCAAAGGGTGGGATATTGTTTGTTTAAAATCCAACGCTATTTTAAAGGGTTATGAAAGGTATGTTTACCCGGTTCAACCTAGATGCAACTAAGATAGTTAAGTAGAAGCTTGCATTGTGAGCCAATCCTTCGTGTAGAGTGTGGATATTTGGCTATTATGAGGAAAGTAAATTTTGGAATCTTAATTCTGATTTCATTGCATTTTAAGAAAATAATAGATACATTCGAAACAATAAAGGATATTTATATAATCTTAAAGCCTTTTTAAAAAATCGAACGTAGAAGGAAGGCCTTGAAGAATCTTCAACGCTCTTTTCATATGGAATTCGAAAGTTATGCCTACCAGGTTTGGCCCCGATTCATCATTTCAAGTAGAGCCCCATATTATTATTTAAGCCTACTTTTATTTATAAAGCCTGTAAGGAAAAATGATATTACGGCCCATGGTGAATATTATGAGGTTGATACAGTCCAGATTTTCAACTCAGATTTCCAGGTTCACGTGTTCCAAATTTGGTTTAGATCTATCTATTGTAATTTTATTTATATATCTCATATAAGAAATTACGAAATTTGGATCCTCAAACCTAAACTGGGTAAATGTTTAATACAAATTCAAACCCCGTCAGTGTAACCTTCTGGATAATGAAGTGTAATTCCCATGTATGTATCCCAATTATTATCAAAATCCATAATCCATGTAGAAACTTACGCAGTACACAGAGACATATTTTTATCTGTATAAATATCAGAGAAATATTACACCAGAAAGATACATGCCTGAACAACTAAAATCTTATTCAGAGATTTAAAATGTATATTATGTTTACTTTAAAAAAAATATTTCAGACATACAACTAATAAAAAAAGCAGCACTTATATAATGACGAATAAGGAAAGTCAAGGTGTGTTTGTTTCTTTAGTTCACTGCCTTGCATCAAATTTCATTGAAACATAACCGTATTAGAAATAAAATTTAGACATAAGCTTGTGGACTGGAGTTCAATCCAACCAGTGACAAAGTCAAGCAAAAAACAATACCAGCACATCGGGTGGTTTGGACCCGTTATCCTTGGATGGCAATTCATCTAAGAAAAGGAAACTCTTAATGAAACCCGGTGAAAGAGTCCCATAGGCGGATAACAATGACGCAAAGAAAATTTCGACAACTCCTGTGTCGCAACCGATGCCAAGCTACATCTTCATATACGGTGTTCCTTTGGGCTATAAAGGTGCACGGAGAGAGGTGATTTGCTGTTTAGGGAAACAGCTTATAGTGCTAATGAAAAAAATCCCATGTCTTGTGATTTCGTCCTGCGAAATCACACCATCATCACATTCTGACGAACGGATGCCAGTATAGCATAAAATAAGTATATCATGAAGGTAAAACATGTACATAATTTTATATAAAAAAGGGGAAATCAACCATGGACTGAAATTGTTCCGTATGTAACAAATTGCGCACTTAAGATATTTCTATACTCAAGAAATGCACCCACTCATTCAGTGACGTAGTTTGACTAAAAGCTGATCTGGGACTCAGTCACAACAAACTTACTATTCTTCCTTCCCCACGCACATCTACTTTATAAAGTTGGTATTAGAAATGACTAAAAGAATCCCTATGAACGCTGGAGCACCCTGTCTGCACGCCACTCAACGATCTGATCATTCTAATATAATGTTCAACCCATCTTGTAGTTTCAATGTTACAACGCGTATTTGACGTATTTTTAAAAAAATAGATTGCATTCAACAGCACAACATTTGTTGAAAAATTATTTCGAACATAGAACAACGCTTTATTTAAAAGCGTGGAGCAAACAAAAGTACACCGAAAACGTATCTTTAGTAGTTATTTGAAATCGCATCGTTCTGAATTAAAAAGCTAATTAAAAATGCATACATAAAATATATTTAACTTTAAACTCCCTCGAAGCCATTTCAAGTACCTTTTTTGTTTACACTTTACTCCAGCGTTTCTCAGACGGTTTTCAATGGACCGGCGCCCACCGGAGCCTTATGTTGCTGGTTAGCATCACTTGAAAAAGTTTGGAAGAAAATGTAAATAATAAATATGGCGCCGGTCTCTGGTGCAATATTGAAACGTGTTTACCGGTAAACACTTTACTCTACACAAATGAAGATTTTTTAATTACAGCTTTTGGGAACAAACTCTCCAGGAAGCACATTTAGGATCAGGAGGTATGATCATGTTAGATTTGGTTGCGATTTATTGCTTGGTTTTCTGTCATTAAGTAGCACATTAACAAAGAAATATACATAAATACATAAATAGCCACTTTGAGCACACACACACACACACACGCATACACATATATATAGATAGATAAAGATATAAATATACATAAATCTAAATATATAGATACATAAATAAATATATAACTTGTTTCTGAAGAGTACTGCTCCCAACCCATTTTTAAAAGAAACGTTGATCCCCATGACATAAATGATAGTCGAGTCCGTCCCCATCATTTCGACTCCACGGTCTTATTATATGATACCTTCTCAATTTTATAACCCATCAATTTACATCAAGCCTTGAAATATATCTCTATATATTTATATTATATTGTTCAGCTTGTTAGGGTTACATTTAATCTCTATAACAGCGGACACGGTATGGTTTCAAAGCTTGGGGTCTATGAGCGTCCTTTCAATTTTTATTTTACTACATCCATTTTTACAAAAATCTTTATTCTAAGAAGGATTCCATGAAAATCGTCTGTCAAAGTGGTCAACGAACAAAAATGTGTGAGAACCCCTACTCTATTTGCCTATGTATATTACACATTATTACATAACATATTCCGCTAGACATCGCTAGAAACCACACATCTTCAAACTAGGACATCCCCAACTTAACTGTCCTGTTCAAAGCAGGACGTGCACAACTCAATTCAATTATACCCCAAAGCAAACAGCTGAGAAAAGCCTCTTTAGAGACTTTGTTTTGAGACAATGACACAACAAACACACATTTTTTTTTAAAAATTCAATAATTGTGAGTCGTGTTGTGGGGGCGGGTGTCCGGCAAACAGATGAGGTCGGAAGAACAATGGTAGTCACTTTGATGTATATTACAGTCAGTTGTACACAACGCTTACTTTTCAGCATTCTTAACAGTGCTGTAATTAAATTTAAGTTAAATAAATCAAAGTCATCGGAGTCGAAATAGGCATTATATTCGTGTAACGTTGACTTTGTGTGCCATTGTTGTCTTGTGACGTCCTTGCAGTCGTATGCCGTATAGTCAACTGCAGTTGTCAATTGTTGACGCAATTTGTCGTTGTCTCAAAGTACAATGTTGCCACATAGGCTACGCCCAATGGAGAGCCGCATGGGCGATGCCATATGGACGGAGCTAGAGATGTAGAGTATAACATTTGTGAACATGCATTTCGAAATCCCTTTAAGACTTTACAACAACAACAGCAACATGTTGAGTGATAGAAGCGAGAAAGTAAAACGTAACTCGTAAAGGACGATTAATAATATACTTTGAGTTGAGGGTCTTGATCCTGCTATAGGTTTTTAAATGGTCAGAGTGGGCTCGTATCCATGTGAGACTCCTCAAGAAACCAGCGATGTAATAATCATAATATAGCAACAGGTGAGAGTTACGTCGGGCTGCATGCATGCAGTGACAGGTGAGAGTTACGTCGGGCTGCATGCATGCAATGACAGGTGAGACTTACGTCGGGCTGCATGCATGCAGTGGAATTGATAGAGATTGAAAACCCCGGGGCGTCTGTTTCTTTTCCGCCCCCAATTAACTGAATATATTTAGAAGAAAACATTCACATTTTACAGTATATAAAGTGGACAGAAAATGCGGCCCCAAAATAAGTACCTACATGGGCTAAACCATTCCCTACTCCTCCTTGGGCAGACCATTCCCCACTTCTCCCTGGGTAGACCATTCCCTCCTCCTCCCTGGGTAGATCATTCCTTACTCCTCCCTGGGCAGATCTTTACCAGTACGCCCGTCTCTTCCTACGTCAGTGGTTATGTTTATTCTACCGAAAGTGATTTTCTGATTACGGCCGAAACCAAAACTAGGCCGAAAGTTAAAAATGACTTTCAACAGAAACCGAAGCCGAAACCAAAAGCTTAACGAGACGTATTGCCGAAACCATAAGCTTAACGAGACTTTCGGCCGAAACCAAAGCCAAAAACCGAGGCCGAAACTGAAATAGAAATATTTAGATATTTTGAAAGTCGTTCACTCATACATTCTGCATACATCTAACAATTATGGGGGAAGTATCAATGTTTACATTCTTTTAATTAAAAATGAGATCATCGTGAATATTATTAAATAAACATCTAATGAATACTTTGGCTTTTACCCTTTTAATGGAAAGGAATTTAAGTTTCTTTAAAATGTTCTTTGAAGTAGTATGGTAAGAGAAAATTGAAAGAGCATGTTTGTAAATCTCAAGATATTTATCTTTTTCAAATAAGTTTTATAAAACTCTTCCAGACCAATTTAATGGAATTTCTCCTTTAACTGTTTATCACAACACATGTCACGATGTTCCATTTGTACTCTACCTGGTAATAAATTCACGTCTACCGTAAATAGCGTTGCAAATGCACAAAAAGCACATGCTATTTTTTGTTTAAAATCTTAAAATCGGTTTTCAATTTTGAGGTTTAAGTCAGTTATCTAAGAAGCGTATTTACCCGCCACCTCCTGTCTGACGTCTGGTTGCAATGACGATGTAGGAAAGGGAGTAAATTTTCATTTGAATAGCAGAAATATGATCATACATCTCATTAATTAATTGATCTTTCCCTTGTAGACGAGAATTAAAGTCATTTAGATGGCTTGTTATATCGACCAGAAATGCAAAGTCACAAACCCACTCTTTGTCTTCAAACTCTGGGATACTTATTGACTTGCTTGTCTTCAAACTCTGGGATACTTATTGACTTGCTTGTCTTCAAACTCTGGGATACTTATTGAATTGACTTGCTTGTCTTCAAACTCTGGGATACTTATTGAATTGACTTGCTTGTCTTCAAACTCTGGGATACTTAGTGAATTGATTTGCTTGCAAAGACTGAGTGTATTTCTTGCTGCAAAACAAACACTCTTCCAACTTTGGAGGCCTCATTTTCAATCAATTTGACTAAACCTTCGTGTTTCCCGACCATTGCTGGAGCACCATCCGTTGTTAAGCTCGCTAAGTTGTTAAGTTGTAACGAAAAGCGATTCAGTGTCAATGTAAGCGCCTGACAAATCTCATGACTTAGTAGTTTAAAGTGGATACATTGCCCCTAATCCTTCTGTCTTTTTAAACAATGTCGTCCACACGCCTAGTAATAGTTGACGAGACAGAGTCATTTGTAAGAAATCCTTCTTCTTTCTGGATACAGAATTTGAACGACGCTCTCCAAACATTCCTTGACCCGTTCATCATCTGAATATGGCCTCCATTTTTTGCTATTATCATGGCTTCTGCATAACTAGCTTTCACATAAAATATTGACTATGTACCCACTTTGTAAATATCTTTTGTTGTGCAGAATTCATTTTTTAAAGTCATTCTTGATCTGGTCGAAGTTGACATCAAACTGATTTGCATGTTTAGTCTCGTAGTGCCGTTTGATGTTATACCATTTCAAAACAGAAACAGACTCATTGCATTTCAAGCATATGGGCTTTTTTAAAAATTTTCACGAAAATATAGTTTATTGTCCAATTTTCTTGAATACGTCTTAATTCTTAAAATAGCCCAAAACCAATTAATTTTTCCAAAACTGCGAGAAATTTGAATTTTCTCATAGCTATAATTTAAAAATATATGATACGAACTACTCATTATGTAATGTTCTTTTGGTGATATGTACCAAAAGTTAACATTTTTATTCATTTGACCTAGCTCCACAGGACGCAACATGACTCCCAGCATGCAGCATGTGGTCCGCGGGCCTTCTGTTGGCCACTTCTGACCTAGAACATATACCTACATTAATTATTGTGGCTCTAATAGAGCCAATAGTCACCTAAATATCAGTTATTAAGGCAATCAAACTATCACCACAATGTTTCGCGGTCATACGTCATACTAATACATTGTGTTTTCATAAATAGCTGACACGATCTAGCCGCATTAATATTTAGCCTAATGCCAACCAAACTAGACTTTCCGTGCTGGTGACGTAATTATTTCGTTCGGCGACCAACCTCCCTCACCCCCACTGGTTTAAGGGGGAGGGGGGAATTTTTTTAACCGGGTCTTTTAAAATTGTTTTTCTGACGGAGCTCGACAGTGAGTCTCAAAAGACATCTAAATTGGTCGCTATAATCATAAAAGTAAACAGGTCTAAACCTCCGAATACTATGTGAGAAATATCAACAAAACCTATACCACATCTTTGTTGATTTCAAGAAGGCATTCGACAGGGCTTGGCATGCTACTTTATGGGCCACCATGAGACACTACAACATCAACACAAACTCAACCAGAATGATAAGCAGCCTTCTTCAACAATAACATCGGAGAATGGTTCAAGACCACGGTTGGAGTACGACAAGGCTGCTCCCCCCACCCTGTTCAACATCTTCTTGGAGAGAATAATGTCAGATGCACTGGATACACATGTAGGGACAGTCAGCATTGGTGGCAGAACAATCAAGAACCTACGCTATGCGGATGACATAGATGGACTGGATGGAAGCGAAGAAGAACTAGCCAACCTGGTAAAGCGTCTCGACAAGACTTCATCGTCCTTTGACATGCAAATCAGTGCAGAAGAGACAAAAATGATGACAAATACCACCACTGGCATCACCACTGAAATTAAGGTCGGTGAGGAAAGATTAGAGACAGTTGGCAGCTTCAAGTACCTCGGAGCAATAGTCTCGGAAGAAGGCTCCAAGCCCGATTTGATGGCCAGGATTGCGCAGACCACAACAGCACTAAAGAGACTCAAGAAAATATGGAACGAAAAAAAATAACTCCCAGCACCAAAATCAGGCTGATGCGCTCATTAATCCTCTCCATTTTCTTATATGAATGTGAGTCCTGGACATTAACAGCAGAACTTGAAAAGAAAATAAAGGCGATGGAGATGAGATTTTTCAGAGGCATTCTTGGCATCTGCTATAGAGACCATATCACCAATGAACAAGTAAAAGAAAGGATTCGTCAACAATTGGGCAGTACGATGACCTCCTGGCGTCTGTAAAAAAGCGCAAACTTGAATGGTATGGCCACGTGACCAGAAAACAAAGGCTCGCCAAAGAAATCTTGCAGGGCACAACTAGAGGAGGAAGAAAAAGAGGAAAACAGAGAAAAAGATGGGAAGATAACATCAAAGAATGGACGGGATTACAACTAGGCGATGCTATGCATAGGGCAGGAGACCGAGAGGAATGGAGAAGAATACTTCTTATGTCATCTGTGGCGCCCCAACGGTCGAAAGACTACGGGACATGATGATGATGATGAATTGAAATTTAATTTTGGAAATGAAGGAAAAGCAGCTGTTTTCGAAAAGTATTAGTCATATAACATACGATGACAGCAAGACGTCGAGCAATAATGAATATCGGATTTGCCGGCCTAGAGTCAGACAGTCTGACTTTTGGTAGATGATCGAAAACCTCAATCACTTTCGGCCGAAACCGAATTTAATTTTTCTGTTTCGACCGAAACTAGACCGAAAGTTATCAAATGGCAACTTTCGGCGCCGAAACCGAAGCCGAAATTCGGTAGGTCTCTAGTTTATTTTACATTAATTATTTAACCCTACAAGAAATAATGTGTGTGTACGGTTGGGGATCAACAACTAACAGGCTAGAACCCTTTGTTAACAACTGAGCAGGTCGACAAGGAAAAAGCCGTTCAGTGTCCGACGTGTTATTGTTATGAATTCATCTGTCAATGCCGTGCCACATACAACAGAAGTTTGTTGATGCATGTGCCGCCCACTTGTCTGAGCGAGTGCTCACTTAATTTTCCCCCACCCTCACCACCCCAACGTGTCATGTGATACCATTCTGATTAGAATTTTGGCTGGCAGCACTCAATGATTTCGGATTGGTTTGTTTTTTCATAGCAGGTGATGTAATCTTCTGCCATGATGGAAATGATGCTCAGATGATACCGCACATTTACCCAGACTATTTTGTCTAGAATGGGACATGGTTTTTGAAAGTTGGGCTCATGCTGTTCAGCAGCGGTATCCAACAAAAGCGTCGCGACATACTGATGTAACGTGATTTTTTTACAGGTGTGTCGCATTGCTCTGAAATTAAACATGAAATTGAAAATGAAATTATTATTTTAGTGGTCATTTCATCAGCAAAAGGCGGGGTCGGTTAAAGCAGCGCTTCTCAAATTATTTTTATTTATCTTAGGTCAACTATAATTAAACATTTTATTTTCCTCTACGCCTTCCCTTTCCCGTTATTAATAGTCAAAATTATATTTTTTAAAAAGCAAATCCATATATTCAACAAAAATGCAATTTAATATAGAAGAAGGTTTCTATTTCTGCCATTTCTTAGCAGCATTACAAGCGTGGCGACGTTAAAGAGTTGTGTCATCAACGCACACATACTTTGACTTGTCAGTTACAAGCGAGGCGACGTTAAAGAGTTGTGTCATCAACGCACACATACTTTGATTTGTCAGTTTTAATCTGTTGGTTGGGTGACGTTCTCGTTCAGTCGTTATCCACAGGATCGGTTATGGATTAGAGTGTCGGTGTTTTTCAAATAAACCCTTGCAGATTGGCCAAAAATATTTCCGATTGACATTAAGATTGTGTGTTTGCGGTCTTGCATCTAGATTATGGGGGGGGGGGGGGGGGGTGATTGTATATGAGAAAAGTCGGCTTTTGACCTTTTAAAAAAAAATTCAAAACAGTGTTATATCTAGATTATTTGTATGAGCAATATAATATATTCATACTTGTATACTTAGGGGTACTGGACTTTCAATCCTCTTTCACTCCGATCATTCCATTTCAAAGTATTGGAAATGTTCTGCCCATGGAGGAGTTGGGGAATTTTGGTAAATATGATTAAGATGGATCTCAACGGCGCTTTGCCAGATAAACTTTGCGTAGAACAAAAAAGGTTTAAGAGGCGTATTGCTGTTTGGAGGAGAAAACAAATAGTTTAAAGAAAGACAAAACTGTTGAATATTTTTAAAAATTAGTTTTTAAAAACTTAAGCCAGATTAGGGAATTGTGATAATTATTTCCGGCATTTCCTCAAAACCCAACTATTTTAATTTTCTATTTATGTTGCGCAGAAATGTTTAAGATTTTACACAACATTTCTTTCGGGTTTGTTAGAGTGAACAGTTGCATATATTTGAAAGGTTAACATTGACGCGAGGTTTAAACCCGATAACCTAAAATAAAGCTCTCCGGGAATATTGTGGCCAAGCCTAGAGGGATTGAGGTTTATAAATAAAGAAAGAGATGACCAATCTAAGAAACAAAACTGCTAATGTTATAACAAAAATCTAAGAAACAAAACTGCTCATGTAAAGAGTAAACACATTTTTTAAAGAAAGAAAAAAGAAGACAACAAGAAGAGAACATTTGGAAAAGAGCCGCTGGAAGAAAAGAAAGTGGACAAAGATGGTGGAAAAGAAAGGTGAAAAAGAAGACTTTGGTAAATAATCAGAAAAGACTGGTTGGGGGGAGGGGGGGAGGAATGTGAAACAAGACACGCGAGAAAAGATCTATGAAAAAACGAATGTCGAAAATAAACGGTAGAAAAGGTGGAGAAAGGTAGAGGGGAAAAGACAGCGGAGAAAAGATAGGGACAAAAATAACGGTTAGAGA
Source organism: Omphiscola glabra (assembly GCA_964017045.1). NCBI lineage: Eukaryota > Metazoa > Mollusca > Gastropoda > Lymnaeidae > Omphiscola > Omphiscola glabra. Next base: position 29,748,449 of record OZ024800.1, on the reverse strand, counting down.
CGGAATGTGCAAAGGACAGAGAATAACAACTGTGGGAAAAATTGAGAGTGAAAAATATATGAAATACAATTATCTAAAAGGAGGTTGTAAAGAATAGTGGTAAAAGACAGTGGAAAAGGATAGTGGTAAAGGGCAGTGGAAAAGAAGGACACTGGTAATGGACAGTGTAAAAAGGACAGTAGTAGTGGACAGTTGGAAAAGAACAGTAGTAATGGACAGTGGAAAAAGGAGACCTGGAAACAATTGGGTGGGGGGGGGGGCGGAGAAAACAAGTAAGCTTATTTGCTTCAAGTTCTCCCTGCTTGCCATGATAACAAATATGACGTGGAGATATGTTAAACGTAACACCCTCTGCTGTGTACACGTGGCAGTCTCATTAGCCCATCTTTTCATCCCTGGCTAACATCCTGGAGTATTGACGTTAGTGCTGGGACTCGTCACCGCCTTCGTTTGTGGGGTACAGACACTTCAAAACATGAAGCTAGAAGGGAATAAATGATAGACTAGTCAGAAGTCTACTCATCCGTACAGGTTTATAAAAATTTAGGACAGAGAGAATCGAACCAATATTTTTTTTCTCCATATAATTAATTAATTTTTTTAAAATACCATTCACACAGTCATGGTACAAAAAATGTGAGTTGCGTTTGAAGTTTAAGAAAGAGTAATAATTAAATGTTTGAAACAAAATAATAAAAAAAACTGTTAAAAGGACGAATCAAGCCAGCAAGAAGCCGCCTTCGGCGAATAATTAAAGATAAACACAAAAACTGCATTTACAATTTAACTGATATGTTGTATCTGAGATATTGTATACTTTTTCCGCACCCCTTTATTGAATCTCTTACGCACTAAAGGTCTACCCCATTCCTCGTGCTGTCCTCTCGGATACAACATCTTGGATACAACATTTCAGCTATATTTTTAAAAGAAATCTTACCTTACTGTTATGTATTTAGCTTATAGATGGAAAATAAAATTATGGACTCCGTCCCTAAAGTTCATGAATATTATGAGCTCAAAACCCTCCTGTATTTCAATAAGGATATTCAAGGACATGTGTACTACAAATGGTTCAGATCTATCCATGTATTGTTTTTTCATTGATATAAAAAATATGGCCCCTTCCGTTACCCTCCGGTACTCCACTGGTCCCGTTTTTTTAAACATAGGCCTCCGTTTCACCCATTAAAATGATATGATGGTAAGCCTAATGACGTAATGTTCGTAATAAACACTAATAAAACTGCAATCAGAAACTGGCTCCCCTTCACCCCATAGGTACACATTTGCCCCTCTTTTCTTTCGCCCTAAACTTTAAAAATATGCTTATCTAACGACCCACCACTGTTATTCCTCGATTTCTGGTCCCCCCCCCCTCAAAATGGACAGTACCGGAATCTTCGCATAGTACAACATAATCGATGGGAAACACCAGAAAGATTTTTTTTAGAGGTACTATTTTTAATGTCTTTATTTAAAGTCAGTTTCATTTATTAGGCCTAATTAAGCTTGGCCCGCAAAGAATTAACTGGCTATGAAAATGGCTCATGATGCCATTTTGGTTGGCCATCCCTGCAGCTTGATGGTCGACATCCTCAGAGAACAAAATCCTATGTTGTTTTGAAACTCTAATTGAATTGTGTCTCAGTCGGAATAAAGCGAAAATCTAAAGTTTAAACTTTAATTTGTCAATTATCTTAACGTACAAAAAAAGCAAACAATGTATTCTATTGATCAAACTAATGCCCACAAGATGTTCGATGGAAAAAAACAACTAGAAACAATGTAAGCAGACCAATCATGTTAACAAAACCGAATAACTCTTTATGTTCAACCTACAAAAAATGATCCTTATAGGATTTGATCCGATCAAAAACAAATAGGAAATCTCAAGAATAACAAAAACAAAAACAGTTGTATTCGGGAATTACAACAACAACGAACAAACAAACAAAAAAAAAAGAACAAAAAACCCTTTGGGGTAGTGGGGGAGGGGGGCTTAACGTGCATGAGCGCAAAATAATTACAAGCCTAGGACAGAATACAAAAGAACATCGGCGACTAATCAAATCATTTGGTTCCGGTAATGGAGGAAAGAACTCTGGCATTTCTGCCTTTCTTCTGTCTGGGTTATTTTTAAATATAGCCGTAGGACTTTTTGTCGTATTTAAAGAATAAATATAAAAAGTGACGGGAACATCCACTGACATAAATGTAATAGTTCACACAAGTGCTGAGCCGGGGGCAGTTTAAACACCCGGTACAGGTGCTGGTATTTTGAGACGAACCTAGCGAATCCGAGTCCGTGTTTTAGTCAATTTTGTCACCAAGTTTAAAATATTTTGATATTTTTTATAAAGTTTGCGAGACTTTGTCAATAAAAAATACGTATCTTTTCATTTCCCATAATGTGTTCAAATTAATTGCGGGGTTGGGGGGGGGGGGGGAGAGAAGTAAAAGGTACATGTGCAGAACCAGGGGCGATCACGAATGCATCAAAGTTGAAGGCTTCCAAACACAAATAGATCCATTACATAATCTTAACCCAGGGATTATCAACTTTTTTTAGTTCCTTGATAACTTAATAACTTGCAACCAAGTTGTAGGGGGTGGGGGCGGGAGATGAGCTTTTTTGTAAATAAAAAGTGTTAATACTGTAATTTTTGTTCGAGTGCAGATGGGAGCAGACATAGGGTCTAAGAATTGTTCCTTCTTTAAGTCAATCCCATGGAAATTGTTTTAGCTGTAGTGTAGGCAGAGTGTAGCTGTAGTGTAGGCAGAGTGTAGCTGTAGTGTAGGCAGAGTGTATTAACGTTAAGAAACTAGTCCGATCACTTTCAATTATATTCAATTTTAAAATTACATTTCAAATAAGAAAAATGCAAATTTTACACTTCCCTCACATTTCTGAAGTTCTCAATGGACCTCTGACATTTTGTCACGTGATCTCTAAGGCGGCCGTGAACAACAGGTTAAAAAAAATTGCCCTAACCCTTAAACATGGAGTGGAGTTTCGCTATATGCCATAGTGTCACTGATTAGTAGAAGTTTTTATTTTTCTGATACCACGCAAATTTTATTTAATAACTATTGATTCTCTTATTAAATGCCTGTTATATTACACTAGGGCTTAACCGGGTGTTGTTTTCAATACCGGTTCCGGGTCCAAGTGTTAAATAACAATAGTTAACTTCTAATTTTCCATAATTCATGCCTACACCCTACCTGCTGGCCTTTAAACAATCGTCCTGCACCATACCCGTGGCTCTTTATTGATTAATATAATAGTCACTTCCCCTCAAAGAAAAAAGTTAAACTATTTACCTGAGTTCAACCGTCAAGCACGACCCTCGCTGCGTGACATCCTTTTTTTCCACTCAGTACTATTGATATAAAACATTTGGGGTTGGGGGAAGGGTGGTTTTGAAAAGGAAGCAGAACACACCAGACGTTTACTATTATTGAATTATATTTCAGGGCCTATAAAATTTACACACGAACAAGCATGCGCGCATACGCGCATACGCACACTTATTGTAAATAGTGTTCCATGGTCAAAAACCAAAGATATGGATCTTTCCAGTGCCAGGTTAACGTAAAGGAGGCACGTGCCTAGGGACCCCTTTTAGGGACCCAACGACAAAGGGTGTATTTTATTATTTTATTTTATTTTTTGGGCAAGAGGGTGGGGTTTTGGGGAGGGGGGACTCTTGATTGGATCTGGAACTTGAACAACATACTAATAGTGACGTAATTTAAAGTACAGATGGGCACCTCAGCGATTTCCATGAATAGCAAAGTATAGAATTATCGTGAGAAAAAGAAACTACGTGCATCTTAAATTTTTCCAAAGAAGTTAATCATCACATGCAAGACTTCGAGAGATTGTCGTCTATTGATGACGGCAGGGACGTCTACTGACGGCAAGGACGTTTACCGTCGATAACAGGGATGTCTACAGATAACAGCAGGGACGTCTATCCATCGACACGAGTTTGGCGCCCCCTCCCTTTATTCGAAATCCCTTGGGACCCCAATGGTGGTGAGACAAAAAAATCTCGACCGCCTCTTGGCATCCACATGACTATTTGATCAGACTCACCATCGTTGTAAAAGAGATGTATGTCAAGGGTATGAGATCACTGTTATGTTTGGTACGTAAAAGATGTTACTTAGAGATTATCTGTGTAGTTGTATATATTGTGTGAGATTGTTGTGACGTATTTTGGTAAAAGGAAATGACGTGTTAGTTGTGATCATTGTGCATAAATGGCCGTTATGCAATAGTGTGTGGCTTAGTGTGTTTGGCTGGAAGATTATTATTATATATATCAACGATATTTAAGTAATTGTTGTAGAATAAACATTGTTGTACAACAAACCGGTTGGTGTTGGTGTATCAGTATTAGTTGCCATTGGTTACACTGGCCCATGAGATGAATTAGGAGGCATAGTCCAACAAAGCGGACATCGGTGTATCAGTATTAGTTGCCATTGGTTACACTGGCCCATGAGATGAATTAGGAGGCATAGTCCAACAAAGCGGACATCTTTAATCATTGATAGATGAGTACAAAGCTACTAGGATCCAACGTTTCGTCAATGTACCTTAATTTTTTTAACACTCGGACTTAGTTCCTAATTTTTTTATTTGTACGTCTCTTTTATTTATTTTTTCTTGATCAATAGAGATGGTTGAATTAATAACGTAGAGTGGTACGATGTCGGAGGAACAAGGGGGGCATGCACTTCGGGCGCTATCTCGAGAGGCAGCAAAAATAATTAATTTTAATACAAACTATGTATTTTAATATATACATTTTTGAAATGGTTCCGCCCTGATTATCTTAGTTGATTCTCTAGACTCTGGGTTGGGAGGACTCAGAATTTAAGGTAATAACGACATTTTACCACACACGCGTACACACGCACATACACGCACGCACACGCACGCACGTGTGAAGAGATTTAAACTATAAAAGCAACTTTCTTGGAAATCCTCGAGAAGACGGTGAGCGCGGCTATCGTGAGATTGATTTAATAACGAGCTATCCGCCGAGTCTGCCAACGACTTTACACAACTCTACGTTCGCCTACAACATTGGTTTGCCACGACTACCTGAAGTTCGCTCGAAAAATTTGTTAGTTCATTAATTTTGTTACATTCAGTGGTTCTCAGATTTCGCGTATGTTTTTTTTCTTTTCTTTTGTAGCCGTAAAAAATGTTTAATACATGAGGGATGAACTTTTACAATTGATTTCGAATAAGATTTTTTTTAAAGTATTTGTATCAAGGAATATAATGAGCTCAGTGGTAGATCTTAAGGTCTATGATGCAGGAGCCCTCTCAGTGGCGAATCTTAAGACCTATGGTGCAGGAGCGCACTCAGTGGCGCATCTTAAATTCTACTAAACCGGTGGGATCTTATTTACAAAAATAGAAAATCAATGACAAACCTTCAACAGATCAGATAGTGGCTGCCTATAAAAAGAAACATATAATATCTTTTGTATTTTTGCATGTCACACGCATGATACTCCTTAGAGACTACTGCAGTCAAGGTTCCAATCACCTGAAGACCTACGTCATCATGATTGGCATGATCTTGTGATTATAGTACATTCCTGACTAAATTCTTCTTGTGTTTTTTTTAATACCAGAAATCATGTAATTGTAGGTGGTGAGAGGCAATGAAAGCATGTGAGAGGCCGTGAGAGGCAATGAAAGGCGGTGAAAGACTGAGATGCCCTGAAGGGTCGTGAGATGCCGTGAGAGGCCGTGAGCTAAACTTATGTTTCTCCATTTATACAGTTTTAACTCTATAGCAGGGGTTCCCAAGCTTTGCTATAAATACTCTGCATCCCTACTAAATCTTTGGCTAAGTCTCGCACCCTTTATAAAAAGTATTAAAACTTTTACATTTTAAACTTAATGACGAAATGGACTAATTTATTTTTTTTTCTTTTAAAATTGTTTTTAAACTTTATTTAATCTCTCCATGTTGTTGCAACCTAAATGTTAAATACTTGCGTTAAAAAAATGCAAACGAAAAAAAAATCCTAGAGAAAATCTCACTATATAAGATGTCCTACATCACAGAAACATTCACATACTCTCAAATCTTGCTCCGATATCAATTGCTCTTTAAATTTTATCTTATCCAGTATATGTAAAAAGAAATGACCCATCCTGTCGACACCAAGCCGACTACCACTCACTCACAGACTGACTGATCATCAGATATCAAGCCCTATGAAAATGACATTTTTGTATGGTAATTGCTCTTAAACTCTAAAAGCGCATTAACAAGTATTCATGTTTTTAAACCAGCCTGTAAGTGGCCTAAAATGACCTTAGGCCGAAACTCCATAGCTAAATATATATATAATACACGGTTTGTTTCGTTAGCGTTTGTTTTCTTTTTTTTCCGCATTTGTCTTGATGTGACATGTATGTGTTTTGCATAGCAATATAACATGCGGTATTTTATATTTGCGGACGATTAGCATACAATAATAATAGCTATATTTAAGTTATTTAATGTTAAATATCACCAAGTGACGTACATTATGTCCAGAAAAAAGGAAACCCTTTTGATAATGAGTGGTCAATGGAGGGCGCGTCTTGACGCCTGTTTTGGGGAAAAAGGTGGACACTTCGAACATAAACTATAGTTGAACCAAATTTAACAATATCGCGATCCCAATGGGGTCGGGATCCGTATGGGATCCGATTTGGGAACGGGATCCTGATGGGGCTCTCAATCGGGATCGGTTATACAATGAGGTCGGGATCTCATTGAGGTCGGGATTGCAATGGGATATGGGATCCCAGTGGGTTTGTGATCCCATTACGAATTGGGATACCGATAGGATAGGGATACCAATTGGATCGGGAGGAAGCATATTGGCTAGTATATCAATAAAAGAGAAAATTGTTGGCTTTGTGGGGTTTTTCCACAAAGGCTTTCACATGACGTGATGGATCTTCACCAAACTTGGCATATATACCATATTTATCCAGAATCAAATACGTTGGGGGGAGGGGAGAGTATACACTTTTTATAACATTCCGTTTGGGGGCCTGTGGCCCAAAATCCATTTTTTTCGCTTATGAGCTTTATAAATAAAATGAACAAGAAATACTCTGACACGAATAAAATGATATTGACAAAACTCGACACACTTGATTATCCAAATTCAAATACCGAAGGGTATTGAGCTCATAATATCCATTCCTCTGGGGCCGAGGGCCTCATTTTATTTTTTCTTATATAAGCTATATAAATATCAATATGTTTAGACAACACTATTGGTTCTATGTGTATTGATGGATATATGCCTAGCAAGGTAATGAAATACCGATGGATTTAAAACTAAAAATATCCAATCTGGTATTTTCCAGAAAGTTCGATAACTTTAAAAAGCTTTATCTATGGCATTATTAAATAGATTTTAATGGGGAAAGTTTTTAATTTTAATTCCATAATTTATCTGAATGATTTTTATTGCCCCTCACCTCCTCCCGCCCCCCCCCCCTTTCAGGCAAAACTGATTCGATACAAATATGGAAAGGGCCAATAATGGGACCCCCCCTGTCAACTTAAATGTACTATAGTTATATTACTGCATTTAGTTGTATAACGTTTGGTATTCGAAAAATAATTACTTTGAAAATACATTTATACACATTTCGAGGAGGTTAATATTAACTTTAATCTATAATGGTCCAGAAAGTTCTAGATTGTTCTACGGGGATATATAATGGTATCTCAAATCTAACTGAAATGTGAGTTTAGTTCTATTGATTTCTATACTTTCCTGGGGATTTTCTCTAAACATGCCTTTCAAAATCCTACAGGGAACAAAATCGGAACAGGATCCTAAAGAGTCACGAGTACACTGGAACCCACCGGTAACGCATACCTATAGAGTATCGGGATCAAGGAACCCCACCAGGAAACGGGATCCCATCGGGAAACGGGATCCTACCATTATCTGCATTCCATCGGGATTTGGATCCCCCAGTATCGGGAACTGAACGGGAAACGTTATCACACTAGGATTATAAAACAAACAGGATCGGGATCACACCGGGAAATGGGATACCGACGGGATCGGGATACCGACGGGATCAGGATACCGACGGGATCGAAAACCCACCGGTTTCGAAGACATACCATGATCGGGAAACCACCGGGATTGGAATACCGACCGGATCAGGACCCGGCGATTATCTTGGGATCCCACCGGTATTTGTGTCCCACCGGTATCGAGATTCCACCGCGATCGGGATCACGTCGGATTTGCGATTCTACAGTGAAACGGGATCCTGACAGAAGCGGAAACCCACAAGGATCGGGATCTCATACGGATCTTATAGGTATCTTAATTCTATCGTGATCGTGCTCCAAACTGAATTAGGAGCTCACTGGGATCGGGATCCCACCGGTATTTGGAAACAGACGGGATCAAGAACGCACAGGGGTCGGAATACCGACTGTTTAGAAAATACACAAGTATCGGGAGCCAAATGGGGTTGGGATCACTCCGGATAACGGTATACCGTCCAAAAACGGGATTAAATCGGAAAAGGGATCCGATTGGAATCCCTCAGGGATCGGAATCCCACCGGGGAACGAAATAATTACAACCGTTTTTTTAAGTTTGTATTTTTATGAGACAAATTAATTTTTATAATTGTTTTACTATAGGAGTGTTTTTTTTAGTTGGCGCTAAATGTCAGTGGTAATTAAAAGCCTCTATAAGTTGTTTTCCTAATGCAATCCCGTGCAAAGCCGGGTACATTGGCTTGTACATGTATACAAATGAAAATTTGTGGCTTTGTTGTTTTTTTTTTGTTCCACAAAGGCTTTTACACGGATTGATGGATCTGGACCAAACTTGGCATACATCCATCATTATCCAGAATCAAATCCTGGGAGATTATGATTATTTATAATATTTCGTTTGGGGACGGGGGCCCCGAATTGTTTTTTTTCTTTTATGAGCTTTATAAATAAAATTAGCAAGAAATACTCTTACATGAATAAATGGATCTTGGCCAAACTTAGTACACATACACTTGATTATCCATATTAAAATACCGAATGGTACTTAACTCCTAATATCTGGGACTGGGGGCCCCATTTCATTTTCATTATATAAGCTATATAAATATCAATAGGCTTAATACTCCTACATGAAAAGATGGATCTTAACCAAACTTAGCACACATACACTTTATTATCCATATTTAAGTACACAATTTTACTTATCTTATAATATCCATTTCTCTGGGGCCGGCGACACCATTTAATTTTCCTATTTTATGCTATTTAAATTTCAGTAAGCTTAGACATCACTATTGGTTCTATGTTAATTGATGGATATAGGCCTAGCGTGGTAGCAATACACTTCATTTGTCCATACTGAAATATCGGTGGATTTAAAACTAAAATATCCAATCTAGAATTTTCTAAAAAGTTTAATAACATAACTTTAAAAAGTATATCTATGGCATTATTAAATATATTTTATTTGGACACTTTTCAAATTTTAACTCCATAAATTACCTGAATGAGTTTTTATGGTGCCCCCATCTCAAGCGAAACTGATTCGGTACACTTAAGAAATGGGCCAACCCTGGTGCTCCTCTTTCAACTTAAATGCACTATAGTTATATCTCTTCTGTACACCCCTTGGTAAATAGGGAAAATAAGTGTCCGAAACAAAAAAATCCGGCCAGAGTACCCGTGATGGGAGTAAACGTTGTGCTCCTAGGAGCATTTCGTCCGCCTTGGTCCTCTCCTGTCACTAAACTGTTACCTGTGCATCCCAGGTGACACAGTGGCATTTCCCTGGGCAACGGCTTCCTATAGTCGGCTAAACCAGGCGAGGGTAGCTGATGGGTCTCAGCCCTCGGTGATTTAGGACTGCCTACCTACTGCATGGGAAGCCTGGACGTCGTGGGATCTTGCGGATGAGACCATTTGGGTTCAAGGGAGGAGAAGGCGATTACAGCAACGCACCGTGGAGTGTCTAGATAAAGATGAGACACGTAGAACATCTTGGTCATCCACTGCATCAGTACCCATCTCCGGTCGTCTTGACATAATCTTGCCACTGGACACGGTGGATCCGGACGAGAGAGTGAGGTTGACTTAGTCTTGCCACTGGACACGGTGGATCCGGACGAGTGAGTGAGGTTGACTTAGTCTTGCAACTGGACACGGTGGTTCCGGACGAGAGAGTGAGGTTGACTTGGTCTTGCCACTGGACACGGTGGGTCTGGACGAGAGAGTGAGGTTGACGCTGCGCAACTCTTCCTCACTTTAAACAAAAAACACCCACGCAAGTCATCAGTCATCCATTTAACATCATCCCAAATCCTGTGGCGACGGGCACGCTCTCCTAAATGCATGACGAAGGGGCTAGATAGGAGCCCAAAACATGACCTGCTCCTTCACATCCGGGCTGGCTAAACAGGGTCGACGGGGACCCAATTTTTGCTGTCAAAAATTAAAGTTATTATGTCATCGTCAGAAATAGGGACCGGCAAGACGTGAGAGTGACTAAGGCCATGTGCGGCGCCTCATATTCTCAAAGATGAAAATTCACATCAAACCTAAGAGACGATCTCAGGACACCACTGCTCCGAAACACCTCAAAATCAGTAAGTTGAAGATCCCTGGTGTGAGACAAACCTTTGTTGACACCCTGGCCTTGATATCAAAACCCTGGACATCCAGGACGCGGAGACAGCGTATACCACACTTCGTGAGGCGGTGTATAACACAGCCGCTGAGCGCCTCGGACCCTCTACCATGATACACATGGATTGGTTTGATGAAAACAACACAGCGATCCAAATGTTACTTGAGCAAAAACGTCGGGCGTACAAAGCCCTTCATGATGACCCAATGTCAACCGCAAACACAGCTGCGCTGAGGAGCATCTCAGCAAGGTCCAGTTGCAACTGCGCCAGATGCAAGACTCCTGGCTGAGTGCGAAAGCTGATGAGATTCAGGTCGTTTCAGATAAAAAAGACATGAAAAACATTTAAAGTGGCCTGAGAGAAATCTATGGAGTTACCACATCAGTTTCTTCCCCTCTTCTTAGTATAGACGGTTCTACACTCATCACAGACAAGGAGAAAATCTTGGAAAGATGGGCGGAAAACTTTGATAGTGTGCTGAATACGCCTTCCATCATTAATGATGAGGCCATTGAAAAACTGCCCCAGGTCCCAAAAAATAAGTCACTGGACGCTGCCCAACTTTGGTCGAGATACAGACAGCAATCCGTCAAATGCCTAATGGCAAAGTGTCTGGCTCCGACATGATTCCTGCCGAAATCTACAAAGAGGGTGCGCCAGCGTTGATGGATAAGCTATTGCGTCTATTCCAGAACATCTGGCAGTCGGAAACTGTACCACAGGACCTCAAAGATGCTTCAAATATCCACCTGTGCAATCACAAAGGAAACCGCTGGGCCCGCGACAATCACTGCGGAATTTCACTGGTGTCCATCGCGGGCAAGACCTTGGCCCAAGCCCTTCTGAACCCTCTGAATGCATATCTGGAACTAGGTCTCCTACCCGAAAGTCAATGTGGCTTGCGAAAATAACGTGGAACTATCGATATGGTGTTTGCTGCCAGACAGCTCCAGGGGAAATGTCAGGAGCAAAATACTGACCTATATTCCACATTTATCGAACTGAATAAGGCTTTTGACAGGGTCAATAGAAGTGGCCTGTGGAAAATCGTGAAGAAGTACGGATGCCCAGACATATTCACCAACATGATCCGTCAGCTACATGATGGCATGATGGTCCGAGTGCAGGACAACGGTCAGTCATCTCAAGCATTTCCTGTTACAAGCAGTGTGAAACAGGGATGTGTCCTGGCTCTTGCACTCTTCAGTACTATGTACTCTGCAATGCTGTCTGATGAGTTCAAGGACTCCACCACGGGTTTCCCAGTTCGTTTCCGCATCGATGGTTCAGTCTTCAACCTTAGGTGGCTTCAAGCTAAAATCAAGGTCAGACATAACACCCTCAACGAACTTCTGTTTGCGTACGATTGTGTCCTCAATGCTTATTCTGAAGCCACCAGGCAACAATGCTTTAATATCTTCTCTGAGACCTGCAACAACTTTGGCCTAACAATCAACGCGAAGAAGACTGAGGTGTTGTATCAGCCAGCTCCCAGTAGGCCATATGTTGAATTTAACATCACCATCAGCGGACTGCGTTGCTGTGGATACATTTACTTTCTTGGGCAGCACCCTCTCCAGATCAGCCCAGAACAGAGCCAGGTGGAGATCAGCTGTCAAGAAGGGGGCTAAATCTTATGAAGCGACTAGGATATCCACAACTGAGACACACAGGCTAGCCCGAAAGAGCAATATTAAATCACCGACTGCAGCAACTATCCCCTTCCCGAGGTGCCAAAGATTATTACGAGCACGTATCGGATCGGTCAGCCGCTTACAAACTCACCGTAACCCACCCTCCCCCCAAACCGGTAGACTGGATGGTCCTAGTAGAGGATGACGGACGAAAAACAACAACAAAGCAACACAACTATAGTTATAGTAGTTGTTATGAGGGATGATGTGTTTTGTTACACGCATAGCCCGCCTTCCTCGTGCATGAACCTTCGTGAACTCTCGTGACCGCCTTTGATGTGTGACTAACAAAAACTTTCCCTTGTTTACAAAAAGCTTCGTTATTCAGAACCGTATAGAAGGATCTGGATAAAACGGGAAAGCAAAACAATGCATTAGACGGTTCTAGACATTAGTAGGAAATGCCTATAAAAAGGGGTGACCGATAGAGAGAGAGAGAGAATTTTTCCTTTCCTGGATTACGAGGCATGCTGTGTGTCATTATACGTTGTTGTGTGTAGAGATTTTTATTTCCTCGTACAATTTTGTGCTCATTGTATTTTTATATACAGTACCGGTACCAGCAAATCTGTAAGTTTATAATTTTAATCATATTTCACTTGCTGATAATTAAATTTTATTGAAGTTCACAAATTAAAAAGTTATATTGTAATTAGCTCTGGCCTTGATTGTCGTTTTATTTGTTATTATTTTTAAACTTTGGGTATCGTTCTTTATTATGGATTGTTTTTAGAACGAGCCATAGACTAAAATGAGAGATTAAATTCTCCATTTATAACGGTCCGTAATAAATTGTGGGCTCTTTCGTGGATATAGAATCCATATTGTTTATTTCTCACAAGCCCCCAAATAAATTGGGTGACTCGTCCTTGGATGTTTTTGAATCCATAACTTTATTATTACACCAATAATAAATTGAGTGTTTGAGGATTTTTGACCCACTGTTTTCTTTAATTTACTTAGACTAAATTGAGTATACGATACCATATTTTTTAACGATACCAATAACAGAGCTAGTTGCAATTTATTTTTGAAATTCTATTTTTATAAGTGTGTTCACTAAGCTTGAACATTTATAATACTTATATTGTTATAATTTGCCTGTGTCAAAATGGAGTTTGATATTGTTAACCCATCAGTAGAGGCATTGGACAAATGTTCGAGAAAGGAGCTATTTTCCATTGTGAAAGACTTAGGAATTAATGTAGCTCATTCGGCGCTAAAAAAGACAGTACGTGATATGACCATCGTCCACTTAGTGGATGAAGATATTTTGTCTGAGGATGAACTAGCCTCAGTGACACAAATGAATGATCCTAGTATGGAGCTCAACTAAAGTTTAAACGAATGGAGCTAGATGCACAGAGAGAAAAAGAACGAGAGCTTAAGCAAATGGAGCTAGAGCTAAAAAGAGAGCAAGAGGAAAAAGATAGAAACTACAAATAAAACTAAAAGAAATGGAAATTAAGGCCAATTTGGGAGCAATGGAAAATAGACTCACGGCTCCAGCCGGTCAGGGTTGCGATGCAATTAAATTTGCAAAAGTAACTCCGAAATTTGCAGAAAAGAGGTGGACCAATATTTTGCACAGTTTGAAATAACTGCCCAAAATTTTAAAATTCCTGAAAACATGTGGTCTACCTTACTGCAGCCGGCTCTAACTGGCAGGGCAGCAGAAGTTTTTGTGTCCTTAAAAGCGGAACAGCTTGGGGATTATAACATTGTTAAATCCTTAATACTTAAGGCTTATGAATGTGTCCCCGAAGCATACCGTAAAAAATTTAGACAGCTGTGGAAACGGGATGGCCAAACTCACGTTGAGTTCCTCCGGGAAAAGGAACGATTCCTGGATAAATTGCTGCACGCAACGAACACTTATACAGACTTCAAAATGTTCAAGAACCTAATTCTGATGGAAGAGTTTAAGAATTGTGTTCGTCAAGAAGTACGAACACATATTGCAGACCGTGGTGAAGGTGACGCCCATACGGCAGCAGTGTTAGCTGATGACTTCACCATCTCACATCAACTCTCAAAGAACCCATTTGACACCAGAAAATGCAGGCAAAATAAGGCAACAACATCGACTTACAGCAAATTTCCACAAAAGCCATTTAAGCCCGGTACAAAAGAAATGAGTGCAAAAGACCCATGTGCCTACTGTAAAAAAGAAGGACATACAAGGGATGAATGTTGGAAACTCAAGAAGAAAATTGAGAAGATCACACATCCTGGTACCCCACACAAAGTCTCCACTTGTACGTCTCGTCATACATCTGGAAACACATTTTCAAAAGTCAAAAGTTTTGGCTCTCCAGATGTCCATACAAACTTCAAAGAAGTTTGTCACAACTCATCAAAGGGTTTCAATATGAACAATAAGGCTAGTTTTACCGACTCCAGCCAAGTTCCTGCTTCGACTGCGAGTTTTATGAGCTTGTCGCCAAGATCCTTTAGCTCCAAGAAGAGGTCTACCTCCAGAGGGCGTCTTACCGAGGACTTGTTTGCAAGTTTTCACGACTCTACACAGAGTTTTACTTCCTCTACCCTAGCCGAATGTTCTCAAGACTCCAACAAGAGTTTGCCTACCAAGGTCCAAAATTCCACATCAGAAAATACTGATGTCATACAAGACTTCATGCCTTTCATATCGGAAGTATCACTACCAGGTGATTTTTCCAGTCAACGACCAATCAAAATCCTAAGGGATACAGGTGCTTCACAGTCTCGATTACTGGATGGTATACTGCCCTTATTTGCATCTACTGCTACTGGAAGCAACATCATGTTAAGAGGCATAGAACTAGGATGTATCGATGTACCTCTACATCTCATCCATCTCAAATCAGACCTAGTCTCTGGACCTGTGGTTGTAGGTGTCCGACCAACATTACCATTGGACGGCATCTCGTTGTTGCTAGGCAACGACTTAGCTGGTGGGAAGGTGATAGCCGAACCCATCGTAACTCAAGAATTCTGTCTCATTGAATCTCCAGAAGAAGATCCAGAAATATATACAGCATGCGCTGTTACCAGGGCAATGAGTTGGAAGATCTCCAAAGAAGAGAGTTCACCAAAAAGTAATAAAATCCAATCTGAAATTTATCTGGGAACGACCTTTTTTACCCAACTGAATGAAGAATTAAAGGATCACAAAACATCAACTCGAACACAGTTCATTGAAGAGTAGAAGAATGATCCAGAAATCATTAAACTTCGAGAGAACGCTATGACCAAAGAAGAAGCTGAGCAATTCCCTGTTTGTTACTTCTTACAAGATGACATACTTATGAGGAAATGGCGACCTCCAGACGCCAAAGCTGATGAAGAATGGAGGATTGTTCACCAGATTGAAGTTCCTGCACTTTTCAGGAACGAAGTCCTCAACTTAGCCCATGATTCACCACTTTCAGGCCATTTGGGAGTGAACAAAACATATCACAAAATCACGTCACACTTCTTTTGGCCCAAAATCAAGAAAGATGTGATGGACTACTGCAGATCATGTCATACTTGTCAAGTGTAGGGAAACCAAATCAGAAGATACCAGCAGCTCCTCTTCAACCCATTCCAGCGTTTGAAGAACCTTTCAATCGCGTCATAATAGACTGCGTTGGACCTCTGCCAAAGACAAAATCAGGTCACCAATACTTGCTGACAATCATGTGTGGGTCAACAAGGTTCCCAGAAGCTATTCCTCTTCGCAATATCAAGACTCCGAACATCGTCAAAGCCCTGACGAAGTTTTTTACATTTTTTTGGTCTTCTGAAGTCTGTACAGTCTGACCAAGGAACCAACTTCAAGGCTGGACTATTCAAACAAGTGATGAACCAACTGGGTATAGAACACTGCTTGTCGATTGCGTATCATCCTGAGTTGCAGGGAGCACTTGAGCGATTCCATCAGACATTAAAGAACACGATGAGAACGTACTGCCTAGAATAAGAGAAAGACTGGGATGAAGGAATCAACACGCTACTGTTCGCCGCAAGAGAAGCAGTTCAAGAATCACTAGGATTCAGCCCCTTCGAACTGGTGTTTGGCCATACGGTTCGAGGCCACCTCAAACTTTTAAAAGACACGTGGATGTCATCGACACCTACTGAAGGACTTTTGGACTATGTCCTAAAGTTTAAAACTAAACTTTTTACCGCCGTTAATTTAGCTAAGTCACATTTGAAGTATTCTCAATCCAAAATGAAAGTTTGGTATTACAAAAAGTCCAAATTCAGACATTTTGCTTCAGGGGACAAAGTACTTGTACTTTTGCCAAAACCACGACATGCACTACAAGCTAGATATTTTGGTCCTTATGTAGTTGAGTCCAAACTTAATGACTTAAATTACATTGTGTTAACACCAGATCGTAAAAGAAAGAAATAGTTATGTCACATTAACATGTTAAAAGAATATGTAGAAAGAAAATGTGATGATAATTGTCCATCCTTAGAAACTAATGTTAACACAATATCAACTGTAACTTCAGTACCTAAAGAAAATGTTACTGAAATATTTGACAGTGTCCCAGAAAAAGTTGGTCATTACAAACTTAAAAATTCAGAAATACTGGCCAATATTGATCAGAAACTTGTTATCAAGTCTGTTATTGCAGATTTTGTTTTACTTTTCCCTGACGTGCCTAATAAAAGCAACATTTAAGATCTCTGTTTACAAAATTCTTGCAGGCAAATTTAACTGTAAATTTAAATAAGTGTGAATTTTGTCATGCAACTGTGGAATATTTAGGTCACATAGTGGGTCAAGGTCATGTAAAACCTGTTCAAGCTAAGATAAATGCTATTGCATCACTTCCACCACCTACTAATAGAAAACAGTTAATGAGATTTTTGGGAATGGCAGGTTACTATAGAAAATTTTGCAAAAATTTCTCAGTTATTGCTTCTCCCCTAAGTAATATGTTAAAGAAAAATGCAAAATTTCATTGGTCAGATGCCTGTCAGGAAGCATTCGAAAACATTAAAAGAATACTAGCTAATGCTCCTGTTCTCATAGCACCAGACTTTAACAAAAAGTTTAAATTAGCTGTAGATGCCAGTGATGTTGGCATTGGTGCAGTTCTTTTTCAAGAAGATGACCACAGTGTAGATCATCCTGTTTGTTATTTTTCAAAGAAATTTAACGCCCATCAGAAAAATTATTCCACTGTAGAAAAAGAATGTTTAGGATTAATTCTTGCTCTACAACAATTTGATTTTTATGTCAGTTGTTCCTTACATTCAGTACTTGTTTTTACTGATCACAATCCTTTAACATTTTTGAATAAGATGGTCTCCAAAAATCAAAGATTGTTAAGATGGAGTCTATTCTTACAAGAATATAATTTGGACATAAAACATATCAAAGGCAAAGATAATGTGATTGCTGATACTTTGCCCAGAAATTAATTTTTCACTACCAATAAATTATGTAGCTGTTAAGAAGCTTTTCGTTTAATATTTTGAAAGGAAGAAATGTATTTTCTTGTACTTGTTTAATGGAAAAGAATCCCATTTTTTTTTTTTAAATATAAATTTTTTTCTTTTAAGAGGGGAGGTGTTATGAGGGAGGATGTGTTTTGTTACACGCATAGCCCTTCTTCCACGTGCATGACCCCTCGTAATCCTAAAGGGGAACGAATTAACTAGAACCCACCGTAACAGGATCCCATCGAGTAACGGGACCAGGGACCCCATCAAGAAACAAGAACCCACCGGTAAATGGGAAACCACCGGAATCGGAAACGCACCGGAATAGGTGTTTCTACTGTAATCGGGATCACACTAGGAAACGGGATCACACCAAGATAATGGAATAACCGGTATCGGGATAACACCAGGAAACGGGATATTGACTTAATCGGTACCCTATCGGGATCGGTAACCATCCGGGATCGATATACTGACGGATTGGGAACCAGCCGTTATCGTGATCCCATCGGTATCGGGATGCCACCAGTATCCCACATTATTGGATCCAACCGGGAAACATATTTCAATCCAATGACATTACAGTTGTTAAAAATAGATGCTATATTCTAATTTTACATATGAACATATGTTTACCAATTAAGAAAATCAATGACGTTAACTAAACGTAAATACATATAAATAAGTATACCCATGAATATAAAAACACAAACATTTTGCACAAGTTAAAATATAATTTTCAAAATAGAGATTTTATTTGATAGAGAGACAAATAGAAAGACAGACAGACACACAAATAGACCGATAGATGACAGACAGACAGACAGACAGACGGATGGATGGATGGATGATATATAGATAGATAGAAAGGAAGGATGGAAGGGTGGGTGGGTGGGTGGTTGAGTGGATGAATGGATGGATGAATGGATAGATAGGTAGAAAAATATGTAGGTTGGTATGTAGCTAAGTAGGTAGATAGATAGATAGATAGATAGGTAGGTAGATAGGTAAGGTAGAAAGGTAGATATGTAGATTCATAGGTAGGTAGGTATGTAGGTGGGCAGGTAGTTAGGTAGGCAGGGTGGCAGGCAGGCAGGTAGGTATGTAGGCAGGTAGATGGTAGATAGGTAGGTGATAGATAGATAGATAGATATACAGAGAGACAGACAGTTAGACAGAGAGACAGACAGACAGACAGAGAGACAGAGACAGACAGAGAGACAGAGACAGACAGAGATACAGAGACAGACAGAGAGACAGAGACAGACAGAGATACAGAGACAGACAACAGACAGAGAGAGAGACATACAGATTCAAGGAGACAGACAAACATACAGGGAGATAGACAGACAAGGAGACAGAGACAGGCAGACAGACATAAAGACAGACACAAAGACATACACACAGAGAGACAGACAAAGAGACAGACAGACAGACATAAAGAAAGACAGGGAGACAGGCAGACAAACAGACAGAGATACAGACAGAGAGACAGACAGAGAGACAGCCAAAGAAACAGAGAGGCATACAGAGAGACATACAGAGAGACAGACAGAGAGACAGAGATACAGTCATAGAGACATAGAGAGAGACAGACAGTGAGACAGAGAGACAGACAGAGATACAGAGAGACCGATATAGAGACAGACAGAAGAACAGACAGAGAGACAGACAGAGAGACAAAAAAGACAGAAAGAGATACAGAGATACATACAGAGAGAAAGAGAGACAGACATAGAGAAAGAGAGACAGAAAGAGAGACAGACAGAGAGAAAGAGAGACAGATGGGTCTGTATGCAGGTAGATGGTAGATAGGTAGATGATAGATAGATAGATATATAGATAGATAGCCAGACAGACAGACATACATACAGAGAGACAGAAAGTTAGACAGAGAGACAGACAGACAGAGAGACAGACAGACAGAGAGACAGACAGAGAGACAGAGACAGACAACAGACAGAGAGAGAGATAGACAGACAGACATACAGGGAGACAGACAGACATACAGGGAGATAGACAGACAAGGAGACAGAGACAGACAGACATAAAGACAGACACAAAGACATACACACATAGAGACAGACAAAGAGACAGACAGACATAAAGAAAGACAGTGAGACAGGCAGACAGACAGACAGAGATACAGACAGAGAGACAGACAGACAGAGAGACAGACAGAGATATAGACAGAGAGACAGACAGAGAGACAAGCAAAGAAACAGAGAGACATACAGAGAGACATACAGAGAGACAGACTGACAGACAGAGAGACAGAGAGACAGTCATAGAGACATAGAGAGAGACAGACAGTGAGACAAAGAGACCGATATAGAGACAGAGAGAAGAACAGAAAGAGAGACAAAAAGACAGAAAGAGAGACAGACAGAGAGACATACAGAGAGAAAGAGAGACACACAGAGAGAACGAGAGACAGGCATAGAGAAAGAGAGACAGAAAGAGAGACAGACAGAGAGACAGAAATATATACCTTTTTGGGCCGGGGGCTCTAAATATATTTTTTCTTATATGAGCTATACAAATATAATTTCAATCAGTGCTATTGCATGGGTGGATAGAAATCAATCAAATACAAGCGACATTTAAGTTTGTGTGTGACATAAGTACAACCATTTTACAATTTAGCATTCAAGCTACGACAACTCTATTATTCTGTTCAACTTTAAAAAAAAATATGAATCGTGAAACAGTCTTCCAGTCAACTTTTTAAAAAAAACTTTTATATGAAAAGGGATGTCATCTTAATTACATATAAGTAATTTGTGAAGCTATGTCTGTTAATCTTTTTGGAGTTAATTTTATTTGGATTTAATCAATCTGATTATTATCCCTGAAGTTCTTAGTGTGGTTCTAGGATCAGTGAAGGGTCTTAGCACTCACAGTGGTTCTAGGATTAATGAGGGGTTTTAGCACTTACAGTGGGTTTGAGAATTATGAGGGGTTTTAGCACTTATAGTTGTTCTAGGATTGATGAAGTGTTCCATCAGGTAGTGGGTCTAGGATTGATCATGTGTTACATCAGATAGTGGTTCTAGGAATGATCAAGTGTTCCATCAGATAGTGGTTCTAGGATTGATCAAGTGTTCCATCAGATAGTGGTTCTATGATTGATCATGTGTTACATCAGATAGTGGTTCTAGGATTGATCAAGTGTTCCATCAGATAGTGGTTCTAGGATTGATGAGGGGTTTTAGCATTTACAATGGTTCTAGGATTGATCAGGGTGTTTAGCTCTTATAGTAGTTCTAGGATTGAGGAAGGGCTTTAGCACTTACAGTTGTTCTAGGATTATTCAGGGATTTAACAACTCAGCTCTCTGAATGATGTTTAGTTTTTCTATAACCCCAACAGACAAATAACAAAGTGAACTCGTCTAAGCTTACTAAACAACCAATCTTAAGCCAGCCCCATGTTACAAAGTAGACCAGGAATCAACGATGATGCATCCTAATTTATTCCTAAGAGGTTATTGTTTAGATAACACTGAACCCTACGATTATATTTCAAAATGTCTGATAAATTTAAAATATGACGACATAAGCCACGCACAACATTCTTTAAGTTTTCACCGATGTTCCGGTGTGAATTTCAATAAAGAGTCACATAATGGATTTTCTAATAAAACACATTAAAAAGTATTTTGAGCAGACTACATCTTTGAATCTGATTAGTGATAAATAGCACTAAATGTACTCTATGGTTAACATATATAACTACAAATATAACTCTATACTAATATTTCTTTTTCCGCGAACTTGTATACCCCTTATATTGTTGTTGAAAAGGAACCTCTAGTCATCCGGTTGGGGGGCATGGTAATAGCGTAGGTGGCTTGCTAGTCCGATCCGTACTCGGATTAGTCTCTGGACCCGTGGGCAATGGATAGTTGCAGTGGTCTAAGGTTGCTTTTAATGCTTTTGAAATGTTTGGAGACCTGACAGAGAGCCTGTTTATTTATGCGTTGAAGTGTTCTCTAAACCCGTCTCCATGTTGATGACCTGTCTCTCCTACGTATACTTTACCGCACTTTTTTTAACAAAGGATGGTATAAATCACGCCGCGACTTGTGCAGATAAAGCCATCTTTTATTCTGAATGTTTCCAGTGGAAAGGTGATCTTATCAACTTCAATCACGTGTTTGGTGCGTAATATTTTCTTTTGCGTTTCTGAAATAGTATGTATTAATAAAACTGCATTATATAAGCGGGTAAGACATAAGAAATATAACATATTATATAAAAAATTATTTTAAACGAATATACAAGATTTATACGAAAAACTTTATTTTGAGGGGCTTTTTAATTTGAAATATCAATACTAAAAAGATTTTTTTTGTAGAATAGTTATTTGGTTTTCTTTCATGCTGTTTGCCACGATGGCTTGTGATCACTACTTCTCTGTTGACTAAGTTTTATTTTTAATAAACAGTTGTAAAGCCAAGCTAAATGTTCACCACTGTTGTGAATAAGATTTAGGAGCGCGATGTTTCGGTATGAAAAGTTGTTCATGCATGGTGAGAGTTGTATGAGAACCACTGTTGTTAGTGTGAACACTTTTTGGTCCATGAGTTGTTATGAATTGGCTGAATGGTCATTGGATGACAGGGAAATATGAATAAACAAGTGAGTGGATATAAAAGGACAGGGTGTTAGTTAGTCGAGAGGAATCGTGAAGAAGAGAAGACGGGAGATCGTGAAGGGAGATCAGATAGAATGTGATGAACACCTGTGTTAGTCGGAGTTTATTTTCATACCTGTGTAATGAGGAATTTGATTATGTGTTGGTGACTCTTGATGGGACTACATTTTGTTTATGAATAAAGGATTGAGTTATAAAACTCCAGATACCTTTGTGGTGTGTGATTGGTGTCAGATCACTAGGGCGTACTATGACATCGTTGGAATCATAGACGTAGGGAATAACTAGACCCTAGACAACGAGAGTAGGCCGTAACAACCACATTTAAGACCCGCAGAGTATATTACAAATAAATAGTAGTAAGACCCACTGGCCTTAGTTTGAGAAACTATTTTTTTCATCACCGAATGCTTTAACTTGGAATACATTCAGTTATTTAAAAAACAACACAATTAACTTTTATGACCATCATATAAGTTGAAATTAACAACGACCTGTGTTCCTTTCTTGTTTAAGTGTTTTCGAGGGACATGTTTACGTGCCCACAGAGTACCGTCGCGTTCAATTTGGAGTTGGACTTTTAGCATAAAAAAACAAAATAAAATTAACAAAACAAGCTGCATCGATTGTATTCCCAAATTCTTGCGCTTTAGTTAGTGGCGTGTTCTGCAATTAATTTGTACAATGGGTCCCCGCATAACGAACTCCTCTCATAATTAACAATCCGCATAACACATGTTGACATTTCCCAAAAATTACTCGCATAGCAAACCGCGACTCGTATAACGAACCGTGCCAGCTTCGATCGCACGAGAAAAAATTTGAACAAATATATCGAAACGCGCTAGCGTAACAATGGCGTCTTCTGCTCACTCTGAGCAATTCTGAGGGGGAGCAGGAGTTAGTGGCATTCTTGTGTTGTTTTGTGTGTGGTTGTGTGGGTTGCATGTTTGTTCTTATGTTTACGCTGTGCTGTGTTATTTTTTGTCCACAATTGTTTGGATCAGCAGCACATCTGATAACTCTCCTGACTGCAAAACACAAAAAGGACAAGAACAAGATGAATGTGTACAAAGTGTGAATAAAGATGGTTAAATTGTCCGCCTCCTCCAACTCCTTCTAAAATCTTCCTTGTCAGTGGCGTAGCTAGGGTTGGTGTTACCCGGTGCGATAAACTCATGGTGCCCCCCCCTCGACTTTCACGATGGATTTCTTCTTGTTAAAATAAGTCCACAATATAACAATAGCAAGAAAAGAACAAATTTATTGCAGGTCAGTGGGCAAATGTATTTACGAACTGTAACAACGTAAGTTATAGTTATTTTTATATTAAATTTACTTTATTTAAAATTTTCCTTTCCTGGTCATCACAGCTGCAAACCTGCCAATCACGTGATCAAAATCTATCATTGATCAATATCATTCACCGTATCAATTTCAATTGATGGTAACTCCAGATCAGAAAGCATTGACTGTCCCATGGTGGATCGTAAGTAGTTCTTGAAACCCCTTAGTTTTGAAAAGCTACAGATAAACTGATCGTAAGAAACAATTGAAGCTTTTGGAAGAGATGCTAGGGATTTCCATTCAGCTATGAATTTCAAAACATCAAATACTGACTAATCTATTACTTTGAGAAATTCAACATTAGCTGCCTTTAGGTGTCTTGGTATTTCTTTTAAAATTTCATCCTCTGATAACTAATCCTAGAAAGAGATTAATTTCGAAACGGGCACCAATAACACTTCTTCACTAGTTGATAGTAGACTCTTGGGTTGAACACCCTCAAACAAATCTGCTACTTCCTTGATCGCTGATGATCTCATCTGGAGTTCAGAATGAAAGCGATCAATACACTCCAGCATCACCCTACATTTTTTCTTCTCGCAGAGAGAGTCAAGCATCTATTAAATGTTCTCCTTCTATTCTCTTCTTTAACCTTAATCTTCTCTCTACCTAAATTCCCTATTGGCTCTTATTTTAAAAATGCCTTTTCAATAGCATGTTCCACCACGTGACAGCGCTTCTCATGCAGAAATAATCTTAAGACCTTTAGGCTGATCACCACTTTGCCAAGAGTAAAGCCTTTAGTCTGCAGATAATGATGTGTAGGATTAACGTCCACAAGTAGATCAGCCCAAAGTTAAAGGTAGCAGATAAACGTGAAATCACAGACAGCATGTAAAAGACCTTGTGCTGTATGACAATGGTGCTCCAATGTTAAGGGGCGGTGCTAGTGACGAATCTGCGAAAATAAAAATTCTTTGAGTATTTCTGGGTTTCGATATTTTTGGTTTCGAACAAAAAATGTAAACTATTATTTTATTAACCCTGTAAATGGGTAAAAAGTCTTTTTTGAATGTTTTTAATTTTTAACGATAAGATTGATGTTCTTAGAATCGCCCGACCACATCGTATTTGGTATCAATTCAAAGCTTTATTTCTCAGAATTTAGATAACTACAGCTTCCTGCCACTTTCGAAAGTTACTGAACACTTTAAATGGCATTGAGTCATTCTCAAATTGGTGTTTTTATGAGCTAATTATAGGGTCATCTCATTTATGACGCATTAACCTTGAACTTTGAATAAAGCATGAATTTCGAATTGTTACATGTGTAGTGTGTACATTTTTGGGTCGTTGCCTATCCCTTTTTTTAGAAATTCGGTTAGACCGAGCAGAGTGTACCCTGTAAATATGCCATTTCTTCTTATTCTATATATTAAGGGCCCAAGATCAATTTATTGATCATTCTGGCTCCTAAACTTTTAAACTTTGTGTTAACCCATGGGATGGTGTCACCCGGCGATGTCCACACAACCCTAGCTCCGCTACTGCTCCCTGTACTCGCCTGACAACCCAACTCCCTGTACTCGCCTGACAACCCAGCTCCCTGTACTCGCCTGACAACCCAGCTCCCTGTACTCGCGTGACAACCCAGTATGGTAACATTGGTAAGTGCCTGTTTTTTTGTTTTTTTTTGGAACATTTTTGTAACCGTTTCAACTTTTAAAATACATTTTTTTGCGTGTCGAAAAAAATACTATTTTTTTATAATAGGACCATATGGGAATCCATATAACGAACTCCCAAAATAACGATCTCCCACATAACGATTTTGATGTGTATACAATATATATACTGTGTGTTTTTTTACTATTAAGATAATGCATTGAACGATTTTGTGATGAAATTGTACAATTTTAAGATTTTAAAGGTAAACAGGTCTATAGATAGTAGCTGGATTGGTAGATAGTTAGTTAGATAGGTAGGTAGATAGGTAGGTAGGTAGGTAGTTAGGTAGGTAGGTAGGTAGGTGGGCAGATAGGTAGGTAGGCAAGCAGGCATGTAGATGGTAAATAGGTAGATAGGTAGATGATAGATAGATAGGTAGATAGATAGATAAACAGACAGACAGACAGGCAGGCAGTCAGGCAGACAGAGAGACATAAGGAGAGACAGCAAGAGAGACAGTCAGAGAGACAAACAGACAGACAGAGAGTATACAGAGAGACAGACAGAGAGACAGACAGAAAGACAGACAGACAGAGAGACAGACAGAGAGAGAGAGACAGACAGACAGAGAGGTAGACAGAGAGACAAACAGACAGACAGATATGTAGACAGAGAGACAGACAGAGAGATAGACAGAGAGGCAGAGACTGACAGTGAGACAGACTGAGAGACAGCTTGAGAGACAAACATAGAGACAGAGAGAAAGACAGACAGAGAGAAACAGAGACAGACAGAGAGAAAGAGAGATAGACAGAGAGACAGACAGAGCGACAGAGAAACAGACATAGAGACAGGCAGAGACAGACAGAGAGACAGACAGATCATCCTTGAATAATTGCAAAAAAGTTATCTTAATTCGGTAAACTATATCTATACATATATAAGTATATCCCGTATGTGCTTCTATACCATCAATCCAAGGTGATGAAAATTTTGTGAATTGTAAAAAAATGCAAATGTTTCTGAATTATTAAACACATTTCACAATATTCCATTTTGGGACCGGGGACCTAAATTCTTTTTTCCCCCTTTTATGAGCTAAATATAATTTTCTTATGCGTTCCTATACCATTCATCCGATTGCGATAAAACTTTGGTAAGTTGTTGTGCGCACCAATGGTTTCTGAATTAGCTTATCCATTTTGAAATATTCCTTTTCGGGTCGGAGCCCCAAATTATTTTTTTCTTATCTGAGCTATACAAATATAATTTCAATCAGTGCTATTGCATGGGTGGCTAGAAATCAATCAAATACAAACGACATTTCAGTTTGTGTGTGACATAAGTACAACCATTTTAAAATTTTACGTTTGGGGCCGGGGGCCTTATTTTAAAAATAATAAATATTTGAGCTATCTAAATATAATTTAAAACAGAGCTACAGCGTGCGTGGATCAATCGTTACAAGTGTGTGGACTAAATTTAAAAAATACACGCTTCTCACGTGGACAGCACTGGACGGAAAAAAACAATAAATATTTTCTATTTAAAAATTACTTTAAAACTTAATTAGAACACAAACACTTTTTTCATTGAGTGGCATGCAACGCATGCCGGGTTCTCACTAGTATTACAAATAATTATATATGTTTGAAAGAAAGTATGGTTCAAAAATGAGTTCAAAAACGCGCAAAATATAATTACCGATAACTATGTTAAATGATATACATTGTCTTTTTTAATAACGCTTTTGCTTTTGGTGCGTAATATTTTATTTTTTGAAAAGGAAATCGTCTCAATTAAAGTATGGTGTAAAAAATTTTCGGTTTAAAAGTGGGTGGGGCATCAGAAATATATTAATATAGCTCGTAAGCCTGAAATAAAAAGTGTGCAGTGACGTATCTTTGGGGGAGGTGGTGTAGCAAAAATTGGGATTCTTAAATGTGCGTTACTTGAGTTCATGTCTTGTCAAATATAACTTTAGTAGATGGGAAGTCACGCATTGCTGTAGCTAGGCGGGCTATATCTAGTCATTTTGAATTTGTTAAAACTATAATTATTTCAAAATAAGTAAATAATTATGTGTTTTAAAAGAAAACCAAGGTCTTATTTTTTTATGAAAAAAAAACCACTATACATTTAAATGACACATTTCGTCGGAACAATATTTTTTTATCGACTCCTATACATCTTGTATAGATGTAAAATTTCG
The DNA here is from genome assembly GCA_964017045.1 of Omphiscola glabra. NCBI lineage: Eukaryota > Metazoa > Mollusca > Gastropoda > Lymnaeidae > Omphiscola > Omphiscola glabra. The sequence continues at coordinate 29,720,782 of OZ024800.1, read as the reverse complement.
ATATGAATAACTCAGAACATGACTTAAGTAATATAAGTTTATAAAGAATGTACATTCTTTATTCGTTCATGCTGTTAACTAAATTCCATGGCGAGGATTTATTTTCAAAAATGTGTCACCCTACACGATAGTCTTGTGCAATCCTGACGAATGCATTTAAAGAATCAATATTTTTTGTAATTTAAAGATAAGAACTTAAGATGTTTAACATATCAATAACACTAAGATCTTAACATTATGATGTTCAGGGGTGAAAGCCAAGACGCAGGACTTCAATTCTTGCATTTTAAATGGCGTGGAATTCCATGAATTTTTAATTCATATCAAACCAGCAATCCTCATCATACTGGTTTTAAGATAGCTACATTAGACGTAGGAACTTATGACTCTGTGATTGTTCTAAATATCTGGAACTACTTAGGAAATAGTGACTTTGGAAGGGTACGAAATATCTGTAAATACTTAAGAAGTAGTGACTTTTGAAGTGTATTAAATATGTTACATTGGGAAATGGCGTCCGCAGGCCGACGAGCGTGAGCTCTTAATTCCATCACCGACGCACCTTCACACAGCCAAGACGTCTGGTCTCACTGGCGCCATAACGTGCGGCGGCATGACAGGGACCTCCCCGCATCTGGACCGCCCCCACCCGCAACCGCTTGATCGGATTTGGGGATGAAGACTTTCCCTGTCAGGGAACGTCCGGTTGACTGAAAACGCTGCGTTTAAAGAGTTTGCAGCCCACTCTCCCAGGGAGTCCTAATGGTGCTTTAACGTCCCAATATCTTCCCCCACCCATCTCGGGGAAGTGACTGGCGCCATTTTGCGAAGTAGCTGAGACGAAACGGTTGCCTAGGAGCAACTTCCTCAGGGCTGCGTGTTTAGAATCATAGGCCATAGACTTCCAGCTAAGCCTCTCGCCTCATATCCATTAATGGCAGCTTGTAATCATGATCCATACCCTGTCTCTGCCTTCACTTCCAACTTTAAAACGTCATAGTTGGCAGCCCTGTAGTGGCTGTTTTATTTCTATCATGGTCCCCTGCATGTACCTTGTCTGCCCACCCAGGACACACAATACTGGTTTTGTTCCGCGGGTAACTCCAAGTGGGTCGGGTGGCCGACGCCTCCTAATCGGCAAGCCACCACAGACTTGTCAACTGTAGCCCGGGGGAACTGGAAGTGTACTAAATAGCTTTAAATACTTAAGAAAGTGTGGCTTTGGAAATATCTGTAATACGCATATGTAAATAGAAACTTCCTTCTGCTTGAAATAACTTAATTGCACATTGGACTCTTTGACTGTGCGCATGTTTAAAATAGTTACATTGCATGTGGAAGAAACGAGACTTTTGATATGTTTGAAATATCCGCAATGCAGATAGAGAAATGTGACTTGGGCTTTTCTGTAGCTAGTTTCATCTCACATAGGAGAAATATATCTTGTACACAAGAACGCCGAAAGTTGCAATTTGATGACTTTCGGCTTAGTTTAGGTTTCGGTCGAAACAGAAAAGTTAACTATCTGTTTAATTTGTATGAAAGTGATTGAGTTTTTTTTTTATTTACCAGAAGTCTCTCTCTAGGACGACAATCCGATATTCATTATTGCTCGACGTCTTGCTGTGCTGTCATCGTATGTTATATGACTAATACTCTGTGAAAACTGCCTGCAGTTACATGATGACCTACTTGTCCTTTATTTCCAAAAAATAAATTTCAACGTAGCCGAATCTGGTGTAAACAGTCTTGTGGAAGAAATACTAATGGAATAGTAATATTTATATAAATATTTTTGTTTTAATTTATTCAAAAATAAAATTTGGAACCCTATTTGTATTTAATTGATTCATTTGTGATATTTATTTTGATTAATCATTATCATGCACATCAATGTTGTCATGGACAAAGGTAAATAATATTAAATAATCCTAGAGAATAGTTATATCTCCATTATTATTTTTGTTTCATTTTTATAAATTAAAAATTAAGGAAACTTAGGCTTTTTTAATTGATTCAGTTCTTGAAAGTCATCATTATCATGCTGATAAACATTGTTATTGATGTAATTACTTAAGAAATAGTGACTTTGGATTCTCCGTCGAGACCCGTCAGAAAAACAATTTTAAGACACCCGGTTAAAAATATATTTTACCTCCACAAATGGGGGCGAGGGAGGTTGGTCGCCGAACAAAATAATTTCGTCACCAGGACGGAAAGACTAATGTGTTGGTACCAGGCTAGATAAAAAATACAGCGATATCTTGCAAGCAATTGATACAATCACACAGCATTAGTGTGACGATAACCGTGAAACATGTTGATGATATTTTTATAGTCTTAATAACTGATATTTAGGTGACAATTTGTTCTATTAGAGTCACAATAAGTTTTGTAGATATATGTCTAGGTTGCATTGTAATTATATTAGAAAAGCAAGACGTACTCAAGGGTCCATTTGGCTTGAATTTTGCCAATCAATCGTTCAAATTTTCTCCTACCATACTACTTTAAAATATATTTTTTAAGAAATTTAAATTACTTTTAAATTAAAATGTTAAAGCCGTAGTATTCCATAGATGTTTATTTAATAATATTCACGATCACATTTTTTATACTTTCCCCCATCATTTTTCGTTGTATGCAGAATATATGCGTGATCGAATTTCAAAATATCTCAATATTTAGATTTCGGTTTCGGCCTGAAAGTCTCAGTAAGCTTTTGGTTTCGGCTTCGGTTTCGACCGAAAGTCATTTTTAACTTTTGGCTTAGTTACTGTTTCGGTCGAAATTAGAAAATCACTTTCGGTCGGCCTCTACCTGTCACCCAAAGGCTGAATTTGCTCTTGATTAAATACTTGATCTCAGCTGTGAGTGTAGTTTATCCCTCAATGTTTTATTCATCCGATTTTATCAGTACAGAGATATTATATACATTTTTTTAATAAAATGCATTACCACGGTTCTACATTTATGAAAAAATATAAGAAAAAAAATCCGTAGTAAAACAAAGGATTCTCGAGTGGACAGTTTGTGTCAGTTGTAATCTGTTGTTAAACTTGTGAGGGTGGTAGCAGGCGCTGAAAATAGGAGAGATGTATAAAAATAAAACAAATACAAGTCTGTCTGTTGGGGGTGGGGGCATTTTAAGCATGTTTGGCCAAATCCTCACAAATTCAAAGGAGCCTCAAATTTACACAACAAAATAATTTTTTTCTATTTGCTGACCATAGTTGATAGAATAGCTTTATCTCAGCGATACATTTCAATTTTGCATAATGTATGAAGCACCTGCACTTGAATTTTAATATAGTTTTATCGGTAAGATTTCATTAAATCTCTATAAATAAATCAATATTAGCCATTTCCAACTTTCTCTCTCTGTCTCTCTCTCTCTCTCTCTCTCTCCCTCTCTCTGATGTGAATAATTCATATAAGATAAGGTGCAGAGAGTATATTATTAAAAAGTATCTAATTTCTATGATAGATGAAATGTACGCAAAAAGCAAGTTACACAAATAAGTATCAGTTTCAAAGATGGTGTACAGAGACATCAGAAACCGAGGGTGAGACCGAAGGATAAGACTAGGGGGGTGGGGCGTTGTAGTGATCGCAAAAGAAGTATTATTGCATGCGTCTGTCTTGAACGCTCTGCATAAATACGTCATTTTTCAAATAGATACAAACAAAAAGCTTACAATTCATAATATTTTATTAACTCAGAAAAAAGGACATCAAAATCGAAAGGAAGAATACAATGTCCAATGTTATGTTTTGTGCTACAATGTCCAATGTTATGTTTTGCGCTATTTATACTGAAAACGTAGGCACAAAGAACGTACCTAATGAAAACGTGCGCCATTTTCGATGTTTAGAGTGCTGTGCCTTAAGCAAAGTGAAACAAAGTTTTACAAATTTTAGTCATCTGGTAAATTGTTATCTGCAAAAAGAAAATTATTTATATACTTACATATATATTTTTGGAAAATAGAATGTGCGGATAATAGGTAAATGAGCGATTTGAATGACCTTCATTATTATTTAAACTAGATTCGAATACCTCATCACGTGTGATTATGCTGATACAATTAAGTGCCAGAACCAGTGTTGTCACAGGGTATGGGATTATGCTGATACAATTAAGTGCCAGAACAAGGGTTGTCACAGGGTATGTGATTATGTTGATACAATTAAGTGCCAGAACAAGGGTTGTCACAGGATACGATCTGGAGCGGAAGAAGGCCGTAATTTCACTTGCCCCTTTCTAAATTTGTTTTATCTAACTAGCAGGTGCAACGTAGTCTTAGAAGTTGTTAAAGAAAGGTATGGAATCTTTGCTCATTATGGAGTGAGAGGTTTGAATACAGTAATGTACTATGGCTATCAGTTCGTTAGTAGTAGGTAGGGGTGAATAATCCCTTTCATTTTAAGATAAAGTTAATGAAAAAAATTGACAGAATTCTCAGAGATTCGGGAATTTGATTTACTAGACGTATGGAATGAGTTTAGAAAATTAATTGTGGAAGTTCACTTGTCTCCATGGCAGCGATGTCATGTATCATCAATTTATCTTTTGTAAAATTCTGGGATACGGCGTGTTTATGCCTTCTCTACCATTTATTCAAAGTGACACATATTTAAAAAACCAGGTATAGCTAGGGCCAATTATGGTATCCATTGCCACACCACTAATGTGGTCCAAATATGACGATTAAATTTAAAAGAGATGACCTATCAGGATACTTACCGTTAATGATCTTTTACAGTGCTCTGCTTACAATATTTAAATTTAAAAATTAAACGTACCTTAAATACTACCTTTTTAAACTTGTATAAACGGTTTAAAAAGACCTTTAAAACAAAGATGAGTTGAAACAATGATCAACTATGTGTGTCCATACTCCAAGAAGCCTTACAGTAACACCCACCCTTTCCATCCCCATCACCACCTTGTCTTGCTGTCTGGCCAATTCGTTAACCAGACCATTGGCTTAATTTAAGTTCCAGAAGGCCTCGAGATCTCGCGACTTATTGTGTCAGAATAGTAGAAATGTACCTTAGGCAAGTCGGAATGGCCTGTTCAGTATCTTACAAAGAATAGGTTGTCCCCCACGATTGCTCACAATCATACAATCATTTCACAAAAACATGCACAGCACAGTCACATTCAATAGCGCTGTCTCTGAGGCATTCCCAGTCAGCAGCGGAGTAAAACAGGGTTGTGTACTGGCATCAACTCTCTTCTCCATTTTCTTCTCGATGCTCCTTCAATTTGATTTCAAGGACTGTGAAGATGGAGTGTACATACATACCAGATCTGATGAGTAGGCTGTTAAATATCGCTCGCCTTCGTGCAAAGACCAAAGTAAAAAGGGTACTAATTCGCGAACTACTGTTCGCTGACGATGCCGCCTTAACATCTCACACAGAAGAAGGTCTTCAGCGGCTAGTTAATCGTCTATCACACGCTTGTAAAGAGTTTGGGTTGTTAATTAGTCTACAGAAAACTCATGTCATGATGCAAGAAGCGCCGTCCCCTCCAATTATAATTATTGAGGGCCATAATCTGTCGGTTGTTTAGCACTTCACATACCTTGGATCCAATATTTATAGTTCTCTCTCCATTGATGAAGAGATATACATCAGGATCGCAAAAGCAGCAGCAACTATGGCTAAACTGAATAAGCGGGTGTGGAATAATCTCAATCTAACTGAAAAAAACAAAGCTAAGTGTCTATCAGGCATGCGTGCTTAGTACGCTCCTATATGGCAGTGTGGACTACATATACCAGTCTCGAGCGGAAACTCAACAGCTTCCATCAAAGATGTCTGCGTCGCATTCTACGCATCCGATGTCAGGACAAGGTGCCTAACACAGAGGTCTTGGAACGTTCCAAAATGTGTAGCATATTCTCCGCTCTTAGCAAGAGGCGCCTTCGCTGGTTAGGCCATGAAAGGAGAATGGAGGAAGGCCGTATTCCAAAGATCCTGTTGTATTGAGAGTTGGCAGAAGGGACAAGACTTATTGGACGGCCTCGCCTGAGATATATGAACGTTTGCAAAAAGAGCATGAAGGAAGCAAACATTGAGGTCAACAAATGGGAGATCATTGCCGAACAACGTTCCAGCTGGCGAACGGCAGTGTACGAAGGACTGAAAAGGGCAGAAGATGTGCGGAACGAAGCCCTTGCAACAAAAAGAACAGCACGGAAGGCCAAAATTAACCAGGAATCATCATTCTCCTGCGTGAAATGCAGTCGAGATTGTCACTCCAGGATTGGCCTAGTGGGCCATACTTTGAAGTGTAGGACTATAATATAGTTACTCCATCGTCTCGTGAAGACGGAAGGATGCCATACCTAAGGCACCCACCATTTAATTTGAACATCACATGAATCACCACCATAACCCGAACGCAAATTTTCTTCATCAGCCACTTATATTGGGATTTCCATAAGAGGATATTACATTTGTAAAGGTTTTTTTTTTGTTATTGTATTTACTTTTTTTTATTCTTCTTGCATTTCCTTTCTTTATCTAATTTAAAAATAATGCTTTTCATTCTTCACCATTGCAACATTTAAATTTAATGTCAATAAAATCATTCGCCAACAACAGCTCGATAGTTAGGCCGGTAAAAGACACCATAAATATAACAAGGTAATTGCTAGTTATACTAAAAGATAAACCAGTTGAAGGGTGCGGTAACCACCAATTAAGAAGACAATATATTGTTTTTTTACGTCCGCGCCAATTAATTTTAATATTATCTATCTAATCCTATGATTTAGAAGGTTTTGTTAGTTACACTATTTAGCACATATCAAACATAATTACCGCCTCCCAATCCTTTCACCGGGCCTGTTAAATATACTCCTTTATTTTTTCCCGTAACTTAATATCTTCTACTCGGACCATACTACAACCAACAGATAATATGAGATTCAAGTCGTGTGAAGGAAATAGTGGAACAAGATATGTTTAGTTTGAAATGAAAAGTCAGGACTATCAATTCGACGTTTCCGCTAGATGCCGTCTCAAACAGACAAGACACCAAGAAACAATCAAGTATAAGAAATACAATTCAAACACTTATCAGATAGTAGCAGCCACATGTTAGAGACGGAAGTTATTTTTTTTTAAAACTTTCTCTATTGCTGAATGTACCAAGCATAAGTGTCAAATAACTAACAAAATCCCTAGGTATGTTTCGTAGTCGTCAAAAACGAAGTTGCTGCTGTTTTTTAAATAAGAGTAAATTAACGAAATTGAAAAATGAAAAATATTTTAAAATCCTTTTAAAAATCGCGGGGGATCCTGTCAACTTTCTTGATACGCTTATCTTAAAATAAGACGGACTATTCACCTCTACCTGCTACAACTACAGCCTTAGTTACTTATCATATGCACAACAAGATATGACCCATCGGACTTCTGGTAGATGACCGAAAGCCTCAGTCACTTTCAGCCGAACCCAAAAATAAACCGAAAGTTAAATTTTCTGTTTGAGTACATATGAAGAGTTCATTGCTGAAGAGCTCTGCACGCGCTTAACCCTTGACAGCACTATTCATGCAGACGATTGTAGAGATTTCGGTCATCTGCCTTATTTTAACATGTCAGCACTCTCCATGGAGAAGATTGTAGAGATTTAGGTCATCTGCCTTATTTTAACAACCTTCGCAAAAAGTAATGACGTCATGTTCTAATTTAATTCGTAACTACCAACAATAGAACTCTGCCTCATCCACACTTATACCCCCATCCCAACCTTTCCTGGTAATTATACTGGGTAGATTTCTGTTTCATGAATGCAGGTAATTATGAATGCACAGGTCGATACCAAACAGGAAATAAGCCAATATCCAGGAACGCAATGAGCCATGCTTTTAAATCAATCATTGGAACATTCGGTCGATGTGTTTCGGTCAGCGGGAACTTGCAGTTGCAGGTTTAAACATTGTGTGGGGGAACGGGAACAAAAAAAGGTGGCTTGGGGATAGTTGTTGTAAGGGGGGGGGGGTAGTAATAGAAATTTCCATTTTAGGGAGCATTCTTTTAAGTAGTCAATTTGTTGAGCATTTGTCAGCTTTCAAAGGAAATTATGTTCTGCATTCTGGGTGTCCAGTAAATTGAGATGATCAGGGCAATTGGTACTTTTGTAAAAGACGCATATAGTAGTATTTTTTGGAGCAGAAATGTTGAGTATTGTAAAAGTGCATTATTAAAGTATAGTTTGTACATCTGTCTCTGTAATTCTGTTTGTACCTCAATTAGAATATTTGTTTTTAATCATTGAATCTGAATAATCAAAGACATTGAGATTTAGCCCACAAACAACCCTTAAATTTATGACAATATTCATCTTATACTTAAATGCAGTACTTGGGTTGTTTTTTTCTTGTTTAATTGACATCTATCTTAGATACATTTACTTGTATGTTTTTTAACTTCAAACGCAATTCTAACTCAAGTTTCAATCGTGTCTTAAATTCATTTACTTTGGGCCACGCGCGGATGAACTCCCCAAACACCCTCAACATATACATTATTTATATGATATATATATATATATATACTAATATATATGTAAGCCCTAGTATTGCATGCCCTCGGAAGGCGTGGGGGGGGGGGTATGGACCCAAACCTTTCGCATGCCCTAGATAGACCACTTCATATATTTACGTTTAATACCTAGCCTCAAAGAAACTCATCTCACAAAAATATGGTGTGCTGAAGTGCATCAACATTTTAATTGTCAAATATTTTCACACCCATCTTTCATTTTAAACCTAAAAGTGGCCAAGCTGTCACGTTTAAAACTTATTCAATAACTTCATCACGTGAAATTTGTAGGGTCTCTCCCACGGGCTTAACCAAGAATCAAATAAGGTTTTCAATAAGAGAAATGAAAAATAAAAACGTTTAAAAAACATCAATTTTCTGAAGTGTGTGGACAGTATGAACGACATATTGAAGTAATCACATCAAACAGTTTTAATTCCTTCACTCAAAATTTTATTAATGTTAAGTTCTTTTTAGAACATTCTTATTTGATTGTCTGTTATCCGTGATAAGTCCTCCTCCCACCCACTCCATTGTTTAGAGTATATATGAGATTGCGTGATGTAAGGAAAACAAATCACTTCTATAAATTATGTATGGGGCTTAAACTGCAATTTTGAATATATATTGTCAAATATCTTGTTCTTCTCGCACGAGAAGGTACAGTTGGCTATCTACAGTAAGGTGTGAGACTGCTGAAGGGGAACTGTCGTGAACTCTTCGGGAGTCCTTAACACAGTCGAACCACCGACGTCAGAGGCCATCCTATCTGGCCCTAAAATCAGAATGCCTGCCATTGTATCACATTACATTAAAAAAAAATTGAAGTAGACTAACGTCTCAAGTTAATTTCCCGTGGTTCTATAACCGTTGAAAATAGTCTCAGTAAGTAAAATGGCAACAGGGCATCCAATAATACAATCACGTTTTCTTCATTGGGTCTCAAATAGATACTCCCTTTTTGTTTATTACTTATCAAAGTTCAACGTGCAACCTATTATAGTCATACTTATTTTGTGAAGTGCAGTTCGTTTGGATTGCAACAAAAATGGTCATTGATAGGACTCGTGACGTTACTTCCTTTGATGCCACCATCAATTTTACCTCTTTGCTCTCTCCCGATCCCCTATTTCGGAATAAGTAAATCAAGACTACAACGTTAGGTAGATAAGAAGGTCCTTTATAGATTACTGAAACATCGTTATAAGCAGTTGAATATGATTAAAGAAATATACAAACAAACCTAACCAAGTTGATAAAAAAAGAAATAAAAATATTTACATTTTTATTTTCAATGTGTTTTTTGCGTCCTAATTGTCTTGTGACTCATTGCAGTGACGGCTCTGTTTTAACACAGTGACGGTCCTGTTTTAACACAGTGACGGTCCTGTTTTAACACAGTGACGGTCCTGTTTTAACACAGTGACGGTCCTGTTTTAACACAGTGACGGGTCTGTTTTAACACAGTGACGGTCCTGTTTTAACACAGTGACGGTCCTGTTTTAACACAGTGACGGTCCTGTTTTAACACAGTGACGGGTCTGTTTTAACACAGTGACGGTCCTGTTTTAACATAGTGACGGGTCTGTTTTAACACAGTGACGGTCCTGTTTTAACACAGTGACGGGTCTGTTTTAACACAGTGACGGTCCTGTTTTAACACAGTGACGGGTCTGTTTTAACACAGTGACGGTCCTGTTTTAACACAGTGACGGGTCTGTTTTAACACAGTGACGGTCCTGTTTTAACACAGTGGTATTCATTTCGTTTACAAATTTCTATCGGAAAAACGTGAAAAGACCTTGAGGTCGGGTTTGATACTTTCCCCACTCAGGTAGGCGCGTGATCCCATCCCGTGCGTGTACGACAACTTGAGGGGCCCGCTGTGCGAGCTGAGAAAGTGTCGAGCTGGGCAGCACGTCATTGGGCTGTTACATTGCCCAGTATTTATTGCAACGACGTATTACGTGCGACTGTTGTGGGAAGTGAGAAGATAAAACACATTTGGATACTTCTTATAAGAAAAAGCGAAGAATTAAAGTTTGTTTTCTTCCAAAGGACGAAAAAGTTCTTTAGAATTATTTAGTTGGTTTATTAAATAATTAACAAGGAAGATTTGATACTGTTAGGCATTGTGATAAAGTAGGTTATGCGTTTTCGGTGATTAATTGTGAAATGTGATTCTAAGGTAATGTGATAATGTATCTAATGCATTTTGGGCAATTGATAATGAGATGTGATGTTAAGGAATTGTGATAATGTAGCTAATCCATTTGGGGTAATCAGATGTAAGGAATTGTGATAAGAAAGTTAAAGCTTTGTGAGGTAATTTCTGAGGTTATGTGATGCTGTTTCAGGTCAGTAGTGTCTATAAAACGAACTATAAGCAGTGGAAATAGAGATTGAAAATAGTAACACTTTTAAATAACATTTTATAGCCATACTAGCAATATAACTCGTCAAACATGGCGGGTGAAAATCAATTAAAAATAGTGCACGTTAGAAAGAAGTGTTGAGTCAAGGGGGCAACATTCACTTCAATTAAATTTGCATGAATAATTTCTCTTGAAATAAATACTTTCTTTTAATGTGTAGCATGCTTGGCATGAGTACTGAATGATTTTTAGATATATTAACTTTAAAAAATGAAAGATGTTTTCCAAAACTAAATTATTATTGAGCGTTTAGCTTATCAAAATTCAAATTTATCCAATAACTTATAGGCGACTGTTTTAATTTGTTTTAAAAATGACCGACGTTCATAAATTGCTATTTATTTAATTTTCAGAAATTTTAATTATTTCTACAAAAGACTTACGGCGAAAGAAGTAAATTAGTGGATTAAATATGATTTGCTTCAATTGAAATTTCTTTAGGTGAATGTGTAAATTTTTATTTTAGTCAAAAAGAAAATTGATATAAATACATTGTATATTGTCGTCACACATTTCTTTTCCTTAATTCAAATCATCTCATTGAATCACAAGAGCAGTTTGGGAAATAATTGTGTTTTTAAATACATAATTCAATGATATATGTACTAAAATTAATAATTTACACAAAAAAAGTTATCAAACATAATATCATTCAGTTAGAATGCTGTTTTTATATTAAAAAAAACAATTGATTGATCAGTTTTGAACCAGCTAAAAGATTGTTCAAATTTCAGCTTCTTAAAAGGCACATTTAGATGTTTTCCTCACTATTATCTAAGAAATTCTTGTGACGTCAACTAATGATAAAAGTGTTTTTAAAGCTTTTAAGTGGATTAATGAGATACAATCATTTTGTTTAAATGAAACAATATATGTTAAACCATAATCATAATTACACAAAATACTCAATTTTTTTTAATTTAAATTTTTGAATTATTTATTTATTCATTTTTGTTGTACTGATGAAGGCATTTCCCGAAAAGTTTAAATTTGTATTTTATTTAATCATAATGAGAGCTTAATAATGTTTTATTTACACAAATAGTTTGTGTCTTATTAATCTTAAGATGCTAAATGTGCTTGGTGTGTTTCAGCTCAATTTCGCCAAGGTTTTGTGGACTTGCTATGGCCATCTTGACTTATCTCAATTTAGCTTCGTTGAGTTTTTAGTATGTCGTGTATTCTGCTGTACATTGTAGTGGCAATAATTTTAAAGGAGGTCTTACTACATATTGGCTTAAAGAAACGATGTTCCAACGGTTTTCTTTCTTAGCGTAAGTTCCAGACATACGACTTAAATTATCATGATTTTTAAGCAAGCGTTTCCCTAATCGTGTCGGTTATCCCCTGAAATCATTTTGTTAAATCGTTTTTTTTGGTACCCATTGAAGAGAGTTTAAAAATAACAATAGTTATTTTAAGAGCAAAATCAATTCTCATTCCATTGTGATGAACTCACACCAGTCTCCAAGGTGTAAAGGTTAAACACACATAAATCTTTAACCGGCTAAACTGTTTCGCCCGATGGCGTAGTCATCTTTTCCCCCCTCTGTCGCACCATGTTTTAAACTAAAACATTTTACCGGAAAATGTCATGCTCACAGTCCTTATTTCAAGAAGGAAGTGTAGAAGATGAATGTGGGAGAGCTTGAATCTAAGCGAATTTATTATCGTGCCAATGTTTTAAAGTCATTTTTAATGGTATTCTTTAATTTGATTTTTTAAAATTCATTTTTTAATCATAACTATCATATTGTAGAACTCGTTAGAAGGATTGATAAACTCTCGTTTCAACGATGTTGCAAGCAAAGACTAGACCAATGGTCCGTTAACAAGTGTTTTGGAAGCCTCGTTATTATTGTCATGATTTCAAATAGCACATTGAATGGAAATGTTCGATTTTGGGGTACGCTTTTTCCAGCCATACACTTCATGGTTGGCATGTAGCGCAAGGATCGAAGATAACATAGATCATGCCATCTTTCAGGGTAGGCCCTACTTCTGCTGGCTCCCCGGACAAGCTTAACTTTGGCGCTCTTTTAAGTATAATCATAAAACTAGGGATTAGGTAATGAGTTTATTACCCAGGTTGTTATTTTTTTTAAAACAGACAATGAATATTTTTTTCTTCTTCTATATATTAAGGGCCCACAATCAATTATGAATGTAGATGGGATTTGCAATGTTTCTGTGCCTGGTGTTGATGAGGATATTTCACAGGTTACAAGACTAACTGTGTGAGGGTATCATGCACTGGAGGTTGGAAGGCCTGAGGCAATAGACGCAAATGAGTCAAGTGTTGTCGCCTCAATTGTTCCTTTTGAAAGATTGTTCCAGTCCCTGATTATCTTTGGTTGGAATGAGCAGTTCCTATACTGGCTTCCCGGTGGTATGAGCTGGAACTGCCTGTCATGGCATCGTCGCTGTTTATGGGGGAGAGGGACGAGTTACCAGAGCAGTGGACTAGCCCATTATTTTCTCGTTCCTCCAATGGTGACCAGCCCAGTGTTTCCAGCATGATGCCAACATTAGAGGTATTCCTGTAGCGGATCAGGACAAAGCGTGCTGCCCGTCGCTGTACTGTCTCCAACCTGTCGATGCTCTTCTGAGTGAATCGGTCCCAGGCCGAAGATGCATAATCTAAAAGCGGCCGGACAAAGGCTCTTTCTTTCACACCAGAGTGGCTGATCTTTAGATTACGCCTTAAGAACCCCAGGGTCTTGTTTGCCTGGTTGCACACATTGTTAATATGCTCGTCCCAGTGGACCTCTCTCTAAATGGTAACACCCAGGTACCTTACGAAGGAAATTGACTCAAGTAAATGACCATGCAATTCATAGTGGTAGCGTAGAGGAGTACAACTTCTAGAGACTGACAGCGTCTGGCACTTGGCCGGATGAAATTCCATGTCCCAGCTCGCTTCCCACTCAGCTAACCTACCGATGAAATTTTCTTTCTAGTCTTTAGATCAGAAAATCTTTATATTGCACATTCTGTTATTTCTTCCACGGCGCCCTCATGCAATGTTTGTTCCTATTTTGGAAAATTATTGATGGCGCCCTAAGCACATGACGCCCCGAGCAACTGCCAGCGTTGTCGGTAGCTTGAACCGGCCATGCCGTCATTACTTAGCTCACTGATTCTTCCCCTTCCAAAACAGTTCCTATCCGGAGATGACTGACCCAGGCCAAATCTTCCTGGTGGTATGGCGCAAAACTCTCGTGCCACATTCATTGACTCAATCTTTATTATGAGATGAACGTTCTGACCGGTGAATCACGTGCTACATGGAAGGGGTCAAGACGGTCATGCATACATTTTATTCAAACTTTTTGGAATGCGTGTTTCTTTTAAGACTCAGTTTCACAGAATTAATATATCACACCATTTAAAGTTACAAAATGTTGATAGCTTGACCCCTATGAACCTAAATCTGTTCGAGTTGGACGTCATACAAATAAAAAACTGCAACATTCATAATTCTGTGCATCCTTAACCAGTTTTCAGATGTCAACATTCACATTCTGGTGTAGGTCACTCAGAGTTTTCAGATGTCAACATTCACATTCTGGTGTAGGTCACTCAGAGTTTTCAGATGTCAACATTCACATTCTGGTGTAGGTCACTCAGAGTTTTCAGATGTCAACATTCACATCCTGGTGTAGGTCACTCAGAGTTTTCAGATGTCACCATTCACTATCTGGTGTAGGTCACTCAGAGTTTTCAGATGTCAACATTCACATCCTGGTGTAGGTCACTCAGAGTTTTCAGATGTCACCATTCACTATCTGGTATAGGTCACTCAGAGTTTTCAGATGTCAACATTCACATCCTGGTGTAGGTCACTCAGAGTTTTCAGATGTCAACATTCACATTCTGGTTTACACCAGAGTTTTGAGATCTCAGCATTCACATTCCGAGAAAAAGGGTATTGGTATGCGGAAAAGGGTATTGATCAAATGGAAAAGCTTTGGCGATCTGAGTAAAAGGGTATTGGTCATGGTAGCAAAGGGTTGGCGATCTGGGGAAAAGTTACTAGTCATAGGTGAAAAGGTATTGGTCATGGAATGAAAGATTTTGGATCAAGAATTATATTTCTTGTTGTTTGATCCCTGCCTGACATCTTATGGCTAAATAGAATTGTGAGGCTGTATTTCTTAAGTAAACTCAAGTGTGCATTGCTGGTGAAAAGGGTAAACAATGGCTTATCTGTTTCAAAGTCAGACAACGGTGTCTCTCATCGGTGTTATCTAGGTGAGTGTACGAGGACCCTTGAAGAGCAGTCTGAATAACTATCACACGATTTTAAAATCGCATTCTGAAAGTTCTAAAGCAGCGGCTCTGAATCAAGGTGTCAGGATGTCCATGAGCTGGACGTCCTTTGAGTCATATAAAAGGAAATTATAAACGAATGAGCCATCATTCATCATCGGTGTTTGATCGCAAAGATGACGTCAGAGCCGTCACTCTAGGGTTTTACCCGAAACCTATGTAAAAAAATATGTTTACAGAGTATAAGCCCAGACAATAATTACACGCCTCTATTGCGTAATCCCCCACACACCTTTTTTCCAATGGAGCCGAGCCAATCACACAGCGTGGCATTGACCTCATGGGATCATTATTTACAACTTGCGTTCTTGTACTTGTAGGAATTTTAATCAGGGCGCTAGCTTGATCGAGGTCATTGCGTTGGTTACAGACAAGAGCAGGCAGTCGCCTTTTCTGAGAAAAAAAACTCCGCCATGTTGTTACTTGAAGAGCTGTTTTCTAACACGAATCTGGATACATTGATAGGCCACCAGCTTTAGAGCAGACAACCTGTTATATTTAAGTACATGTATTAAGGTTGAATAATTATTTATTTTTTTTAAATTTTTTTTGGGGGGACAGATTGATCGACAGGGAATCTCCGTTATTAAATGTGAGGCTTCGTTTGTACAACATTTATATTTCAAGATATCATATTTATTGAATGTAGCTATTTAGTGGTTGTTTTTTTAAATTGAACACGAACGTTGTGTGTTTCTTATCTATTCTAAACGTTTACATTTTTTTAAAACTATGTCGTTAATTCCTTGAAAGTTGAATTTTAGTAAGCGAAACTTTAAGTATTTAACACGTTCATCTTTCAAAAATTGCTAGTCCTTGAATTTCCAGGTGTTCTTTTAATTAAAAAAATTTTTTTCGAATTGATCAATATTTTTCTTTCCCGATAAGGGTCACGAATCTTATTGTAATAATAAACTTTTACTTTTACATGCTATGAACATCTAGTTTCACAAGTTGACCCTACAATTCTTTTAGCTATCATGATTTTGAACAACAAAAAAAGTTTCATCATCACATTCAGTTTTTCTTTAAGACATCTCTTGGGGGTAGGACCCCCTGCCCCCCACTGGAGAAAGTCAAGTGCCCCCTCCCTAAAAACAAATTGTTGAGAACAATAAAAAGAAAATATATTTTATAAAAAACGAACAAATTGTCTTATCTTAAAAAGAATGGTAACTGGTGTCATTGCACGAAAAGAATTAGTTGATTTTATGAAATATCGCTATGCCCGATATAGTTGATAATCTGTGTATTTAAGGCTAATCTGGTTAGAAGCTAATACTATTCTTCGTCTTCTTCTATATATTAAGGGTCCACGATCAATTTATTGATCATTATGGCTCCTATGAATGTAGATGGGATTTGCAATGTTTCTGTGCCTGGTGTTGATGAGGATATTTCACTGGTTATTCGATTATAATATCGCACTGTTTCGAAAATTGTCTGCTCCTGGTTATAAGCCGAAGTCTTACTTCCAGTTGTTTGCACATATCGGTATTTTTATTTCATTTTATTAGCATGCAAATCAGTGCAGAGAAGACAAAAATGATGACGAATAGCACTAGTGGCATCACAACTGAAATTAAGGTCGGAGAGGAAAGATTAGAGACAGTTGGCAGCTTCAAATACCTCGGAGCAATAGTATCGGAACAAGGCTCCAGGCCCGAATTAATGGCCAGGATTGCGCAGACAACGACAGCACTAAAGAGGCTCAAGAAAATATGGAACGACAAAAATATAGCCCCCAGCACCAAAATCAGTATGATGCGCTCATTAATCCTCTCCATTTTCTTATATGCCTGTGAGTCCTGGACATTAACAGCAGAACTTGAAAGTAAAATAAAGGCGATGGAGATGAGATGTTACAGAGGCATTCTTTACATCTGCTCTAGAGACCACATCACCAATAAGCAAATAAAAGAAAGGATACGTCAGGCAATTGGGCAATACGATGACCTCCTGACGTCTGTTAAAAAGCGCAAACTTAAGTGGTATGGCCACTGGACCAGAAAACAAGGGCTCGCCAAAAAGATCTTGCAGGGCACTACTAGAGGAGGGAGAAGAAGAGGAAGACAAAGAAAAAGATGAGAAGATAATATCAAAGAATGGACTGGATTACAACTAGGCGATGCTATGCGTAGGGCAGAAGACCGAGAGGAATGGAGAAGAATAGTTTTCAAGTCATCTGTGGCGCCCCAACGGTCGAAGGACTACGTGACCTGATGATGATGATGATGAATAATTTTAAGACTTGAATAGCCCGGTATTGATTTACGTTTACATTAATATAAAGGTCTATAATTTTCATACCGTTCCTGCTAAGTGTGCTATCTGTTTTCAAAGTATGTCATCATAAAAGAATGCACTTTAACGTAGGGAAAGTGTTAATTAAAAATTGTACGATGCCACTATGCTTTCAAAAAAATAGTTATTAGCATTAGTCGACTGCATGTATGTTGAACTAGATCAAATCAAAACTTTCAAAAATTAACATTTAAAAAAAATATATATTAAAAAAATATAACGGGTACGATTCATTGTGTTTTCTTTCCATGTGCTACATTTGTAACCAAGTTTCCTGAACAAAAGAGTTGTTGTTTTTTAATTTTTAGCCTATATTTGTTAATTCCCAACTGCTTTTCTATTTTTATTATTCCACAATAATAAACAATCTGCCCAACCTATTTGAACACAATTTTTAAATAAAATTATTACTTTCTAAAAAGAAAAAATGAGAATCCAGTAGAAAACTAAAAAAAAGATTTATGTGATATACCATTATTTTGTTTTTTGGAAATAATTTTTAAAAGTAATACTTTTTTTCTCAAAATCGCCAATTTAAAAATTAATTCAATGGATTTGCTAAAAAAAAAGAATAACAAAGATGCAATTTGTAATTTATCTGCGGAAAGTTATAATGGCTTGAAATTCCAAATAATTATTACAATCAACTGAATTTTGGGAATGTTTTATTTTATTTGTATACGATTTCCTAAAAATAAATTACACAGATTTTCTACAATGTTAACTATCATCTCTTCCGTTGCTCCGTTGTAGAATGTTGCAAAACTAAATTCGGGTATGACCTAAAGTGCATTCTTGCATTTTGAATCTATCAAACATTTTCTATAAAGATTTAAGAGACGAGTATAAGCTAGGGAAAAACGCACACCCTCATGCGCGTCACAATGGAATAAATTTAGTTCATGTTCAGGCTGTGGTGAATTTAGAGATATTCTTGATCATTATAATGGCTAATTTGACGCCTCACAACAAAAAGTCTAAAATTTCCCCTTAAAATTGTCTGAAAAAAAAACAATTCAAATATGCACCAAAATGCACCCTAAAATTCTGCACCCATCTTCCCTAACAATAATCAGTGTAACAATACAGGGTTGAATATAAGTATTCGCCAAAGGATTAATCTCGTGTGCGCATACAACTGGAGTGAATTCAGTCTATGCATGGCGCTGGGCATCCCGCTGCCGTTTAAAGATTTCCTCCCTCCCATCAGTAGAAACACTGCATTCAGGTATACTCGAAAATGCACATCTTGATTTTGAAATATTCAACAAATTTTCTTTGGAAGCCACTCCACACACCCTACTTTCAAACTCCCTTTCATTATTCAAACTCTGCAGTAATCTGAAAGTGCCACCCCTCCATATAATTAAACAGTTAAACCTGTGCGTACCACCCCATTCGCTCCCCTTTCTACGCCATTGTCAGATTCGTGTCTAGAGTGTTTGGTGCCAGGAGACTAGATTCATCCCCCTACTCTTAAACCCATTATTTATCCATTAAATACCACGAAAGTCCATTTTGATGCACCCGCTTGTCTGACGCCCGGAAAATCTGTCCCCTCTGCTTCCCTCCACTACGTATCTGGCCACTGTAACTGCTCCCGCCCCTCCACCCCCCCCCCCCCCCGAAATTGTCTGAAAGAAGCACTGATCACATGATTTGAAAGAAAACAAAAATAATGACATATCTATGAAAATCAAGTATGAGCCTCGCTTATTAAGACCATATCAACATTCAACCCTCCCCCCTCCCCCAAACCTCCACCTTTCGCGCTTTTTTTTTTACACGCATCCTCCGACTTCCGTTTCTATAATCACATGACCTCCAGGACATGCCCAGGAGAAGCCATTCGCGCAAAGTCATAATCGGAATGCAGATCCTGTCGAATGTTGACGAGCCCCAAGATCTGAACTTTGCACCCTGAGAAACGCATCGTACACCCCGGGAAAATATGCTAAGAGAGTGAAACAGCTTTAATAAGTTATTATCTTTCCCGGAATAGCTTATACGTCAGCTATAATATGATGAATTGCAAGGGCGGTTTATCCTTTTGGAGCTGTAATGAAATTGAATTATCTCGCCATGAGATATGGTTGTGTTGACCCTTGGATTTGACATTGCAGAGAGCCGAATTGTTTGCTTTTAAAAATGTTCTCATTATCATTGATCAGTAAACTTTCAGTAAAACAACGAATCATCTGAAGTAGCTCGTAGCCATTCGATCCGTGTATAATGTAAGTATTTTGTAGAAGAAAGGGGATGGGGTAGGGGGTTCAGGCAGTCACTGGTGTCAAGGTTACTAAGTTACTAAGCATAAATTTGTCAGGTTGTCACCGGTATAACACCCTTCCCACAATTCCGTTGTTATAAAAATACAATATTAAAAAAGCCTGGCTACGTCACAGTTGATGGTGACGCCCCTGATTCCTAGGATCGTATGAAAAAATTTGCAACAACAAAATATTTGTGAGGTGAAACACGGTGACTCTTGAGGAATCATCTAAATACTTTTGAAACGTCCACTTTAATGTCAAACCTGGCATCGCTGTTTGTGGAATATTTCATTAGCGATTGTGTTCGTGTTAATAGCTATCAATACGTTTTATCCTGCGGGCGCAATGTGCGTGCTGTCCTAGTTTTAAAATAAAGAAATAACATTAGAGGGGGTTATGTTTGATGAGCGATGATTGCTTCTTTTTCCATTAGAACAATTCAGACACTGAAAAAAAATTAAGCCCAGTTACATACAACAAGATCCTATTTTTAAAAATTAAGGATTGTCAAACTGGAGTCGTGGAATTGATTAAACGTCATTTGGTCGCAGTCGAGTATTATATTTTTGATCCGACTACAGATATAGTAGTGGTTAAAGCTGGTGGCAGGGTGGGGTTTGCTTGCCTAACGCACTCTATATTTATTTTACGATAAATGGCACTGTATGTTAAATGTCTACTTCCATAGTCTGTTTCATAACATGTGCCCGGAGGTCAAGCTCACGTGACTGGAGTAGGATTAGCTAAAGTTTGTTTTCGAATGATCTGAACTTGGAAGGATCGATACCCTTGATGTGGGACATCTGGTGTTGTCAAAGAATCTATGACTCAAACACAAATCACTGTCACGTATCACCTCCTGGCCAGGGGAAAGAAAACATTTTATCTGAGGATGAGGAGCGTATCAGACATAAGAAAGCTTTCTGCAGATACGCCCATGATCTCAAATGAGGATGAGGAGCGTATCAGACATAAGCAAGCTTTCTGCAGATAAGCCCATGATCTCAACTCAAAATGAGCAGTCAATGCACATATTGTCATGGGAGCTTAAGACGGTAATCTAAAGGAGTTTTATTCCAGTGGTTCTCCAACGTGGGCACCATTGTAACCGATAGATCAAGGATTTTACTCAGATGGGGCGTGGCATTGCTAAAGAAATAAACTGGTGGTGTTGACCTTCTATGGCTTGTTATGTTAGGGGGTGTTTATTTTTCTTTACAATGCGCGCATAACTAACTAGCTAAATTGTAGTCCACTTCCCACACGACTTTTCTTCAAATGTAGTCATAAAGTAAATACCGACTGGTTGGGGGGGGGGGGTCAGGTCGCCCTGTCTATGAGCAAGATGCAATTTGACGACACGCAAAAATCAATGAGAAATTGGCGTGTTGAGTAAGTTCTGAGGCATTCAATATTATAAATAATAATTCTCCAGCTATGAATGTCCCTGTGTCTGTAACGCCGTGTTCAATGGGTGTACGTAAAAAATAATTCCCAGAAGTTAGCACTAAATGTGATTCTTATAACGTGTGTTACTTGTAAGCATGTTTTGTCAAGTAAGTTTAGAGGATGGGAAGTTGAGTCATTGTCCCCACCACAGTTTGAAGTGTTAATTCCAGTTTGGAGAACTTCAAGTCTAATAGCCTATTGTAGCAAGCTTTTGCCATTTTTTTTTGGGGGGGGGGTTAAAATTTCAAGTGGTTTATTGTTCTATTTGCCGTGGGGAGTGGTGGCGTGGGGAGAGGGTAATGGAGAGCAGAGGCAATATCAAGGTTACTATCTCATCGGCTGAATCGTTTCATTTCTTTTCAATAACCTAGAACAGTGGTAGGAAAAATCATTAGTCAAAGTGGTCGACAAACTCATTAGTCAAAGTGGTCGGCAAACTCATTAGTCAAAGTGGTCTGCAAACTCATTAGTCAAAGTGGTCGGCAAACTCATTAGTCAAACTGGTTTGCAAACTCATTAGTCAAAGTGGTCGGCAAACCCATTAGTCAAACTGGTCGACAAACTCATTAGTCAAAGTGGTCGGCAAACTCATTAGTCAAACTGGTCGGAAAACTCATTAGTCAAACTGGTCGACAAACTCATTAGTCAAAGTGGTCGGCAAACTCATTAGTCAAAGTGGTCTGCAAACTCATTAGTCAAAAGAGCCAAAAATCAGCAGCAGGACGATTAAAACATTTTGAGAACAAAATTTTTTTTTCAAGAACTTGTCAAGAACCTTGTTTTTAGGAGTCAAAATGTTGTGGCCGACTGGTCGAGCCGCACTCAGGTGGTTAAAGGGCCGCATGCGGCTCATGAGTTGAATGTTTTCCGACCACTGACATAGAATACAGATTACCCGATTTGTTGTTGTCTTAGATTGAATGCTTTTTATCGCTTTGACTTTTGTGACTAAATCCGCCAAACGGGTCACTGCGTTTTTATTTTATTTTTTTTTTATTAAAGTTCCATTTTTATTTTTCAAAAGATAATAAAAACAAAAGTTTTCCTGTTTTTTTTTTTCCTTTTTAAAAAAAATATTTGAACGTTAGCGACAGAAATGGAAGATTACTTATTGCTAAGTCATCGGCTTTATTGTCATAAGATCTTTGCTAAGTGTTGGCTTCACCATTGTCAAGGTCACATTCTGTCCAAAAGCCTGGTCAACCGAAGTTTTTTTTTCAGAATCTGTTTTTGAAGAAATCATTACCAGTGTAATTTTCATGCATTCAGCCATGTCATGTAAGGGTCAGGGTAGTTTTCAGACTGTAGTATGTTTCATCGAGTTTATTTAAAGTCGGGGTATATAAGACAGCATATGTTTTTACAGTTAACGTTTTATTGTTGACAGTCAGTGTCATTGATAATAAAGTCTTTTTATCGACAGGCAGCGCATTTGTCAGTGAGAAACAGCTGGGAAAAATACTCCGATAACTACAGTTGTCCTCAAGTGGGGGCTTAGGGGGTCGAGCGAAGAATACCCCACGTTTTACCTTCAGTGTGTGTCAACCCTGTCTAGTTAGATTATGCTGGAGGAAAGTTGTATCCTCAGCGACGGAATATTTGTGATGCAGTCTTTGGCTCGTAACTTCGTGTCGTTACAAGATGTTTACATTTTCTTGGTGTATAATTGTGAAACAGTGGACCAAATGAATTTACGCCCATATCACATTTCGTGGTTAAAGTAAAAATCTCCCGCGTGTCTTTTGTTCTCCAGAATAAGTACACAAACACATTTTAGACTATCGATATTTCCTTGCATTTTGGAATAATTCATGGCGGAGTAGTTATTCGTGTTAGTTTTGTCTATCTAACACTTTTCTTTAAATTTGAAAATGCACAATTGTAGTCAATGATTCCACTTTCAAATAGAGTTAAGAAGATTATGTAAAAGAAAAAAAAAGATCTGATCAACAATATAATCATTATTATCCAACGATACGGGAAAAAATGTCATTTGTGTAATATCGTTTGTGTGTAGAGTTGGAGTAGGAAGAATATGAAGTTTTCAATAATTTATTTGTTCCAGATATTTAAAAAAGTCTCGTTTTTTTAAAATCAACGAACATTGACAAGAAATAAGGAAAATGATTGTATATTAGTCTTTGCTGTGGCCTTTATATTTTACTGATATCTATATAAAAGGGCCCAAACGCTGATGGTCAATAAACACTTTATATATATATATATATATATATATATATATATATATATATATATATATATATATATATATATATGTAGGTATATAGTGAGACGATGGTTTAGCTTCAGTATTGATATTGATTGCACCTTTCTAGTTGCTCATGCGGCAGCTATTGGCTGCAGGTTTTCTCTGGGCTTCCGTAAAGCTGTTTTTTTTGCTACTAAAAGGACTTTCGTCTTCTTTGTAGATCAGCGGTTCTCAACCTTTCTAATGCCGCGACCCCTTAATGCCGTTCCTCATGTTATGGCGACCCCCAACCATAAACTTATGTTCGTTGCTACTTCTTAACTGTTATGTTGCTTCTGTTATGTATAGTAATGAAAATATCTGATATGCAGGATGTATTTCAATGGTTACAAATTGAACATAATTCAAACATGGTGATTAATCACAAAAAACAATAGATAATTATAAATTGTGAATTCTTTATTTATAACAACAAATAAATGAGATTTTGTCTTGAAGCATGGTGTAGCATGGGTAACAGTCTTAACATAACTACAGTAAACTACATTGCTACATTTTGCGACAGTATGCGTAAAATGCCAACGTCAGTGCGAAGGTTGAGCTTGCTTCTTTTTTACCAGATCAGCAATGATCGGGACAGTTTTTGCAAGCGCACAACGAAGATCATATTCCACAACAATCTACTTCTGTATTTAGACTTGATTACCATGTCATCTAGTCTTCTTTGGACAGTGTCGTTAGATAAAGGATTTTGTACTCAATTTCTTAACAAATTTATCTCCGATCATAACGCGAACAATGTCTTTGGCCGCTGGCAGCAATAAATCTTCAGCAATGGTGTGAGGTTTCATAGCTCTGGCGATTCTGAGTGCCTCCAAATATGAAGCTTCAACGGATGCTATGTTTTGTTTTTGGTACTTGCGCCTCCAGTTTCAAGTCTGGCTTTCAGGAGTCCATCAGCTTTACTTCTAAAATAGTTGGTATCCTTGCCGGCAAAGCTTGGATGCTTAAAATTGCTATCAAATGGCTTTTAGTTTGTTCGGCTTCATAGATTCGGCTGATAAAACTTCACAACAAATAACACATTGCGGTTTATCAATCCCTGTTGTAATTATTGAGGTAAAACCATACTGCAAATAATCCTCCCTGTATTTTATTTTCTTAACGTTCTTCTCTACACGATCCATTGTCACGGGATGGTTTGCTAAAAGATGGTATATTGAAGATTTCAGTGTAAAAAATAGACATGTAACATTTTGAAGAAGAGGGGATTTTAAAGTTTGAAAGTATCCAACATATTCTCAAGTAAAAATACAATTCTATAATTTGCCTCTATTTAGTGATACCATTTAACTTTTAAAATATATCAGTTACTAGATATTTTGTGACAGTTTTTACAGTTTATTATCAGACTGACTCAATATTGTGACTTGTCAACTTTTCCCACTGAAAATTGAAATTTATTAATTTAACTATATTTTATGTTTTTTAAAAGCCAATTACATCTCTTATTCATCACTTATTAAACTTAAGTGACCTCTCTAAATAAGAAAACAAATTGTGGCCGAAATAAAAAACAATTGTTTTTCAAAAAAACGAAATTTTTTATTTTATCTGAAGCAGTGTACAAGCCACTGAGATCTTGTACATGTGGTGTAATTTCCGTGTAATGACTCAATGATATTGTAATAAATTATATCAAGTTTATACTTTCACAGTGCCATTATCATTCAGCTTATTGTAAATTATAAATGACATATAAGTAATATTACTCATTATGACCTTGAACTGGTACTGAAATTTATGGAATAGGCTTATGTTATGCTATTTTACACATACACTAGCATCAGTCATTACTCAGTTCACTGTAAGACTTTTATTAATAACGTAAAAGATAAGGGCCTGCATTTTCAATAAAAATGAAAACATAGAGATATTTTATAAGGTGTTTAACAGCATTTAATCAGATGTGACTAATTACAGTTGTTTCAAATGATTGACAATGACTATGTTGTAAATCATTGTAATGCTCTCATCACTCAATGGTCAGAATCAAAAGAAGGCGTGTAGCAGTGGACGAGCATACTTTTTATTTTGCGTTTTATTTATTTTTTTGCCTTTATAAGGCAAGCGTCGTTCATCAGGGGCAATTTTTAACAGAGACGAAACTTAGTAGGACAGCATGTTGAGCTTGGGCAAGATAGTACTGACTGCAGGTGAGGGCTACTGAAACTGATTAAACTTAATCCTAAATTTTCCTCTCAGTACACTGCTTCTAATCACATAAAACTTGAACACTGACTATCTTTACCCCATGTATTATGACTGGAAAGACTCTGCTTCCTCAACCGATATTTACTTTTGCCTTTAAATGTTCACTTTAAATTCATCGTAGATAACAATAGTAGCATTTATTATTCGGTGTAATTTCAGCATCTGACATTTGACCTATATTATTTATTTATTTTCGTTTTCTTTACTCGCCATTGGTTAAGCGCATCACTTGATATTAAAGGAGATAACTTTGAGTTTTTTCTTCTACATTTTCACTGGACTTGTCAGATTCGTCTATTGTATGCCCTATTTATAATCCGCGATTACCCGTAAACGAGCTGATTTGTGCAGTAGTTTTCACTGTAGGTTTAAGCTTTATTATGGGGTGAATAGTTCAAAGGGGGATATCTAACAAATGAAAATTGGTGACATTTCTGGTTTTTCAGCTGGACCAAATCAATCGGTTTCTAAGAAAATCATCATCGGAAATGTGTGTTTTCCAATGGTCCTTGGTGACCCCCGCGAAAGGGTCTCGCGACCCCCAAAGGGGTCGCGACCCACAGGTTGAGAACCGCTGTTGTAGATCATCTGTCTGGTTCTTATTTCCATATTAACTGATGTTCCGCAGCTTGAAAGGTGATCAGTAATACTCTCCCCTTTGCAAATTTCTACATTGATTTCACTCATGTGTTTTAAGCAGTTTTATTATATATATCGATACTTTTCATAAAAATACCCAAAGTCATGCTAAAGCCCTTTTAAGGATTTCTTGCTACATATTGCACCTTTAAAAAATAACTTTATATTTCAAATTAAAGATATCAAATACATTTTTTACAATCGAATTTTCTGTTTGAAACATTACTGAATTAGTCCATTTGTTCACAAAGACATGTGCACAACGCTCGGATTGTCTCAAAATAAACTAAACTTCAAGGAAAACTTTATCATTATGTCTCAGAAATTCTGACTCTAGAAAACGGCGGAATTTTTTACATGTAAATAATTCAAACTATATAACATCAGAAAAGTGCATTATTTGATGCTGTAAGTGGAACTCTGTTTCATTGGTGCAAAAAATTTCTACCTTCGTGAATTTGAAGCACTGGAATATACTTGTTCTGCTCGCTCTAAAGGCGATGGAGAGCAGTTGATTTTCATAACTTCACTCCCTTCCCTCATTCACGCATGCGCAGAATTTTGACACGCATCCATGACGTCATTCGACAACCGGAACATCTCATCTCTCATCGAGAAGTTCTTGACCAAGTCGTTTGAGCAAAGGGAGACTATTGTAAATCAGCTGCGGGATCAAGGTTTTAGGTAAGAATATAAAAAAATGGCGCTGTAACGATTGGGAGAAAAATAAAAACAGGGGAAAAACGGAGGAGAGAGGAGGTAGGAATATATTTTGACGTCATAAGCAAATGACAAAGTTGTCTTATTTTGCCGGTACTAAATTGGCCATATCACAAAAGAAATTATGGAGATATTTTCCTGCATATTTTGATAAGATATGTAATCAATCATGGCGGTAACGGACCACGACCTAGAAACCCAGTTACTTTCTACAAGTAACTGTAACATTTCGGTAACTAGAAAATGTAATAATGCTTAGCATTCGGTGTATCACAGCACAACTTATGATGGAATATAGCTTGGATTTTTCTTAGCACGCACGAATGGTGGAATATAGCTTAGATTTGTCATAGCACGCACAAACTGTTGAATATAGTTTAGATTTTTCATAGCACGCACGAATGGTGGAATATAGTTTAGATTTGTCATAGCACAAGTCATGGGGCAATATAGCTTAGACAGCTTGGAGGCGGTACAGCGACGGGCAGCACGCTTTGTCCTGAACCGCTACAGGAGCATCTCTAGTGTTAGCAGCATGCTGGAAACACTGGGCTGGTCACCATTGGAGCAACGACGACGATTATCCAGGCTTTCCCTGTTGTACGAGATAAAAAAAATGGGCAGGTCCTCTGCTCCAGTATTTAATAGAAACTCGTCCATCTCCCCCTTAGACAGCGATGAGGCCATGACAGGCAGTTCCGGTTTATAACAGTAAGGACACAGTACAGGAACTGCTCATTTCTGCCAAAGACAATCAGGGACTGGAACAAGATTTCAATAGGAACAGTTGACACATTTGTGCTTATTGCTTCAGGCCTTCCAACCCCTCATTTCCTGATACCCTCGCTGAGAAGCCCTTGCAACCAATGAAATAGCCTCTTCAATACCAGGCACAGAAACATCGCGAATCTCTTCTATGCATTGATCGTGGGCTCTTATAGGAGATATAGAAGAAGAAGATTTGTCATATCACATGTCATGGGGGAATATAGTGTATATTTGTTATAATGCAAGTCATTGTGGAATTTTTTACAAAAGTAGAAACTTACCAGTAAATTACTTTTTTCCCTTTTCAATCAATTGCCAACCATTACGAAAAAACAGTTGCATGGATTGATTGCTATTGTATACACAATCCAAAGTGCTCACATGTGCTCTAATAAAGAAAGTATTACAGTAATGCAATAGATGGAAAAATCTACATATAAAAGTTTTAACGAGTCTGAAGTCCAATCGTTCCAGTTTTTTTTTAACGATTTATACTCTGGCATTCTCTGAATCCCCAGCAATGATGAAATTGAGCAATTCTACAAGCTCATACAAGGCAGCAGTGACCCTGACCTTAACACCTACCCATCGTACACCCAATTCGCTGAGTTCCGCCTGCACAAGTTGCTCCTGCTCTACGTGCCGCCGTTCCTGCTCATCCTTGGAACGTTGGGGAATCTCTTCAGGTAACGCGGCCAGTTAGTTAGCCGGCCAGTTAGTTAGCCGGCCAGTTAGTTAGCCGGCCAGTTAGTTAGTTTCACCAGGGCTGTAAGTTCGTTGAAAAATTTTTTTATTATGTCTTCACTGAGCGATTGAAATGTATATTGACAAAGCGGCGGAAGTATTACGTGACATCAATCGCTACGTGTTTCAGTTGACGTCATTTTTAATGAGGATTTTTAAACGTCCATCACAACCCTGGTATTATATTTTAGACATTGTAGCAGAGGCGTGGGATAAAGGGGGTGCACCCGTTGCTTTTTTATCATATGACTAAACAACTCTAAAGTTTGTTTTGTTTGTTTGTTGTTGTTTTTCGTTGTTGTTGTTGTTTCTTTTTTTGGATAAGGGCGGGGGTGTTGGAATTTAATTTTACACATTTTAGTACTTTTTTGGAACAGCGCGTTTTTTTTTAAAGTATTTTTTTTATGTTGTTGTATATAATTTTTACGAAAAGTGTCTGTAGATGACGTCTAATAAACATACCGTATTTTACGGACTGTAAGACGCACCTTAATTTAAGACTGGCGGGAATTTTAAATCAAACACTGGACATTTTTATATTTATTTTGAGTATAAGACGCAACTGAATTTTGGAGGCAACCTTTTGAAGAAAAAAGTGCGTCTTATAGTCCGTCAAATACGGTAACCAGTGCGTTGAAAACATTTACTGGTCGATAAGGTCAAAAGTGCAGGCTGTTTCTTTTTTTAAAATCATAACAAACAACTCTTATTGAACACAGACGCACACAATATGCTCCAGGGAGACGGAAACACTTTCTAATTCGACTTGACAGAGCTTTTGAATGGATACATTGGAGATGTTTCTTTATGTTCGCCTGAGCTTGGGTGGGATTTTACTGAAGAGAGTTTTTTGGCCGAGCGCTGGGTTTAACTTCCCCGCATGAGCCATACGGGGGAAATTGGTGTATCTTGAGTGTTTTTGTTTGTGAGATGGCGAATAGCAAATTATAATGAATGTGTTGAAATGATGGCGTGGAGAGTATTGATAGCCATGACCTTTAAACTCCCATATCATTGGTAGTGAGTGGTGGGGGAACTAGGGGTGGAGGGAGGTATGACATGATTACAATCCGAATATCGACCAGATACATTTCCAGCAGTCAGAGGCGTACCGATGACAGAGTGCGCCCAAGGCATGAGGTAATGCGTCCATATGCTATATAACATGAGAAAGATATTTTTTTTTAAATATATATATTTAAGATTTGCCATTTGAAACAGCATGGTAAGCAAATTAGTGTGTGGTAATTAAGCTTAGACTCAACAGGTAAATCATTTTTAAAGGGAAAAACAATTTATATAAAAATGATTTGTCCCTTGTGCCGTGTCGTGCGCCGGACCGTCGGTACGCCAGCAGCCAGCTTTGTTACATGGGCTCGG
Source organism: Omphiscola glabra (assembly GCA_964017045.1). Lineage (NCBI taxonomy): Eukaryota > Metazoa > Mollusca > Gastropoda > Lymnaeidae > Omphiscola > Omphiscola glabra. The sequence continues at coordinate 29,690,690 of OZ024800.1, read as the reverse complement.
ACACATAGCGGTGTTACCTTGTCCATAGCGGCTTTGAACTAGGTTGGAATAATTTATAAAACATGGACTTTAAAAAAAGCATCGAACTTAGACTACAAATAAACAAAACTTGTATTTTGATCGTGTGCAATATTTGGTGACATTTCTATTAGTATTCGGTTGTCGTCTGAGTGTTCAAACAATATTTTCTAACGTTTTGTGGGCAAGTTTCTTTTACTGAACGCACCAATATGGCTGACAAAAGAAGTCGGTGTTTTTAATAAGGTAATCAATAAATAACATGGCCACTGCGACAAAACCACGTCACAACCCATCACTTTTCAATAGATGACCTGCAGGTTAATGATGTGATAAATCAATCTCTAGAGTGGATTGCACTCTGTATCTGACTCACCACGTCAACAGTTAAATTAATCTGACCCCATGCTGGTCACAGTGTGTGATGGCGAAGCTATGAAGACTTAATGGAGGAAGAGCTGCGAATACTAGAAAATAGACTTAGAAAATATATGACTTGTAATGACCCAACCGTATAAGATATGATGTAACGACAGCTGTGACCTTTACAGTAGGATTATGAGTTCTAATGTCTATTAAACAGATATGTCAAATACATTGTATGCACACACGTACCATAGTTTATCTACGCATTGAAACCGTTGCTAATACTTTGAATGGGTACGCTCGTATACAGTTTTGTATTGTATTTCAATGTGGTCAAATATACATATTTTTCATTTCTCTTTTAATGTGGTTGACTTTGTATCGCGCTTCAAGCCTGATTTTAAAAAAACAACACTTTATTATTATTATTATTAATAATAAACGACTTCCTTATATCAAATGTAGAATTGTTTCGTAAACTCTTATGGGTTATTTCAGAGAGAATCGTGAACGTTTCTTTTAATATCTTTACAAAACCACAAGATTCGAAATCATGCGGGTACCAATGGCGATGTGCACCCGCCAATCAGAGCCGCCATTGTTGGACAATATTTTATTCTTACACTAATCTAGCGGACAACCAATCATTTATATTGATCAGGCAATAAACCAAGCACGCCCAATGTTCCAGTCATCTTTGACAAGACTGTTTGGGACCACGTGACAAGACTGTATAGGACCACTTGACAAAACTGTCTAGTATAACGTGACAAGACTGTCTAGGACCACTTGACAAGACTGTCTAGGACCACGTGACAAGACTGTCTAGGACCACGTGACGAGACTGTCTAGGACCACTTGACAAGACTGTCTAGGACTTCGTGACAAGACTGTCTAGGATCACGTAACAAGACTGTCTAGGACCACTTGACACACTTTACATCACGGATTAAATAATTATATTTTAGCCTCCATTTTGAGTACCACGAAATAATACGTCCATATACGGTTTGACATCTTTTCCATCCGCAGAAACTACAGTCATTCACAATACATAACGTAATTGATTATCCAGTAATTTTTTTTAAAAAAGATGTTAAATGTAAAGGAGATTGTGACAAAGATGTAATTTTTTCCCCACAGAACTGACGCTAAATGTCACATTGTAAATGGACGCTGAACGGCACAATGTATACGCCAAGTTAAGTGGCTTTGTTTGAAAATGACTTTCTCCAATAAAAATCCTTTTCACGTTTAATCCATCCTATAAAATTGGCATACCCGTTAAATTCCTTAGTGCATGGGCTCAAATGTTGATGTTCAATTTGATTTACGCTCGATCAAAGTATTTTACGACCAATCTCGTTTCTCGCTTTCTGCTGTTGGATCCAGATAACGTGGGTTTTTGGTGGCAAAAATGCTACAAAAATGAAGAAGCGGCTTTGGGGGCTAGGGGGGAGGCAAACATGATATTAATAGCTGTCATGTTACCTTAAATCTAACTATTTTTTTAAGAACGTCACTTCGTACAGATCTTCATATTTTGTAGACACTACGACAGCTTTTGGCACATACGTGGTTTTTGTTTTTGGGGGAAGGGGTGGGAGGAAGGGTGTCCTTATATGAATACTATGAAGGAGGAAACCTTTTCATGGGTGAAAGATTTTTGTCCCAAATGTTTCTCCTTTTTGCAGAGGACTTTTCAAGTTTAGCTCTGTTTTCATAATAATTTCTTTTTGTCCAGTCTGTATCATGTAACAACTGCAGCAATGATTATATCAATGTAAATAAGTGTAGCAGTGGTAAAATAACTGTCAACAACGGCAGTAGTGGTGATACAAGTGTCAACAACTACAGAAGTGACGTAAGTGTTAACAACTCCACAAAAGGGACTGTCAACACATACAGTGAAAACAGCAATTGTTCCTTGCTAGCTATTCGAGGGAGATGTTATTTTAAAAAATAATAACATTAAACCCAGCCTTGGTTTATCATGACGGAGATGGAGGGTGGGTCATGGATTTAAGCAATCTCACGACGTTAAAGACGCGTTCGGTATGTGGTCGATCGAAGAGGTGTAATGTCTCAGGTAAGACTGCAAAATTGATTATCTCCTATAGTCCCTAGGGTACAGAAATTGCTTTTTTAAAACACCCAACCGTGTGTAGCCCCAATACGTAATGGTGCCTTGTTCCGGGCTTCAACGCTACCGCAAACAACCTATTGGTGGAGCTGATGATGTTAGGACGGTTATTAAGTATGAGATTTTAAGGGGGTAGACGCCTGAAAATAACTTAATTTTTAAAAAATTATCGAACTTTTTTTGTTTTCATTTTTAAGAAGATGAACATTTTTAGATTCGATTACACATAAATGTATTCTACTTTTTTAAAGATTTGTTGAGAAACAACTGGTATTTAACACCCCACCCCACTTTAAAAATTGACCTACTTTTAGAAATAAAATATAATTCATACATATTCCATGTTTGAGACCTCAAAAAAACTATTTTAAAACAGTGATATGCTATTATTATATATCAACGTAAAGGTAAATTCAAGCAGTTTTTTTAATATTTAGAACCGTAGTCATTAACTATAATTGCTACAAATAATCGGATCCACAAACGTAATGTGTGTAGGATATTCCTTAGTTCTATTATTATAATTATTTTACCGATTTTCATTGGTCCAAACGATGGGTAACCAGGAAACCGCATGACTCGCACATGCGCAAACGAGTTGTTTACGTGTTTACCGGATCGCTGTTCTGTATACAGAACTAAATTTTGCAAACGAAAGGATCAGCGTACCCGGTATTTTGATTTTTAAATATACATTTACATACAACCTTACCGATTCGGTAAAAACCAGAAATAAATAAACTACAGAAATTCGTGCATTAAGAAAAGTTCTCAATTCAAGGTAAGTAGGCCCTATACTAAAAAAAATGATCATAATTTAGCGATACGCGATCAGCGATAGTTGAGTACGTCAGTACTGTCAACGTTTTGCCATGCCATGATGGTTTGTGTGTGCATTGCTTAGCTTATGGCTATGCGGATAATTTTTATAAGTTTCTACTTTAAGTCTTTATATTTACCAATCAATTGAATTGTTAATTTATTTGGCTAACAAAACAACAGTAGAACAGTGATAAATAATCGAGTAGTTCAAAGTAAGCTAGACTCAAGACTAACTAGTTACTCAATCAATAGGCCTTTTTAACAATATAATTATGATATTAGTATTAGCAGTATGTTCAAATTAATATTAGAATGTTTCAACTCAAATAGATTAATCTTAGCCTAATTCGTTTATTTTATTTGCATACAATCATTAATAATAGTAATAGATAGCCTAATTAAAAATTATTTTACTATCATTTTTTCTTCTTTGTAAAATCAATTCATTATAGTAATTATATAATAAAATAAATAATTAGTTTACCAATCCCATACATTTAAAAAATACTATTAAGCTAATTGAGATCAATGTAAGTATATTATTTGTTAAATGGTGTTTATTTAATTTTTTAATTCCATTCCAGCCTCCAATAAGTACCACCCAGCCGAGCAAAAGTTAATTCTTCAGTGACAAGAATTCAACAGAGGGACTATCTACTAAACAATGATTTGGATATGATCATAACTCAAAGCTGTTACCAATTTTCTTCTGTCTGCAGTGGGATGTACAAATTGCAGCCATAACTTACAGCTGATTTCAAAACAAAATAGTAAATACTATGAATATAATAATGTCTTGATTGTGGATCGTTAGATTGTTCATATCCACAACTGGATTACCAAGTAATTATCAACTATGGACTGTAAGGCTGGAAGGACAATGGCATGGACTATGAAAAGTTGCAATCTATGATATCTGCCATAAACTTAAAAACCCAGCTGCCTTGCAAAATTTATTACTGGCACAGAGTAGTATAAAGACTGCGCTATGCCGAAGAACATTTATGAGCAAGTATCTGCACAATTATTACATTTCTAAAATAAAAATGACACAAATAACTCATTCACCACTGGTATGAGGGACTTCTTTGCTGAAAGAGGTACACAGAATGGGTAAAAAAGTTTCAACATAGCATTCCTGCCATGAAACTACTGATGCTTCAATTTCAATGATGGTTACGGCAACATAAAGTTGTCATCTAAATATGGTTTAAAAGGATTATGGACAAAATATGGTTGATAGGGGGCTTTGGATAACTTGTGTTATACTAGATGCTGAGCAAAAAATTATTAAACTACACAAATTAGCTTTTTTCGAGCGGAAAATAAAAATCTATAAAAATTGTGATTTTGACAAGAGCACCTGAGTGAAGTTTCAAGAAGGTGAAAGCCATGTTCCTGGTGCATTAAACAGTTAAATAATATACCAAACCACCATGTCCATGTTGCTGAACAAAAAAAACTTCATTTGCATAATAAACTTAAAATTTTTCACTTTTAAAGTTTAAAATTGATTTTTCTCAAAATTGATTTTTTTCTGTTGTTTTGTAACGTAGAATTCTAAAATCTCAGCTAATATACAAGCTAGAGTAATAAAATTTGGTGTGTATCTTCCTTTAACTATTTTGTGGCAAATTTTAAAAATTAAAAAAAAAATGTTTTCAAAAGTTTGAAGGAAATTAAACTAGCTCAGTACCTCTAAATATAATTGAAATTCATGAATCAATCATTTTTTAAGCAATATGTATGTTTGTTTTTAAAATTTTAGAGCTCTACGAATGGGTATTATTTTCAAGATGGCCGCCATTACCATGGCAACTACAATTTTTTTTTTTTATTTTAAAGCATGAAAATATATCTCAATTCATAGCTAAACATGACCATAATAAAATAGTTGCTCTATGTTAGTTAATTAAAAAAATATATTTTTGGTAGCCTACCCCTTAAGTCGTTTGAAATGTCTCTGTAGCTTTGGTTTAACGCAGTTTTCCCTACTGCCAAACATACATTATCGATTAGACTGGACTGCTTGTGGGCGTTTCTTTTAAACGTCCCCTTAACAGTCAAATTAAATATCATAATTAATATAAGGGTGGATATAACGTCGTAAGGTGGCGCTGACCTCTCTCAACAAATTGATATTTGATCATGAAGTTTATTTAGAGATTATAGGATGAGACTGAGTGTCAAGTGATGACCAGATCAGATAATCTCTAATAAAAAATAAATAATAATAATAAATGACGTATAAATGACATTTAAATATATAAATTTATTTATAATACTTCATGATTTTGGACAGGAACATATGATATAAACATCGTAAACTGGAGGAAGAATTAGAAATGGCATATTAAATTGGATGAAGGATTGGAAAAAATGAAAGGTTCATTTGGTGATGTAGAAAGAACCCAAATAATGAACTTTCACATCCGTATAAAAGATTGACAAATATACCAATGTCAGCTTCGTCACGATTTTTATATATGCAATGTCATCCGGTAAACATCTCCGGTCTATCACAATTACACAAATATTGCAGAAATGTCCGCCTTCAAATGCCAATACATTCATACAAAAGTGTTATAACATATTATGGATTGTCATCGATCAAAAACGAAAACGACAACTCTTGTGCGTCCTCACTATCAATTCTATCAATAACGTACTTTTTGTCTGTTGCGTATAAGGGCCGAGACTCTTTTGGACATACCTTAAAAAAGAAAACCTTCCAAACGATGTGTTTTCACATTTCAAGCCAAAGACGTGCACGAGCTGGTCCAAATGGAGAAATGATTTGTAATGATTGCAGAGTATTCGATCTCCGATTCTTTGAATGTAACGCAATATACTGGTGATAACGATTCAATGCGAGGTATTATCATGGCGAGAGTGTGTGCAGCTTTCATCAACGAGAGATTTGTGATGTGTTGATTAGAAGGTTTGACTCAACCTTGGTGGTAATGGTGTATATCTGTGTTCTGGAAGCCTCAACTTTCCCCCAGAAACTGGATTACAAACGAGGTCGATGCAAGGGCTTGAGATGTCTGACATGTGGTGGGGGATTGGACAGCAGGGATTGGGATATTATGATTTTACTACGTTAAGCGTGTGTTTCCGTTTCTCTAAATTTAAAGGCGAAACAAAAATCAATTAGTACGAGTAATGAATAACACTTAAATAATCTTTGCTGGGTGGAATGGATTTATACTAATCCATACTGTCTTTCGGGGGGGGGGGGGGAACCATAATCGCATTTTCTGACGCCAGCTAACTCTTTGGCAACATCTGTGTTGCTGTGCAATCAACAAAATATTTTTAACGTAGGATCCGCTTGCCGTAGCATAGAGTAGCTAATACAATATCAGATACTTGACGCCACCGCTTCCCCCTCACCCGCCCATGGTTATTGGGAACCATAGACGCCCATGGCCTCTAAACTAATGTCTCCTTGAAGCACTATGCAGGGCTTCTGTGATCGGTATATCTTTTCTTGTCGGCGTCATTGGAAATTTTGGCTTTTCGTCAAAATTCAAAATACATGTATTACCCAAGTTGAAAAAAAAATGTTACATAAAATGAAGTCCTGTGACAACAACGTGACAAGCAAAGCTTCATCTTGTAAACATTTAGCATGATATTTTCAAAACTGAAATAAAATAATGCTTTTGAATTGTTCAAAGGGCTTCTTATTATTATCCCAGCCTCAAGGCTTATCTAAAACGGCTCTATTTCTTTGTTAAGAGTTCCAAATCTACTCTCTTTATTAGTTTTTGCTGCTTCATTTAACGGGATATCAGATACCATTTCGTATTTGCACATATTTGATGGATATAATTCGTGATTAAAATTAATGAAGAAATTCAGATTTTTTTAAACCAAAAATAAATAAATTTTCTAATTTTCAAAGTACTTCCAGAGATCCATTGTGAATAGTTCGCTTGAAGGTCAAGGCAAAATTCTATGTTTTAAACTTCTGACTTTCATAACAGAATTTTTTTTAATCAAAAAATTAAATATTTAAGTACATAATACAGGTTCAGGTTAAAGCAAGTGAAATGTAACGCCAAGACTGGGTAAAACAATCAATAACTCCCAGACGGGGAAAACCATCAATAATTCCTAGACTGGAGGAAACCATCAATAATTCCCAGACTGGGGGAAACAATCAATAACTCACACACTGAAGGAAACTATCAATAACTCACAGATTTGGAAATATAATTAATAACTTACAGACTGGGGGACACAAACAATAACTCATAGTCAGGAGAAAACAACCAATAACTCACACACTGGAGGAAAGCATCAACAACTCACTGATTAAGTAACCAATCAATAATTAACTGACTTGGGAAACAATCAATAACTCCTCGATTAGGGAACCATCAATAACTCACAGACTGGAGGAAACCATCAATAACGCACATCCCGGTTAAAACCATCAATAGCTCACAGACTGGGAGAAACAAACAATAACTCACTCACAAGGGGAAACCATCAATAACTCACAGACTGGCGGAAACAATCAGTGACTGACTGGGGGGAAAATCAATAACTCACAGCCTGGAGGAAACAATCAATAAATCACTGACTGAATAAAACAACTCACATACTGTGTGCAACAATAAATAATTCACTGACTGAGGGAAACAATCTATAACTAATACACTGGTGGAAACAATGAATAACTCACTGTCCGGGGGGAAAACATAAATAACTCACAGACTGGAGGAAACCATCAATAACTCAAAAACTGAAGGAAACCATCAATAACTCACAGCCCGTTGGAAACCATCAATAACTCATGGACTTGGTAAAACAATCAATAACTCCTCCATTAGGGAGGCAATCAATAACTCACACACTGGGAGAAACAATCAATAACTCACAGACTGGGCGAAACAATTAATACATCACAGACTGGGAGAAACAATAAATAATTAACATACTGGGGGGAAAACATTAATAACTCACAGCCTGGGTGAAACCATCAATAACTCACAGCCTGAGGAAACAATCAATAACTCACTGTTGGAGAAAACAATTAACAACTCACAGACTGGGGGAACCATCAATAACTCTCAGAATTGGGGAAACCTCCATAACTCACAAACTGTGGAAAACAATCAATAATAAAAACACTGGTGGAAACCATCAATAACATACTGACTTTGGAAAACAATCAATAACTCCCCAACTGGGGATGCAATCAATAATTCAAATACTGGGGGAAACAATCAATAACTCACTGACTGGGGGAAACAATCTATATCTCACAGACTGGGGGAAACAATCCATAACTCACAGCCTGGGTGAAACCATCAATAACTCACTGACTGGGGGAAACTATCAATAACTCACAGCCTAGAGGAAACCATAAATAACTCACTGACTGGGGGAAACTATTAATAACTAACTGATTGGGGGAAACAATAAATAACTCACAGACTGGGGGAAGCAATAAATAACTTACTGACTCGGGGAAATAATCAATAACTCACTGACTTGGGGAAACAATAAATAACTCACTGAATGGAAGAAATAATTAATAACTCACAGACTGGGGAAAACAATTAATAACTCACTGACGGGGGAAAACAATTAATAACTCACAGACTTGCGGAAACCTTCAATAATTTCCAGACTCGGGGAAACATTAATAATTCAATGACTGGGGGAAACAATAAACATATCACAAAACATAACAAACTTGACCAGGGCGCTAACCAAGACCCGAGTTGACATGACGAGCCACTGTTAACAAGAAAAATAAATTAAAGCTGTTTTCAAATCTGCTTTAAGATGGAGTCAACATGTTAGGTCTTTCTCTTATCAAACTGAATTTTTTTTTATTTCTATGGATATGAACATTGATTTATCCAGCTCAAGGTTCACAATGTTTGAAAAACTCATAATGATCAACTAAAATGTCATTCAAGGTCATGATCAGCTAAAATGTCACTCAAGGAAGATTTAGGCTCACAGTATATGGGTACCAAATAACACAAATTAAACATAATAGGTTAATTTTTATACTGCTTCAAACTTCAGATTCTTGTTACTCGACACAATCTAAATTAACGTCTAGTTCAAAACACTATTGTTTTTTCACCTTGACCCTCACCATTGTTCGTCACTGGGATACCAATTGGTTAATTGCTAGTCAATGTTGTTGTTAGTCAATGTGTCAAGAGGATACATGTCCTTCACAATATATTGTGATTTTGTTAAGAAGACATATGTCATTCAGAATTGGTTGTGATTGGGTTCACTACTGGTTGTCACGGGGAGGGGGGTAGAACTGTGTCCTTCACTGTTGTTGTTACTGCGTTAAGTGAACCAGGTCCTTTACAGTTGGATGTTATTGGGTTTGAACCCTTCCATTCACGTCTGATTTTCAATGGGATTGGACTTGGTCCTTCACATTTGACATTCACTAAGTCTTTACCTGCTCCCCCTTAGGAGGAAAGATGATACAAATATATTTCTTTGTTCAATCTTCGAGTGTTCAATAGAACAAGGAATGCATTTTTACAAACAAAGTGTTTTTTATTTTTTCAAATTTATAAACAATTTAATTGTTAATTAAATAATAAAAATAGAACTCCCGAAGTGACACTTTTATGTTTTGCAAGCTCTGGCGTTTATTATTATTTTTTAAACTTTAAAAAAAAAACCTTCCAAACTGTTTTTTATTCTGTTTGTTTGTCTGTTTATAGGTTTACCATGCGTCTATGTTTCCCTGTCCGGTCAGCTTTCCAGAAATATGGCCTTTGTCCGGATTTTCGCCAGTCCATCCCCGATCGATACTTTTTACTTTCTGTTCCTTATTATTTACTATTTTGTTTTATGAAGTGAACTGAAACTTGCGCCAGCTACATTTAGCTCAGTGGTAAGGGTCACTAAGGTAACCAACGAAGCTTCCTGTTCCGGAAGCCATATTTTGTAAACATAATGCATAACGGTAACGTGTGTTCACAATTATTAATAAATAAATAATATTTCAAGTTAAATTTTTAAAAACGTTTGATATTCAAATGCTGAAAATAAAATCCATTATCGGTACACAGGTTTTCATGCAGGTGAAAGTTACCAAATGTTCGTAACACCGGGCTCGAAAAGTGATACATTTGTTTCAGCAGATGAAAGTGCATAATTGTTTTACGTTTTTAAGTACCATAGATTGACTGCAGTTGTTTCTTATTTAAAACAGTTTTACCTGATTCTAATTTTGCACGCAAAATTTCATGCATGCGAATAAAAGCAGAAGCAATTGTTAACTCTGTGCTGGCTCCGCATTCTGGAGATTTACCAGACTTACAGTACATTTACAAGACATATATTGTGTGTTTGGATTAATATGTATACCTCTCTAGTATTATAGTTTTTCACATGTTGTAAGTTAGTATAGCTTTTAGTTTTGTATATTTGATTTTGTATTTTTATATCACCTTAATTGCATGATTAAATTAAATATTGTTAATGTCACTAGCTTTGGTATCGTTTTTTCTTTGTATACTCGATTTCATTCCTGTAACATATTTTTCAAGTAACGAACCAAATTTTAAAACTATATATTACATTTGTTAAACCTTACAACGGTACAAGAAAAGTAAAAGTTTGCTATAGCAAGCGTGTTGATCAAATGTGCAATTTGAGACAGAGATACTGTAACTACTGTTGTAAGTCAGTTACTGTCTTGATACTGTGTTAAGTCAGTGTATTGTAATGTGCACAGTCAGTGAACTGTAATGTGCACTGTCGGCCTAATGTAATTTTCACTGTCAGTGTACTGTAATGTACACTCAGCACTAACTTGATAAAAGTTTATGATTGAACCTATTTACAATGTGCCTATTATGTTGTTAAACTTTTGTTTTACTTGCATAACGCTTAACATTGTCGTAGCACTAGGAGCCGGCCACAGGTCGGTACCCAGAGTTGGTTAACATTTTGTGCGTCTACTTTTTACATTTATGCTTACCCTAATGTCCTAACCTGTATATTTGTTGTTGGACATCTCACAGTGTCTAATTTAAGAATAATTTCCTAGACAGGATAAATGTCTTTACAAGCAGACAGTCGGATGTTGGGCGAAAATGGATTTCATAAGATCGAATTGGCCTGGTTTTGAAACGAGGTCTTTACCATTTCTTTTTATTTATATTTTTCTGGGGTGGGGGTGTAAAAAAAAGAAAAGACTCTTTTTATTTTGAAGAAAGCCAATACGACATTTTCTCGAACCTTGAAGAATTTCTTCTGATTTTTCTGAATTGACTTTAATTTGACGTTACAGTGTAATTAAAGTCATTTAATTCATGCCACGGCTATCCCCAAAGGCTTCTATTAAATCGGTAAACAAAGAGGCTAAAACTCCAAAGTGTTGGTCAAGGGTATTTGTACTGAGAGCTTTCATAAGATCTAATCGCTCTAGAGAAATGCAGTATTGCCCTCGAACATAGATAACGTTTAGTTAAAAAGTCCTGTGTGAATATATGACAGTCTATAATATATTATTAGAATTCTCCACGAAGCCTGTTTTGATTGAACTTTTTCTACAACCGTTCATAAGGCAATGATGTAGTGCAGGCCTTCACAACTCAAAATGTAAGGCGGGCCATATTACTTTAAGAAAACCTTGTGCAAGCCGAAAGAAAACAGCACAGGGGGAAGCTATTAATAAAATAATAATAAAATAGAATACTTCGTTACTTCACGAGCCGCAAAGTGGGTGCTGGCGGGCCGCATTTGCCCACGGTCCGAATGTTGTGCAGGCCTGATGTAGTGAAAACTCTATGTCCTTATCACTTTCCGTTCCTGAGATTTACGCACGGTTGGTGGTGGAAGTCACTGGTGACCAGCTGAACACTATGGAGATTTATTGTAATTGAGGGTGGGTAAGTGTACAAGGTTTTAACTAACTTGGACATAAGGAAATGGCTCAAAATTGAGATTCAAGATTTTACCACCCTGAAACTAACAAACGGACAGATAACCTAAGTAATCACAGGGCTTTTAGATGCGTGAAAATTGGTTAAGAAATACTTCTTTAGGTGTAAGAATTCTGTGTTTTTCCAAAATTCTGATTACATGATTTAGGAGCAAGTCAAAAGTTTAATTTAAAATGTAATTAATAATGATACTAATATATCGATATTCATTAATGTTACAAATATTAAAAATATCACACTAAATTTTTAAAATGGTCCAAATATATTTATAATGGTACTTCGATGTTTAAAATGGTATAAGTATTTTTTTTATATTAGGGACTTATTTTTACAATTGTTAGTAAATGCAATTATTTTTGGAGGGATTTTGGGGGGTGGGGGGCAGATACAATATATTGTAAGCTTATTCAGTTACATTTGTAGCGTAGCGCAATATGAATTATCAACCCGGTAACACTGCGTCAAATATTGTAACTAAAATATATATAAGAATGAGCTATGCTGACAAAACGCCAATGAACCGAAAATATGTTGATACGTTCGCAATCTTAAAGTTAAAAACAATAATAGTTATTTTCTATTATTTTACGGAAATCGAATAAATTTAAATGCGCAAAAAAATTATATTTCCGCTTTTATTTTAGCAAAAGTTTAAGTATTATTATTTTAAATTATAAATACATTTAAAGAAATTATCTTAAGCATTTTATATGCGTTTGAAAGTTATGCACACAAAAAAAAATAAATATGATCAAAGAATTACACAGTGATCAAATTTATCTGGAAAACCTAAACATCATATGTTATTAGTGCGTTCTTTAGTGCGTTGTTAATAATGCGAAAAAAATTAAATTAATAGTTCTAAATAATCACTCAAATGACGTCATAGTGCGAATAGCCTATTTATCCAAAGCTGAAGGTTCTCTGATTTAATAAAAGAGCGTGACAAAACTGATAATGTATATTCCCCTTTTTATAGCAAAATTAATAAGCAGAATTGATTGCTTTTTAAATTGCTAAACTTAAATACAAATTTAGCTTTGTATTTTTAACATTTAATAAGTTTTTACTTTTTATTCATTCCAAAAATAAACTTTTAGGAAATTAATAAAGAAGTAAAACTCTACATTTAAAAATAATTTTAATAAGAATATGTCGTTTAATTCAATTGCTGCAGCAAAACTACGTAGCCAAATAACATTTTAATGCATTTATCACTCATCTAAATAAGAAAAAAGCATATTAAATGCAATAAAAGTCTTTTTGCGTAAGTGAGAGGGTTAAAATCCAGTGGATTATTTATTTATTTTTTAAGAAGCAGGCGGCAAAAACAATAAATTTGTTCTATTTAAAAAAAAATTACTTTAAAACTTAATTAAAGCCCAAACACTTTTTTCATTGAGTGGCATTGCAATGCATGCCGGTTCTCGGTAGTAGTTTAATAAAAATGCATTTATTTTGAAATGTATTTTTGGGACAACGTTTTAAACATTTTAAAATGTATTTTATCTAAGAAGTTGGGCACCATCTCCAGATTCTAGTTCAGCTCTTCAGTCCCAATTTAACATTCCCGCCATTAGGGACTACTTTTAAAAATGCACTCATTCTTTATTTTATCTATGCCTTTTTATTTTCTATTCAATTTTTTAAAACAATAATAACGTTACAATCTGATTTTTTATGTGTGGGTGTGGGTTTGGGTTGCGGTAACAAATGATTTTTTTAATTTAATTTTTTTTTTTAATTTTCTTTTTGTAATTATATTGTCTTGTTACAAAAATGCTCGCCTGTAACGTCATGAAGTGATCACCTGATTGGAGATGTGATTGACATAGATATTGGGACATCCGCATTCTCCAGAGTTTTTTTTTTTTTAATCATACGCTGAGCAAAAAAATTTTTTATAGAAATAGGGGCGCCTCTGGCGTCGTGGCGGGGGGAGGATTTCGTGCACTGATTCTTCCACTTATGTCACTCAAAGGAGTGATTAGCTTTTAATATTAAAAAAAGTCCTCAGTAAAGATGTCAAGATATTTCATTCAATCTAAAGCTTAGGAACAATACCCCCCCCCCCCCCAAATCCATCACTCATCGACATTTTTTATTTGATCCGCTGCTGAATAAATGCACTAAAGACGTTTGTTAACTTCTTGGACGTCTCAATTGTTAGACAATTTGTCGAATTGAACTGAACAATTGTAATAATTTATGTCCATCAACTAATGTTATTAGTTAATTTCTATTTGGCACAAAAAAATATGAATCAATAAAACATGTCACTTTATATACTTTTTGGTTTACCGACATTATTTCATAAAGTATGCTTGGTTCAGAAATGTAAATACTGTTACACATCGAACATTCTCGAAGTTAGATTCCAGAGCCCGTCACGGATCATGACGGATTGTTAGATACGAGTCACCGAAAAAGCAAATAAATGCTTATTTTTAGAGTTTAACCCTTAACTGTGACTCAAATCATGCTCCCAAAACAATTTAATTACATTAAACAGTTAGATTACTCATTAACCTTAAAAAATGGTTGATCTAAAATCATTTCGTAACCGATATGTTGCATGTCTCTAACTTCCAAACCCACCCCATAAAACCCATTTGTAATGATTTTTTATTAACCGATTTTTGTCTTACCGATTTTACATTTTAAAGCATTAAAACTTTTCAACTACTTCATAAATTAAACATAAAACCTTCTGCAGGGTTTTCCGTTTCAAGGATTTCACAAATTTCGCAGATCTGAGAAAAAATCTCGAATGCAAAGTAGTTAGGAATCCTTAAATTCGAGAAACCCGAACTGCGAATGAACGAGGTATTATTGTCTTGACATTTTTTAATTGTCTGTTTGATATCCTTGTAAGGCACCTCATTTATTTATTTATTTTTATTTTTTAACACCTTAACCTTTTTAAATAACTGTTATTTGTTTTTTGTTTTAAATTAAGTTTCTTTTTTGATCGAAATAAAAGCCTAACTCTACAGTTTGACTTAAAATAACTGATTGTGTCTACTTAATTTTGGTTGTAGTAACACCCTTTATAACTGGTAAATTTTAATGGATTATACAAACATCATAACATAACTGATTTTTTAAAAAACTAATTTTATAGCCGTCCATCCATATCTTTATAAATAACATTTCTTTTCTTCTTGACTCTTGCGAGTCATCAGGCGATTTTACTTTTTAAATTAAGAAAGTGCATCAGTCTGCCCATCCTTTAAGATAGCTTTGCCCATCACATGAAAACATTTTGTAAAGTATTAATTTACTTGATATCGTTGTCAAATGTATCATTATTGAATAATCATGCCAAGACCAAGGTGGGCAAAGTTTTTTCCAAAATAGCCACAGCTGTGGCCATTGAAAAATCAAATTCACACATTATATAATAGTGAGTCTAAATCAGAGGTTCTTAAACTTTTTTTTGTCTCGTAGACCCCTTGCATGTTTTTTGGTTTTGGGTAGACCCTCTGCTTACCTGATATTGATTTTTTGCAAATTCATTAACTTCACATGTATTTTTGACAGCCGGTATAGTGCTACTCACTTTGAAATATTTAAATTTATAACTGTAGTGAAGTGTAGTGTGAAAAACTTTTTTAAAAACAGGTTAAGTTTTATACATTTATTAATTAAATTTAAATTAAAACGAACCAAATTAAAATTTACTTTCTGCTACATAAAATAACACAGCAAAAACTATATGCTTTTAGTTTGACGGGATGAACTTGATGCTTTAATAATAAATTTTCAACATTTGGCATCAATTTAGTTAGGTTTAATCTCAAATCTCCTTGGCATCAATTTAGTTAGGTTTAATCTCAAATCTCCTCGGTTAATGATGTTCAGTTTGTTTTGTTTTTTTTTGTTTTTTTGTTAGGAGATTGATAACTGCGCTGAAACCCCTTTCCACTAGGTATGAGGATGGAAAAGCAATTAAATACTTTCTTGCGATATTCCATAATACGGGATAAGAAAAAGATATGTCTTTTTAAAGCCAGAATTGCTGATTGGCGTAATTTATCTATCTTTGCTAACAACGAGCACAAAACTAAACATTTATAAAATATAATGCTCTTACTTTTGTCCGGCACTCTCAAACAAACTTGGTTTCGCTTATAAACAATGTTGTACCACTCTTCCATGTAAGTATTTTTTTTAAAAATAGCTCTTAAAAAGTTTAACCGAAATATAGCAAAGAAACTAACATGATATTTAACATTTTTACTTTCATAGGTACTTTTATAATTTATGTAGGAAGATATATGTCTTTATATTGTAAGATAGTATTCTGGAAGTAAAAAGGTACTATCTGTGTATGTGGATTATTCTATTCATGGATCATGGAATGTCAAAAGAAGTCACGACCGGCTTACATGAGAACCACTATCTTCGACCCCCATTTTCATTTCATGGACCCCCATTTTCATTTCATGGCCACCAATTTTTTTTCCGCTGACATAGACCCCTTGCAAGTTGTCGTAGACCCCTGGGGGTCGATATAGACCACTTTGGGAATCACTGGTCCCTGTATAGGGCCTTTCTGTACTGAAGAACGCCACGGGGCTCGGTCCTTTGCAAATTCTTCCCATGTGTCCGTGACTATATCAAACGCGTTCAGCGAGGCTTTAAGGGTGTCTTTAAAGCGTTTCTTCTAACCACCACCAACCCGCCTTCTTTGCTCGAGCTTACCAAAGAATATTATTTTGGGCAAGTGGTGGTCTGACATTTGCACAATATGTCCTGCCCAGATAAGCTGGGACGGCAGAAATGGTCAAGATGCTGGGGAGACGTGCGTGTGCGAGTACCTCAGTTCATGGACCCTGTCCTGCCATTTGATTTTTATGATCTTTTTGAGACTTGCCATATGACAATAGTTCAACATTTTTGCATTGCATTGATAGGCCGTCCACATTTCACAAGCCCAGAGAAGGGCAGCGAGCACAGCCGCCTTGAATACTTTCATTTTAGTTTGAGTGCTGATACTTCGCCTGGTACATACGTTCATAAACCATCTGCCATAATTTGCAATGGCTTTTGCTATATGAAGGTTGACTTCGCCATCATTAGTGGCGCTTTGGGACAGTGTGCTGCCGAAGTATGAGAAGACATTTAACCCCACAAGTCACTAACACAACAAAAGTCCTTTGAAGAGCTCGTTGGTAAAGGACCTCATTCTTTTTTGTGTTAATGGTGAGACCGAAATTTGTGCAGGCATTGGAGACATTATTAACACTGTGTTTGAGATCCTCTTCTGTTCCAACGTTTAGGGCATAATCGTCGCATACAGAAAATACGTGATTATGCCTGTCAGGTTCTTGGATTTGGCATGTTGCCTACTAAGATTGAATAGATACCCCCAGTTCAGTGTAAGAGACCAATTCCAACATTCCATTCTCTGAAGGCATCAGTCTGCATGGAGGAAATCATTAGGCTGAAAAGTGTTAAGGGCTAGGACACCTTCTGTATAAGGCATAATACACTATTATAAAAACCAATGAGAGTAAATACCACCGAGGGCAGCGCAGTTTTGTAACAGAACGTTTACTCATCCGCACTAAGATTGGCAAACTTTTTAACTTATTTTCCAGTTCCTATTTCTATCAAGATTGATTACTCATACAAAAATGTTTAATGCAGACCGAAAGCCCCTCTAAACATTTCTTATCATATATAAAAATATGTTTTAATTTAGTGACAAATGAGACATTAGGAAAGGGAGGGAAATCTCACTAGCTCCATTAAATCGAAATCTAAAAACAATTTTGACATATCCCAAAGCCAGCATTAAAGAAACTGGAAACGGCACAAGTGGCTGCATTAAATTTCCTTTATTTGTTGCGAATCACCAGTAATGGAATCGAATTCCTTCGGGGTGTAAATGAATAGAAAGAAAAATTATGGCTCTGTTTTTTTAATTCAAGCTTTCGGCTTTTTGCGCGCAATCTAGAATTGTCCATTTCAACTCGTGTTCTTTTCTACATGTCTCTTGACTCTTCTTTTACCAATACTGATTTCCGGTCACCAAACATACTTCCCTTTACCATAGAGCCATTCATTCACCATACAGCCGTCCTTTAACCATCAGGGCGGTCTTAACAGCAGCGGAGGCCCTTGGCATAGTAATGGACCGTGGCCCCTAAACCTCTATACACTAAGGGCCGTGCTAAGGAGGAGGCGAGAGGGACAATTACCCCAGGCGCCATTATCAGGGGTAGGCAAAATCGTCTTAAATTGGGCCCTTAATAGTGAATTAAAAGATAAAATCACATGTTCTTCCCATAGACAAGGGCGGGAAAATCGTCTTCCTAGTGCAACCTGGGCACCGCTTTTCCTCAGAACGGCTGTCCTCAGCCTACAATACAAGTAATGTTCTGAAAAGCATTATAGCCTAAGAAGGCCAGTAAGTTTTGATTAGTTTGTTTCAGTTAATTTTTTCTTCGTGGGAGTAGGGGTAGGGCATCTATTAGCACCGAAATTAAGAATTGTGATGCCTAGGACTAGCTCTGACTTCGTTACCACCGCCAGACATAACCATACATTAATTCTGGTAGTGGAGCCTCCTGAGAGTATGCTTTAAGGCTCAGCTTAGTTTCGTCTCTAGAATTTTTATAGTCCAACTATATACATATACCAAAATAAAGAAAAATCATATTTTTTTCCATTCAAACAAGATCATTGTAATTACTTACATCCAGCGCGTTTCAAGGATTAAAATATGTCGGTACTGTCACTTAAATGGGGAGGGAGAAGAGATCAAAGGGCGCTGAACAAAATTGGGGTAAGGTATTGAGAGAGGTCTAAGTAAGGCTCTCCCCAGAAAATTTTTGATAAATTCAAAATGATGGCATGCATTTTGGTGCAGGCATGAATTTAATTTTGCATCACTCTTAACTTAACCGGCTATCAACAGAAAAGATGCTATTTTGAAATTTATGTTCTTTTGACCTTGCATGGGTTATACAATTCTTTTTATTTTTAGTTGTATCTAGACAGTAATATTGTTTCATAATTTTATTTTCAAACAGTTTGTTTTTTAAACTAATTCATCAATGAATGAATATAAATTATTTTTTGTCAAAAGTCCGTTCAAAATAGTTAATCGTTAATTTAAAAAAAAAAAACGACAAATATTTTTTTTAAACGACAAATAATGTATTAGTATAATAATTATCATTTTTGATTTAATATAAAACTTTAGAAGGCTTATTCCAAAATTTACAATTATAACAAATTAGAAAAAATACTGTTTTGTAGAAAAGGCCAACTTGATTTTGTATGGCTATTTAAAACAGGTCATTTAAAAAAATAAATTGTATGTAAATGGTTTAAAAAAAGAAGAAATGATAATTTTACAAAAGACGTCATATATTTATTAATATGTGATTTATCTGAGAATATGTAAAACAGCATGAATGTCTAAACAAATGCAGTAATTTAAAAATTGTATTTGCAATTTCTTAGTATACCCTTTTTCACTTAATTTAATAATAATGAATTCATGATGCCTTTTGTAAGACTCTGATTTGATCCTCCCCGAACCCCCCACAAAGAAATCAATTAATGGATTTTTTTTCAAACTGATTATTCCCCCCCCCCCCCAAAAAAAAATATAAAAAAAAAATAAAAAAGAAAAGAAAAAGAATTGATGTGAGAATCGAAAAACTTGTTTAAATAAACTGTTGAAACGGTCTTGCCAATTTCGTTTTGAAAGCAAAATAGACTGCCAAAAATATTTGAATATTCTCTAATATTACAATAAATATTGGTACCATAATTCCCCTGATGCGTGAGGCACCCTAGAGGCGTATTGCCACCTAGAGACATGAGGCCCTGTCGAGCATGAGACTGGCCTAGAAGCGTAAGACCCTTGGCAAGTACTTTACTCCACTAATTTCACTACTGAGTACGGAGCAGTAGCGTAGAGGCGTAAACAAAAATTATTACTTATTTTTTTGTTCGATTCATTTCTGATAGAACGAGAGACTTGTAGACGAGAGTTTGACCCATATACGTTTAAGAAGTATCCAACTTGCGATTCGCGTTTATAATATACATTTTGATTGTGTCGATAATATCGTGGGTTAAAATTGGTAACCTGCTGTTCACTGACTTTTAAATCATGTTAAATTGACAAACTCTTTCAATATTTATCATGAGTGAGTCTAATAGAAGCGTGAGGCCACCTAGAAGCGTGAGGCCCTGTGCCAATGCCCAGTGGGCCCATGCCTTAAGTCTTAAGACGGCACTGTTCACCATACAGACTTCCTTTTGCGATTCAAACGTTCATGTATCATTCAGAATTCCTTTTACAATTTAAACTTCCATTTATTATTATTATTATTATTATACGAAGTTTTTTAAAGCGTAGTCCCCCAACCTAGGGCTGGGCTCACCACGCTGTACATATAATTTAGTAAACATGATCATGATGGCAAAGTCTAGATAACGGCACAACGTGTCATTGTAGATGACAGCAAGGCCACCTCCACGAGATGGACGAGGAAATGACCGGGCAGAATAACCAGGCGGAGCGAGATCGACGTACTTCTATTCATTACCTGTCTGTCGAAACCAGGTCTCCTGGATAAACATAATGTCAATCTGCCGGAAGGTAGAGAGGTGTTAATGCGAATGAGGTTGGCTGGGTCAGAATAGCGTAAAGTAAGCCTTGACGACGAAGGAGTGCCAAGTTGTTTTATTTTTATTTTCCTTCTACCACCACGATGGGTACGCTTCCGGGGCAGGCCTCGACCAATGGACAGTTCCTTCAGGCGACATACGAGGTCAGCTGTCAAGTGCGTATGCTGGGCATTCATTGACCATAGGTGATCACGTGTGTATATCATCGTCCGGTCAACAAAGATAGTGGCAATTTTCACAGAGCTTCCCCAATTAAAATTGCATGTGATCAAGAGCACGAGCCTATACATGCCCGTAAGGCGTAGTCTCGTTCTCAATACAGAACTTAGTGTCACGAATTGAATTTTTATTATTGAAACAATAATGACAGAACGCTTTCCTGTTTTTGTTACCAAATTCAATACACAAAAATTTCTAAGGCAGCCATCTTTACCATACATTCTTCCTTTTACAATTAAACTTTCATTTACCATACATACTTCTTTTACAATACAAACTTCCATTTACCATACAGAATTTCCGTTATCGCACTTCATCTTTTGTTCTATATATACCTCTCTTTACCACACATACTTACTTCCCTTTACCATATATACATCACTTTGCAATACATATTTACTTTCCTTTACCATACAGACTTCCCTTTAACATATAGACTTTTTTTTGACATACAGAAAAACCATTACAATATATAATTTACCTTTACCATTCAGCAGCACCCTAACCATGCAGGCATACCCAAACCACCCCCTCTTTCGGTTACTTCATTTTAATAAAAAATCTACATGATGGTCAAAGGTAGAAACACATCTCGACAGACATTCTGTTAGAAATGGAGACACGGTGACGGAAAGCGAGGCTAAAATAGGTTGTTCTGGATAAAAATCTAAAATAATTCCAATGATTCCATCTGTTTTTCTTTTTAATAAATACAAATAGATTTATTTTTAAATTACCTTTTATGTGTTAACTCATTTTAAAATGTTTTAAAATCTTTCGACCAACCGTTAGCGTTTGCTCATAGCATCGACGCAAAGGCCTCGATTCTGGTTGGCTGATGCAACCCTCGGTCTGTTCAAAGAAATTGTCTCCTCTTCACCCCTCACCCACTATCCAGGGACAACACCGCCAAAAAAAAGACAGAAGTTAAAATAAAAACAGATTTGTCGAGCTCACGATCGTTAGCAAAAGTCTTATATTAAATGTAACATGTATAATATTCTATTGATGAAACGTCATACAACATGAAATGCTATTTACTTATGTCTCTGGATATAGAAAGATAGAGAAAAAAACAGAAAAAATATGTATGTTCTTTTTAGACAAGGTGCAAACTGAATTATTACCAAAATTTGTATTGTGAGTTTATATAGATATATACTTTTGATAACGTCCTTCATTAGAAAATAAGAAACATTGCTCATTTTATTTCCCGTCAACTACATTATATGATTTTAAAGTTTAAATATCAACTTTCTATAAGTAGCCATGTGTTTTTTTAATTGTCTTTAATAGAGCGCCTCCTTTGCACTCGGAAAGTGGTCGGCAACACCACGGTTTCTGCTTTACGGATCTATCATGACATTTAAATAATTTGCCTCTGCCTGCGGCTTCCAAATTATTTTCTTGATAGGCATAAATTCTAAAATTTAAAAATAGTTGAAACACCATGAACAACGCAAAGTTATGTAGGTCTATATTATATTTCATCCCCAGTCTTTGAAAAAAAGTGGATGTCGAGATAGATAGAAGTCGGAAAGAAATTCTTATTGCTTGTTACTCATACTTTTTATGGTTCTGTTTCGTTCTCCTTTTTAATACGTTTTTTGTTTAATTACTTAAGTCACAAAGTCTGAGATGCACGGGTGTCTATCCTCCTATGTGTAGACGCCCCTGCTGATATGAAACATTAAAAAAAACAGATTTAGCTTTCAAATTATTTTATGTATAGCAGAGAAATTGTTCCACATTTATTTTTATTTTTTGAGGATTGAACAACACAAAAATTCTAGAGCTGAGATTATGACATCTTTATATTGACACTATATTGTCATTAATTATATTAACTTCGCCTTTGTTCCTGTGTTTCTTTCTTTCTATCTATGTGACGGTAAACTCTCCAGAAGGCGTATTGACCCACTTCCTGTCATCCTATTTAACTGAAACTTGGCACATAGACAACGACACATTCTATCAATTTTCAAATCCGACCTCAAAAAGATATTCAACCTCAAACGAGATTCACTTTTGACAAATTTCTTCCTTTCATTAAATGATGTATTACAGTCAGCGACGAAGTCTAAATAGACTAATGGAACTTTTCAAGAACAGGAGCTTTGTGACCAATTTAGAACCACTGATTGTACAATCGCGTATGACAGCGGCCTGCTGGTTGCCAGAAGATTAGAAAAAGCTTATCCCTAACTAACTGCGGGTGATGTTGTTGTTGTTTTTTGTGGGGAGTTGGGGAGTCCTCATTTTAGCCATTACTTAGCTTTTTCCGCTAAAAAATTTAATCACCAGATTAAAAACGAAATTTAAAAATAAAAAAAAATAAAAAAATGTTAAAATGGAGTTTGAGTACAAGGCATTTCAGTCGTAAAATCATGTCTGACCTTGACGCAAAAGTAAAGCTTCAGACCACGGGGCTTATAGCGGCATTAGAGGGGAAAGAATAGATGAAATTTTGTTATTAGTTTTCAATATTAGATGACATAAAGATTTAAAAGAAGTGGTTTTATACTTGAGTTCAGGTAATGGTAAAAAATTTGGTTCAAATCAACCCTGTAGTCTCCCAAATAATCAATAATCCTTCATTCGTAACTAATGAGAATGAATTTTAACAATCTTAATTTTAATATGAAATTTTCACAATAGTAATTAATAAATGAGGGGTTAAAAAAGGAAGTGTATCAACCAATGAAAAAACAATGTGTTTATTTGAAGTCATGGTACGGATGTGCGTTGGTCATAAAAATTGGATTTTGCGTTTTAACGCCTTTTTTTAAAAAAAATTCCGTTCTACGCAAGTTCTAAAATCCGTCTTTTATGCGAATGTTCAAGGAACCCATAAAATGTCCTCCCATGCTTGTTTGGATTGAGCAAAAATATCTCGACCATATATGTTATAACGTCAGAGATACACTTTTAGTATTCCTGCGGTTTGCCTTAAATGCCTGAATATGTTATTTTCTTTAAGCATAATAGTGTTTAAATTAAGGATTTTTACTGATAAATTTAAACTTACCATCTCTTATCCATAATTTGTTTCCCTTTCAAAAGCGGCACTCAACATATTTTATATTTAAGTACTTAAAAAAGCTACCATACAGTGAGCGTCATGCGTGATGGTTGAACTCATGGAAACATCTTAAATTCATTTCTTTAGGGGAAGGCGACTATTATATTTATCAATAGAGAGCCACGGGTAGGGTATAGGACTGCCTGCAGGGCTGTCTATTGGAATGTCTATAAAGACTGCCTGTAGCACTGTCTTTAAGACTATTGTTTAAAGGCCGGCAGGTAGAGTTTAGGACTGTCTTTAAGCCTGTTGTTTAAAGACAGGCATAATTATAGAAAATGAGAAGTTAACTATTTTTTTTAACACTTGGACCCACCGGGTATTTTCTTAAAATACCCGGTGTAAAAAATGCACCCGCTTAAGTCCCAGTTTTAATTAATTTCCCATTTAAAAATTTTACATTATTCCATCTTTTATCTCATCTACAGCTTTCTAATCCTACGTCACAAATCGATGAACCAGCAGTCCATCTACATCTACCTGAGCACACTGGCCATCTTCGACAGCCTGGTCCTATACTTTGGCCTTATCCGCCTCTGGGTCAACGAAATCAGTGGTTCGGACATTCGCAACGAGAGCGCATGGATATGTAAGGGCCTGCCCACCCTAGGATACACTTTCAGTGACGTGTCGGTCTGGCTGATCGTCGCAGTAACGGTGGAGCGCTATTTCGTCGTCAGCCACCCTTTCAAGGCGTCGTACTTCTGTCAGGATATTCGCGCCAAGAAAATCATAGCGGGCCTTGTCGTTGTGTTTTTCTCCATCAATGCCCACCTGCTGTTCAGCACGGACCTCGTTGTGAATAAAAATAATAAATTAGCCATGGAGTATATATGCGGTCCGGTACCGGGTTTTGAGACTTTGATCGAGGCCGTGTGGCCCTGGGTGGATGCTCTGCTCTACGGGTTTGGACCCTTTGTGCTAATCAGTGTCTTAAATTCTATAATTGTTATTAAGGTAAGTTCTGAATATTGTGAGAACCAGGGCCGGATTAACCTCTAGGCAAACAAGGCACATGCATTGGGCACCAAGCGTTTGGGGGCACCACAAGTCCTCAAGAATTTTTTTTTTTTTTGTGAACAAATTTAAGTCCAGAAACAACTGAAAATTGAACAAGTGAAATGAAAATGAAGAAATACATTATAATAAAAATTCACATTCAAGTTTGGTACAATCTTGAATGCTTAAAACTTAAGCGCTTAAAAAAATTTTAAAAACTCCTGTAAATGGTAATGAGCAAAATGCGGACCATGCGGACTCACTCGGCTTGTAAATAAATAATGCGGTCGTATTCGAATTTTAAAAATTTTGGGGAAGTTTTATAAAAAAATTTAAACCATTTTTATATTTTCAATAAATAATATTAAAATAATAACATTTATTAATTAATTCGACCGGGAACCCCTTAGTAATAGACACAAAATGAGCATGTGAACTTGAAAACGTGTGCTAATTTGTATTCTTCACTAGCAGATCACTTGCATAAATGAATGAATTTGAAAGATTTGAAGAAGCTGCAAAAATAATATCACCAGGTGTAGAATGATGTAGCAGTTCGATTTTCTTGTTTGGTCGATGTATCACTATCACAAACATCTCAGTGTTGTGAAGAACTAATAAATGCTTATCCTAAAGATCTGAACAATAATTTATGTACTGAACTATAACAGTTTCATTCATATATTCGCCACAAGTTTCCTGCATCAAAATCGGAAAACAAAACGTTCAATCATGGAGAATTATACAAAAGTAATAGTTAGAGACAACATCGAGTGTGCCTTTTCAAATGTTGAAATCGCCTTGCATATATTTTTTAAAATTAATGGTTACTATCTGTTCAACTGAGCGCTCTTTTTCTCAGTTGAAACGTACAAAAAATCCAAATAGATCAACAATGAAACAAGAAAGGCTCGATTCCTTATCTCTGCTTATGATCGAGGCAGATGTGTTACGCAAAATTAACTTTGACGATATACTCAAAAACTTCGCTAGGAAAAAAATCTTTAAAATGTAAATGACAAAATCTTTTTGAATTTTTCATCTAATAAGAAATAAAGTATTTTTGTCTATTAACTATTAATTTTAATACAGAAATACTTTATTGTAGATTTTATATAAGTGATAGTAATACAAACTACAAACATATTTGTTAACAACTGTTTTCTTTGAATAATATTGAACATACCAGCGGTCACGGTCAGTGAAAGATCAGGGGCCCCGGGCAGAAGGGGGCACCCATGTGGGTTTGTGCCTTGGGCACTAAAATGGCTTAATCCGGCCCTGGTGAGAACCTTCGTGTTGTTAGTGAATTATTTGGGTGTTATTAAGAAAAGACGTCTTAAAATGTATGTATATATATATTAGAGACCGAAAGAATTCCGGCTTCGGATTTGGCACCGAAAGTTGCTTTTGATCATTTTCGGCCTAGTTTCATTTCGGCCGAAACAGGAAAGTCAACTTTCGGTTTCTATTCGGTTTCCACCGAATGTGATTGAAGTTTTCAGTCATCTACCAGAAGTCAGACTGTCTGTCTGTAGGCCAGTAATCCGATATTCATTATTGCTCGACTTCAGGCTGTCATCGTATGTCATATGACTAATGCTCTACAAAAACTGCCCACAGCTGCATGATAACCTACTAGTCTTTTATTTCCAAAATTTCAAATAGGCCTAGGCAAATGTAAACAGTTTAGTTGAAGAAAAACTAATGGAATGGTAAATAGTTATATCATCTTTTTGGTTAAATTTTTCAAAAATAAGATTTATTCAATTAATTCATTTGTGATATTCTTTTTGATTTATCATTATTATGCTCATCAATGTTTTCAAAGTCAAAATTTAATAATATTAAATAATCATAGGAAATGGCAATATTTCGTTTTTTATTATTAATTTATATATTATTTTAAATTAAAGCAACTTAGACTTTTTCAATTCATTCATATCTTGAAATTCATCATTATCATGCTCATAAAAATAGTTTTTGAGGAAACAACGCGTGTGCATGTATAATGGGTTCTTATAATAATTTTGTAGTTGACCTAGTGCAGACCTGTTTACTTTTATGATTTTGGCCATCAATATAGATGCCTTTTGCGATTCTCCGTCGAGACCCTCCAGTGCAACAATTTTAAGACACCCCGTTAAAAAATAATGTCCCCCCACCCATGGGGGTGAGGGAGGTTGACCGCCGAACGAAATAATTACGTCACCAGCATGGAAAGACTAATATGTTGGTACTTGGCTTAATACAGCGATATCTAGCCAGCTATTAATGAAAACACAAAGCATTAGTATGACAATAGCCGCGAAACATTGTGGTAATATTTTTATAGAACTAATAACTGATATTTAGGTGACAATAGAGCCACAATAATTTTTGTATATATATATATATATATATATATGTCTAGGTGGCGTTGTAATTATATTTTAAAAGCAAAGGGCACTCAAGAGTTTTTTTTGCACTAGCGAGTACCCGGCATGCGTTGCAATGCCACTCATCGAAATAAAGTGTTTGTGTTTTAATGTTTTTTGTAAGTACTTTTAATATACAAATTTCTTTAACAGTCTCGTGCGTATTCGAATTAATTAAAAGGTTTTTCAAAGCGGGAGCCTACCAAATGCAGTTTAGTCCCCAAACTTCTAGCGATTGATCCCCCCCCCCCCCAATGCAATAGCTATGTTTGAAATTATATTTATATGGCTCATTTATTACATATAATCAAATTTAGGGCCCGGGCCCCAAAAGGAATATTGTGAAATATTTGTACTAATTCAGAAACCTATTTATTAAGTCACATATATAAAATTAAATGTCACAGTTAATATTTAATTTATTTCAACCCACTTATGCAATAGCTCTGCTTGACGTTATATTTACATAGCTCATATAAGAAAAAAAAAGAATTTAAGGCCCCCGGTCCAAAGCGGAATATTGTAAAATATTTGCACTTCTTTAGAAACCTAATGCGGCCTGCACACAACAACTCTCTGAAAGTTTATCGCATTCAGATGAATAGTATAGGAACTCATACGGAAATTATATTTAAATAGCTCATATTAGAAAGAAAAACTACTATAGGGCCCCGGTCCAAAACTGGTAATTCTTTGTAAAATGAATGGGTTTTGATATTCATGGATATACTTTTGTAAATGTACTTACATTGTGTTATGGTCATTGATTTTCTTAATTCGTAAAATGAGAATATAGCATCTATTTTTCACAACAGTAATATCATTGGATTTAAAGATATAAAATTGTACACACCCTATTTCCTAACCCCTATATATATGTACCTAAGAAGGCAAATTATTTGTCAAATTCATTTTGAGACGTATAGTGTGCTGCCATGTGCAAATTAAACTATTGAATTACACATTCCCCCTCCCCCAAACAGAGTTTTAAAGAAATTAATAAAATCATCCACGGGATTGTAATCCACTTACTTAAGCAAAAACAATTTTTTTGCATTTCAAATGCTTTGTTCTTATTTAAATGAGTGATAAGTGCATTAGTGGATGCTATTTGGATATGTAGTTTCGCTGCACTGATTGCATTAAACGGCATTTTCGTATTAAAAGTATATTTAAAGGTTAGGTTTTTTTGTTTTTTTTACTAATTTATAAATTTCATAAATGTATATTTTTGGAAAGAATAAAAGTAAAAATTTATTAAACGTTAAAAATAAAAAGCAAAAATTGTATTTCATTTATTAAATTGTAGCAATTTAAAAAGCAATCTATTATATTTATTAATTTTACTTTTAGGAAGGGGGAAATACATTATCAATATTATTAGGCGCGGTTATTAAATCAGATAAATTTTTGCATTGAATAAATAGACAATTTGAGTTCTGACGTCATTTGCGTTATTATTTAGAACAAATTAGTTTTACTTTTATTACGCAATATTTGGAACGTACTTAAAAAATGCACTAAAATCAACAGATGTTTTGGTTTCCCCGATAAATGTGATTACAGTGTAATTCTTTGATCATAATTTGTTTTATTAATTTTCATAACTTTCAACCACATATAAAATGTTTAAAATAGTTCCTTAGTTGTTACTCCAAATTTATTTGTAATTTATATTATTAATACTTAACATTTTATTAAAATTAAATATACAATATATTTTTCGCATTACCATTGATTCGAGTTCCTTAAAATAATAGAAGAAAACTATGATTGTTTTAAAAAATGGGAACGTATTTAAATCGTATCGGTTCTTTGGAGTTACGGTCGGCATAGATCATTCTTATATAATAGATGTATTACTACATCATTGCTATTCAAAATCACAACACATTTACAAAGCTATATCCGATTCTAAAATACGTCACAAAATTCAAGCTTATTTATAAAAACAACAAAAATACTCTCTACACTAAACATGCAAAAACGTGTTTTCTCTGCTCTTGCTACAAATTGATGTCTGTTGGCATTTGTTCAAGGGCGGTTGAGTTGATAGCTCTGTTTGAAATTATTTTGATAAAGTTTGTTAAAGAAAAAAAAAGAATTTAAGGACATCGGCCCATGCTAAATATTGTAAAACGTTGTTCTAATTTAGAAACATTTGCGGGAGCGCGCATATCAATTCACCAACGTTTTTATCGCAATCGGATGAATGGTATAGCAATGCATACGATAATTAAATAGATAATATAAGGGTGGAAAACGAATTAAGGCCCCCGGCCACAAACGGAATATTTTAGAATTGTTGTATTACTTCAGAAACCTACTTATTATATCACAAAATTAAAAAAAGAGAAACATATTACTGAAGCTGTATCGCATTCAGATAAATGGTATAGGAGTGCATACGGATAATATTTTTTACAAAGCTCATATAAGAAAAATAACGATTTTGGGGCCAACGGCCAAAAACGGATTATTTTAAAAGTGTTGTAACTACTTCAGAAACCTAATTATTATGTCACACACATAATTTAATGTCGCTATTTGTATTTGATTAAAAATCTATCCATCCACACATTAGCTCTGTTTGAAATTTTATTTGTATAGCTCATATAGGAAAAATAGAACATAGGGCCCCTGGCTCAAAACAGAATATTTTAAACGCTTATAATAATTTGAAAAGCTTTGCGGACGTGGGTAAAACATTTTACTAAAGTTTTATCGCATTCAGATAAATGATATAGGAGCGCATACAGAAATTATTTTGTACAAAGCTCATATAAGAAAAAAAAAGAATTTGGGACCAACGGCTAAAAACGGAATATTTTAAAAGTATTGTAATTACTCATTAACATGCAAAACCTTATGGACAACCTTTCAACAAAGTTTTGTGGCAATCGCATGAATGGTGTAGGAGCGCATACGATTTGAAATTATATTTATATAGCTCATATTGGAAAAATAGAACATGGGGCCCCTGGCTCAAAACAGAATATTTTAAACGGTTGTAATAATTGGAAAACCTTTGCGGGCGTGGGAAAAACATCTAACTAAAGTTTTATCGCATTCAGATGAATGGTATAGGAGCGCATACCGAAATTATTTTGTACAAAGCTCATATAAGAAAAAAAAACGAATTTGGGGCCAACAGCTGAAAACAGAATATTTTAAAAGAATTGTAATTACTCATTAACATGCGCAACTTTATGGACAACCTTTCAAAAAGTTTTGTTGCAATCACATGAATGGTGTAGCAGCGCATACGGTTTGAAATTATATTTATATAGCGCATATAAGAAAAAACGAACATGGGGCCCCTGGCTCAAAACGGAATATTTTAAAACGGTTGTAATAATTTAAAAACCTTTTTGGGCATGCTCGCAACATCTCGTCAAAGTTTTAGCGTATTTGAATAAATGGTGTAGGAGCGCATACGAAATCTATTGTTTACAAAGCTCATATTAGAAAAAAAAACGATTTTGGGGCCAACGGCCAAAACGAAATATTTTTAAAGTGTTATAATGACCCAGTAAAATGCGCGAGCTTATAGAATACAACTCTCCAATGTTTTGTTGCAATCGCATGAATGGTGTAGGAGCGCATACGGTTTGAAACTATATTTATATAGCGCATATAAGAAAAAACGAACATGGGGCCCCTGGCTCAAAACGGAATATTTTAAAACGGTTATAATTATTTCGAAACCTTTGTGGGCGTGCTTGCAACATTTTACCAAAGAATTAGCGCATTCAGACGAATGGTGTAGGAGCGCAGACAGAAATATTTTTTACAAAGCTCGTATTAGAAAAAAAACGAATGAAGGGCCAACGGCCGAAAACGAAATAATTGAAAAGTTTTTTAATGACGCAGTTAAATGCCCAGGTAGGTGGCCAACAACTCACCAAAGTTTTGTTGCAATTGCATGAATGGTGTGGGAGCGCATATGAGACATACAGACATACATTCATTTTTATATATATAGAAGATAGATTACTCCCCCCCCCCCATTTTGGTCCAAATTTCCTTCTACCATTCTACTTTAAAATACATTATTTAACAAATCTAAATTAATTTTTAATTAAAATGGTAAAGCCAAAGTATTCAATGTATGTTTATTTATTAAAATAATATAAATATTGATACTTTCCACATCATTTTTTGATTTATGCAGAATCCATCCGTGAACTAATTTCAAAATATCTAAATATATCGTTTTGGTTTCGGTTTCGGCCGAAATTCTCGTTAAGCTTTTGGTTTCTGCTTCGATTTCGACCGAAAGTCATTTTTAACTTTCGGCCTAGTTTCGGTTTCAGCCTAAATCAGAAAATTACTTTCGGTCTGTCTCTAATATACATACATATCTTTGTCTCTCGGACTTTTTAAAGCTTATTTTAAAATGTCGTGGTACTGATTATTCAATCCATGTTAATGTCCAATGCTAGAGATACATGAGAATTCTTAGGCATGCTTATTCTTTTTTTTCCGCCTACTATTAAATTTTGCAGAAGATATCGATGGTCATGTGAGTTTTGACTTCACCCTTCCCCTAGTTCACCTAAGGACTGGGTACAAAATGTGTCGCCAAAATGTACTTTAAAAATCCATGCTTAGGTCGTCCAAATGATCATTCGTCCCAAAGAAGTGATTTGGTGATGCTTAATTGTCTAAGATAAACTCTCCAATCTTTTAATTTTGTATTTTAAGGAAATTTTGATAAAAGATTGAGTTGTGAGAAAATCCTAATTTTTTTTAAATATAATTTTTATACACCAAATCGATGTAATAAAAATAGAAATAGATTAAAACAAAAAGTCAATTAATCAGGAAGTTAAGTTATATTACAATTTTCCTGAGGTCTTATTGTTTAGAGCACAATTCCCCATAGTTTCAAATTATTGCAGATTTGACAGTGGCTGGGGGCCGTCTGCTAGTAAGGGTTTGCTGACGATGTCGAATACAGACACGTTTTGGGGGAAGGTTCCAAATCTATACGTGCCATCTCCTTTTTCTATTGTTCCCCATTTGCATCCAGTGATTTATCATCTAACTTCTTAATCTCTTTACCTAACCCTCACAGAAATCACCACGTACGTCGGAAACGCCTCCCCTTTAAACTGCAAGCATCTCCTCACTACCCATTGTCTCCAACCTGTAGGACTCCCACACCCATTGTCTCCAACCTGTAGGACTCCCACACCCATTGTCTCCAACCTGTAGGACTCCCAGACCCATTTACCACTGAGCTTTAACAAAACCAAAGTCCTTCTTTCGGTCTAAAACACTTCATGTAAACAACAAATCCATTTTAGATATCCATAGAAATCAAGCCATAGCCCTTAAACCAAGTGATTCTAAGCCTTTGGGGTGAGAAAAGTTGACATTCCATTTGAAGCCCTGTTTATAGACTAAATCCCCCTTTGTTTTTTCAACCCAAGTAATCTTTAAAAGCGCCCTGTCTATGGAAACACTTTTTTTAAACCATTCAAGTGACTTTTTATTTATTTTAAATCCGCCCAGACAGATGCTCCTCCAATAGACTGGTTTGATTTTAATTACTATCTATACTTTATATGGTCAAAATTGACACCATTGAAAAATGCCCAGCATGGTGCGCAATGGGAACGGGCGGACAAAAAATTCCACTCGGGAATTACTATTATACATATTCTTTTTCGATGCGCACCATTCGCAAAAACAAAATACCTTATCTTCAAAGGCTGTGCACACAACCAAAATCAACATAATTAGAATGACAATCACCTCTAGAGTAGTTATATGTATTAAGGAGTTTCTCTTTAATGGATTTTCTCGTCTAGCCAAGCAGGATTCTCGCTACCCTCTTATGCAATGAGTCCTTTCAAAAGTTTCTTTTTTTGAAAAATCAAAAAATGTTTAGGTATTGTGGTAAATCAGCTCTCTGCTATCAAAGTTGAGGTTTCTAGGATGATTAAAAATGCCCTCATTAGCGTTTTTACCCCGCCCCCTTTTCCTTCCCCAAGCAGGCACCCCAAGTTTTTTTATTATCATTTGTTTGTATTTCTTCGCGAGGGGATGAGCTTTTATAGGAACAAGTTGAATTAATTCTTTTATTTTTACATTGTTACATCACTTTAACTCGGCTACCGATTAAAAATAAGGGGGGTGGGGGGTAGAATTATAAACTTTACTAGGAATCTTGACGGTATTTGCCTCAATGCCATCACGTTTTAAGTTTATAGATTGATTTGAAATCGTCCATTATTTTTATTTCAAGTGTTCTACTTTATTTATCGCGAAATTCATAAATATATATTAAATTGATACTTGTACTTTATAGTTTAGACAAGAAATAACCCGCGGAAAACCGTACTATAACAGAAACGCAGAGGGCTTTCCTCTGCCTAGTCTACTCCCCTGCTTTCGCTGAAGAGCCTTCATCACCCCCCTTCCCCCCCCCCCCCCCCCGCATTCTGACGCCTGTTAATGTCAGTTGATTGAAATCATTTTCCGAATTTTTGCAACGCTCTGTAAATCAAAGTTTCAAAGTTTCTTTACATTCGATAATTTAACAAAACTTCACAAACTCACGAGTTTTGTGTCATGCTTTTCTACTTTAAAATTTAAAAACTCATCTTTTTCGCAAACACCTTAAGGGGTGAAGTTGTCTAACATCTTTTCCAGCTAGTTATTATCTCCCAGCTTTGTTTTTGTACAGCGCTTGGAGCCTTTGGGGATGAAGCGTGATTTTTCAAGTGAACTTTATTATTATTATTATTACTTACCGGATCTTTGGTGACTTTCTGAAGCTCACAACTTCTATTTACAGCCTCAACACTTGTTGTCCTAACTTATAAAAATACGCCAACTTTTGATTTCTTAATGTTTGCACTTGTCCACATGAACAAAATAATTTCGTGTTTCCGCTGGCGCCGCTCACACTAAGTGTTGTTTACTTAATATAGCCACTTGTGCCGCACACAAGCTTGTTTTCCCTGCTGGCGCTGATAGTTCAGGACAGACAGAAAGAAAGACATGTCTGGGTTTTGTAATATTCTTATTAGATAAGATCAGATCATTTAAATTGATTTTAAAAAATTGTATATTTTTCTGACTGGGTTGTTCATATTTTTTTTCAGCACATAGATAAATATTAATATTCTTAGAAAAGACACACATTTTAAAAGTAGTACAATTTAAACACAAGACATCTAATGTATTGTTCCAGCGCAAAAACTAGCTATTATATAGGTATAAATAACTAAATCTTTATAACTTATCGTACTCTGCTCCCAACTACATTGATGTAGTAAATGGTCAAGATAAATATTTGCTATTTGTGAGCGGTGAATGACCGATTATTGTGGTATATTTTTGGTTTATGAAAACTTACTGAGTATTTATTCGTGTTCAAAAATCGTTTATTCATTTCCATTGATGACCCAGGACCATCCTGACGGTTGTCAATAGTTAGATCTCCCATGAACCTATTATTAAACAATTCTCGCCAATTGATGGCATTCCTTTTCCATTCCGCATGAACAAGTTTTTATTTTTTTCTGTCTCGAAGCGTCGAGGAGGGAAACGACGTTCCGTCGAGCGTAAGCGCCATCTGTTGCCTGGCTTCCTGGATCAGTTGAGTCTTATTTTGAGGTCAGCAGATGTAAACAACAGAACTGAATGTTTATGTGAATAAAAAATGAAATTATTAATAACTATGATTACTAGTATTTATAACAAATGGGACGTTTAAACCATTGCAGCTGGCGAGTGTCTATGTTATAAGTACATTTTTGTAAAAACTTTGGTTATAGACCCACTTAATGTGCAAAAGTGAAATAACGGAGTTTTTTAAAAACAACAAAAACACTTACGGATAAATACGGTAATCAGGAATTAAAGTTTTTAAAAAATTTAAATAAATGATATGAAAAAAAGTAAGTGGCTGTTAAAAAGTTATTGATAATCAAACTAAGCTCAATAGAATGTTGTCTTTAATAAATGGAGGTCATTTAAAAGTCTAATAAATTGTACGTTGATCCGACTTATCATAAAAAGAATAATTTTCATTTTTTTTAAATTCATTTGTTGGAAGTTAAAGTAATTTATTATCGTTACATCTTTTTTTTTATTCTAATGAACGTACGGTATAAGTTTGCCTTAATTGACAACTTACCGTCAACCTATCGAACTGAAACGTGGCACATAGACTTGTTTCCGATGACAACATATTCTTTACAATTTTCAGCTCCACCCCCAAAAAATCAGTTTTTTCTTGTTTTTCAATGGTAAGATGGGGGGGAAAAGATCCCTGAAAACTGCGCTTAATGAGATTCCTGTACCACAGTTTAAGTAATCTTTGCAGTAGATGAAAAAGCTGAATGCTGAAGTCGAGAATCAAATTATTTTCGGGAAACTTGGAGCATTTATTCTAGAGTTCTAGTCTGGCTAAGTTGAACATTTAGTATAGAATCCAAGTTTGGTTAAGTTGAACATTTACTCTAGAGCCCAAGTGTAATATATACTATTAAAAAGACATCGCATGAGTATGCCTTTAACTATACAAAGTCTGCAAACTTTGGTTTTCCCTTTCCTGACTTTGAAAAAATAAAAGACCCTGCTTCCACTCCCCCTCTCCTCTTTATTAAACTAGAAATCGTAATCGTAATAAACGTGTAATTTATCGTGACATCATGGAAACTGTGCCATGTGATTAGACAGCCGTGACTCGTGGACACGGGATGGGGAGTAGATCACCCTGCCAATTTATCAATACGCTGGGAGATTGACCATATCATCAAAGGAATGCCGCAGGGGCCAGGCAGTTCGGAATTTTAGCTATTGCAACCATGGATTAGATTTTTTGATATATATATATGGCGAGTCAAGGCAAATCTATGATCATCTATGATAATAAAGAAGTTGCCCAGCGGGAATCTATATAAAGGCAGCGTTATTGAACTATGGAAACAGCATATGAATGATCAATATGTGAGCTGTAAATGGACATTTTGTTTTAAATATAAAGACTACATTGGTAGTATAACCAAGGTGCAAATGCCGTAATTGAACCAGGCCAAATTTTTAAAAAAATAAATTATTTGCTTACTTCTGCCAACTAGTTTTAATTATAACGCTATGAACTATTGCAAACTTGAGTGGTATGGCCACGTGACCAAAAAACAAGGGCTCGCCAAAGAGATCTTGCAGGGCACTACTAGAGGAGGAAGAAGAAGAGGAAGACAAAGAAAAAGATGGGAAGATAATATCAAAGAAAGGACGGGATTACAACTAGGCGATGCTATGCGTAGGGCAGAAGACCGAGAGGAATGGAGAAGAATAGTGTACATGTCATCTGTGGCGCCCCAACGGTCGAATGACTACGGGACCTGATGATGATGATGAACTATTGATTATGCATACAGGTTCAATATATATAAGAATAAGCTTAGCTGACCGAAACGCCAAAGAATTGAAAAGATTTAGTTACGTACGGCTTCATAAAAACCGTACATAGTTATTTTCTATTATTTTACGGAAATCGAATAAAATTAAATGCGCACAAAATATTATATATCCACTTTTATTTTAGTAAAAGATTAACTATTATTATTACAAATAACAAATACATTTAAAGTAACAACTTAGGAACTATTTAAGCATTTTATCCGAATTTAAAAGTTATGAAAACAAAATTTAATTAAAAAAATTGCGATCGTAATTGGAAAGCCCGAACATCTGTTACATTTAGTGCTTTTTAGTGTGTTGTTAATATTACGAAATAAAAATAAAATTAATTTGATAAAAGTAATAAATATAATTGATTGCCTTTTAAATTGTTAATAAAACACACGCAAATTTTAGCTTTTTATTTTTAGCATTTAATAATTTTTACTTTTATTTATTCCAAAAATATACTATTATTAAATTTATAAAGTAATAAAAAACTTAACCTTTAAATATACTTTTAATAAGAAAATGCCGTTTAATTCAATCAGTGCAGCGAAACTCCATAGCCCAATAGTACTAATGCACTTAATACTCATCCAAATAAAAAAAAAGCATATGAAGTGTAAAAAAAAGTGTTTTTGCGAATGTAGAGGGCTACGATCCCGTGGATGATTTTATTTCTTTTTGGATACTCTGTGGGGAGTGGGGGTGAATACGATACAATTTTGCGCCAGGCAGCACAAGATACGCCTCAGAAGATATTTGATAAATAATTAACCTTCTTAGGTACATATATATATATCGGGATAGCTAGTAAGGTGTGTACATTATTACGTGGATGACAATATCTTTAAATCCAATGATATTACAGTTGTTAAAAATAAATGATATATTTGCACTTTACAAATAAACATATGTTTACCCATTAAGAAAATCAATGACGTTATCAAAACGTAGGTACATTTACATAATTATTGCCATGAATATCAAAACCCAATCATTTTACACAAGTGAATATTTAATTTTTAAAATAGTTATTGTTTAAGATTTTCTTTCGAAAAATGAAAATATTTTTGGGGTTTTACTTTACGAACATTAAAGTGGGTGTATATAGTTATAAGATTAATAACATTTCTGTATAAAAGACGCTCAAGACTGTTACCGGCGTGAAAAAACGATTAAGAAAGTCTGCTTTATTTAAAAGAATTGTTTGTTTTACGCTTTTCCGATAATATAGTAGAAAACAAAGGCAACGTTTGGTTCAATGTTTAATGAAGATTTCTTCCATATAAAATTTATTTTAAATGGTATATAGAGTCTTTGTTGTAAATTTAAGATTACTTTTTCAAAATTTTTAGTTTAGGGCAAGGGTCAACAAACTTTTTTCACGGCGTGCCTGATAACGGAAAAAATGACGAGCGCGGGCCGGATGTATTACATACTTAATTTGTGCTCACAGACATAAGTTGTTCCAAGCATGCTGCAAACGGATGCCAACTCTTCCGTATCCGAAAGTCCAAATTGACACCACAATTAAACACGAGAAGTTGTGAGAGATCAGTAGACTCATCCAGTGGCAGAGAACACGACAGCAAGTTCTCGCCTATCTGTGGCACTATGCTCTCTCCAAATTCTTCTGCTCTCCGCACTACTGAACTTGCCAAAGGGATGTTAGATTTTTAATTTCTCCTCTATCCTTCACTCATTTACAGTTTGTGGTAGCTGTCTGATCATTATATATTAGCAATAATAGGTTTTAATAAAAATTGATTCCTTTTTTTTAGAGCAGCTTTTATTAAAATCAACAACCTCAAATTACTTGATAGGTTTATTAAATGATGTCATCACTTGTTAATTAATTCCTATTTAAATACATCTTGTTATATGATGATCTGACTTCGAGTTTGAATCACGTTAAATTTAACCAATAACTTTATTTTTACCCGTGATAGACTGATAATTTGATATGTACGTCCACTTAATATAAATTAATATCAATAGCAAATACACCTCTGCAAAACAGGATGATCACAGATTGCAATATAAACGTAGGCCATCTACATTTAGTAGTTAACTTGTTTGGCGCCTGCTTAATTCGATCCCATTAGGTACTGCGATGCGAGCAACTGAGATGCGAGCAACTGTGATGCGACCAGTTATTGTATTCTTTTTATATACTTTATGTTTATTTATTTAAAATTATGATATCGTATTGTACGATTTTGAGACGATAGTAAGTTCCAGGGTAAAGAGTTCTGTAATAAAAAAGAAAATCTATATACGATAATTTAAAATTGAAAAGTGTAAATTAAGGCGCATAACAGCCAGGAGGTCTCCGCACGTGTAAAGATCTGCTAGTTTTTAAACATAATTGAAATTTAAATAATTGTATCCCAACGTCTCGTGTTCCATACATTTCATCAAGCAAGTTTAAGTACCGACGGCGGGCCGGATGAACTGGCCTCGCGGGCCGTAGTTTGGTGACCCCTGGTTTGAAGGTCCGAAAAGTGGTAGTGTATGCCCAATAATTAACAATTAAAAATCACATGACATCTAAAGTATTTCTCTAGCGTAGAAATCAGCCTTCACTGATCTCCTATACTGACAATTGTGATTTAATTAGTGATGATTTAGATTGGGTAATTGAAGGTCATGTTTATAGAAAAAATAATTGCAGTTTAGGGGCGCGAAAATAAGAGATAAATACTTCTCAAAACGTTTAATGATGTTAGAAACGTAAACATCATTACATAGATACTTTTTTAAAACATACGGAATTGTGATGAGTTTTCGCAATTTAAAAATTAGCTTAATACATTACATTTAAAAATTAGCTTAATACATCACATTTTAAAGTTAGCTTAATACATTACATTTAAAAATTAGCTTAATACATTACATTTAAAAGCTAGCTTAATACATTACATTTAAAAATTAGCATAATACATTACATTTAAAAGCTAGCTTAATACATTACATTTAAAAATTAGCTTAATACATTACATTTAAAAATTAGCTTAATACATTACAATTAAAAGCTAGCTTACTACATTACATTTAAAAGTGTTATAAGGGATGACGTATTTTGAGACACACTTTGCCCGCCTTCCACGTGCATGACCTCTTTCAAGTCGGTCCCGTGTTGGGGCGGCTAGAAAAAATATCCCTTTGATGATACTTTTGTTTATTATCATCCGTTTCTGTGGAACATGATAGAACAATCTAGAAAATGTGGGAAACAGTAAGACTGTGTGTTCCATTTCCAGAATGATCATCTGAAACTGCCTATAAAAAGGGCTGACCGATAGAGAGAGAGAGATTTTCCTTTTCCTTGATTACGAGGCATGCTGTGTGTCATTATACTTTGTTGTGTGTAGAGATTTTCATTTCCTCGTACAATTTTGTGCTCATTGTATTTTTATATACAGTACCGGTACCAGCAAATCTGTAAGTTTATAATTTTAATTATATTTCTCTTGCTGTTATTATTTAATTGAAGTTCACAAATTAAAAAGTTATTAATTGTAATTAGCTCTGGCCTTGATTGTCGTTTTATTTGGTATTATTTTTTAAATTGGCGGCATCGTCCGGCAAAGAAGCCCCAAAGTAATAATTGTGGGTTTGTTCTTGGATCCTTGAATCCATATGTTTATTTCTCATTAGCACCAATAACAAAATTGGTTTGCTTGTTCTGAGATATTTTGAATCCATACTTTTATAAATACACCAATAATAAATTGAGTGTTTGTGGATTTTTGACCCACTGTTTTCTTTAATTTACTCAGACTAAATTGAGTATACGATACCATATTTTTTAACGATAACAATAACAGAGCTAGTTGCAATTTATTTTTGAAATTCTATTTTTTATAAGTGTGTTCACTAAGCTTGAACATTTATAAAACTTATATTGTTATAATTTGCCTGTGTCAAAATGGAGTTTGATATTAATAATCCATCAGTAGAGGCATTAGACCAGTGTTCTAGAAGGGAGCTATTTTCCATTGCTAAGGAGTTAGGAATAAGTGTAGCTCATTCAGCAGTAAAAAAGACTGTAAGAGATATGATCATTGTCCACTTCGTGGATGAGGATATGTTGTCTGAGGACGAGCTGGCCTCAGTCGCACAACCTCAAGATCCTAGTATGGAGCTCCAACTGAAGCTTAAACAAATGGAGCTAGATGCTCAGAGAGAGAAAGAAGAAAAAGAACGAAAGTTTAAACAAATGGAGCTAGATGCTCAGAGAGAGAAAGAAGAAAAAGAACGAGAGCTTAAACGAATGGAGCTAGAACTGCAAATAAAATTAAAAGAAATGGAAATTAAGGCCCATTTGGGAGCAATGGAAAATAGACTCACGGCTCCAGCCGGTCAGGGTTGCGATGCAATTAAATTTGCAAAAGTAATACCGAAATTTGCAGAAAAAAAGGTGGACCAATATTTTGCACAGTTTGAAATTACT
Source organism: Omphiscola glabra (assembly GCA_964017045.1). Taxonomy (NCBI): domain Eukaryota; kingdom Metazoa; phylum Mollusca; class Gastropoda; family Lymnaeidae; genus Omphiscola; species Omphiscola glabra. Next base: position 29,649,124 of record OZ024800.1, on the reverse strand, counting down.
GCCCAAAATTTTAAAATCCCTGAAAACATGTGGTCTACCTTACTGCAGCCGGCTCTGACTGGCAGGGCAGCCGAAGTTTTTGTGTCCTTGAATGCGGAACAGCGTGGGGACTATAACATTGTTAAATCCTTAATACTTAAGGCTTATGAATGTGTCCCCGAAGCATACCGTAAAAAGTTTAGGGAGCTGTGGAAACGGGATGGCCAAACTCACATTGAGTTCCTCCGGGAAAAGGAACGACTCCTGGATAAATGGCTGCACGCAACGAACACTGACACAGACTTCAAAAAGTTCAAGAACCTAATTCTGATGGAAGAGTTTAAGAATTGTGTTCGTGAAGAAGTACGAACACATATTGCAGACCGTGGCGAAGGTGACGCACATACGGCAGCAGTGTTAGCTGATGACTTCACCATCTCTCATCAACTCTCAAAGAACCCATTTGACACCAGAAAAGACAGGAAAAATAAGGCAACAACATCGACTTACAGCAAACCTCCACAAAAACCATATAAGGCCGGTACAAAAGAAATGAGTGCAAAAGAAACATGTGCCTACTGTAAAAAAGAAGGACATACGAGGGATGAGTGTTGGAAACTCAAGAAGAAAACTGAGAAGACCACACATCCTGGTACACCACACAAAGTCTCCGCTTGTACGTCTCGTCATACATCAGTCAAAAGTTTTGGCTCTCCAGATGTCCATACAAACTTCAAAGAGGTTTGTCACAACTCATCAAAGAGTTTCAATATAAACAATAAGGCTAGTTTTACCGACTCCAGCCAAGTTCCTGCTTCGACTGCGAGTTTTATGAGCTTGTCGCCAAGATCCTTTTGCTCCGAGAAGAGGTCTACCTCCAGAGGGCGTCTTACTGAGGACTTGAGTGCAAGTTTTGACGACTCTACACAGAGTTTTACTTCCTCTACCCTAGCCGAATGTTCTCAAGACTCCAACAAGAGTTTTTCTACCAAGGTCCAAAATTCCACATCAGAAAACACTGATGTCATACAAGACTTCATGCCTTTCATATCGGAAGGATTTGTATCACTGCCAGGTGATCTTTCCAGTCTACGACCAATCAAAATCCAAAGAGATACAGGTGCTTCACAGTCCTTATTACTAGAGGGTATACTTCCCTTATCTGCATCAACTGCTACTGGAAGCAACATACTGTTGAAAGGCGTAGAACTAGGATGTATTGATGTACCTCTACATCTCATCCAACTCAAATCAGACCTAGTGTCCGGACCTGTGGTTGTAGGTGTCCGACCAACATTACCATTGGACGGCATCTCGTTGTTGCTAGGCAACGACTTAGCTGGTGGGAAGGTGAAAGCCGAACCCATCGTAACTCAAGAACCCTGTCTCATTGAATCTCCAGAAGAAGATCCAGAAATATATACAGCATGCGCTGTTACCAGGGCAATGAGTTTGAAGATCTCCAAAGAAGAGATTTCACCAAAATGTAATAAAATCCAATCTGAAGTTGATCTGGGAACGACATTTTTTGCCCAACTGAATGAAGAATCAAAGGATCACAAAACACCAACTCGAACACAGCTCATTGAAGAGCAGAAGAATGATCCAGAAATCGTTAAACTTCGAGAGAACTCTATGACCAAAGAAGAAGCTGAGCAATTCCCTGTTTGTTACTTTTTACAAGATGACATACTTATGAGGAAATGGCGACCTCCAGACGCCAAAGCTGACGAAGATTGGAGGCTTGTTCACCAAATTGTTGTTCCTGCAATTTACAGGAACGAAGTCCTCAACTTAGCCCATGATTCACCACTTTCAGGCCATTTGGGAGTGAACAAAACATATCATAAAATCACGTCACACTTCTTTTGGCCCAAAATCAAGAAAGATGTGGTGGACTACTGCAGATCATGTCATACTTGTCAAGTGGTAGGGAAACCAAATCAGAAGATACCAGCAGCTCCTCTTCAACCCATTCCAGCGTTTGAAGAACCTTTCAGTCGCGTCATAATAGACTGCGTTGGGCCTCTGCCGAAGACAAAATCAGGTCACCAATATTTGCTGACAATCATGTGTGCATCAACAAGGTTCCCAGAAGCTATTCCTCTTCGCAATATCAAGACTCCGAACATCGTCAAAGCCCTGACGAAGTTTTTTACATTGTTTGGTCTTCCGAAGTCTGTACAGTCTGACCAAGGAACCAATTTCAAGGCTGGACTATTCAAACAAGTGATGAACCAATTGGGTATAGAACACTGCTTGTCGAGTGCGTATCATCCTGAGTCGCAGGGAGCACTTGAGCGATTCCATCAGACATTAAAGAACATGATGAGAACGTACTGCCTAGAACAAGAGAAAGACTGGGATGAAGGGATCAACATGCTACTGTTCGCTGCAAGAGAAGCAGTTCAAGAATCACTTGGATTCAGCCCTTTCGAACTGGTGTTTGGCCATACGGTTCGAGGCCCCCTTAAACTTTTAAAAGACACGTGGATGTCATCGACACCCACTGAAGGACTTTTGGACTATGTCCTAAAGTTTAAAACTAAACTTTTTAATGCCGTTAATTTGGCTAAATCCCATTTAAAGGATTCTCAATCCAAAATGAAAGTTTGGTATGACAAAAAGTCCAAATTCAGATAGTTTGCTTCAAGGGACAAAGTGCTTGTACTTTTGCCAATACCAGGACAGGCACTACAAGCTAGATATTTTGGTCCTTATGTAGTTGAGTCCAAACTTAATGACTTAAATTACATTGTGTTAACACCAGATTGTAAAAGAAAGAAACAGTTATGTCACATTAACATGTTAAAAGAATATGTAGAAAGAAAATGTGATGACAATTGTCCATCCTCAGAAACTAATGTTAACACAATCTCAGCTGTAACTTCAGTACCTAAAGAAAATGTTACTGAAATATTTGACAGTGTCCCAGAAAAAGTTGGTCATTACAAACTTAAAAATTCAGAAATACTGGCCAATATTGATCAGAAACTTGGACATTTGTCATTGTCGGAAAAAGATGTTATCAAGTCTGTTATTGCAGATTTTGTTTCACTTTTCCCTGACGTGCCTAATAAAACCAACATTGCTGTACATGATGTTGACATTGGCAATGCAGTTCCGGTCAAGCAACACCCCTATAGGGTCAATCCGGAAAAACTTGAAGTAATCCGTGCTGAAATAAAATTCATGCTTGAAAATGATATCATTGAACCAAGCTCTAGTAACTGGAGTTCTCCATGTATTTTAGTCCCAAAACCTGACAAAAGTTACAGGTTTTGCACTGATTTCAGGAAAGTGAATTCAGTTACAAAGTCTGATTCCTTTCCGATTCCAAGGATAGACGATCTTATAGATCGAATAGGCGATGCCAAATATGTAACCAAGATAGACCTACTATCAGGTTATTGGCAGGTTCCTCTATCTGACAGAGCAAAAGAAGTCTCTGCTTTTTGTACTCCAGATGGTTTATACCAATATAAAGTAATGCCGTTTGGAATGAAAAATGCCCCAGCTACATTCCAACGTCTAGTTAACAACATTATTGCTGACCAGGAAAATTGCAGCGCCTATATTGATGATGTAATTATTTACAGTCAAGATTTTTCCAAACATGTAAATCAATTAAGATCTCTATTTACAAAATTCTTGCAGGCAAATGTAACTGTAAATTTAAATAAGTGTGAATTTTGTCATGCAACTGTGGAATATTTAGGTCACATAGTGGGTCAAGGTCAGGTAAAACCTGTTCAAGCTAAGATAAATGCTATTGCAGCACTTCCACCACCCACTACTAGAAAACAGTTAATGAGATTTTTTGGGAATGGCAGGTTACTATAGAAAATTTTGCAAAAATTTCTCAGTTATTGCTTCTCCCCTAAGTAATATGTTAAAGAAAAATGCAAAATTTCATTGGTCAGATGCCTGTCAGGAAGCATTCGAAAACATTAAAAGAATACTAGCTAATGCTCCTGTTCTCATTGCACCAGACTTTAACAAACAGTTTAAATTAGCTGTAGATGCCAGTGATGTTGGCATTGGTGCAGTTCTTTTTCAAGAAGATGACCACAGTGTAGATCATCCTGTTTGTTATTTTTCAAAGAAATTTAACTCCCATCAGAAAAATTATTCCACTGTAGAAAAAGAATGTTTAGGTTTAATTCTTGCTCTACAACAATTTGATTTTTATGTCAGTTGTTCCTTACATTCAGTACTTGTTTTTACTGATCACAATCCTTTAACATTTTTGAATAAGATGGTCTCCAAAAATCAAAGATTGTTAAGATGGAGTCTATTTTTACAAGAATATAATTTGGACATAAAACATATCAAAGGCAAAGGTAATGTGATTGCTGATACTTTGTCCAGAAATTAATTTTCTCTGCACAAAAAAAAAAAAAAATTATGTAGTTGATTATAAGCTATTAAGAAGCTTGTTTAATATTTTTTTAAAGTAAGAAGTTTATTTTCTTGTACTTGTTTAATGGAAAAGAATTCCATTTTTTGAAAAATGAATTTTTTTCTTTTAAGAGGGGAGGTGTTATAAGGGATGACGTATTTTGAGACACACTTTGCCCGCCTTCCACGTGCATGACCTCTTTCAAGTCGGTCCCGTGTTGGGGCGGCTAGAAAAAATATCCCTTTGATGATACTTTTGTTTATTATCATCCGTTTCTGTGGAACATGATAGAACAATCTAGAAAATGTGGGAAACAGTAAGACTGTGTGTTCCATTTCCAGAATGATCATCTGAAACTGCCTATAAAAAGGGCTGACCGATAGAGAGAGAGAGATTTTCCTTTTCCTTGATTACGAGGCATGCTGTGTGTCATTATACTTTGTTGTGTGTAGAGATTTTCATTTCCTCGTACAATTTTGTGCTCATTGTATTTTTATATACAGTACCGGTACCAGCAAATCTGTAAGTTTATAATTTTAATTATATTTCTCTTGCTGTTATTATTTAATTGAAGTTCACAAATTAAAAAGTTATTAATTGTAATTAGCCCTGGCCTTGATTGTCGTTTTATTTGGTATTATTTTTAAACGTTGGTATCGTCCTTTATTATGGACTGTTTCTAGAAACGAGCCATAGTCTAAAATTAAGAGATTAAATTCTCCATCTATAACGGTCCGTAATAAAAAGTTAGCTTAATACATTTAAATCATTAAGTTTGCATTCAACTACATAAGGACCAAAATATCTAGCTTGTAGTGCCTGTCCTGGTATTGGAAAAAGTACAAGAACTTTGTCCCCTGAAGCAAACTGTCTGAATTTGTCTTTTTGTCATACCAAACTTTCATTTTAGATCGAGACTCTTTTAAATGTGATTTAGCCAAATTAACGGCATTAAAGAGTTTAGTTTTAAACTTTAGGACATAGTCCAAAAGTCCTTCAGTGGGTGTCAATGACATCCACGTGTCTTTTAAAAGTTTAAGGGGGCCGCGAACCGTATGGCCAAACACCAGTTCGAAGGGGCTGAATCCAAGTGATTCTTGAACGACTTCTCTTGCGGCGAACAGTAGCATATTGATGCCCTCATCCCAGTCTTTCTCTTGTTCTAGGCCCTTACGTTCTCATCATGTTCTTTAACGTCTGATGGAATCGTTCAAGTGCTCCCTGCCACTCAGGATGATAATCACCCGACAAGCAGTGTTCTATACCCAATGGGTTCATCACTTGTTTGAATAGTCCAGCCTTGAAGTTGGTTCTTTGGTCAGACTGTACAGACTTCGGAAGACCAAACAATATGAAAAACATCGTCAGGGCTTTGACGATGTTCGGAGTCTTGATATTGCGAAGGGGAATAGCTTCTGGGAACCTTGTTGACACACACATGATTGTCAGCAAGGATTGGTGACCTGATTTTGTCTTTGGCAAAGGTCAAACGCAGTCTATTATGACGCGACTGAAATGTTCTTCAAACGCTGGAATGGGTTGAAGGGGAGCTGCTGGTATCTTCTGATTTGGTTTCCCTACACTTGACAAGTATGACATGATCTGTAGTAGTCCACCACATCTTTCTTGATTTTGGGCCAAAAGAAGGGTGACATGATTTATCGATATGTCTTGTTCACTCCCAAATGGCCTGACAGTGGTGAATCATGGGCTAAGTTGAGGACTTCGTTACTAAAAAGTGCAGGAACTACAATCTGGTGAACAATCCTCCACTCTTCGTAAGCCTTTGCGCCATTTCCTCATAAGTATGTCATCTTGTAAGAAGTAACAATCAGGGAATTGCTCTGCTTCTTCTTTGGTCAAAGCGTTTTCTCGAAGTTTAACGATTTCTGGATCATTCTTCTGCTCTTCAATGAGCTGTGTTCGAGTTGGTGTTTTGTGATCCTTTGATTCTTCGTTAAGATTGGCAAAAGAGGTCGTTTCCAGATCAATTTCAAATTGGATTTTATTCCTTTTTGGTGAACTCTCTTTTTCTGAGATCTTCAAACTCATTGCCCTGGTAACAGCTCATGCTGTATATATTTCTGGATCTTCTTCTGGAGATTAAATGAGACATGGTTCTTGAGTTACGGTGGGTTCGGCTATCACCTTCTCACCAGCTAAGTCATTGCCTAGCAGCAACGAGATGCCGTACAATGGTAATGTTGGTCGGATACCTACAACCACAGGTCCGGAGACTAGGTCTGATTTGAGATGGATGAGATTTAGCGGTACATCGATACATCCCAGAACTACGCCTCTTAACAGGATGTTGCTGATTCCAGTAGAAGTAGATCCAGACAAGGGAAGTATACCCTCTAGTAATAAGGACTGTGAAGCACCTGTATCTCGTAAGATTTTGATTGGTCATAGAATGGAAAAATCACCCAGCAGTGATACAAATCCTTCCGATATGAAAGGCATAAAGTCTTGTATGACATCAGTATTTTTTTTTTATGTAGAATTTTGGACCTTGGTAAGTAGACTCTTGTTGGAGTCTTGAGAAGATTTGGCTAGGGTAGAGTAAGTAAAATTCTGTGTAGATTCGTCAAAACTTGCACACAAGTCCTCGGTAAGACAGCCTCTAGAGGTAGACCTCTTCTTGAAGCACAAGGATCTTGGCGACAAGCTCATAAAACTCGCAGTCGAAGCAGGAAATTGGCTGGAGTCGGTAAAACTAGCCTTATTGTTCACATTGAAACTCTTTGATGAGTTGTGACAAACCTCTTTGAAGTTTGTATGGACATCTGGAGAGCCAAAACTTTTGACTTTTGAAAATGTGTATCCAGATGTATGACGAGACGTACAACCGGAGACTTTGTGTGATGTACCAGGATATCTGGTCTTCTCAGTTTTATTCTTGAATTTCCAACACTCATCCCTCGTATGTCCTTTTTACAGTAGGCACATGTATCTTTTGCAATCGTTTCTTTTGTACCGGGCTTATATTGTTTTTATGGAGGTTTGCTGTAAGTCGATGGTGTTGCCTTATTTTTGATTGTCTTTCTTGGTGTCAAATGGGTTCTTCGAGAGTTGATGTGAGATGGTGAAGTCATCAGCTAACACTGATGCCGTATGGGCGTCACCTTTACCACGGTCTGCAATATGTGTTCGTACCTCTTAACGAACACAATTCTTAAACTCTTTCATCGGAATGAGGTTCTTGAACTTTTTGAAGTCTGTGTCGGTATTTGTTGTGTGCAGCCATTTATCTAGGAGTCGTTCATTTTCCTGGAGGAACTCAACATGAGTTTGGCCATCCCGTTTCCACAGCTCCCCACACCTTTTACGGTATGATTCGGGGACAGATTCATAAGCCTTAAGTATTAAGGATTTTACAAGGTCATAGTCCCCGCGCTGTTCCACGTGCAAGGACACAAAAACTTCAGCCGCCCTACCAGTCAGAGCCGGTTGCAGTAAGGTAGACCACATGTTTTTAGGAATTTTAAAATTTTGGGCAGTTATTTCAAACTGTGCAAAATATTGGTCAACCTCTTTTTCTGCAAATTTAGATATTACTTTTGCAAATTTAATTGCATCAGAAACCTCATTAGTAGGAGCCGAGAGTCTATTTTTTCATTGTTCCCAAATGGGACATTATTTCAATTTCTTTTAATTTCATTTGTAGCTCTCTCTGTGCTTCTAGCTCCATATTCTTAAGCTCCCTATCTTTTTCCTCTTTCTCTCTCTGTAGCTCTAGTTCCATTCGTTTAAGCGCTATTTCTTTTTCTTCTTTCTCTCTTTGAGCATCTAGCTCCATTTGTTTAAGCTCCCTGTCTTTTTCTAGCCCCAATTGTTTGAGCTTCAGTTGGAGCTCCATACTAGGATCATTCGGCTGTGTGACTGAGGCTATTTCGCCCTTAGACAACATGTCCTCATCCACTAAGTGGACGATAACCATATCTCGTACAGTATTTTTAGCGCCGAATGAGCTACATTGATTCCTAAATCGTTCGCAATGGAAAATAGCTCCTTTCTAGAACATTGGTCTAATTCCACTACTGGTGGGTTTTTTACATCAAAATCCATTTTGACACAGGCAAAATATAACAATATAAGTTTTATAAATGTTCAAGCTTAGTGAACACACTTATAAAAATAGAATGTCAAAAATAAATTGCAACTAGCTCTGTTATTTGTATCGTAAAATAAATGGTATCGTGTACTCAATTTAATCTAAAAAAATCAAGTTGGTCAAAAAGCCACAAACATTATTATTGGTGTAACAATAAAAGTGATGGATTCAAAAACGAGTCACCCAATTTATTACGGACTGTTATAGATGTGGAATTTTATCTCTTATTTAAGCCTATGGATCGTTTCAAAAACAGTCCATAAGGACGATACCCATGTTTAAATACAATAACAAATAGAACGACACTCAAAGCCAGAGCTAATTACAATTAAGAAGTTTTTAATGTGTGAATTTCAATGAATTGCAAAAGCAAGAGAATGTGATTGAAAACTATTAACTTACAGTTTTTTATATACAGTACCGGTACCAGCAAATCTGTAAGTTTATAATTTTATTCATATTTCTCTTGCTGTTATTATTTAATTGAAGTTCACAAATTAAAAAGTTATTAATTGTAATTAGCTCTGGCCTTGATGGTCGTTTTATTTATTATTATTTTTAAACATTGGTAGCGTTCTTTATTATGGACTGTTTTTAAAACGAGCCATAGACTAAAATTAAGAGATTAAATTCTCCATTTATAACGGTCCGTAATACGACAACCTTAATGTTTTAAATAAATTAACTTTTCATATAATTTTATTATACTTTTCATTTTTCCAAATACATTTTCTGTACAATAGTATTGAGCTAGTAATAAAAATATGGCAATGATAAATTAATCAGTTACCATGCGCTATTGCAAAAAATGAATATTTGGCTTAACGTGAAGATAAACAATAAATGGAAGTAAATTAAGTAACAACAATGATTATACGTTATCAACTATTTAATAAATTCGTTAGTAGAAAATTGACTATAGCCACAGAATCTAATTGTTGCACATTTAAATCTCAACAGTTAAATTATTGATAAGGGAAGGGAGTGGTCGAAAATTGGCTTAAGTTTATTGACTTAATTAATGTGCGGCCCCTTTATACCAAAGCTGTAATTAATAGTTATGAAAATACAGATATTAAACGATAATTTTTTTTAAAAATTGATTGGTGTTGCGCTCTGTCAATGCTATGACAAGACTGTTTCCAGATAAGTTATTTAATGTGTACACATTTATTTTAAACATTAATTCTGAACAGTGCGTTTTCAAAAATGTTTTAAAAGAAGCTTTTTTGGAAGGTTTAAAATACATTAAAAAAATTTTTTTTTTAAACTATCGGTAGCACTATGTGCCTCAAATTAGAGGACATTAAGTTAAATGCATTTTTGTCGAAAATTTAGTTTTCAAAGTTTGTGTGACATGTGATAAGAATATTTCTAAAGTTAGATAAAGAAAGCTGGGGTCAAGTATGAACCTGGGAGGGGGAAGGAAGAATCTTTCTGATTGCACATTTTTAAAACGTTTATTACCATAATACATAATTAGGCGTACCATATTTTTTAAAGTTGAAAAAGGGACAAGTTAAATGCTAAAAATGGGGATCGAAAAGGGTCAACAGACCCTGGTGCAGGGTTTCTTTCAGCTATATATCTGAAAGTCAAGTCCCACCCCCATCCCCTACCCCCAAACAAAAATATGTACAACGATAAAACAAAGTATATTTTATTTTAAAAAACCAAATTGCTTATTTTTAAAACATTTTCTCTAAACTTTCCTCCCCGACCTTAATTTCAGTGGTGATGCCATTAGTGCTATTCGTCATCATTTTTGTCTTTTCTGCACTGATTTGCATGCCAAAGGACGATGAAGTCTTGTCGAGACTCTTTACTAGATTGGCTAGCTCTTCCTCGCTTCCAGCCAGTCCGTCTATGTCATCCGCAAAACGTAGATTGGTGATTGTTCTGCCACCAATGCTGACTGTCCCTACATGCGTTTCTAGTGCATCTGACATAATTCTCTCTAAGAAGATGTTGAACTGGGTGGGGGAGAGCAAGCAGCCTTGTCGTACTCCAACCGTGGTCTTGAACCATTCTCCGATGTTATTGTTGAAGAAGACTGCACTGGTGGCCTTATCATAGAGGCTTCTTATCATTCTGGTCAAGTTTGTGTTGATGTTGTAGTGCCTCATGGTGGCCCATAAAGCAGCATGCCAAACCCTGTCGAATGCCTTCTTGAAATCTACAAAGACTTGGTATAGGTTTTGTTGGTGTTGAGCATATTTCTCACATAGTATCCGGAGGTTTAGGATCTGCTCAGTAGTGCTACGGCCTTGCTTAAAGCCCGCCTGTTCTTCAGCAATTATTCCGTCGGCATATGGTCTTAGTCGGTTCAGTATGACCTTGAGCATGACCTTGCTTGGGTGGCTTTTTATTAGGCTTTCAGAAAACAAAATGCAATAATATAATAAAAAAAAGATTCACAGTTCAATGCAACCGTATTATTTAAATATACAGAAACACGTGTTGTAATCAATGTAAGAACCTACGGTTAATTGGTTGTATTGAAGTTGGGGGACATTAATTAGATTAGAATTATCACATAGTTCAGGGGCGTGCATAAAGGGTGCTTTTGCGTATCAAGGAGTTTTCTGTCCTTGGGGATCTTTATTACAAACTTTATATATCATACGAAAATATAAGATGAGACACTTTTATTCATCAAAATTAATGTACTTTTTTTTCTTTCATCGCAGATTTTTTTGTCAGGCTTGAAAATCCATGTTTGAGTTTTTCGTTGTTCCTTAAAATTAGTCTATTGCTAGACTTTCGTCGAATAATTGTGTGGTACGAATAACTTTTGAATTCCTGGGTGTGACTTGTAATTTTGAACAGTCCTGGCTTTTTATTTGAACGGAGCTCTTGTTTCTTTTTACAAGATCATGGATACTCCTTATGTCTGTAGCTTATGCATTAAATGGTTAATTTTAATAGGTTTTTTAATTGTATGATTATTTTTTTAAATATTTTAACAAGATTTCAAATATTAATCCATGTATATTTTGGTATAAAACCTATAAATATAAAGGTGAAAATGTGTCTGCGTGACTGTTTGTAACGTATATCTACATGGTGAAATATGGATCTTTAATAACATTGGCTTAATATGTTATTAACCTTCAATATCCAGAATGAAATACTGGTAGTTTTTTAAAATATATCTTTTTCTGAACAGGGTGTGTGTGTTAGTCTTTTTATTTCCCTATACGAGCTATTAAGATACAATAACAATGATTGGATAGATCCAGGCCAAATTTGGCACACATTTACTTAATAACCGTTATTGAGATTTTGAAGGGCTTTGAACTCATAATATTCCCTACTTTTGGGCCCCTACATAAGTTATTTAAATATTAGTAGGTTGGCATAACAATGTAAGATTCTACGTGAATTGATGGCTGTAAGCAAAACGTGGTAGGGTTACCTTTCATTTTCCATATTAAAAATAGGTAAGGATTCTAATCTAATAATTTTCACTTTTGTGGCCAGATGAAACAAAGGGAATATTTTGAAACGCTATACCACTTTCGATTTTCAACCTATATTTATTGGACAACTTCGATATTTTAACTTAATTATCTATCTGAAGAATATCTTATTGATAGTTACAACGTCACCGAGTTGAAAGGTATTCTATCAGGGCACTTATATTATCTTTAATGAACAACCGACACTCTTAATATCATCAAAAATATAGGCGTGGGTAGGTCGAAGGAAAAAGAGGTCAGAGATGGAGAGGTCAAAGGTTTAAGGGTTAGGGGATGCAGAGTTCAGAGGATAGAAATTTCAGGGGTGTGGAGGTTGAGTTGTAGAGGCCATGGCCGAACAGGTAGAAAAACTCAAGAAACATTTTAATTCCAGCAGAAAATAGTGGTATGTGAAAACTTGAAATATAAGAACAGGACAATAAAAGAAATAGGGTAACAAGGTATGAAGACAATAAGTGAAGGGTGTGAGAATAACCTATTGGTGTCGGGGTCAGCAGTAAGTATGTGACGAGCCTTCAGTCGGGACAAAATTCTAGGTGACCTATTTCTTGTTGCTTCTTCAGTTGTCCTGTTTGCTGAGGAAAGCTCTTAGCCAAAAAGTTCGTCATTATATGTCAAGCTCCAATCCCATTTACTACTATTTCCTTCACACAGCTTGAACGCAATCCTTGATTTATTATCCTTTATTTCCAGCAGTGCAATTGCTCTTGCAAAAACAACCCAAAAAAGATTTTTTATAAACAGACAGGGAAACCTTGAACATTCATAGACTGTCGAGTACAGACATGTGCCTTCCGCTGCTAATAAGCTCAAAGGTTATAGTTTTACATTGACAAATAATGACTTTGTAATGTTGTGAACTGGATGGTTTACATTTTATACTTGAACTTGGATTGTAGTGGTAAGACTGATGTTTAGAATTGTGATTTTGCAATGTTCTGATGTCATTTTTGTGTGACATCACTACTGTAAGTGATGTCAACGAAAGGGGGGAGGAATGTTATGAACTGGAATTGTAATGAATGTTTTGTCGGGCGAGTTGTTGATCGTGTGAGTGTTTTGTGAGTTGTTGATCGTGAAATCAGAGCGTGAAGTTGGTTCGTGTTGAGCTTTAGTGTATGCTGGGTGGGTGTGTACAGATATAAAAGGTAATGTGTGAAATGATCGTTATGAATTGACATTTGCTGCGATCATGTAAATAAAGTACTATTACTGTGATCTTCATTGGACGCTGTTTTTGTTTTTGCTGCTCTGTAATGGACCTGTTGTGACAGAGTACATTCTTTAACATTAGAGAAGACCAAAGTAAGAAGACTGCATCACTTTGTGACTCTAGACCAGGGGTGGGCAAACTTTTTGTGCGGAGGGCCACATTGACAAAGATAAAGCTATTGGGGGGCAGCATGTATATTATGTCCAATTTTTAAATATCGATAAACATTTCCCTATATTAAAATCGGTAGTTTCGCATTTTAGCATTACATGACAAAGGTCAAGGACTGTTTAAAAAAATAGAAAATTAGAAAGAAATTTGATCAAAAATGTTTTAAAAATCATAACGGTGCATGCAATTCTGTAAAATTCAACAAAATAACTTAAAAACATAGTAATTTTTTAAAATTTCTAAATGCCTTCGAGGGCCACATAATATCAGTTGCCGGGCCGCATGCGGCCCGCGGGCCGTAGTTTGCCCACCCCTGCTCTAGACTAACGAAAGTAGCCCACAACACTGCACATTGGAGAATAGATGTATGGGATAATAGAGGTATGGGATTAAAGGAGTATGGGAGAATAGATGTAGGGGAGAATATGATAGTGGGAGAATAGATATATGGGAGAATAGAGGTATAGAAAACTATGAGTTTGTGAGACTAGTTGTATGGGAAATTGCCATATATCATATAGGAATACAATGAATGTATGAGCGTTGGTAACTATTTGTGAAAGGCGCCCCTATTTGCCAGCTTGGCAGAAATATCGAAAGGCATGGTATGCCCTGCAAATTATTTGCGCATGGCACAATGTACAAGTGTGTCCGCCCTGATCATTTGCACTGTGCTGCTGCTCTTCAGGCTGTCGAGGACTGACGTTTTGTGGTGAAATAATAGATGGCATCAAACAGACTTAAATTAAATGACGATAAGGCAGAGGCAAGAATGTGTGGTTCCCGCGCCAATCTTCGGAAGGTTGCCATCGCATCAATAAAAGTTGGTTCTTCTGAATTCCCTTTGTCCAAAACTGTCAGAGACCTTGGTTACTACACTGACAGTAAACTTACAATGATTCCTTATACCAGATATCTGTTCATGGCTTCTTTCTGTCATCTACGCGCCCTGGGACAGCTGTGTCCTCAACTTAATAAGAGAACAGCCAATGCCGTAGCAGTCACTCTAATCCAATCAAGATTAGATTACTGTAACTTTTGTTAGTGGGGTTTCCCTCAAAACCAAATTCAGAGAATCCAGAAGGTACAAAATACTGCAGCACGCATTGAATCGCGGATAAAGAAATCTGCCCACATCACCCCAGTTAAAGATTATCAATGGCTTCCTGTGAGTGAGCGCATTGACCACAAAATTTTGTCCCTGGCATACAGCTGTATAGAAGGCTTTGAAGCTGAATATCTTAAAGAATTTATTTCTAAACACGTATCCTTAAACAACCTACGAAATTCAACACAGTACTGAAAGTTGCCAGTGTGGATAGACACAGAAAGAAGTCATACGGAGTGCGCTCTTTTGAAGCAATGGCGCCAAAATAATGGAACAGTTTGCCTCAATTTTGGGGGAAATTCAAAATGATAAAAAATCGTTTGAGAAACATTTAAAGACTTTTGTTTTAAAAATTGATTTTAGGAAATCAAAGCGCTGTGAGCATATTAAAATACAATGGACGCAAGCGCTATAAAAGTATTCAATCATGATCAATCATTATGCAATGCGTTTATAAAAAAAAATACCGACTCTTAATGAGGATATTCTTTAAAAAGTTTAAAAATGAAAAGAGTTTGTTACGAACTTCTGTTTGTATAGGTATTTCCATGGTTACGTGTTAGCCTTGGTTGAATGCTTCATATGGTTCTTTATTGCATCACTAATCGCACTGCAGGTGATGGAGAGGTCATGGGATAGACAGGTCAGGGAAAAGAGAGGTCATGTGATAGAGATGCCAGGAGATATAGAGGTCATAAGAGACAGAGTTCATGTGATGGAGATAGAGGGGTCAGGGGCTGGACACGTCGGGGGATGTAGAGGTCATGGGAGATAGTTGTCAAGGTCAAAAGGGTGGAAAAAAAACAAGTGTTGAAGATGTCAATAATTTTAGTCATTCCTTTGATTAAGATTTCATACTGTTCTTAAATAGGCATTGGCTTAATTAATCAGCCCGGGGCCATGAACGACTACTGAATTCATGTGTCTGTGGTGGTGGTGTGTGTGTGTGTGGGGGGGGGGTGATCTCGGGCTATTAGTAATAGTATAAGGACTGATAATTCTAATCCTGGGAAGAGAATTTTGGCCAAGATTTTCTCTCCTCCCCTACCCCACCCCATGAAGTCGGTATGTATTTATTTCTGAGCAAACATTGTGCAACAGTTATAATTATTATATTATTATTAAATGTGTTTCTGCGGGACTCGGCACTAAAACCATCGAAGCTAAAACCACTAGAAACCACTTGGGAGTGGTGAGGGGATTAGTATTTTAAATACCAGAAACACATATTTTAATTTAAATAAAAACCGCTGCCCAGAAGGTTCAAGCCTGAGCTGTTGAGAGTGGGTTACAGGTAACGCTACTATCTCACAGTCCACGAAAGTCAGCACTTAACAATTGAGTTCCACATGCCTGCAGCAAACTTTTGAAGTAAAAATTTCAAATATGTGTTTTATATTCTCATTTTCTCTCCCCCCCCCCCCTTTTTCCAGATGATATCTTTGTAAGCAGTAACGTAATCTCTGCATTTTTTAATGTACGAATTTTTTAAGATAGATAATTCAATTGCTGGGAAATTATTCGACATTGTTAGAATCTACTACATAAGGCAAGGGCAGACAATAAGGCGCAGTTTGGCAACCATTTCCGAGTCGCAGCCCCATTTTAAAGAACCAAGGGACCCACGACCCCATTTTATAGCAGTAAAGTTATGCTGCCCATTCAAAGAAACAAAGAGACACCCCCGACCAACTCTTTTTACATTTTCTAGGCGCAAAGGGACTCAACCCCGAAAAATAAATAATAATTAAAATAATAAAGTAAATGAACATACATAGAAAATTTGATATTCCAAATGAGAGTATAATGACTTATTGAGAGCCCAGTTAACACACCGATCAATGACAATGTCTTTATATTCATACTTTTATTTACATGTTTTAGCCCGCGACCCCACATAATACCCTCCATGACCCCCACTGGGGCTGCGACTCATTGGTTGGGAAACCATGGCAATACGGCATTATCTTAGTTTCTGGATACGTGATGCTCGAATCATTATTACATTAAATCTTGGCTTTTGCTCTTTGATACATCCATCCTCTGGTCTAAAATGTGTGGACTTCACATCACAAATCCCAAGCCATTTCCAGACATTCGTTGTGACGTGCCTTTGATGTTACCCTGTGGATTGTTTGGCTGTAATTATTTTGTGGTCACGATTCGAGGTGAAAAATAGAGGACGTTTTGTGGACATTGTTAAACAAAAAGTTCTAAACTGAGCTAAATGATGACCAGTGGTATTAGGATTATATGGGTCTGCAAGATTCGTCGGAAAAGGCGGATATAGGAAAAATAAAGGAAGCTGGAAATATAATGATGAACAGGGTGGCGGGGGAGGGGACCTTCAGGAGCTGTCTAGATATGGCAAGTTAAGCTTTCCCTTTAAAATGTACAATGTACCATTGTTGTCTGATTTCAATAACTTTTTACCCATTTGTATGTGTGTGCGCACGCGAACCTGCGTGATTAAGTGCTAGCGTTAGTGCGTGTGTGTGTTTTTGTGTTTGAGTAAGTGCGTGTGTTAGTGTGTGTTTGTTTAGGGGGGAGTGTGTGTGTATGCGTGCATTGAGCTCAACCCTGCAAACTCGCACCATCATCGGTTGCTTTTAATTTGAGAGATACACGTTATTACATTATAACTTGAGAGATACACGTTATTACATTATAACTTGAGAGATACACGTTATTACATTATAACTTGAGAGTTACACGTTATTACATTATAACTTGAGAGATACACGTTATTACATTATAACTTGAGAGTTACACGTTATTACATTATAACTTGAGAGTTACACGTTATTACATTATAACTTGAGAGTTACACGTTATTACATTATAACTTGAGAGTTACACGTTATTACATTATAACTTGAGAGACACACGTTATTACATTATAACTTGAGAGTTACACGTTATTACATTATAACTTGAGAGTTACACGTTATTACATTATAACTTGAGAGTTACACGTTATTACATTATAACTTGAGAGTTACACGTTATTACATTATAACTTGAGAGTTACACGTTATTACATTATAACTTGAGAGTTACACGTTATTACATTATAACTTGAGAGTTACACGTTATTACATTATAACTTGAGAGTTACACGTTATTACATTATAACTTGAGAGTTACACGTTATTACATTATAACTTGAGAGTTACACGTTATTACATTATAACTTGAGAGTTACACGTTATTACATTATAACTTGAGAGACACACGTTATTACATTATAACTTGAGAGTTACACGTTATTACATTATAACTTGAGAGTTACACGTTATTACATTATAACTTGAGAGACACACGTTATTACATTATAACTTGAGAGTTACACGTTATTACATTATAACTTGAGAGTTACACGTTATTACATTATAACTTGAGAGTTACACGTTATTACATTATAACTTGAGAGTTACACGTTATTACATTATAACTTGAGAGTTACACGTTATTACATTATAACTTGAGAGTTACACGTTATTACATTATAACTTGAGAGTTACACGTTATTACATTATAACTTGAGAGTTACACGTTATTACATTATAACTTGAGAGACACACGTTATTACATTATAACTTGAGAGTTACACGTTATTACATTATAACTTGAGAGTTACACGTTATTACATTATAACTTGAGAGTTACACGTTATTACATTATAACTTGAGAGTTACACGTTATTACATTATAACTTGAGAGTTACACGTTATTACATTATAACTTGAGAGTTACACGTTATTACATTATAACTTGAGAGTTACACGTTATTACATTATAACTTGAGAGTTACACGTTATTACATTATAACTTGAGAATTACACGTTATTACATTATAACTTGAGAGTTACACGTTATTACATTATAACTTGAGAGTTACACGTTATTACATTATAACTTGAGAGTTACACGTTATTACATTATAACTTGAGAGTTACACGTTATTACATTATAACTTGAGAGACACACGTTATTACATTATAACTTGAGAGTTACACGTTATTACATTATAACTTGAGAGTTACACGTTATTACATTATAACTTGAGAGACACACGTTATTACATTATAACTTGAGAGTTACACGTTATTACATTATAACTTGAGAGTTACACGTTATTACATTATAACTTGAGAGTTACACGTTATTACATTATAACTTGAGAGTTACACGTTATTACATTATAACTTGAGAGTTACACGTTATTACATTATAACTTGAGAGTTACACGTTATTACATTATAACTTGAGAGTTACACGTTATTACATTATAACTTGAGAGTTACACGTTATTACATTATAACTTGAGAGTTACACGTTATTACATTATAACTTGAGAGACAAACGTTATTACATTATAACTTGAGAGTTACACGTTATTACATTATAACTTGAGAGTTACACGTTATTACATTATAACTTGAGAGTTACACGTTATTACATTATAACTTGAGAGGTACACGTTATTACATTATAACTTGAGAGTTACACGTTATTACATTATAACTTGAGAGTTACACGTTATTACATTATAACTTGAGAGTTACACGTTATTACATTATAACTTGAGAGTTACACGTTATTACATTATAACTTGAGAGTTACACGTTATTACATTATAACTTGAGAGTTACACGTTATTACATTATAACTTGAGAGTTACACGTTATTACATTATAACTTGAGAGACACACGTTATTACATTATAACTTGAGAGTTACACGTTATTACATTATAACTTGAGAGTTACACGTTATTACATTATAACTTGAGAGACACACGTTATTACATTATAACTTGAGAGTTACACGTTATTACATTATAACTTGAAAGTTACACGTTATTACATTATAACTTGAGAGTTACACGTTATTACATTATAACTTGAGAGTTACACGTTATTACATTATAACTTGAGAGTTACACGTTATTACATTATAACTTGAGAGTTACACGTTATTACATTATAACTTGAGAGTTACACGTTATTACATTATAACTTGAGAGTTACACGTTATTACATTATAACTTGAGAGTTACACGTTATTACATTATAACTTGAGAGACACACGTTATTACATTATAATTTGAGAGTTACACGTTATTACATTATAACTTGAGAGTTACACGTTATTACATTATAACTTGAGAGTTACACGTTATTACATTATAACTTGAGAGTTACACGTTATTACATTATAACTTGAGAGTTACACGTTATTACATTATAACTTGAGAGTTACACGTTATTACATTATAACTTGAGAGTTACACGTTATTACATTATAACTTGAGAGTTACACGTTATTACATTATAACTTGAGAGTTACACGTTATTACATTATAACTTGAGAGTTACACGTTATTACATTATAACTTGAGAGTTACACGTTATTACATTATAACTTGAGAGTTACACGTTATTACATTATAACTTGAGAGACACACGTTATTACATTATAACTTGAGAGTTACACGTTATTACATTATAACTTGAGAGTTACACGTTATTACATTATAACTTGAGAGACACACGTTATTACATTATAAATTGAGAGTTACACGTTATTACATTATAACTTGAGAGTTACACGTTATTACATTATAACTTGAGAGTTACACGTTATTACATTATAACTTGAGAGTTACACGTTATTACATTATAACTTGAGAGTTACACGTTATTACATTATAACTTGAGAGTTACACGTTATTACATTATAACTTGAGAGTTACACGTTATTACATTATAACTTGAGAGACACACGTTATTACATTATAACTTGAGAGTTACACGTTATTACATTATAACTTGAGAGTTACACGTTATTACATTATAACTTGAGAGACACACGTTATTACATTATAACTTGAGAGACACACGTTATTACATTATAACTTGAGAGTTACACGTTATTACATTATAACTTGAGAGTTACACGTTATTACATTATAACTTGAGAGTTACACGTTATTACATTATAACTTGAGAGTTACACGTTATTACATTATAACTTGAGAGTTACACGTTATTACATTATAACTTGAGAGTTACACGTTATTACATTATAACTTGAGAGACACACGTTATTACATTATAACTTGAGAGTTACACGTTATTACATTATAACTTGAGAGTTACACGTTATTACATTATAACTTGAGAGACACACGTTATTACATTATAACTTGAGAGTTACACGTTATTACATTATAACTTGAGAGTTACACGTTATTACATTATAACTTGAGAGTTACACGTTATTACATTATAACTTGAGAGTTACACGTTATTACATTATAACTTGAGAGTTACACGTTATTACATTATAACTTGAGAGTTACACGTTATTACATTATAACTTGAGAGTTACACGTTATTACATTATAACTTGAGAGTTACACGTTATTACATTATAACTTGAGAGACACACGTTATTACATTATAACTTGAGAGTTACACGTTATTACATTATAACTTGAGAGGTACACGTTATTACATTATAACTTGAGAGTTACACGTTATTACATTATAACTTGAGAGTTACACGTTATTACATTATAACTTGAGAGTTACACGTTATTACATTATAACTTGAGAGTTACACGTTATTACATTATAACTTGAGAGTTACACGTTATTACATTATAACTTGAGAGTTACACGTTATTACATTATAACTTGAGAGTTACACGTTATTACATTATAACTTGAGAGTTACACGTTATTACATTATAACTTGAGAGTTACACGTTATTACATTATAACTTGAGAGTTACACGTTATTACATTATAACTTGAGAGTTACACGTTATTACATTATAACTTGAGAGACACACGTTATTACATTATAACTTGAGAGTTACACGTTATTACATTATAACTTGAGAGTTACACGTTATTACATTATAACTTGAGAGACACACGTTATTACATTATAACTTGAGAGTTACACGTTATTACATTATAACTTGAGAGTTACACGTTATTACATTATAACTTGAGAGTTACACGTTATTACATTATAACTTGAGAGTTACACGTTATTACATTATAACTTGAGAGTTACACGTTATTACATTATAACTTGAGAGTTACACGTTATTACATTATAACTTGAGAGTTACACGTTATTACATTATAACTTGAGAGTTACACGTTATTACATTATAACTTGAGAGTTACACGTTATTACATTATAACTTGAGAGTTACACGTTATTACATTATAACTTGAGAGTTACACGTTATTACATTATAACTTGAGAGTTACACGTTATTACATTATAACTTGAGAGTTACACGTTATTACATTATAACTTGAGAGTTACACGTTATTACATTATAACTTGAGAGTTACACGTTATTACATTATAACTTGAGAGTTACACGTTATTACATTATAACTTGAGAGTTACACGTTATTACATTATAACTTGAGAGTTACACGTTATTACATTATAACTTGAGAGTTACACGTTATTACATTATAACTTGAGAGTTACACGTTATTACATTATAACTTGAGAGTTACACGTTATTACATTATAACTTGAGAGTTACACGTTATTACATTATAACTTGAGAGTTACAAGATATTATAGGATAACTCCCTTTAAAAGGTTCAAATCAACGTTATCTAACAACAGGATCTAATAAGGTTATCTAAAACGTGATTAAATGACATGATCTTATAACGGGATCTAATAAAGTGAACTAATAAGGTGATCTAATCACCTGATCTAAAACGTGATCTAACACCATGATCTAATAAAATCCTCTAATAAAGTGATCTAATAACATGATTTATTAACGTGATCTAATAAGGTTGTCTAATAACATGAACTTATATCGTGATCTAATCACATGATCTAATAACGTTATCTAATAACATGATCTTATAACATAATTCAATCACGCGATCTAGTAACGTGATCTAATAACATGATTCAATCAGGCGATCTAATAACGTGATATAACAGCCTGATCTAATAACGTAACATAATAACATTTTATAATGTCGTGACCGGACAATCTTATGTACAAACTTGATGTAATAAAACATCCTGATATGATATGTAAGGTCAAGCCTAGACTCTAATGGACCTTGACTTGTATATCAGAGGCGAACCTCATCAAGCGAACATCACCGTAAATTAGACTATTAATACGTCCTGATCTAACATTCTGATCTCACAACCCAATAAGATAAGAAAAGATAGATAAGATGATAAAATAAGATTCTTTATTTGATCCAAATAAATGGAAATATTTGTATTGCATTTACATATTCATTTTTAGCACATAAATAAGTACATATTTTAACCAAGATAACATATTACAGTTATTACAGTTTAGACACAAGACATCTTAAGTATCTCTCTAGCGTAGAAATGAGTCATCAATGACCTCCTTTATTGACAATGGTATAATTTATCTTGATCTAACAACCCGATCTGATAACATGATCCAATAACTAAATCTTACAAATCTTGATTTCATTTGGTATTAACATCTGGTTTCAATTTATGGCTCTGTAAAATGCCCGCTTGACTAAAAAGTAGTTGCTCAGTAATACTAAACCTTGCATTAATAATCAGTAATAATCTATTTGAATTACAACTTTGGCCTAAACAAAGAAAAAATGTTTGCAAATACTATTTTATGAACTGAGTTCACAAAGTTTAATTTAAAGAAGAGACAAAAATCTCTATTTAA
This sequence comes from Omphiscola glabra, assembly GCA_964017045.1. Classification (NCBI taxonomy): domain Eukaryota; kingdom Metazoa; phylum Mollusca; class Gastropoda; family Lymnaeidae; genus Omphiscola; species Omphiscola glabra. Next base: position 29,625,916 of record OZ024800.1, on the reverse strand, counting down.
TGTGTCCGTTATCTAGAAGCGACCCAGGAAGGAAATGGCTGCTTTTTTGTTTCGGCAAATGTTCATGACCCATTTTAAGTTTCATGACTTGTATTAAATTCTTTGGCGCGATGACCTGAAATTTGCTTCATGAATTCTATTAAACTAATTTTTGGCTTCATGTACTTAAGTCTTCAGTTTCACCATGTCTTCATTAAGTAATTGTCTAATGTGTTTGCAAAACAGGAAGATACTTTCAACGGATGCTTGCTGTAGAAATCTGTATAACAAGCTTTCAAAAAGGGAAATGTTCAAAATGGGAATAACAAGCCTTCCAAAAAATCCTCCCCTCCCTGTCCCCCATCTCACAGCCTATTTTGTTCCGTGACTCATCTGAGACCTTTACAATGCCCTTCATTTTTATTTATTTTCAAGGGGTTTGGAGGATGGGGGAGAGGTTAAAATAATTTTCTCTCTTTTGTCTTCTGGAAGATTCAAGTTCATTTCGCGGCTCGTTGTGGCCTTGTTATTCAACTTTGTGTCTCTTGTGTTCTCTTTATACGTTTCGGCATCGGCGCTGAAAGTTGCGTTTGATCACTTTCGGCGTAATTTCGGTTTCGATCGAAATTGATTGAGGCTTTCGGTCATCTACCAGAAGTCAAACTGTCTCTAGGCCGGCAATCCGATATTTATTATTGCTCGATGTCTTGCTGTCATATACATGATTAATCATCTTCGAAAACTGCTCATACCTGCATGCTGACCTACTTGTCCTTTATTTACAAATATTAAATTTCAATTAGGCCTAGGCAAATGTAAACAGTTTTGTGCAAAGTACTATGGAAATGGTGATATTAATTTTTTTTTCAAATAAAATTTGGGAACTCAATGTTTATATTCATTTTGATTTATAACTGTTATGCTTATAAATGTTGTCATAGGCAAAGGTGCATAATATTGAATAATAATAAGGGATTGTAATATTTTCAATATTATTTTTGTTTTCTTTTTAAAAAATAAAAATTGGGTAAACTTAGGCTTTTTCAATTGATTCATTTCTTGAAATTCATCATTATCATGCTCATAAACACTGTTATTGTCGAAGTATAATAAGTAAGATAGAACAGATACGATAAGATAAAAATCTTTTATGGATCCAAACAAATGGAAATGTTTTATCATTGTATTGTACATTTTCAGCACATAAATAAAACAATTTGAACACAAGACATGTACATTAAATGATTACACTCGTGAAAAAAAACCAGCCATTCATGAATTCTTATTAGTTCTCATTGTGACATCAGGGGCGTAATGCAGACCTGTTCACTTTAGGTTCATGATTTAGGTGACAAATTTACGATATTGAAATTACTTTTGTGATTCTCCGCCGAGAACCGTCATAACTACGTTAAGAGAACCGGTTAATAAATATTTCCCCCCCCCACGCGGGGTGGGGTGGGGGGAATTGGTCCCCAAACAAAAAAATTAACTTAGCATACTAGTGTTTATTAGATGTCATTTATTTATTAATATTCACGATGATCTCCTTTTTAATTTAAACAATGTAAATATTGATACTTTCCCCCATCAATTTTCGATGTATAAGGGAATGTATGCCTAAACGAATTTCAAAATATCTAAATCTTTCGGTTTCGGCCGAAAGTCTCTGAAAGCTTTTGGTTTCGGCTTCGGTTTCGGCCGAAAGTCATTTTTAACTTTCGGCCTGGTGTCGGAAAACAGAACATTACATTTCGGTTGGTTTCTAATTTGGAGCAAGCCTGATACAAGGAAACACCTCTTTGGTTGTATTGTGACGTCTAACCCACTGTAAATCATTCGTTCTACGAATGTCTTGAATGAACATGTGGTCATGACAGATTGAAAAGGTTTTTTAGGGGGGGGGGTGGTCTTGTTGTTGCTATTTTGTGATAGAGATGAAGCTTATTAAGTGTAGTCTTTTGTATTCTTAGAGTAAATAACCATTACATTTTCATCCATCGAGTGAAACAATTAAATAATACTATTTACTTCGCTGCTGTGCTGAGCCACGTCGATAATGACGGGTATATAGTATATAGCTCAGAGGGTGGGGCCAGTTCTGTTGTCTTCTGTGGTTGCGATTGTCTAAAGTCGGCCGAAGGTAGCTATCATGTGGCGCTAGTAACTATTATGTGGCGCCAGTCTAAAATAACTCAGGAGAACAGCGCAAAGTAATTGTTTTAAAATCTAGCGCTGTTGACCTCAGACCAAACAAACGGAAATTCAAAATCTTTGAGACAAAAATACCCGGGGGGTACTATGTAACTTCTCATATTCTACAATGTGTTCCTACCAATGGGGGAGAAGTGAAAAGTGCATGTATAGAATCAGTAGCTATCAAAAAATCATCAAAGCCGAAAGTCTCAAAACACTAATAGTTTAATAATATAATCCTAACCCAGCTGTTCTCAACCTTTTCAGTGCCGCAACCGCTTTATAACATTTGCCACATTTTTTCGACCTTCAAACATAATTACATCTTGACATTGAGAAACATGTGTAGAGAAAAGTGGGGAGGGGGGCAGTAGAATTTTTTGTAGACGTCAAGGTGTTGGTACTGTAACTTTGATCGCGGATGGAGGGAAGCAGAAATAATGGGCTAAGTAGGGTCGAGGGTTCTGAAGAACTTTATATTATCATATCATCATAACATATCATATATATAAATATGTATATGTAATATAAGTGAAAATTTGTTTGTTTGTGGGTTTGTTTGCTTTTTCCCATAAAGCGTTTTACATGGATTGATGGATTTTTATCAAACTTAACACATATGTAAATCATTAACCGGAAGGAACTCCTAGTGAGTTTCAAACTTTTTATAGCATTCCGTTTGGGATTGGGGGCCCCGAATTCTCTTCTGTTTCTTTTATGAGCTATATAAATAAAATGACCAACAAATACTACTAAATAAAGAGGTGGATCTTGACCGAAACTTAGTACACATATACTTGATTTTCCATTTTCAAAAACCAAAGGTACTGAACTCATAATATCCATTTCTCTGGGTGCGATTTCATTTTTCTTTATATAAGCTATATAAATATCAATGGGTTTAGAAAAAACTTTACGTTCTATGTGAATTGATGGATCTATGACTAATTTTGTAGCATTACACTTCATTGTTCGTATAGTAATAAGGGTGGATTTAAAACTGATAGTATCCAATATAATGCTCTTCCAGAAAGTTCGATTATTTTAAAAATCTATATCTGGGGCCCCTCTTTCATGTACTATAGTTTTAGAAATGCATTTAGTTGTATCATTTTTCGTATTTGAAAAATGATTACTTTGTAAAGTCTATTTTACACGTTTCGTGGAGGATATTAATTTTAATCTTTAATGTTCCAGAAAATGCTGTATTGTTCTACGGGGATTTATTTGGGATTTAAAAGCTTATTGAAATGTTACTTTAATTCTATATATTTCATTACTTTCATGGGGCTTTTCTTTAAACATACCCTTCATAATTCTACCGAGAACAAAATCCCACTGGAAAATTGATCACACCGAAGAACATTGCCCTAAGGAAATATCAGTAGGCTTAGGCAACACAGTAGGTTCTATGTGAATTCATGGATACAGGCCTTGTATGGTAGCAATACACCTCATCGGATTCAGAATCCCATCTGGGCACGGGATCCTCTGGGAAACTGTATGCCACCGGAAACGGGATCCTATTAGGATCCCACTGGTAAACGAGAAGCCACGGGGATTAGGAACCCACCGGGATCGGAAAACTACTGGAATCGTGATGTAAAAGGATCGGGATAACGACGTGATCGGAAATCCGGGGATTGGGATCCAACCGATATAAGGAAACTGACGAGATCGGAAACCCCCGTGATCGGGATACCACCGGGATCGGTATCCCAACAAGACACTGGATACTGACGACATTGGGATCCAACCGTGATCAGGATACCGACGGGAACGGAAGCACTCTGGGATCATAACGTAATACTACCGGGATTTGGATCCCATTGGGAATTGGGATCCTACCGTGATCCTGATCAAATCTGGTTGGGATACCAACGAAATCGGCATCCCACCGGGATCGGGATTCCATCGTGATACTTAAGGGGTAGGGATATCAATGGGATCGGGATACAACAGGGATCGGGATACAACCGGGATCGTGATCAAAACGGGATCGGTTTCTCTCCGGGTACACCTTACCATCCGAGAACGGGATCCCATCGGGTAAAGGGATCCGAATGGGATCGGGATCTCATTGGGGAACGAAAGTTTTACAAAATTTAATTATAAATTTGATTTTATAATAAACAAATTAATTATTTTATTTTACTCTAAGTTGTCTTGTTTTTTTTACAGATTGCTTCATTTTGTTCATGCTGCTTGTCCGTCAAAATCGACCAGGACCATCTAGTCATACGCTTAGGGTGTGGGGGTCACGGTGAGTTCGTAGGTGGTTGCTTGTCCGATCCGTGCTAGGAATAATATCTGGGCATCGCGGGCAGGGGATAGTTGCTGTAGTCGATGATCTAATGTTGCTCTTTCGGGCTAGCATGCGTGTCTCAGCTGTGGCTCTCCTACTGGCTTCATGAGATTGAGCCCCCTTCTTGACAGCTCATCTCCACCTGTTGCTGTCCGCACCCATTCAATAGGGTTGATGCGGAAAGCCTTTAGTGCCGCTTTCAGTGAGTATTTGTAACGCTTTTTGGACCTCCTTGGGAGCGCTTGCCTATCGCGAGTTATCCGAAGGATAGCTGTTTAGGGAACCGGTTGTCTTCCATGTATTCCATGTAACAGAGTTGAGACTGCATCAGGATGTTGAAGATGCTAGGTAGGTTCTCTCTAGCGAAGACCTCCAAGTCAGGCACTTTGTCTTGCCACCTGATGCCGAGGAGTTTCCTGAGGCAGGTTGGGTGAAAGTGGTTTAATTTCTTGGCTTGACGCTGGTAGACTGTCCACGTTTCACATCCTTGAAGCAATGTCGAGCGGACTGCTGCACTTATCTACCTTGATTTTCGTTTCGCGTCTGATACCTCTCCTTTCCCAAACAGTGCTGCGGAGTCTTCCAAATATGGCACTAGCTTTTGCGATTCTGACATTCATTTTGTCATCCATGACCACAGATTTGGAGACAATTTGTGATACGGGGAGGGGGGGTAAATATCATGTGTGACGTTGTGATACATAAGGGGGGAGGGTAAATACTATGTGTGACGTCATACATTTTCCTTTTTTTAAAATCATATATTAAATATAAAACCTGATTTAGTCAGTGATGTATCTCTTTATTTTGTGCTGGATGTATTTGGACAGAAGATGTCAAGTTCTTAATTTTAAGATTTAATACTGAAATGTGTTTAAGACCATACATTTAGGTTTTTAATAAATAAGGCATGACACTTGAAACTGAATTATTTTTTAGAATCTGATCTCAGCCCGGTAACATAAACTCGCGGGAAGAAAAAAAACCTAAGCTTTCGTGTCATCATTCACATATGTATTTGTATATCTATCATATGTATCTATATATAGTTCGTCCTCCGCATGGGAAAATGACCAAAGCTTTGACTTGAGACTTGAGCTGTAATTTTTGTTTAAAGTGAGAAAGAGTTGCTCACTTCGTTAGCCTCACTACCTCGTCTTTGCCTTTTTGTCAAGAAGGCTGAAAATAGACCAGAATGCAATGCAGCAGATGACCAGAAGTGTTTTTGTGTGTTTTTTCACTGTGATCGTGTGCGTTCCACGTCACATGAGTTGTCGGAATTTTCATTGTGTCATGTCAAACCGCCTCCGAGACTTCATTTCCGGGTTTAATTTCCGAGTTTGCCTTCTCCTAGATCTGGGGTCATCCAAGGTTAGCGAGTCCCATTCACCCATATGCCGGTGTTGTTTTTAATTATCTAGGCTGGGGTTTGAACTTCTTAAGCTTGGGATTACTCAGTTTAAACAAATCGGCCACCCAGCACCTGTCGTCATATACCAGTTTCAGGGCAGTACATCGCGAGGCTTGGAGCCCAGATATATTTGTCTGAATAGAAAGTTCTGATTCCAAGTAAATAAGGGCCTAGGTCAGAGTGTCAGGTTCTTCCTAGTAGCAATGGTTGCCCTAAGAAGTTGTGACTGACCCAACGTCCTATTTCTATCTAAGCATCGGCAGCACTGATCATAATGTCCACTTTTTATCTAGGAGCCTGAAGAGGTTAATGGTATGTCAACTTTCTAGAAGTCAGCAGAGTTTAAAAAATGCCAACTTTCTATTTAGTAACCAGCAGAGTTATACGGAAGGTCAACCTTCTAAAAGTCGTCAGTTTTGAGTGGCATGTCATCTTTTTGTCTAGGCGCCGGCAGCACTGATCAGAATGTCCATTTTACTGAAAAGTGAACATTCTATCGAGGTGTGAACTGAACTAAACCGAATTTCAACTTTTTATCTAAGAGTCAAAAGAGCTAAAGGGAATGTCAACTTTCCAGAGTCACGAGTTTTCTTCTGCGTCCTACATGTACACCGAGACTGAAGTGGACACACAAAATAATTTTCTGAACTAAATATTTTTCGCATGCAAGGCTTCACTTTATTGCAATGTTTCCCCAACGAGGTGTTTTCTGGGGAGTTGAAGTTGAATACTTTGGTACGTGCTCATGTCTTGTTCCTTGTTATTTTATCAATGTACGTTGTTACGTGCTCATGTCAAGTTCATTGTCATTTTATCAAAGCGAAGATTTAATGAAATTTATTATTTTTGTTTTAATTGTATATAAAGTGCCTTTTTCTAGTTATCATTGCTCCGTCCCTGTTCGTCAATTTTTCACAGATAACCTGACGGGACTTGTCAAAACATCAATCAGCTTAACCCATCAGCAGCCAGGGCCACCCATATTGCTGGACCGAGTTTTCAGCAACAAAGCACTTTAACATATGTCTGGTGATCTCTTACCGGACATGTCTCTATTTCTAAGTTTCAAAACTTTTCTTTCAATTTCTTATTGGTAATTACTGAAATATTTATTCCTCTTTCCGGCCACTCGCCGCGTGTCAAAAACAATGTTTGAGCTTGGTTAAGCTCAAAGTGTTAGTAAGGCCTTTAAGTATAACCGTATGTTAAGTCTCATACGTCACGCGATGAGCTATGGTCTTGCGTCTGGTTAATCCCACGATAGAAAGTGTGGGCATGAGTCTCGGTGAGTTTTTTTCCTGTGGTCGCATTGGCTAAACAACGACTTTTAGAATGCCGTAACGAATTAGTTGAGTTTCCCCTACGGTCGAATTTGCTAAAAACTAGCTTTAGAGTGACATAACGAATTAGTTGAGTTTCCCTAATGGTCGAAATAGTTAAACAACGACTTTTAGAGTAACGTAACGAATTGGTTAAGAGAGTTTCCTTTATGGTCGAAATGGTTAAACGACTCATCTACAAGGGAGTAACGAATTGTTTGAGAGAGTTTTCCCAGATAGGATATGATCCACCGAACAATAAGGGCTTTTCAAATAAAAATGTTACGCTTCATTTCGATATGTTGACCCCTCAAATATCATTGGTGGAAATAGACACAATTGTGTAATAATTTTCTTGCAACTAGATCAAAAGCATTATATGATTTTTTTGTTTTTTGAGTTGTTTTTTGGTGGGGTTTTTTCTTGTTGTTTTTTTTAATATTTTATTGTGCATTGATTAATAGAACCGACAGGAGGGGGAACTCCGAAAAAACTAGTCATAATATATCATCTCTTTCTGAAGTTTATCAGACAAGAAATTTGATATACGCACCTGTGCGTGCTACACGAGGGCTGCTTTTCATATGCCATTCATCCTAAAGACACTCTGCTAGTTATCCATTTCATAAACGCATGCATCTTGTTGTTTGTGAGTGGTTTTTTTAATGCTCTACTCGCTTACTCACAGTTAAGACAGAAACACGCCCCCCCCCCTACAAGTCGGAGAAGGTCTTTCATAAACCGTAAAAAGTCCCCACCACGCTCAAACACCACAAGGGGTGAACTCTCAAAATTACCTACATCCCTTAGGTGAAGTCATTTTATAAAAACTCCAAAAAGTTGCTTCCCTGTGGCGTCCGACTTATTCGCCCCAACCCTAGGTACACCACTTAAGCTAAATATTCAAAAACGTGCTTTTTAAGTAACAACAAAGATAAGACTTGTGCGAAAAAAACACAAATTTACCTGGACCATGCTTTAAAGTGGTTTGCTCTTAACTAAAGTATGTATTTAAAACATTTTGCGTTCTAGAAATCGGTGGGGGCGGGGAACTGATTCAGCCATGCAGTCTCATACATTTGACCGGACCTATTATCCTCTATTACGAAATTGGCTTGTTTTTATTATCCGGGGATGACAAACACGCTCTACTAAACTTGATTGCAAGGGCTCTTGCAAATATTTGAGTTCTAAAATAATCATGTTCCGTTTTCATTGCAAATTTCCTGAAGTTGAGTTCATCTACTTCTCATCCTTCAATGTCTGACTTTGCCCTTACAGAATTTCCACAAATAGAACCTAAAAAGGGTTTTCACTGCTGATTATGGGATATTACAGTGGCTGTTTCTAACTTGATTCCACACACAAATGGCACTACGGTTATAGTTGGAATTATTGGGCGTGTTATTTAGAACATTTGGCTTTAAGCTTTTTTTTGTATTGTTAATATATATAATTACATTTTGTCTCTTGGGTAAAGCGAGAATAGTTGTTTCAGTATTAAGGTGAAAGATAGGTGAAATTTTTTTTTAATTTGTAATCCTAATCTACTAGCACAGCGGCTCTCAACCTGGAGATCGCGACCCCTTTTGGGATCGAAGGAAATTCCCAGGGGTCGAAAAAACCATCGGAAAACACATTTATTCTACAGTTATGAATTAGCTAAAAAATAATATTGTGGTTGAGGGTCGCCACAATATTAGGAATTGTATTAAATGGTCGCGGCATTTGGAAGGATGAGAACCACTGTTCTAGCAACTATTTTTTGTGGAATTCAATTCTGTGAAATCATTGATATTTTTAGAACAAATGAAAATGCTTCGTTAAAAAATATCTTGAAATCCACAAACTAGAAAGAAAATCAAGTGATACATTTGTTCATCTTTTGCATAAGTCTAAGAACATTTATATTTAAAATAAAATAAAAATTGTCAAGTAATTATACTGAGTTTTCTATTTTTTTATTCTACATATGTTCATAATGAGTGTCGTAGCTAGGGTTGATGTCAATGGGTGCAGTTAACTCACGGTGTCACACCCTATCCCCGACTTCCACGTTGGATTTCTTCTTGTTAAAATAGTCCGTACGCGGCTATACATACTTATTTTATTTCTATTTAATTCTTGCTCGGTTGTTTCTATTTAATATCAGAGAATATCTTATTAAATCTGTCATTACGTCAAACACCTGCTCAGGGTTTTGTTTAGGCATACCTCCGGGGGGGGGCATAGCCCCCCGGAGCAAGTCAAGTGCCCCCGGGGGAAAATGTGTAAGAAAAAATAATATTAAAAAAAACAAACTACTCTAAATTTAGTTTTTATAACATTTTTTAAAGTAATTGAAATTTGTGACTTTCATCGATTACAATTAATGGAACAAATAAAATATCGCTTTGTTCGATATATCTTGATGATCCATATCGTTCAGGTTAATCTTGTTACAGGCTCGCAGAAATCGATTATAAATATCGTATTGTTTTGAAAATTGGCCGCTCGTGATCATAAGCTAAATCTTACTTTTACTTATTCGCATATATATGCATTTTTTATTTAATTACATTTTGCAGCTGCACAAGTTGAAATACTTTTTAATAACACTGTAAAAAACTACCTTTACATCGATATAAATGCCTATAAATTTAATATAGTTTTTACTTAACTTACTAAATAATAAACATGTGCAATCTGTTTTTAAATGATATTGTATAATAGCATCATGCTTTAAAAAATCATTTTTAGCAAACATTTTAATGTAGTAGATTCCATAGATGTATGTATACTAACTTAGATAAAATGAAAATTTAAAAAAAAATAATAATAATAATTTTAAAACAAAAAATTAGGAATTTACCGGTTGCATACAAATAGTGGACATTTCATCAATAATTATTAAATCGAGTGCGTTTCTAATTTTTTAACATAGTTTCGGGAACAGAGTAAAATGATTTTTTAAAAAATATATACTTGGTCTTTATTTATTAAATCCCCAATGACTTTTCTCTGTTAATATAATAATAATAAACAATCTTCCCCAGCTGTTTGAACTATTTAAAATAATATTTTAAGATGATAATCCAGTTGAAAAAAAATATATATTTAAACAACGATTTAAAAAATTGAGTATTTCGATTATCTTGTAAATGCCATTTTTGGTGGTAGTTAAAAAAAAAATTATATGGAATGGGTAAAACAATTGTTTTCAAGTATAATATCAAAAAGGCAAGTTGTAATGATCTGAAGCAAATTATAGTACAGTGTAGTCTAAAAATCTTAATTAACATTTCAATCAACTGAATATTGAGAATTGAAACTTTAATTTAATACGAAAAAAAATCAAACATTAATAAATATATGATGTCTTTTTTAAACAGTTCATGACTTCTGAACAATTAAGTTGGTTACATATGATTTATAAATAAATACCAATTTTGAAAACCCATACTGATGTAGTCTATAGCCTTTTGTACAGAAAAGCTTTTTTTCTTTTTGACTTTGGTGAAACTTGGACATATTTAGAAATAAACATATTGTTTAAAATGTAAAACTATTTTAACATTTCTTTTTTGGGATGGATAACTGTTTTGAAAGGAATTCTTTTTTTTTAATTTTAAAAATATTTTGTAGTAAATTCATTATTTTGTTGACCCCAACAATATTTTAAAATAATAACTTTAAAAATACATTACTTTTCAATTTAAAAAAAAAATGTTTGCATTATAAAATTAGTCAAGCAGAGACATTTTATGACACCCGTGCTACTTTTCGGTTTTTGTCCTTCCCTACCTAGCAGTAAAAGTTGATAATTTAATGTAATTACAGTCAAACGTTAAGCCCCTAAAATATACGAGGCCCCATGCAGATATACGGGTTGCAGACCTCACGCGATGTCCTTTAGGTCAAATGACACAAACAATCTTCACTAGCATCTCTCCCATTGCTCTACAGCTAAGTGTATAATGATGCGAAAATAAATTTAACTATGTAAAAAATGCATTCTTGCATATTGAATTTATCAAAACATTTCCGGGGCCTATAAAGTTTTAAGGGGCGAGTCTAAGCTAAGGAGTATCTCTCGATAAAAAAAACATGCCCTAAGAACTCCCAACTGGACTGAATTTATTTAATATTGGGCTGGTAGGAGAGTTAGTGATGTCCTGTTATTATGGCTATTTCTAGCGCTTCCCACCCAAATGTCTGAAATGTTTACATCAGTGGTGCTTCATCCCATTTAGGGCCCTGGCCTGCTCCACAACATTCTTCCATTGGGATCGATCCATCGCTTTACACCTCCATGTGCGAACCCCAACCTTTGTAAGCCTTTCTCTACATCGTCAATCCATCTTAGTCTTGGTCGACCGGTGAGCTGTCTGCCCATAGGTTTCTGCCTGTAGATCGTTTTTGTTGCTCCAGAATCCGGCAGTCTGCCTTTTTTTATATTGTTGTGACTATGGATGGGTATTTGTACAATCGATATTATAGCTCTTGGTTTGTACGGATTCCCAAAACAAAATTGTCTATCATCGGGTCATATATTTAGCAGGTTCTCTGCTTTTCTGGTTGGAACCAAGTCTCACTTGCGTAAGTTACTACTGGTCTTGTGATAGTGGTGTATACTGCCTTCTTTGTTCCCTTAGCGAGGTTTTTGCTTTGAAGTAGCTTTTGTAAATTGAAATAAGAACGGTTGCACCTCCGATTGTATTTCTTCTTGCTTATTTATAGTCACCCCTAGATATTTGAAAGTAGCTACCCTCTCAAAGGCGTAGATGTTCATATTGATGAAGTCATCAGTGCGTATTTCCTGACATTATCATAAATATTGCCTTCGCTTTTTTTAGTCCAAGACCAGCTTTGACCGTCACATCTTCAAGTTCCCTGAAAGTTTTAATTATATCTTCAATGCTCTTTCTACCAAGTAGCGCTATATCGTTTGTGTAGGCCAGGTATTGCAGTGGCTGGCTTTATAAAGTTCATTGTGGTTGTTCTGTACCACCTCTTAGGTGCTCACACGTATGTTTCTAATGCTTTTTTCTAAAGTGATGTTGAAAAGGGTACACGGATTTCCTTGTCTGAGGCCCAGATTGATTGGGAACTCCCTCAAGTACTCTCTCTGTACTTTGATTATACTTTTGTAGTTATCCATCGTCATATATATGAGTCGGGTAAGTTTGTTAAGGACTCCAAGTTCCAGCACAGCATCGTTCATGTATTTCCTGTCTATGCTATCATAAGCTGATTTGTAGTCCACATATAGTTGGTGTATATTGATGTATTCTTAGCATTTTCTGTGAGACATCTAACAGTAAATATATGAACATTTGAAATGACCCTTCACACATTGTCTTAAAGATACATTGAATACAGTGCATGATACCCTCACTAGGTAACTCTTGTTACTAGTGAAATATCCTCATCAACACCAGGCACAGAAACATTGCAAATCCAATCTACATTCATAGGAGCCATAATGATCAATAAATTGATCGTGGGCCCTTAATATACAGAAAAAGAAGAAGAAAAATTTGCACCACAATGCATCACTGCATTTTGAATTTATTATTTTTAAATTAAGGTGACCTCTGCCCTCACTTTTTTTTTCTTAACGTCGATCAATGTGACTAACGGGTTGAATCTAATCTTGTGTCAAATGATTTTCTTCGGCGCACCACAACCAGAATGAATTTAGTTTATGTATGGCACTGAGCGCCATAATGCCTCCCCTATCGCTTGAAAAATTATTTTCCCCGATCAATGAAAGTCTTATCAAAACATTCTAATCATGTATACTCCAAAATGTACCTCTTGATCGTTAAATAATCACACATTTTCTGCTGCCCTACTTCCCGATAAAAATTACTTGCCATGACAGCCAAATGTAGTGCTGATATATACACTGCCCAGCGGCGTATCTAGTGTTAGCGCCACCTAGGTGGGTTAACTTTTTTGCCACGCTACCTTTCTCGATAGAAACTCTGCAGATGACCGAAAATCCCGCCACTCTATCTAAAGAAAAAATGACACCTGGGAAGACCAAATGTTCGCCCCCCCCCCACTTCTACGTCACTGACGTGAGTCTTTGATGACAGGGGACAAGATTCATTTTACGCCCCCCCCCCCCCACCGGGCTAAACTCTGAAACCTATTATTTTCATCCATTAACACTATAGCCCATTAGATGCCCCCGCTAGTCTGGCGCCCGGGGACATATGTCCCATCTGCCACCACTTAGCTACGCCTCTGGCCACTGACAACTGGCACTGCCCCCCCCCCCCCCCCGAACATCAAAAGTGCCCCCCGGGGGAAAATTTCTGAAAGAAACACTGCACCTGCTGCAACTGAGTTTAAGGTTTGCTAAAAGACAATTTCTTCCAACGTTTATTTAACAAATCGAAATTTAAAAATCCTTTTTATTTTAGGAATAAAATTAAGGTAATTGTTTTTTTGCATGTCATTGCTACATAGATAGCCTTAACTTATTTTTTTTTTGTGTCAAACGCGCCAAACAATAAGCAAATGGATCATTAACGCATGAGGAAACAGTTCCTGGAATTAATGGACGCTGATAACCTTGTTAAACGTGATCAACACAGCTTATGAAAAGACAGCTTATCAACAGACAGCTTATCAACAGACATCTTATCAACAGACAGCTTATCAACAGAAAGCTTATCGAAAGACAGCTTATCCATGGTTTTTGTAGGCATGCGCTGGAAACGGATTTGAATGATGCCGCTGTAGGGTCAATTTGATTAACTTGTCTAATAATATTTTAATCCAATGTGATCGTTTATACGTCAGATTTTCTAACAAGGTTTTGTGAAACCATTATAAGACGATAATCAATATAATTTTTTTTAACTTTTGAAAACTTAAATGAGACTATAATCTAATCGAGTGTTTCCTAAAGTGTGGTACACGTACTTCTGGGTGTACGGGAAGAGCTTGGTGGGGATACTATTTTTTAAAATTTGTTATTAAAGTATTACAATTTTTTTCGTAACGAAGGGTATTCAGTGTTACGAAAATTATAGACAGGGGTAAACAAATGTCGAAAGTTTGGGAAACACTGATCTAACCCATCAGTTTGCAAACGCTGAGTCACCTAGGTTACAAGGTGTGTCACAAACAACTGCTGATAGAGTTAAGGATTTCTTTAAACTTATCGATTTTATTATAAGAGTCTTTACGTTTCTATAAATTGTATGTGGTTTTCTGAGAATATAATTCTCTCTGGACATATTTCTATATTTGTATCTAACATTCATGCTGTGAATCCCATACATTTCAAAATTTAATAAAATATGTGTACTTCCTTTGTTGGAGTAATTAGAGCAGGAATTTCCAAACAGTGTTTGTGAGGAAATTGGATTATATCAACAGATGAGCTATTTTCTTATATTTTATGATATTCAATATTTTTCGAAAATGTGTTTATTATCATATCAATTTATGTAATTGCTCACAAGTTACAATTTTCTAAGTTCTACAGTTCTACTTGTAACTCATTAAAAAAATTAGAAGTTGTTTTTTTTCTTTTAAAAGGGTGCAACATTGAGTTAGCAAATTTTAAGGCTTGATAGACTCAGTCACCTTTAGCATGGCTTAAGAATATAGAAAAGGCTACAAACCCCGATATAAAGACTGAAAAATATTCAATCAGATACTAAGTATTTTGTTTTTATTTCGGGTAATATTCTCGATTTTCTATAGGTTTTAACATTAAAAAACATTTCTATTTCTCCTTTAAGCGTGGAATGATTTCAAAACGCTTTCGTGAAACTATAGGTATTGACATTACTGGAAATGTAATTGAATTTAATTCATAAAAAATTTACAGACGTTTCCAGAAATTTCGAGCTTCTTTGACACTATGTCTGAACGGTAATATACATTTCTAAATCTTTCGTAGAAATCTCTTGAACTCCGGGAAGTTTTGTTTTTATAAGTGTTGGGCAACTTTTTAAAATTTTATTTATTTTATTGTTGTGCAGAGCCCCGCATAGACAAAACACAACGCTTTTTTTGATGGACCTCACGATATTTTTCTAGGAATCTGGCGTTATAGATAATACATCGAAAACATGTTTAATAATTTTACAATAATTGTTGTGAGACGATTGTGAGACGATAACTAACAGATATCATCTCAGAAATAAGGGAGCTTGTGATAGTATGTCGGCAGTAAGTTACATACTTTAAAAAATATATTTAATGGAGTTTTTGTAGCAGCAAATAGTTTCACGCAATCTGCTGTTACGTACAGTGATGTTCTTGAAGATTTAATATGTGTTAAGATTTTAGCCTTTAGAAGTAGAATAAACTGAGGATTGAGAAAACAGTATACAAAGAAAAACGATACCAAAGCTAGTGATACTAACAATACTCAATTTATAATAAATAGAACAGATTCGAATGTAAACGAACTTTCCCAGCCAACGGAGAGGTGAATTTGGGATGCACATTTACTCGGTGACGTCAATATCAATGCCATATTAGCAGCTGGCGGGTGTGTGGCTAAAAATAACTACGTTGAAGTGGAAAAACAAGCCATACGCTGCGCTAGGCTGCACTGTCAGACTGGGATCAAAGTATCATTTGAAATGTGAAGTATTGAATCCAAATTGGTGTCAGTGAGCTGAGACATGTACTTGTGTTTATAGATATACATGCAGGAGAGTGTTTTCTCGCAAGTGTAAGTTGCGGTACCTAATTCAAACAATTTCACGGCAAAGTTTTTAATTAAATTAAAAATTCATCATCTTGCAACATGCAGACAATTTTGTCAATTCCATTTTCTTCAAATTTCTCTTTGACCAAATTGTCAGTGTACTAAATCTATAAATTCCACCTGAAGATCAGTTGAAGCTTTAAGGATATGAAATGAAAATATTTTGCGAAAAATCGTATGCTCGAAGGATCAAAGCAAATTGTAGAATTACCTTAAAAACACTTCTTCCCGAGATAATTTCTCGTAACTATAATTTAGTGCACCTTCTGATCAAACAATTTGCGACTTTTTTTTTTAAATATTTTATATTAACTTCGCTTTTGTTCGTGTGCAAAATCTTCGGACGGCTAGTTGACCCGCTTTCCGCCAACTTATCGAGCTGAAACTTGACACATGGACTCTTTGCCAATGACAACACATTCTTTCCAATTTTCAGCTCCACCATCCACTCAACACCGGACCCAAAAATCTGTTTTACATGAGGAAGATGAAGGCATTATGAGGACAACAGATTTCACGAAATAAAATTACCGATAACTGAGCTAATAAAGATTTTTTTTTTAATATCGCAAGTGCGTTTGGTGTGCAATATTTTCTTTAGTTTTTCTGAAATAGTAAAATAAATATGTAGTGTAAATGTGTAAAAGCGGGTGGGTCATTAGAATATTAATATAGTTCAGGGGCAGGTAAAAATTTGCGGTTGCTAACCTTGGATGGGAACACTAATTGGGATTCTTATAAAGTGCGTTACTTTTATGCATGTGTTTTTCAAATTTTGACACCCCCCCCCCCCCCCCAATCCAATAGCTGGGTATTACATTTTATAAACGATTGATACAAAAAACTTTGTATTAGGGTTGGTTTATTTTTTTATTTGTTGGAGAACAACACGAGTTTCACTTGAGCTGACATACAAATCACACCTTTACCATGTATTGTAAAATGCATGTCATTAAGCGCTCATGTGTGAACCTAGAAGAGTGCCGAGTGACCTACAACGTTTTCTGTATTTTCGACACCATGAACTTTTTTTTCCGCTTTTGCCTTTTGTTACAGAGGTTTGACCACAACTCGTACAACCTCTCTCGACCTTCCCAGTTCAGCCTTGAACCGGTTTGATTCATTATTGGTTTAATTCAGTAGTCGGCAAACTCATTTATTAAAAGAGCAAAAACAGAAACAGGACGATTTAAAAAAAATTGAGAGCCAAATTTCTTTTAAGGACCTGCCAACAACCAATGTATTTCAGAGTTAAAACCGATTTATGGCTGGCTGGCCGAGCCGCACTGAGGTCGCTAAAGCGCCGCATGCGCTCGCGAGCCGCGATTTTCCGACCACTATTTTAATGGACTAAATTGTTTGGGTTTTTTGTTGTTGTTTTTTTTTTTTTGCTTTTTAATGTTACCTGTAACAAATTTTTAAAGAGAAAGTGTGAAGCATAATGTATTTGACAGGTCTCAAAATCTAAAGATTATCTAAAAGCATCTCGCTACCCAATTGTTTTTATATTGTTTTAAAATATTACTCAAAATGTTATTTTCGGGGGAATTTCATAGTAACACGATATTACTTCAGCTCTTGCGGTTTTAAAATCCATTTATTCTTGACGACTAAGCAGTACTCCAATTTCAGCTCTAACTTCATAGGAAAACGCGCCAATGTCTTACTTAAAAGAATAAATCTTTGGCTTTTTTCAGCCTTTTGACGTATTAAAAAAATAGTGGATTTTTAAACCAAAAGTTTTAATGACCAGGAGCAATGATTTCTTTATCAAATCTTTTTTGAAAGTGTTAATCTATTTATGTGTCATTTAAAGTGGCCTTTTTAGGTGACTGAACCAATGTCTTAAGGCCCTTTGATTTAAACCCTAATGTTTTCGAATTAGAATAATATAGATGTCACCGTGTTTGCATTAACGTTTGAAAATAGTTTGTTTTCATGCCAGAACCACTGACTTTGTTTCTAAAGTCATCAGTGGGAAAGCAGCAACGTATTTTGTGGTTAAAAAATCCTATAGGTCTCTAGTTCTACAAATTGTAAAGGTCTCTGCTTCTACAAATTCTATAGGTTTCTACTTCGCCAAATTCTGAAGGTCTCTAATTCCACATATTCTAAAGGTCTCTACTTCGACAAATTCTATAGGTCTCTGCTTCTACAAATTCTAAAGGTCTCTAAAATAAAAAGTTTTAATCGAAGTCAGTAAACAAGAGAGCATTGTCCGACCTCGGTCAAGTAAACAAAGTGCGCGTAATATGTCACGCCCTCCTCTGACATGCTCGTGCTCAGCATACGTTGGAATGTGCCATAACTCTCCCGCCGTCTGATATAACATGACATGCATGTGGAGGATTACCGGTTTTTTAAATTAAACAGTGAACGCTGCTTAGGTTTCCATGACGCGGGGAGGATGCGGTGGGGGGAGGAGGGTCAACATTAATAAATGATATTGTTTTTCAATTGTATTACAATGCCTTTGTTTTAATTGACCACCGAGTATTTTTATCACACACTAGCGATTTCCCGACATGCGCTGCGATGCCAGTCAAAATTGTAGGTGTTTGTGTTTAATTATGTTTATTGAAGTGCTTTTGGATACATGAAATATTTGTTTTCTCGTATGGTGCGTACACGAATAAATTAGAAGGTTTTCTGACGCATGAGCAGGCCACATACAGCTCTCCATGGGATAAGCATGGATATTCCAAATTTAGTCCACACACTTGAAGCGATTGTCCAGTGCTTTGTTGCAAATGCGAGTCGCACCGGAAATTTCCTTACTCGTCGCTAAATATGGGGGAAATCATACTATAGGAAAGAATTTAATCAAACCATCCATATCAGCATGTCTTAAAATGGTTCTGGAAAAAGATGACAAAGACGTGAAAGTTATGCCGATCATTAAAAATAGTTGTTAGCTGACGAAATGAGTGGAGATATTGAAATACAATATATTTTAAAGCTGAGAATAAGAAAATAATTCTCAGTGCAAATGGATGAATCAACTTTGAGAGACAATAAGTCTGTATTGATAACTTACGTAAGATATATTGATAAAGGGTATTTTGCTGAAGAAATGTTGTTCTGTAAATCATTAGCAAGCACCACTCCGCCAAAGATGTATATAATAAGTTAAAAATTACTTAGATGTCAATAATATTCCAATGAAAAATTTAACATCTTGTGCTGTAGATGGTGGTCCTAATATCTTGGGCAAGAAAATTGTCTGCTTAAAATTTATGAAAGATGATAATACCATAAATGCTACTTGTGCATTGTGTTTTAAATAGGGAAAACTTAATAGCTAAAAACATTTCGTCTTTTCTAAACGAAGTCCTAAAATCAGTTCTAAAGTGTATCAATGCTATTAAAGTTAATGCCAAATGTGAACGTCTCTTCGGACTATTTTGTGAAGAACAAAATGCAGACTATGTGAGACTTACCTCACACTGATGTAAGATGGCTTTCGAAAGGAAATTGCTTGAAAGGATTTATGGAACTATTTGATATTCTTGCGATTTTTTAAAGGGACAAACCTTAAATGAAGTATCTGTTAAGGGTCGATGGTAAAGCATTTGTGAATTATTTAGCCGATATCTTTGAAAAATTTAATATATTATATAACCAACTTCAATGAACAAATAAAACTCTTTTCGATGTAAAAGCGAAGATATTTGGTTTCATTATATTTATTGAAAACATTTATAATAATTTCATTTGCTTCAGGAGTGTGAAGTGACTGATACCGCTCAAATTGTTTTGTCGATCATCTGAAAATTCTATCGGCTAATTTAAAAGAAATATTTTCTGAATTGAAACAATTTGATTTTCCAACGTGGATGATGCAGCCAATTTTAGTGGATTTGTCTGATATTTCAAATATGCAGTATCAAGAAGAACTCACAGAAATGCAAAATGATGAGTCAGTTAAACTTTATTTTATATATAAGGAGCAGTGGCATGGCTTTGTGAGGAAACAGAAATCAAATATACATAATCAACCAAATGTGCAAGAAAACTATTGGTACCGTTAACATTCCAAATATATATTTACCAATGTAACATTAATTGATTTTGATATATTGGTATCTTCATAACAAAAACTGAACCCGACATTTTTGCTTGCTCCTAAATTACGGGCTAGGCAAATTCTAAAAACAGATTTCTTATATGGAAAGAAGAACATAATGAACAACTGTCTATAACAGTTTATAACTTTGTTCTTTTTTAAAAAAATTACCGTATGTTAGTCTTAAAAATATTTACCCGCACTTTTCCTTAACCGTAAATTGAATTTTGAGAAAAACGGAGCGACATATATTTCCTTCTTAATTATAAAAAAAATTAAAATCTGTACACAGAGTTTCCCCTTTTCAACAGTTACAAGGTTTAGACATATTTTTATATATTTATATAAATGCACAAAATGGTATTTTGGGAAAGGAAAACAAATATTATCTTTTTTTAAAGATTTAATTTTTTAATCTGTAATTTTGATACATTATTATCCACATAAAATGCCTCCACTTTTTTTCCTCGCAAATGACGTTTATTTTCACGAAATTTTTACAATTTTGGTTTTTTTTTTTTTTTAAAAATAAAAGTATATTTATAAACATTTGCGAGTCTTTTTTTTTTTTTTTTTTAGATATTTGTATCATCAAAAATAGTTTCCCACCCCTTTTCCTCGACCCTGAACTGTATGTTAATTTCTTGTCATTCTGGTTAAAATATTTTCAAAACACAATTTGTTGACGTTTGGCATATTTAAAATCAAATATGGCGATCGGAAATTATCGTAATAATGACGTCATATAGTTAAATAAGTACGTATGTAAATCATTAAACTATTTTAACTATTGTATATAATGTGACCGAATGTACGTTGTCTAGGAATTAGGTCCCTTCGCTATAGCCACAGACAATATTATTGAGTCCAAAAAAAAAACTCCTGTCCTCCAGCTCCTGCAGAGCTGATATGTTGAAATTCCCCTAGCTCCTAAAGAGCCGATGGGTTGAAAGGAAAAAACACAAAGTAGTCTAACAGTTCATCAAAATATATTTAATTCCTTTTTGATGTATAAGTGTTCAAAAAGCATTAGAAACCACAAATACTTCATCCACATAAAAAATCACATCCTACTTCACCAAACGAAAAAACCACACACTCTGTTGGACTCCACTCGTTACTCTCCCTCAACACTCTACTCGTCTCCCTTGTACACACTTCCTCACGTGGGGTTTCTCCCCGACACGACAAGACGGTCATACATGACTGAGAAAACTCGTGGGAAATACAGGAAATGCCACGAGCGCTCTCTTACCCTCCTCAAAATATACACAGAAAATAATGACACGATTTGACATATAACGCCCCTTTTAAATGTTATAATTACGATAAGTCTAATTATATAATGTTGATAATAAATATAAAAAAAAGTGACATCGAAACAGTTGCTGTCTGCACCCCTATAGTGCACATTTTCACCCTTTTTCTCATGCCCTGAACTATATAAATACACTTATCCGATGTCCCCACAACCTATTATTACCAAGACGATAAACTATTTTCTTTTTAAAAAAACTGTACAACTTTTTTCCTTTTATTTAATGAATACGTTATATCAATAGTTAAAGGCGTTCTTTTAATGCTGCTTAATCGCACCCTGTCTGTCTCTCTGTCTGTATTTTTGTCTGTCTCTATGCCTGTCCCTCTGTCTGTCTCTTTGTCTGTCTCTCTGTATGTCTCTGTCTGTCAGTCTGTCTCTCTGACTGTCTCTCTGTCTGTCTCTGTCTATATGTCTGTCTCTGTCTGTCTGTCTCTCTGTCTGTCTCTCAGTCTCTCTGTCTGTCCGTATGTCGTTCTGTCTGTCTCTCTGACTGTCTCTCTGTCTGTCTCTCTGTCTGTCTCTCTGTCTGTCTCTCTGTATGTCTGTCTCTCTGTCTGTCTCTCTGTCTTTATGTTTGTCTGTCATTCTGTCTATCTGCATGTCTGTTTGTCTGTCTGTCAATCTATCTATCTTTATACCTATCTACCATCAACCATCTACCTGTCTGCCCACCTACCCACCTACCTACCTACCTGCCCATCCACATTGTTACCTACCTGCCCACCAACCTATCTACATATCTACCTACCTCCCCAGCTACCTATTTACCTTTCTATCTATTATATATCTACCCATATATCTACCCATCTATCTACCTACCTACCTACTTACTTATCTATCTATCTATTTACCTACCTACCTACCTACCTACCTACCTATCTATCTATCCACCCATCCATCCATTCATCCACTCACCTTTCCATCCATCCATCTTTTCCCCCATCCATTCATCCATCCATCCATCCGTCTATCTATATATCTACATATTTATCTATCTTACGCCTATCGGTCTATTTGTCTGTCTTTCTGTCTATTTCTCTATGTAATAAAATCTCTATTTTGAAAATTAAATATTTAAGTTGTGTAAAATGATTGTGTTTTGATATTCATCGATATAATTAAGTAAACGTATTTACGTTTTGCTAACGTCATTGATTTTCTTAATTGGTAAACATATGTTCATACGTAAAATTAGAATATGGCATCTATTTTTCACAACTGTAATTTCATCGGTTTGAAAGATATTGTCATCCAAGTAAAAATGTATAAACTCATTTTCCTACCCTCGATATATATGTATCGAAGAAGGTTAATTATTTATCAAATTCATTCTGAGGCTAATCGTGTGCTGCATTGGGCAAAATAAATATATCGTAGTAATACCCCCACTCCCACACAGAGTTAAAAAATAAATAAATCATCCACTGGATTGTAACCCTCTTACCGACGCAAAAAGAATTTGTTTGCATTTAATATGCTTTGTTCTTATTTAGATGAGTGATAAGTGCATTAAAGTGCTATTTGGCTAAGTAGTTTTGTTGCACAAATTTAATTAAACGACATATTCTTATTAAAATTATTTTTAAATGTAGAGTTTTTACTACTTTATAAATTTCATAAAAGTTTATTTTTGGAATGAATAAAAAGTAAAAACTTATTAAATGTTAAAAATACAAAGCTAAATTTGTATTTAAGTTTAGCAATTTAAAAAGCAATCAATGCTATTTATTAATTTTGCTTTTAAGAAGGGGAATATACATTATCAGTTTTGTCACGCTCTTTTATTAAATCAGAGAACTTTTAGCTTTGGCTAAATAGGGGATTCGCACTATGACGTCATTTGCGTGATCATTTAGAACTAATTAACTTTATTTTTATGTCGCATTATTGTCAACGCACTAAAAAACGCACTAATAGCAACTAAAGTTTTCCCGATATATGTGATTACTGTGTAATTCTTTGATCATAATTTTTTAATAATTTTTTTTCATAACTTTCAAACACATATAAAATGCTTAAGATAGTTCCTTAGTTGTTTTTTCAAATATTTTTGTAATTTATAATAATAATACTTAAACTTTTGCTAAAATAAAAGCGAAAATATAAATTTTTTCTGCGTATGTAAATTTATACGATTTCCGTAAAATAATAGAAAATAACTATGATTGTTTTTAAGAGTCCGAACGTATCAAAATATTATCGGTTCTTTGGCGTTATGTCAGTATAACTCATTCTTATATATATGCTATCATAAGTCTCACTCACACTAACGCTACTATGGCACTCTCACTCGCTCTCACCTCAAAGACAAAGGTGGTGCAGCCAAAAAATAAATATTTAATTATAAACAAAACAACTACGCACATACAATTATTAGTTATGCTACCTTAAGTCTCACTCACACTAACGCTACTATGGCACTCTCACTCGCTCTCACCTCAAAGACACAGGTGGTTCAGCCAACAAATAAATATTTAATTATAAACAAAATAACTACGCACATACAAACATAAAGAAATAATAATGTGTATACTATCTAGTTACGAATACAACAATGTGACTGTGCGATAAACTGCCCGTCCTCTGGTGATCCTAGTCCTCTACACCAGGGGTTTTCAACCTTTTTTGACGGAGTACCCCTTTCAAAAAACACGACAATCTAAGTACCACTTTCCGAACAACGGAGACGTTTTTCGCGCAATTCTATGTAAATATCGTTAAATGCGAATATTGAAGGGTTACAGAGATCTTGATTGTAAGAAAAAAACACATTATCCGTGCTGTTATTATAATTAAATATACTCGTGTTTATTTGCCATTAAATTGATAAAATGACCTCCGTATTGTTTCTCTCGTGTATGTGCAAGACACAATCATGAATGCAAACTATCAACAATCAAACAGTACTCACCCATATTAATTGGGTACTTGCACTTGCTTCTTTGACATGATCTTTGAGATCCGTCGAGAAAGGGAGATGACTGACACGATCAAATCTTCTTCCAGTTTGAGGCGGTTCCATTGTTTAGTTTGTATGACCGTCATAGACGAGAAAGCCTATTCACAAAGATACGTGGAGCCAAATGGGATAAGAGCGGTGATTGCTTTGTTGGCGACATCAGGGTATGTCCTTTTAACTTCGCACCAAAATTGATATAAGGATTTCTCCTTAAACGTATCATGAAAACTGCGATCTGATGACATGTCTATCAGTATTTCTTGATGAAAGACTGGTAGGTTTGATTGCATAATATTGTCCATTTTGAAAGGAGACATAACCCAGCTTAGTCTTTTCCTGTTGTCAGGAACGGAAAGTATGATGAGAATTCGGTGTAAGGCTTCTGCAGGTGGGTCTTAAAAACATTATGTATCTCTTGCATGTTAGAAATGGAATTCATTGCAAGAAATTCAGCCAAGTTTGAAAACATTTTTAGACATCCACTTTCAACTCGATTCAGCCAAAATGATATTTTCTTGTGAAATGCTGTTATTTTGTCTTCCTTTGTAAAAAAATATTGTGGTCATAGCCCTGGAAAGATAGGTTCAGTTCATTTAACTTCTTAAATATGTCAGCAAGGTATGCGAGACGGCAAACCCACGAATGGTCTTCAAACTTTTTCGCCAGCGAGAACGAATCTTTGAGGAATAGGTACACTTCATTGCGAAGCTCAAAAAGTCTCATAAGAACTTTTCCTTTTGACAGCCATCTGACTTCCGTATGAAAAAGCAATGCCGTATGCTCAAAGTCCAGATTTTGGCATAACTTGCGAAACAATCTTGAATTAAGTAGTCGGCTTTTAATGTGGTTGACAATCTTGACAACTTCGTTGAGAGTGCTGTGAATAATCTCAATCATTTTCTTGGATGACAGCGCCTGCCTATCTAGAATGTAGTGCGTTGAAATTGTCAAGTTGTTTTTTTCTGTTTGGCTCTAACAATGAATCCCGCAGTTCTTCCCGTCATAGCCGCCGCACCACCAGAACAAATGTCAACGCACCAACTCCAGGGGATAGTATTTTCACGAAAAACATTGTCAATGACATTAAAAATGTATTTTTCAGTCGTTCTGTCAGGTAACAACCGACAAAGCAAAATGTGTTCGATGTCACCAGAAGCTGCAACACGAATGAAAACCACTAGCTGGGCTTCACTAGCAACATCATTGCTCTCATCTAACTGTAATGCAAATTCCTTGACACTAGCGATTTTCTCCAGGACTTGTTGTATCATGTCGACAATTCTTCTTTGTACCGTGTTATCGGAGCACGGGACGTTCTTCAAAGCGCTAGCCATTTTGTCATCCAATATAAAGGTAACAAGAATTGCCGAAGGAATCAACAGTTTTTCTACTATGATATGGGGCTTATTTTGCTTCGCCGCAAGTAAGGACAAAGCGAATGACGCTTCCAAACATTTATCAGATACACTTGTTGATTTTTTGAAACCAGCTTGCCGCTTCAAAAATTCTTCTTTTTTTTTTTGGAAAACAATGCCAGCGATTTTCCAACATGTTCCTTGTGCTTTGTGTTCAAATGCCTCTGAAGATGATCCGGCTTCATGCAATTATTCGAAAGGATTTCCATACAGACCACACAAACAGGTTGTTGTCCTCCGTTATCGATGAAGTGAAAACCTTATTGCAAGTTGTCCACACTGTATTTGCGATTACATCGTGTCGTCTTTGGTTTTTTGTAAGGTGGTTCCATCGGCGCACGTTTTTCTTCAATCTAGAAAGGGTTGCCGTCTTTCCGACGCTTCCTTTTGAACCGTCAGCAGATGCTGGTGAAGACCGAGTCAGAAATTTTTCCATCTCTTCATCACCAACTAACTACCGCTTGCCGTGATTCCAAAAGAAACAGACATTGTGCTAAATGAGACAACTTCAGGCTGCAGTGAAAAATCTCTCCACATTTTCTCATTTTTTGGAATGTTTCTCTCAAATTTTATTCCTGGATAGATCGATGTGTCGTATATGGAAGTCTTCTGGACTTTCGAAATTAACGAAGAATTAGTGGACTTATTTTGTGTTTTTCTATTCATCTTGATTAATATAAAAAATAACAGTCAACGCAATTAACAAATACTTCCGGTTCATCAGTCGCTTGATATGCAGGAAGGGAAGGCGAGGGAGAGGGGTTGGAGGGTTGACCTTGCCCCCATTTTACGCAAAAGGCCATCGGTAAAATCCAAACATAACAGAAGTTTCAATGCATTGTTTTCCCTATGACACACAATTACGTAAAATAAGAAAGTTCATGGTACTATGTGCCCTCTTCAAGTACCACTGCCGGGTCTTAGAAGTAACACCAGTGGTACGCGTATCACAGGTTGAAAACCACTGCTCTACACCACACACAGGTCGGGTCCAAAATACACACAATAAGCCCTCGGTTGAATGGTCTCTCACTGGCCACTGGTCACTCTGGCGTGGGGGGTAGGTGGGGCGATTGGGTGTGATATCAACCTCACTCTTCGGTGTGTATACACAAACACGACTGCTGACCTGGTTGAGCCTATGCTAATTTCTAGGCCTCGCCCTACACTTGACTCGTTCAATATGACGACAGAGTTAGTCTGTGCTAACTTTCTGACAGTACTCAACTGAACTGATTTTTAAGTTATACTGAGCATTACTCTATATGATCAACACTACTATATTCAAATCAAATCAACTCTACCCAGTCTACTGGCTACTAGAACATACTCTAAACTATACTCAAGTATACTTATACTATACTAGGCTATACTTGGTATACTATACTATACTATACTATACTAGGTATACTGGCTACAAATGAGAATAATAAATACAACACGTACGCTATAACTGAGAATTACAATCCTATCAAATTATTAATAATTAATCATAATCTAAATTAGTATTCTAATAGTAACTTAAGTAACTAACTACAATCCTAACATTTCTAACTAATCATTATAACATATGAAACTAACAATTAACAATACTAATATTACTAACCTAGCACTTATGGATAAACAAACTTTATCAACATAAATGCAAGCCAGGCTCTGCTTGTCAAACACAGGTAAGAAAATTAGTAGAGGGTTTACTCTCTTATTTATATGTCCATTTTAGTGTGTTTGCCCTGCATTCTAGCGTGGCATCTGACGCTTACCTCTGGTCAGACGCGTGCATTGTCTAAGCTATGTCACGGTCATAGTGACCTGGTAAATTTCCATTGTTTATGAGTCATTGTGATTAGAGAAAGTAAACTGTAAGGCCCAGCCTCATTGTGTCATATCACGTGATATCTTGTATAGCTATTTAGATTTTTTTAAATAAATAATTTGTAATAAGATTTTCAGGTTCAGTAATGTTTTATCACTAACAAAAAACACATTCCATGCGATATTTTCATTACTGTACAAACTAGCTGCACCAATTCTCCAAATTTTGATCTTTATTTAAAAAATTCTCCAAATTTTGATCTTTATTTAACTCTAAGAACCTTGCTGGAGAAAAACAATTTAAAACTGTATCATAACTGAAAAATTACGGGAAATATATTATTACAAGCTGGGGCAACTCAACTACGTTGCGCATGTAAAATACGGGAAGAGGTTCATAATATATACATATAAAAATGAATGTATGTATGTATGCATGTCTCGTATGCGCTCCCACATTTATTCGAATGCGATAAAACTTTGGTGAGATGTTGCGAGCACGCCCAAAAAGACTTTTGATTTGTTACAACCGTTTTAAAATATTCCAATTTGAGCCAAAGGCCCTATGTTCGTTTTTTCTCATATGAGCTATATAATAAATTTTCAAACCGTATTCGCTCCTACACCATTTATGCGATTGCAATAAAACTTTGGTAAGTTGTTATCCAAAAGCACGTGCATTTTAGTAAATCATTACATCACTTTTAAAATACTTCGTTTTGGCCGTTGGCTTCAAATTCGTTTTTTTTCTTACATGAGATTTGTAAAAGAATAATTTCGGTATGCGCTCCTATATCATTTATCAGAATGCGATAAAACTTTAGTGAGAGGTTGTGCGCACGCCTGCAAAGGTTTTTAATTTAGTACAAACATTTTAAAATATTCCGTTTCGGGTCGGAGGCCCCAAATTCCATTTTTTCTTATTTGAACTATAAAAATATAATTTCAAACAGAGCTATTTCATGGGTGGGTAAAATTGAATCAAATACAAATAACAACATTTCAGTTTCTGTGTTACATAATAAGTAGGTTTCTGAATTAATGCAACCATTTTACAATATTTCGTTTGGGCCGGGTGCCTTAAATTCGTTTTGTTTTCTTAAATGAGCTTCATCAATATAATTTCGAACAGAAATATCAAAAGAGCAACCCTCGAACAAATGCCAACAGACAGCAAATTTGTAGAAAGAGCAGAGAAAACACATTTTGCATTTTTAGTGTAGAGAGTATTTTTGTTGTTTTTATAAATAAGCTTGAATTTTGTGACGTATTTTATAATCGGATTTGACATTGTAAACATGTTATGGTTTTGTACAGCAATGGTTGAGTAATATATATAAGAATAAGCTCCAAAGAACCGAAAATATTTTGATACTTTCGGACGCTAAAAAAAAATCATAGTTATTTTCTATTATTTTACGGAAATCGAATAAATTTACATGCGCAAAAACATATTTTATTTCCGCTTTATTTTAGCAAAAGTTTAAGTATTATTATTATAAATTGCAAATATATATAACTAGCGAGTACCCGGCATGCGTTGCGATGCCACTCAAGAAAGAAAGTGTTTGCGTTTTAATTATGTTTCTTGAAGAGCTTTTAAATACACAATGTTTTTTGTTTTTCCGTCTGGTGCATACACGAATAAATCGGAAGGTTTTCCGACGCGAGAGCAGGCGACATACAGCTGTCCATGAGAGAAGCATGGGTTTTCCAAATTTAGTCCGCAAACTTGTAGCGATTGTCCCTGTGCTTTGTTGATGGTCATTGCAAATGCGAGTCGCACCGGAAACTGCAGACGTTTAAATTCAAATGGCATATCTGTTGGAATCATTGGGATGCGTGGCAGCAGTACATCTTCGCCTTTAAATTTTCCATTTAAAATAGTTGCTTCGATGATATTGTTCATCATCTTTTTCACTGAAAGCTTGGTGCCGTTACAAAGTCGTGGTGGATTTATGTTTCGCAAAAGAATGATAGGCACGCCAACTTTGAGTGTTAAAACGTGCGACGGGATGCCTGGCAAGTCAAGTGAATTCAAGAATTCCGTTGGATAGTTGACAACTTCGTCTTCATTCAATACAGTATCGATGGACTTGTACGTTGTCGTTTCGCCTGGGATTTCATTTTGAATGCTTAAGTTGATGGCATTGACATCGTTGTTTTTGGCTGCCAATATAGCACGTGCACTGAGCCACTGATGATTTGTGTAATTTTGTGCGATATTTGGAAAAACTCTATGAATCAATTCGTCGATGGTTGCTGTCATTTTACAGAAACTTGTTGGCAATCTGAAACATTGTGTGGATTCATCGATTGCCATTTTCCCATTCCCAATGTCCAACAACTGTTTTGCGAAACGTTCAGCGGATGCATCATTGTGTAGTTGCACACGCATATTGGTCTTCAAAGTCAATTTCTGTACATGCCGCCATAAAACTGATGATTTTAGACATGCATTTAATTCATCTGCAGCGGTTGAACGTGCTATAACTGGTAGAGTTTGTCGAAAATCACCAGATAATAGAATAAGTGCGCCACCAAAGAGCTGTTCATTTCCTCTCACATCTTTAAGTGTACGATGCAGCGCTTCCAATGCTTTTTTGTGCGCCATAGTACATTCGTCCCATATAATGAGTTGACATGATTGTAGTACTTTACCCATTCCAGAATGTTTATTTATATTGCATGTTGGTGTCTCAGTTATTTGCATGTTCAATGGCAATTTCAGTGCTGAATGCGCTGTTCGTCCACCATCCAAAAGAGTTGCTGCAATTCCAGATGATGCGATTGCCAGTGCAATATTCTTTCGAGATCGTATGGTTGCCAAAATAAGTGAAATTAGGAAAGTTTTGCCTGTGCCTCCGGGAGCATCTAGGAAATACAATCCACCTTTTTGACTTCCAATTGCATTCATAATTATGTCATACACTAAGCGTTGCTCTGGAACCAGTTTCGGATGATTCATTTGAACAAATGTACCCAATTCGTCGATATCAAAGTGTGTTTCTCGATGCAAATCTCGATGGAATAGGTTGTTTTCAGATCGATTCGGAGCAGTCATTCCCAAATCTACCAGTGTTTTGTTAGCGATTGCCAAACACATGTCCTCAATCGAAATCAATGCCTCATTATACACGTTTGATGTAAATTGAATATCCGGATTTTGTTTCTTTGCACGCAAACGGTGTAGAATGTCTTCACTCATGTAGTCTTTGTATTTCTCCCAAAGATCTTTTGGATTGGATGGGAAGCATGTTGTCAATATGATTGAAAACAAAGTGCGTATTTGCTGTGGTTGAGCAATATTTGATGCATCAGAAAGCGAAGTGTCCCAATGAGCATCGTTTTCCAGAAGTTTTAATTCTTGGCAAGCTTCACGATAAGTGGCACATACTTGACCGTTTACTGTTCTCAATTCTGGAATGATGTCGGTCCACGTACGTTGATTAACAGTAATCGCAAGTAAAAGCATTCTGCATTGTTTGGGTGAACAGTGTACAGACGGCCTAATGCGTCGGTTGAATATAAATTGGGGTGTTTTTCAAATGCTTTACCCTGTTTGCGACGTTGAAACCTTTTCGCTAAAGCATTCCATGTGTAATATGTTGGCACTTCAGAGTAAAGTAGCGACTTTGCAAAAATATCATTCCCGCACAATGAGAAAAATGCAGTTAACGTTGTTGGCGGAGGTGACAAAGCTCTTGCACGTGCATTTTCTAATGTAAAGTACACGCGCTGTCCATTTTCAAGGTGCACTGCCAAATGAACAACTGTTGGATGGCGTTCATGGATTGGAAATGATAAAATGCGCCATATTGCTTCATTGCTACTAATGTAGCGTCCAAGTTGATATTGGTAGACTTCATCGAGTGATCGTGTTGTTTTTTCCAATCCAAAAATTGCCATATCGCTTCCTTTGTTAACATATTTGCAAATGTACTTGATCGATTTCACCGAATTGCAATACTCGACATTGATGTGTGCTTTGAACGTTTTCGAGAGTAACGGTGAATAAGGTACAACCCAACGATTATCAACTTCAACATCATTGTTTCGTACTTTTAAAGTGATTGATTTGCCACCATCTTCAGTTGATCGTCGACGATATAGTGGATATCCGTCATTGCCAGTGACAGTCTCAGCAACTAAATCTCTTGGGTATCGTTTCGTACATTTCCCATCAGACATGCATGGAGAATTTTTGTTGAGTAAGCCACATGGACCGTGAATCATGTTTTTGGTGACGATTTCTAATAAGTATTGATCAATGTCGCCATCAGGTATTTCTGCAGAAATGACTTTATCAATTTGATCTGCTTGGACTTTTTCGATCAACCAAATTAAAATGTGTGCATGTGGCAATCCTCTTTTTTGCCATTCAACGGAATACATCCAACAGCGTGTCTCTCCAAAAACATGATGCTTGACAATAAAATCGATTAAAGATTTCAATTTTTGTTTGAACACACGGGCAGCAATATCGTGACGATCTGATGGTGATTGTCCAGTTAACAACAGTTCTTGTATTTCATCCCACTTAGGGTTGCATGTAAAGGTAATAAAAAAATCTGGGCGGCCATATGCACGAACATATGTCATTGCATCTTGTGCGTATTCATGCATGTGACGTGGACTCCCAGTAAATGTGGCCGGCAGTATAACCATTTTCCCTAATTCATTTGGATTCACATTGCCATCATTCACAACTGCATCACGTAAATGAATGTACTCTTCGGAACGCAACTTGCTTTGATTTAATCGAATGTAGAGGAGTCGTTCGGTTTCGATTTTTGCATACATATCAACAATGTATTGATGGAACAATTGTCGACATTTCAAGATATGATTTTCGGCACTCTCACGAATCATCAATCGATATGAATAGTATTTCTTGGAACTGACTTTCTTATTCGATTCCTCATCTGTTTGTGGATTTCTCAATTTGATGTTGAAATGATATCCATCTTCTCCTTGCCAAAATAAAATTGGATATTGCAATGCGTCGTATGAGCGATGAGTTTCTGAGACTCGCTGAACATCACCATTTCTGCGATGAAGAATTATATCACGTGAGTTAAATTCTTCGCCCACTATAACGATCGCAACTTCATCAATTGTTGGTGCGTTGTATTGTCTTTCGTGTTGGCCGGCAGGTGTTTTGTCTGCTCTAACTACAACTGAGTAATCATCTGTCGGCATTTGTTCAAGTGAATTTCTAAACAATTGAACTAATTCGTTGTGTTGCAAAAATAGAGATTGCAATACAGCTACAATTTCTCTCTTAGTGCCCATATTGATATGACAACGTTGATCGATTTGTTCATCAGTATTCCCCATAAAATAAATTTGAAGAAATTTGTGATCTGTGTCTGGCAGTGGTAGTAGTGATCCTGCACGATGATAAATTTGCCCTTGCACTTTAAATGTTGGCATGTAATTCTCGCGCACGATATTTGTTGCACCGAACGATGTCATTTGGAAACATGAATTGTACTTGCGTATGTTTGCCAAGAAATGTTTCGATTGGCTTGTTTCACCTGATACCAAGGTTGATAATGGTTCTGGTGGTGAATGTAATTCTTGCAATTTCACTTTCCCACCCGCGCAGCAAATTCCCGCAGTTTCATTCTTAAATTTGAGGGCACTGCAATACACGCATAATTTATCCATTTTTCCAATAACCACGCTTGGATGAAGACTGTAATCATAATTAGCATTGTAATGGAATGCACTAAGATTTAATTCAACGTGCAGTGTTCGTCTGGTTCGAGCATTGCGTACTCGGGCGGTTGCCAGTCTTGCTTCACGTTGCTCGACTGTTTCAGATGAACGGGTTTGAGCGTTGCGTACTCGAACTGTTTCCAGTCTTGCTTCCCGCTGCTCCACTGTGTCAAAGGTACGGGCTTGAGCATTGCGTATTCGAGCGGTTGCCAGTCTTGCTTCACGTTGCTCGACTGTTTCAGATGAACGGGTTTGAGCGTTGCGTACTCGAACTGTTTCCAGTCTTGCTTCCCGTTGCTCCACTGTGTCAAATGTACGGGCTTGAGCATTGCATACTCGAGCGGTTTCCAGTCGTGCTTCTCGTTGCTCGACTGTTTCCGATGCTCGTGATGACCTTTTCTTTCGCGCTTGAGGTGTGGAAAAACCAATAGCTTTTCGTTTGGGTGGCATCAGTGATGTGACAGCAAAAGTATTGCTTTGTGACGAATATTACAAATGCATGTGATATCTCTTATTATATTTCGATAGACAATGCTAATTTCACATTTAACACCACTTGTTACCTCAAACACAAAATGAAATATCGCTGTTTGTATTTGATTCAATTAATTAACGATATTTTTAATGGTTATAGTTTTCATATGTTAGGAAGTACAATGAATTGTTGGCAGTACATTTCCAGTTGTATAAGGGTCACATTACTTTATAAATCATAAATTCCAGCGTTAAAATCTAGATGTTATTATAGTTCAATACCTTCGTTGTCTATTGGGTAATTTAAAAACTTAAGAAACCATCGATTCATGTCAAATGTCTTTTCATAAAACAAAACAACTGCGAATTTCTCACACTCTATTATAGAATTACTTTATCATTGCTGTTCAAAACCATAACACGTTTACAACGTCATATCCTATTCTAAAATACGTCACAAAATTCAAGCTTATTTATAAAAACAACAAAAATACTCTCTACACTAAACATGCAACAATGTGTTTTTTCATGCTCTTACTACAAATTGCTGTCTGTTGGCATTTGTTCAAGGGTGGTTGTTTTGACGGCTCTGTTTGAAATTATATTGATGAAGCTCATTTAAGAAAACAAAACGAATTTAAGGCCCCCGGCCCAAACGAAATATTGTAAAATGGTTGCATTAATTCAGAAACCTACTTATTATGTAACACATAAACTGAAATGTCGTTATTTGTATTTGATTCAATTTCATCCACCCATGAAATAGCTCTGTTTAAAATTATATTTTTATAGTTAAATTAAGAAAAAATGGAATTAGGGGTCCCTGACCCCAAACGGAATATTGTGAAATGGTTGTAATAAATTAGAAACATTTGCGGGAGTGCGCATATCAATTCACCAAAGTTTTATCGCAATCAGATGAATGGTATAGGAATGCATACGATAATTATAAAGACAATAAAACGGTGGCACAAACGGAATATTGTAGAATTGTTGTATTACTTCAGAAACCTACTTATTATATCACACACACAGTTTAATGTTGCTATTTGTATATCATTAAAAATCTATCCATTAATGTAGTAGCTCGGTTTGAAATTATATTTGTATAGATCATATAGGAAAAATAGAACATGTGGCCCCTTGCTCAAAACGGAATATTTTTAAACGGTTGTAATAATTCAAAAAGCTTTGCGGGCGTGTGCAAAACATCTTACTAAAGTTTTATCGCATTCAGATGAATGGTATAAGAGCGCATACAAAACTTATTTTTTAGAAAACTCTTATAAGTAAAAAAAAATTTGGGGCCAACGGCAAAAAACGGAATATTTTAAAAGTGTTGTAAGGGATAAGTAAAATGCGCAAGCTTATGGACAACCTTTCAAAAAAGTTTTGTTGCAATCACATGAATGGTGTAGGAGCGCATACGGTTTGAAACTATATTTATATAGCTCATATAAGAAAAAACGAACATGGGGCCCTTGGCTCAAAACGGAATATTTTAAAACGGTTGTAATAATTTAGAAACCTGTGTGGGCATGCTCGCAACATCTCGTCAAAGTTTTAGCGTATTCGAATAAATGGTGTAGGAGCGCAGACAAAACCTATTGTTTACAAAGCTCATATAAGAAAAAAAACGATTTTGGGGCCAACGGCCAAAACGAAATATTTTAAAAGTGTTATAATGACCCAGTAAAATGCGCGAGCTTATGGAATACAACTCTCCAATGTTTTGTCGCAATCGCATGAATGGTGTAGGAGCGCATTCGGTTTGAAACTATATTTATATAGCTCATATAAGAAAAAACGAACATGGGGCCCCTGGCTCAAAACGGAATATTTTAAAACGGTTGTATAAATTTAGAAACCTTTGTGGGCATGCTCGCAACATCTCGTCAAAGTTTTAGCGTATTCGAATAAATGGTGTAGGAGCGCAGACGAAATCTATAGTTTACAAAGCTCATATAAGAAAAAAAAACGATTTTGGGGCCAACGGCCAAAACAAAATATTTAAAAAGTGTTATAATGACCCAGTAAAATGCGCAAGCTTATGGAATACAACTCTACAATGTTTTGTCGCAATCGCATAAATGGTGTAGGAGCGCATACGGTTTGAAACTATATTTATATAGCTCATATAAGAAAAAACGAACACGGGGCCCCTGGCTCAAAACGGAATATTTTAAAACGTTTATAATTATTTCCAAACCTTTGTGGGCGTGCTTGTAACATTTTACCCAAGATTTAGCGCATTCAGACGAATGGCGTAGGAGCGCAGACGGAAATATTTTTTACAAAGCTCGTATAAGAAAAAAAACGAATGAATGGCCAACGGCCGAAAACGAAATAATTGTCGCAGTTAAATGCCCAGGTAGGTGGCCAACAACTCACCAAAGTTTTGTTGCAATCGCATGAATGGTGTGGGAGCGCATACGAGACAAACATACATACATACATACATTCATTTTTATATATATAGAAGTAACGACTAAGGAACTATTTTAAGCATTTTATCCCAATGTAAAAGTTATTAAAAAAATTATTAATTAAAATATTATGATCAAAGAATTGCATCTTAATCACATTTATCGAGAAAAACCAAACATGTGTTATTCTTAGTGCGTTTTAGTGCGTTGTCAATATTGCAAAATAAAAATAAAATTCATTTGATCTACATTAGTACGCATATGACGGAATAGTGCGATTGCCTATTTTAGCCACAGCCCTAAGTTTCTTTGATTTTATAACGATGCGTGACAAAACTGATAATATATTTCCCCCTTATAAGTAAAATTAATAAATTAATATAATCGATTGCTTTTTAAATTGCTAAAAAAAATTAAAATAAAATACAACTTTAGCTTTGTATTTTTATTATTTAATAAGTTTTTACTTTTTATTCATTCCAAAATATACTTTTATGAAATGTATTGATTAAATTAGTAAAAAAATTACACTTTAAATATATTTTAATACGAAAAAGCCGTTTAATGCAATCAGTGCGGCGAAACAACATATCTAAATAACATTCACTAATGCACGTATCACTCATCCAGATTAGAACAAAGCATGTGAAATGTAAAAAAAATAAATTCGTAAGTAAAAGGGTTACAATCCCGTGGATGATTTTATTAATTTCTTTATAACTCTGTTTGGTGCGGGGGGTGGGAGAAGCAATACGGTAGTTTCATTTACGCAAGGCAGCACACTATACGTCTCAGAATGAATTTGACAAATAATTAACATTCATAGGTTCATATACATAGGGGGGTTAGGAAATAGGGTGTGTATAATTTAACGCGGATGACAATTTCTTTAAATCCAGTGATATTACAGTTGTGAAAAATAGATTTTTATTCTCCTTTTACCAGTTAAGAAAATCAATGATTTTAAAAAAAACCTAAGTACATTTACACAATTATTCCCATGAATATCAAAAGACGGACAGACGGACGGATGGAAAGATGGGTGGTAGACAGAATGCTTCCTTGAATAGTTGCCCAAAAGGTATCTTTTATTCGGTAAACTATGTTTATACATATATACAAATTAATGTATGTATATACGTCCGGTATGCGCTCTCATACCATTCATCTGATTGCGATAAAACTTTTGTGATTTGTTGTGCATACGCCTGTGGGATGTGACGCGTCGAAAAACCTTCCAATGTATTTGTGTACGCACCAGACGGAAAGAGTAAAAAATATTTTCTATTGAAAAATTACTTCAAAAACTTAATTAAAACACAACACTTTTTTTCTTTGTGTGCCATTGCAACGCATGCCGGTTTCTCGCTAGTCTATAATAATAATTCCAGATCGCGCTCCCAATATATACCATTGTTTAATTGTGTTTAATCTACATAGATGCAGTTAGTGCGTACGTGATCAAGCGCACGACAAGGGAAGCAACAAATGAGAGCCCATCATAGTGCGCAATGAGAGCCGGGGAGGACAAGGTCCACTCGGGAATTATATTACAAGATGATGCAGTCAAATGAAGTGTAAAATATTTCATTGCTGATAAAGACGCGTAGACCTATGTACAAACCTTTCATAGAGAAGGAGAGAAATGAAGAGCCTAAACGCGGCAAATTACATCATTTTGAAGTGCTTACCTACCTTGGGGTGTAAACTATAAAATAACGTTACAGTATCTGCATTATATAACCGATTCCAAATAATGAGGAACCAATAAAAAATTGTTGTCCGTAAAGGCACAGCTACGCTACAACGTCTCGGATTAAAACAGCACACTTCTTGATTTAACACTGGATCTCTTTCTACAAAGTGATAGTAGAAAAAATAATAACTTCGCCTTGCTATTAAAACAAGGAAGCCATCTCTAGGAACGACTTTTGGGATTAGTCATCCATTAGTGGTTGGAAGGTGTGCAGTTCTCGAGAATACTCCAAAGAAAACACTGAATACTTTCTATTTGACTTCTACTAAAGCTTGGAGAAACATGGACATCATGTGAAAAACGTTATTGTTTTTCTGCTTTTTACTTCGGTTGAATGAACTCCTTTTCTATTTACTATACGTGTTTCTCAAATATATTACCATGTTAAGTCTTATTTTATTAAGACTGAAATCTATTTAGAATTGAGCCAAAGCTTTCAGATAGCAAATAATGATATAGACAATATTTCTATAAACTAGTAAATGATATCCAAACACAAGTTCTCCTTTTGCATTCTCCTACTCTTCAACCATAAGCCGGAAAAATTTCTCCTCAATTCTATGAAAGTTTCTATAAAATAATTAATAAAATCATAATTAAGCGTCAGTTCACACGATCAAATTGCGTCAAATTTTTGTATGAACGAACAATTTTGTGCGTGGTTTCTTATTTTGGACACAAAAGAGAATTTGATGAAATAGTAATTTGAAAGTTGTGACAAGGCCTCATACAAAAAACGCACAAATGAATGAACGAAAATTAGACGTGAATTTGCTCATGTGAACAGACAGTGTGAAAACCCCACTTGTAAACCTTGTAATCTCAGATCCCAAGTCGCGTGCGGAATGGGAAAAACAAACTATCACAAAGCAGACAGTGTACACACAGTTTTTGTTATAGTGTTGGATTCCTTGAGCTCCCGATAAAATTTAGAAGAAGCCAGGCTTATCTAAGGAACACCCGCAGTCACAACTCACGTACTTTTAACCAGACGGGCATTTAAGTGGCCTTGGTCACGTG
Organism: Omphiscola glabra; assembly: GCA_964017045.1. Lineage (NCBI taxonomy): Eukaryota > Metazoa > Mollusca > Gastropoda > Lymnaeidae > Omphiscola > Omphiscola glabra. Next base: position 29,587,005 of record OZ024800.1, on the reverse strand, counting down.
ATGGTGAAATGGCGGTCTGACCAGACATATTTTTCTAAGGTTTGCGGACGATGAATTAGAGGGTTGCTGTACTCGGGAAGTCAAAATTATATCATTTTATTTGTGACAAACTATTGTGTTAAATCTGATGTATTATGTACTGTTAGTGCTTCACTTCTTGTAGGGTATATTGCAAAGCCTACATTGTGATGACACATAATCATCATATTAACACTACAGCGGTTTTACCGCATGAATTTATTCAAGACTATGAAACATCAAAGGACAAATGAATTCACAAGGGGTGAATATATATATATATACAACAGGTTTATCTGACTTTCATATTATGACGATGATAAGTAGTATCTAAATGATAAAGATTAGACATTAATAAACTACTCAAGTCCAAATAGTGTAAGTACACCATGACATACGTGTCACAAGTCTTACTTAGTTGTAGAAAGACGCAATGTCGAAACGCTATGACATTCGCAACGGGGGACACAATTGGTCAATACACATTACAAATTTAAAGTGTGTTGTTTCTTGTTAAGTGTGGCGAAGTGCGTGTGCACCGACCCATACAACGGGTTGCGAGAACCTTGTTTATGCAACGATAGTCGTCTTAAAATGTAAACTTTGAACAATTTGTTCAGCCTGAGTTCTCCAGGCTGGACGTTATAACCTCATTTGTGAAAGATTAAATTGGTCAAGTCCGAAATATAGTTGGGGGAAGATCTGTACGTCATAAAGGGTTTGATTGTGAAATTATGCCATTTTTTTCAATGTGTGACCTTCAATGCCTAGAGCCGTGCAGCTAGGGGGGGGGGGGGGAGAGGAAGGGAGAGAGGGAGAGAAAATAACGCTATCTTTGATGGCAACCATTCATATTTGAATCCTTTGAAGATATAAGTGTTTTTTTAACTGTTAAAATGATACATTTTTAAAATGGAATTATTTGTTACTTTAATTTATTGATGTTTATTAATATCATCGATTACGATAATCCGTCCTGATGTTTACCATTTTTTAAAAGAAATTAAGAATTAACCTCTCATTTATTTAATAACAGTATCCAATGTCATGTGATCGCAGAGCTTCAACGTTTCATTTGTTTGTTTAAATCAAAATGTATTCTTAATATAAACCACCATTCACGAGCATTTTCACAAAGCATCATCTAGCTTTATCTCCTCCATATCTTCATTTCGAAAAAATAAAAAGGGGCGGGGTCGTCAAGGAAAATAAAAACAAAAGGTTTCTACAAACTTGGTCATGTGATTTCTGCAAATGTTTTAACACTCGTGTTTTCATTAGAGATTGTCTTTATGAAGAATGTTCTTTGGATCCATTAAATATTTTTGCCAGAATGACAGATGACATTAACGGGTTGATTTTTACAGATCAAGTACAAAAATAAACTAAAATGACAGACCACATTGTCCAATGTGAATTTAATTTAATTCTGAAAACGCTTCACTGTATTATTTATTTTGCTTGACATAATCGAGCCAAAATTATCTTTCTAAAACTAATAAAAGCGGAATAACATTAATGTTTTATGTGAATATCTGCTATTGATATTCAACCCCGTGTTCTTAAATGTCGTCATTTTTTTATTTTTTTAAATTTAGGAATTTAGGAGATGTTATAGTTTGGGTACAGTCGTTTTGAACTCGTTTGTACATGTTGGGTACGACAGTTTTGTACTGATTGTTATGGGTTGTTTTCATCTGTTTTCTACTTGTTACGGGCTGGGTACAGCAGGTTTGGACTGAAAATTTTGTGTTTCGGTAAAGCAGTGTTATACTGGCAGTTTCAGGCCGGGTTCAGTGGTTTTGTGCAGAAGAGAGTATTGAGTTAAATCTGATTCAATAGATCAGATAAGATAAGATGATAAGATTCTTTTTCCACCCAAAGAATATTTTTTATTAGATTGTACATATTCATTTTCAGCACATAAATAAGTACACATTTTAAACCAAGACAACATATTACAATTAAAACAATTTATACACATGACATTAAAGTATTTCTCCAGCGTAGAAATCAGCCACATTATCTCTATAAGTGACAATAATGAATAAATTGATGATCATTTAGATTTGGTAACCACTGAGACAACACGATGGTAAATTTGTACAGGCTGGAGACAAAATATTTTCTATATCTTTTGGTCCTAACTTTAAGAGAAAGAATTCGACCTGTTAGAGCTAATCTGTGATGAAATTGGGTGGAATGTATCATCCACATTTTTTAAAGTTCTTTTTCAACAGTATAATGTAAAGTAGAAAGATACTATAAAAGGGGATCACTGCTTACTATTTCAAAAGAAAATATAGATACAAAGCTCATACCCGAAATTGAGACTGGTGTTTTTGAGTTGTCAGTTACTGTGAACATGTCCTTAAACTGATGACGACAGCGCTATAATTAGATTGGTATTGGCTTTTTTCTGTTTGTTTTTTTTAGCTCAGCCGCCCTTATTGGAATGTTTTTGGTTGCAGTATTTTTGGTTTTCTCTCCTGAAAAAAAGGTTTTCGTTCTCACAGAGCACAATACTTTTTTTGATGTACACTGAAAATCGTTTTAGACTGTACTGAGGGCACCGAAACATTTCTTCGTGTTAAACGATTCATACAAAAAAAAATACTCACCAAAATAACATTTATTGGAGTACATCATATTAGATACACTAGTTACATTTCAAATTATTATACATTTTGTACATACCTTAGTATGTATGAATTTAATTTAAAAAAAACAATAAAAATATTATTAAAAACATAATAAAATTAATATTTTTTAATTAAAATAGATATAATATTTATTAATATTTTGGAAAATCAGATCTTTTAATTTTATTTTTATTTTTTTGCATTGTCTTTTTTAGCATCAATGTGTCAAAAAATTGTTCGATATCGTCCATTGTATTATTAATTTCAGTTAAACATTATCGTCTCATCTCAATGGCTCTCCTTATGGTGTTGGTATTTCAAAGCCGAGTTCGCCTTTTTTCACACGAGACACCGCCTCTTTTTGTTCATTGAGACCCCTCTACATTCTGGCCGGTGTCTATTCATTTTGTTCATTCCGAGAAGCGAAATCTTTTCGCGTTAAGCGATTTTTGTTTCGTGTTAAAAGAAAAAAAATGTAGGAAAATACCTAGTCGGGACCGCATTATTATTTTGTGTTTTAACGTTTAACATATTTCAATGTAGCTGCTTTTTCAAGTTTTCGGTAACTGATATTTTTTAGTTGACTTAGCCGCAGCTTGATAACAAACTCACTTAATTTTAGTATCATAGAAAATTTGTGTTATGGAGAATGTAGCAGAACTCAATTCTATTTTGAAAACAATAATAATTATACTTTTAAACGTCTTTTTGTCTATCATTTTCAAAAAAATCATAAACCTTGAAAATATCACATAAATCAGTTCTTATTCCCCACTACAATTTAGGTGTCAAGGGTATGAAATCAATGTAGTTATGTTTGTAAGTAAATCATGTTGAGTTAGAGAGTATACGTGTAGCGTTGTATATTGTGCGTGAATGTTATGACGTATTTGGGTAGGGGAAGTGAGGTATTAGTTTAGTGTAGTGTAGAGAGTGGAATGTAGATGGCGGTTGGACAAAAGGATGTTGAATAGGGATGTTGTGGAACCTTAGGGAAGAGAGCTGAGTGCCTTGTGTTTCCTGATAATTAAAGTTATATATAGTTATGAAAAGGACTTGAGTTGTTAATGTTACTAATGATTGAATTATTGGAAGAACTTGATTGAATGATCCAATCCTGAGGACATAGAAGTTGACATTTGGGGGCTACTCGTCCGAGATTGGAAAACATCATTTTCTTACTTGAGGTAAAGTCCAAGAACTTTCTTATACTTTTGTGAAGTTACAAGTATCGTCGCTGTCCCGTGTTTCAAGGTCGGAGCTCTGATGCCACCGTGTATCAAGTGTGTATGAGTTGCATACACCAGTGACTCTATTAACTACCTACGTCCTGTATCAGGCTAGTTATGTTAACTGCGCCTGGCCGTTATTCAAGTTAACTACGTCCTGCCCTGTATGAAGTTACGAAGGTCGTGTCCAGTTACAGTGAAATAACAATGTCCTGCCCTGTATGAAGTTACGAAGGTCGTGTCCAGTTACAGTGAAATAACAATGTCCTGCACTGTATGAAGTTATAAAGATCGTGTCCAGTTACAGTGAAATAACAATGTCCTGCCCTGTATGAAGTTACGAAGGTCGTGTCCAGTTACAGTGAAATAACAATGTCCTGCCCTGTATGAAGTTATAAAGATCGTGTCCAGTTACAGTAAAATAACAATGTCCTGCCCTGTATGAAGTTACGAAGGTCGTGTACGGCTCCAGTGAAATAACTACGCCTCGCCCTGAAGTTACCAGTGTCGTCGACCGTACAAGCTGTGTGTCGCCGTCTGAACAAGCTGTGTGTCGCCGTCTGAACAAGCTGTGTGTCGTCGCCCGAACAAGCTGTGTGTCGTCGCCCGAACAAGCTGTGTCGTCGCCCGAACAAGCTGTGTGTCGTCGCCCGAACTAGTTGTGTGTCGTCGCCCGAACAGGCTGTGTGTCGTCGTCCGAACAGGCTTTGTGTCGCCTGTCCGAACTCATCTGAGTCTGTTAAGTATCATCCTCGTCCGAACTCGTCCGAGGTGTGAAGTATTCTGACCCATCCGTCCGAAGCTGTGTGGGGTGCTCGTCGGAAGCTGTCTTCTGTCTCAACCAAAGCACCTGTCGGATGCTATGAGCCGCTGATCGGTGTATTCTTCTGAGCTTTACACCGCCCTTTGCTGTTACCACCGCTGACACACCCCGCTGTTGCTGTAGACCGCAGTGGTTATTGACCGTCGTTGCAGTGCTGTATTAAGCTGCATATGAACTGTCTAATGTCGGTGAGTGCCTACATCGTGTCCAGTGTCCAGTAAGCTGTCGATGTCCCGGGGCCCTGTCCGGTCACCCAGTTGATCAACGTCCTGTATCATCGAGCCATTGACGTTCTGTCCTGCATCACGCTGCCTATGCACCCATCCTGCATTGGGGAGTCACCCACGAACTGTCCAGTGTCGGCGATTCGCCTACATCTTGTTCAGTGAGTTGTCGATGTTCCGTGGCCTGTCCTGGTCACCCACACCCTAATGACTGTGTATCGTGAATTGACATCCAGTAACATTGAAGTTCGTGAGAGAACCATTGACACTTAACCTAGGAACAATTGACACTTAATTAAGTCCAATTGTGTTGTTTTAAAATAGTTTCATTCCTTTAGGACATTCCATTAACCAGGCAAGTTGTATTTTTATTTCTTTATAACATTTTTTGTGTAAAATTTCGTGTGTATATTTAAATTTTTTACCCTAGTAGATGTTAACTTTTTGCCAGAACTAGTTTAAACAGACTGCGATTATTCCTTAAACCTTGATTATTGTTCATTGTATGTTCACACCTAATTGGTAATACTATGGCTGGATATGTTACTGATAAAGGGACCTTAGAAGAAATCAGGCATGTGGGTGTATTACTTCGCTATACGGGAGAGAAGCTAGAGGAGTATGTAAGAGTAAAGTATGAAGAACACGTACGGGCAGAGAAAGAACTTAGAGCTAGAGAAGACGAACGTATAGAAAGAGATAGACAGAGAGAGGAAGAACGTATGGATAGACAGAGAGGGGAAGAACGAATAGAAAGAGATAAACAGAGTCAGAGACAATACGAACTAGATAAACTTATTAAAGAAATTAGACTGGCGGAAATAAAAGCAGAACGACGGGAAATTATTTTAAAAAGACAAACATATTGTTATAACGACAGTGACAGTAGTGAAGTTGAGGAGCGTAAAGTTATTTTGTCCGCCAGGGAAAAGGAAAATGATGGGGACATTACAGAGTCTGTGGAGGAGATCAGTTATCCCGAGGAATCTCATGCAAACATAACTGAGTGTAAGGACGATGAGTCGTTCTTGGCATCGAGGGAGGAGGTAATATTGGTGGAAGCAGGTGATACACAATTTTACCATGTACAAGTGAATCTTGATAATGTACCAGATATCGTTTTTCATGAACAAGATGATGCTTATGATGTAGAGTTTAGAAATGAAAATATTATTTGTGATGGTGTACACGCTACCATCTCTGGTGGCGTACAAGATGATGTACAAACTGTAGGTTTTGTTGATGTTCAACAGCGATATGTGAATTTTTTAATGAAGAGAGATTTTGATTATGTACAAGAGGCAGACTTTGATTTTTTGCGGGATGATAATTTGGGTTTTGTGAAGAATGAAGATTTGGGGTTTCTTCATGAGAATTTTGTGGAAGAGGAAAATTTGAGTTTAGTGGATGAGGAAAATGTGTGTTTTGATTTTAAAGGTGTTAGAACCTGGACAAGCTACAGTTGTCACGATGTAGAGGCCGTGAACTTGCCAGGGGTCGTCCTACGACGGGGACGTAATGTCAACAAAGTGGAAGTCATTGGGGACGACTTCACGTGGACCTACGAGGGTCGTAGTCCACGCGCTGAATTTAGTAGTGGTGTAGAGGTCAATGGTTGCTCAAGGCTTGAGTCTGGTTTGGACTCGGGCGGTCTTGGTGAGAACAGAGGGGCTGGCTTTTATGGAGTCTCTGTGGTGGAGATTAGCGTTTTCACTAACGTGGGGTTAGGTGAGAGCAGTTTTGGTCTGTTTATGAAGTGTCATGATTTGTTTTGTAATGTATTATTATGTTATGCATATGACAAAGTACTTTTTGGAGTTGTTTTGGTGTTAAGCCTTGGAAAAGTATTGTTATTTGAGCAGGAAATGTTTAGATTGGGGAAATATGTACACGTCTTGTGGAAAGCGACTGACAAGAGAGATATCCCGCCCTCTTAAAATCACCTGGACAGTTGACGGCTGTCTAAATGACTCTACGGATGATGACATTTTTTTTTCTTCTCTTCAGCAGTCAGGATATTGTTTTCCCTGTTTCATTAGTTAATTTTTGAATGTGTCATGTTTTGACTATTACTATAATCGCTTGGACTTGTTGATAATATCGATGGTGATTATGTAAATTTACTGTATGATGTTTTGCCAAGGTTATATAGTTTTACATTAACTAATAATTTCATACACTGACTTTAAATTTTGTTTGGAAGATTCTACTCGTGGAGTAGAATCTAAGCGGAAGAGGGGGGATATGTCAAGGGTATGAAATCAATGTAGTTATGTTTGTAAGTAAATCATGTTGAGTTAGAGAGTATACGTGTAGCGTTGTATATTGTGCGTGAATGTTATGACGTATTTGGGTAGGGGAAGTGAGGTATTAGTTTAGTGTAGTGTAGAGAGTGGAATGTAGATGGCGGTTGGACAAAAGGATGTTGAATAGGGATGTTGTGGAACCTTAGGGAAGAGAGCTGAGTGCCTTGTGTTTCCTGATAATTAAAGTTATATATAGTTATGAAAAGGACTTGAGTTGTTAATGTTACTAATGATTGAATTATTGGAAGAACTTGATTGAATGATCCAATCCTGAGGACATAGAAGTTGACATTAGGAATTTGATTTCAATTGTATGTTTCTGATCAAACTTATCATATAGATTCTGGCATGATCTAATGTTTCAAAATTAGTTATAACTTTATTATTAAAAAATCAAAATACATAATCACAAATTGCTGAAATTATGTTTCACTTCAAAAATAGTCATACTGTTTAATTTTTAATGTACTTCTTTCAATACGGATTACGGACTAACGGCTTTCTTCGACAAGCACTACAATTCGATGCACTCCGACGGCATAGCCAGGACGTTGCCTTATCTGTCAAAGCCATGGATTTGCAGAGGTGTGGGTGGGGAGAGACAGGCGAAGCGATGACAGTGAATCGCTCCCTCTAAGCTGGTGGTAGAAGTATGATCACTGTGCACTGTTTAGGGGAAGGGGGGATTTGTTCCTAACCAAAAACAGGGTGGGGCAAAAAAAAATCATGGCTCGTCACGAGTGGCCCAGACTAATCACTACGCTCCGGTCTGCATCTTCATATGTTCGAAACGACGACAACGTTTGGCTCATAGGGCATTTTTGTCTACATCTTCATATGTTCGAAACGACGACAACGTCTTGCTCACAGGGCATTTTTGTCTACATCTTCATATGTTCGAAACGACGACAACGTCTGGCTCACAGGGCATTTTTGTCTACATCTTCATATGTTCGAAACGACGACAACGTTTGGCTCACAGGGCATTTTTGTCTACATCTTCATATGTTCGAAACGACGACAACGTCTGGCTCACAGGGCATTTTTGTCTACATCTTCATATGTTCGAAACGACGACAACGTCTGGCTCACAGGGCATTTTTGTCTACATCTTCATATGTTCGAAACGACGACAACGTTTGGCTCACAGGGCATTTTTGTCTACATCTTCATATGTTCGAAACGACGACAACGTCTGGCTCACAGGGCATTTTTGTCTACATCTTCATATGTTCGAAACGACGACAACGTTTGGCTCACAGGGCATTTTTGTCTACATCTTCATATGTTCGAAACGACGACAACGTCTGGCTCACAGGGCATTTTTGTCTACATCTTCATATGTTCGAAACGACGACAACGTTTGGCTCACAGGGCATTTTTGTCTACATCTTCATATGTTCGAAACGACGACAACGTCTGGCTCACAGGGCATTTTTGTCTACATCTTCATATGTTCGAAACGACGACAACGTCTGGCTCACAGGGCATTTTTGTCTACATCTTCATATGTTCGAAACGACGACAACGTCTGGCTCACAGGGCATTTTTGTCTACATCTTCATATGTTCGAAACGACGACAACGTCTGGCTCACAGGGCATTTTTGTCTACATCTTCATATGTTCGAAACGACGACAACGTCTGGCTCACAGGGCATTTTTGTCTACATCTTCATATGTTCGAAACGACGACAACGTCTGGCTCACAGGGCATTTTTGTCTACATCTTCATATGTTCGAAACGACGACAACGTCTGGCTCATAGGGCATTTTTGTCTACATCTTCATATGTTCGAAACGACGACAACGTCTGGCTCACAGGGCATTTTTGTCTACATCTTCATATGTTCGAAACGACGACAACGTCTGGCTCACAGGACATTTTTGTCTACATCTTCATATGTTCGAAACGACGACAACGTCTGGCTCACAGGGCATTTTTGTCTACATCTTCATATGTTCGAAACGACGACAACGTCTGGCTCACAAGGCATTTTTGTCTACATCTTCATATGTTCGAAACGACGACAACGTCTGGCTCATAGGGCATTTTTGTCTACATCTTCATATGTTCGAAACGACGACAACGTCTGGCTCACAGGGCATTTTTGTCTACATCTTCATATGTTCGAAACGACGACAACGTCTGGCTCACAGGACATTTTTGTCTACATCTTCATATGTTCGAAACGACGACAACGTCTGGCTCACAGGGCATTTTTGTCTACATCTTCATATGTTCGAAACGACGACAACGTCTGGCTCACAGGACATTTTTGTCTACATCTTCCAGCTCTGAAATGAAACAAAGAATAGTTAAAAGGAAGAAAACTCATGATTATTTCAACATTTCATAACAATGCCTATTGAATGAATATTGATCAAAAGAGTTCATCATTTTCGGCTCGCAACAGCTGACCTAGTTCATGTGTACTCTAAGTGTCGTACATTTATGGATATCCTTACGCCATAAATAAGAAATTGTCAATTCAGGACCGGCTTGTGTCAGAAATCTGTTTGTATGAGGTCGTAAAAAAATAATTTAGCGCGTAGTTCTAGAGAGTGGCCGTTTGGGGGGGGGGTTAAAAAGAAAAAAGTTTCGCCACGGGCAAACCGCCTCCTTCCGCCTCTCCACTTGCTACACCATTGAGAGAGGGTGATCGTATCATGCAGGGTGCTAATCATTGTTATCATGGCTATTCATTGTTATTAGGGCTAATCATTTGATCAAGGCAAATCATTGTGACCTGACTCCTATGAGTGTACTCATCCTTAGTTACGCCTCTGCACACCAACCATACTCTATATCAACCCTCTCTCCATTATTTGTCTGGTTATTTTTCACGATAAGTCCATTACACACTCTCAAGTGTGGCTTTTTGAGGACTATAAATAGCTCGTTCTTTGCATGTGGTTGTGACCAAGGCTTCAATTTGAGTTGTAGTCTCGACTTGAATTATATTTTCTTAAGAGTGAAAGACTCAAAATAGATCAGGATGCAGTTGATGACCAGTAGTGTTTCTTGTGTCTCACTCTGCTTTTTATGCGTTTCCCGTCGCAGGATTTGTCGAAATTTTCATCTTGTAAGTAACTTCGCCAATCTCCAGGTCTTTAATTAAAGATGTGAAAACGTGTGTTTGTGTGTATACATATGTACACGATCAACTTCGGCGTTGGGTTGAGCATTATCTTGAACTATACGCAACAATGAATGTAGTCACTGAGACAGCTCTGAATAATATTCCTGTCTTGTCAATTATGCTCAGTTTACACGATCAAATTTGGTTTAGATTTGCGTACAATTTTTGTATGAATGCACTATTTTGTGCGTGGTTTCATTTTTGGACACAAATGAGAATTTGATGAAATAGTAATTTAAATGTTTTGACAAGAACTGAGCATAATGGAAGAACTAGATGGAGAGCCACATTTTAAGGAGCTCGAAAAAGCAATAGATTAATTTGCTGATTGGAAAGTACCAGGGATTGACGGCATTCCCCAGAAGTGCTCAAAGATGGACAAACCATACTACTGCAGACCTTACATGAGCTCCACTGTCTATGTTGAAAAGTAGGTCACATTCCCCAGGATTTGAGAGCCGCAAATAAAGGTACAAAAAATTTTCCTATTGATATAAATTTATATTGATTGGACGTACAGATCACATTATCACAGTCTATCAATGTTTAAAAAAAAGTTACTGGTGAAATTTAAAGTGGTTTAAACTGGAACTTAATCAAGATGTATTTAAATCAGAATTAATTAAAAAATGATGACATCATTTTAAAAAAATGTCAAAGTAACCTGAGGTTTTTGTTTTAAGTAAATGCTGGTTTAAACAAATATAAAATAAGAATCAATTTCCATTAAGCATATTCCCTCTAATACATTATAGTCTGATAACTACCACAAATAGGTGAAAGAAACAGGAGTGTTGGAAAAATACGGGACATTAAAAATCGTGTTTATTTGTGGTGTCCATTTGGACTTTCAGATAACGGATGAGTTGGCATCCGATTACAGCATGCATGGAACAACTTATGTCTGTGAGCTAACATTTTCAATTATAAAGTATGGGAAGTAAACAAATCGAAAGAGAGAGGTTGATGAACATTTAAAAGCAATTCTCTTGATTGGATGCGGCAATTCAAAACCAAACATTGATGATATCTTGAAAGCCAAACGTCAATTTCACAAATCTCTCTGTTTTGCTGCTTAGTTTGAGAGATTCGAATATGTGCGCACTGGGTCTGATATAACTATTAACTATCTTTTTGCTAACGTCGCCTACTTTGCTCTCTTTTTAAAAAAATAAATGTCTTGGTTCTCTTTGATTTTTTGCATTGCTCACCATTCACCCATGATTAACAAGAAATACTAAACTTAATTATTCGTCTTTTTTCCCAGAGCTTTCGTTCTGACTTGCAAATGTTATACAGAATGATTTTTCGGCCCGCGCACGTCATTTTTCCCGTTATCCGGCCCGCCGTGAAAAAAGTTTTGTGACCCCTGGCTTAGTTGGAAACACGTTTGCCCATGTCGCCTTTAAACGATTGCAGAGTCTTGTTAACAACATCTACCCAGAGTCGGCTTCCGAAGTGGGCGTTCAAGTATGGACATGATATTCTCGTCAAGCCAACTACTTGAGAAGTGTCATGAATAGCATAGGCCTATATATATTGCCTTCATAGATCTGACAAAGGCGTTCGACTTTATAAGTCGGAGAGGTCTGTTCAGTATCTTGCTTACAATAGATTGTCCCAACAAGACTGCTAACAATCATAGTCATTTCACGAAAACATGTACAGCACAGTCACATTCAATGGCGCGGTCTCTGAGGCATTCCCAGTCATCAGCGGAGTAAAAAAAAGGTTGTGTATTGACACCAACGTTCTTGTCATTTTTTTTTCGATGCTTCTTCAATTTGACATCAGGGACCGTGAAAACGGAGTGTAAATCCATACCAGATCTGATGGTAGGCTGTTCAATATCGCTTGCCTACGTGCAAAGACCAAGGTAAAAAAAAATGTAGATTTCGTGAATTGCTGTTCGCTGACGATGCCGCCTTAACATCTCACACAGAGGAAGGTCTTCAGTTAATGTTAATCGTATATCACACGCTTGTAAAGAGTGTGGACTGTCATTTATTCTACATAAAACAAATGTTATGATGCAATAAGCAAGGTCCCTTCCAATCATATCTATTGAGGGTCTTAATCTGTCGGTTGTTGAGCATTTCACATACTTGGATCCAATATTTCTAGCTCTCTCTCAGTTGATGAAGAGATAAACACCAGGATCGCAAAAGCAGTAGCAACTATGACTAAACTGTATAAGTGGGTGTGGAATAAATTCAATCTGACTGATAGTACAAAACTAAGTGTCCATCAGGCCATTGGCGCCCGCAGAAAATTTTCTAGGGGGGGGGCAAAATATTTTCAAGGGGGGGGGCAAAATATTTTCTATTTCTGGGGGGGGGGGGGGCAAAATATTTTTAGTAATGTCTTAATGTAGTTTTAATTTACTATAACGTATTTGTATGGTGAACGAACGGACAGGACACTGTAGTAATGAAGGGCATACTGTAGCAACACATTTTTTATTAACACAATATATGTATATAACAAAAAATATTACAACATAAATTTAAAATAAAATGTATTCTTTAAACAAGAACTGGGGTCGTCTGTTATCGCTACCAAACATATCTCCAATTGTGTCCATACAGTCTTTTTGTTGCAGTTCACTTTGTCTCTGTGTACGCTTAACATGCACAACCCAGTCAGACGTAAAACGAGATCAGCATCAGCTTAGTTACTTTCTCTTTATTTTCTCTTTACTTTAATAAATTTTTTGTCTATTTTTGTCTAAAAAAATTTTTTACTCATTCAATCCAGGGGGGGGGGCAAGTGGCCCACCTTGCCACTACGTGCGGGCGCCCATGCATCAGGCATGTGTGCTTAGTACGCTCTTATGTGGCGGTGAAGTGTGGATCACAAATGCCAGTCACGGGCGGAAACTCAACAGCTTTCATCAAAAGATGTCTTCGTCCCATTTTGTGCATCCGATGGCAGGACAAGGTGACTAACACAGATGTCTAAAAACGTGCCAAAATGTGTAGCATATTCTCCGCTCTTAGTAAGAGGCGCCTTCGCTGGTTAGGCCGTGTAAGGAGAATGGAGGAAGGCCGTATTCCAAAGATGCTGCAGTATGGAGAGTTGGCAGAAGGGACAAGACTTATTGGACGGCCACGCCTGAGATTTATGGACGTTTGCAAAAAGGAGCATGAGGGAAGCCAACATAGAAATTAACAATGGGAGATCATTGCCGAACAACGTTGCAGCTGGCGAACAGCAGTGTACGAAGGAGTCAAAAAGGCAGAAGATGTGCAAGACGAAGCCCTTGCAACAAAAAAGAACAGCACGGAAAGTCAAACTTAACCAGGAGTCAAAATTCTCCTGCGAGGAATGCAGTCAAGATTGTCACTCCAGGATTGGCCTAGTGAGCCACTCGTGGAGGTGTATGACTACAATATAGCTACTCCATCGTCTCGCGAAGACGCAAGGATGCCATATATATATATATAAGCAACAATATAATAATAGGTACAAATATTAGTAAACAAATCTCTGTCTTGTATAGCAAAACTCAATCGTAATAAATGATAGCAAAAAATCTCAATATATATAGCCTGTTTCAAAGACATTTCTACGTATTGTTATTCTTTTCTGATTTTTCTAGATTTTTCTACAGAATTCTAATGATCTAAACTATAGATTTTATTTAGTTGTAAACAAGGTGAGAAGGGACTATTTTTAGTTAGCCAGACCCTAAATGTTGTTCCGAGCTTGGGGTCAGCTAGAGTTCATTCAAGGGGAAAGATGTCGTAAACACGTCCAAATAACAGAGAGATAGTGACAGATAGAGACAAACAGGGAGAGAGAGAGAGAGAGAGAGAAAGAGATTAAAAGACAGAATGATAAACAGGGAGAAAGAGATAGAGAGAAAGAGAGAAGGTAGAGAGAGATAGAGAGAAGGTAGAGAGAGATAGAAAGTAGGTGACAGAGAGACAGAGAGAGTTGGAGATGGGACAAATAGATAGACAGAGAGAGTAAGGAGAGAGATAAGGATGAAGAGAGACAGAAAGAGAGAGGGAGTGAGAAAGACCGTGAGAGCGAAAAGAGAGAAAGAGAGAGAAGAGGATAAGAGATAGGTAGCGAGAGAGAGGGGGAGAGATAAAAAGAGAAAAAGAGAAGGGCGGGAGGGAGAGAGGCAGAATGGTGAAAGAGAAAAAGAGAGAAGGGAGAAAGGTAAAGAAAGGAAAAAGAAGGGTGAAAGAGAGACATACAGAGAGAGAAAGGAGAGGGAGATAGAAAGAAGAAGCGAGAACGAGATAGACAGAGAGAGAGAAGGAGATAGACAGAGAGAGAGAGAGAAGGAGATAGACAGAGAGAGGGAGAAAGGAGAGAGAAAGAAATGTGAAAGAGAGGCAGAGTGAGAGGCAGGGAAAGGAAGAAAAGGGTAGACAGATAGATGGAGAAGGCAGATAGATAGAAGGGTGAAAGAGCTCCGAGGAGAGAGGGAGGGAAAATGAAGAAAGAGATAGAGAGAGAATGTTGGAAAACAGAGGGAGAGAGGGGGAGGAAGAGAGAGAGAGAGAGAGGGGGAGGAAGAGAGAGAGAGACAGAGGTGGAGATAAATCGAGACAGAGAAATGATGAAAAGTTAAAATAGAACATTTCAAGAAATTAGTTTATTCAGTAACGTTATTATAAAGTATTGTTTTTCTTTCTTTTTTATGAGAATGCAAATATAATAATGATAGCACATGACGGGAAAACATGTCCAACCGTATTGTTCCTTACTTAATGTCTTGGCCAGGGAAACTAAAGTGAAGGGTCAACTACACCACAGTGAACAGTAATTAGGTCATTAGAGAAGAAAGAATGCCCCAGGACCTTGCCCGGACGACACGCATTTAGCTAATGTCGAGCATTCGTCGACCGGAAATGTTTATCTTTGAACTACACACCCTCTCCCAACTTTTTTTTAAAAAACAAAACGAAATCCTTATTTGTGTGCCTTGTTCATGACTTTCAAAAATGTAAAAAATTGTACAAAGTCAACATAGTTAATCTTCATGTGTTTTGATTTAAAGGGCATTCTTAGAAGTAACATAGCTTGATGTTATGATCATGTTCTGGCAAAAACAAAAAAACAATTTTTTTTTAAATATGTACAATAAAACCTCCGTTTTACGAACTTTAAATTGTCATTAAAACGAGGTCTTAAATTGAAAGGGTCTTAAAAAAAGAAGTAGGATATTTTCGAAAAACAACATTTAGATAAATTAAGTTAACAAGTAAAATAAATACAAAAAAGTCCACGTACCATTAAGTATAGGCAATATCTACCATCTTTCTTTCAGAAATATAGATTAAACTGTCTCACAACCAATACAAAAAAAAATCACTATCATCATGTTCCTCATTAATTCCAAAATAAAAAATCAATGCAGTAGTTGAGAGGGAGGTAGTTGTTAAAAAGCGTGTGTAAGTGCTGAGTGCATGCTTAGAGTTATAACTATTTATGCATAAGATAAGCGCATTAACATTGTTGTAATTATTTTATTCAATCATTGAATAATTAATTTTTTTGAAAGAATGCTGTTATTTCTGTTTGTATGATCCCCCCCCCCCCCCGGTCCATGTTCTTTAAAGACCTGACATGGTGTCGGCAAGGTCTGAAAGGCCCCTGCTCTGGGCAAATCTGGAGTATTACGTTTATGCAATTTAGCCACTTTATTTGCCATCTTGTTTTCAAAAGACCAATTTACGGTGCAAGAGTTATTTTCCCTTCACTACTTCCTAGCTGCTTTAGTGCATCGTCTGCTGTTAAAAGTTGTAAAAGGAACTGTTTCCTTCAAGCGCAGAAATATAGCATTGCTTTCCTATCTGACTTTTTCAGGGGCTAGGTCTTTTTTTCTTCTTTTTTTTTAATTTCGAGTTGTTGTACCAAAATATTGAAAACTATTTTAGTTTCGCATTTGATTCAAATTTCAAAGATTTTTACTACTATTAAAACGGTTCTTTTCTAAACAAATACAGTAAAACCTCCGTTTTGCGACCCTCTCTTTAAGTGACACCTACATTTTTTAAAAAGGATATCTTCCTTTGCTCTCCAATTAAGTGTAGAATGTTGCAAAACCAAACTCAGATATGTTAAAAATACATTCTTGTATTTTGAATTTATCAAAAAAATATTGGGTACTATAATGATTTGAGGGGCGACTATAATCTAGGGCAAAGCGTACCCTCAAGGGTGACATAACTTAAGTGAATATTGTTTAAGTTTCGCTGGTGCAAAAGTTAAGATGTCTTTGGTCATCTGTATGGCTTATTTTGCCATTTCCCACACGAAAGTTTGAAAAGCCACCTCAAAATTGTCAGAAAGAAACAACTTATTCAACTATGCGCCAAAATAATGCACCCTTGCATTTTGAGTTTGTACGTCTGTCTTTAGCACCCTTAATTATGCACCCCTTCCCTCACGCTGATCAATGGTATATTTGATTATAAGCCTATGCATAATGATTACCCTGGGGCACGCCACAAACTGAGAAAATTTACATTATATAAGGAACTGGGCTAAATAATGCCTCACACAAAACTTTAAAAATGCTCTTCCATTTTCAAAATGTATAATAGAAACATCGAATCATGTAAACTCAAAAATACACCTCTTGATTTTGAAATAATCAAAAATTTTCGGGAGAGCACGCTCCCCAAATCCCTCCACCGATCTGTTATCCGTATGGAGAATTTAATCATTTATTTAAGTGTATGGCTCATTCTAAAACAGTACATAACAAAAGACGATACCAAAGGATTAATACAATAACAAAGAATACGATAATCAAACCAGGGCTAATAACAATTAATAAGTTTTAATGTGTTAATTATAATAAATTACAAAATCAAAAGAGTATGATTAAAACTATTGACTTATAGTTTGGCTGGTACCAGTACGATTTTAATAAAAATACAATGAGCAAAAGAGGTACAATGGTGAAAAGAAATCTACACACACACAGTAAACAAAGCACTGTCTAGTAGTAGTAGCACAATAATAACACACGCGCCCAGTATCGTGATAAATGATCTTCATGCCTTCATTCAATCTTCGGGCTTTTTATAGTAGGTTTCAGATGCTTTACGCTTTGTTTTGCTTTCCAGTTTTCTCCAGATTCTTCTATAATATTCTGGATGAAACTGACTATACTAAGCTTGTTGTAAACAAGGTTAAAGGGAGACTTTTATTTCGCTAGCCACGCCCCAAAAAACGGCCTCGAGTGTTTTGTCTGCTAGAGGTCATGCAAGGGAAAACATGAAGCACGTAGTCGCATACATAACAGTGCTGAACAGACACATAATAGAAATCTGTTCACAATGGTATATAATTTATTTATGAGACGAACGGGGTGTCATTTTCCTGGATTAACCCCCACCAAGGCAAAGCTTTTTATCCGCACCGCCCTGGGAGGGAAATAATATATTGCGCAATGGAGCGTTTTGTCTCGTTTATAAATAAACCTTATAATGTATGTCTTTTTCTAAAATCTGTGTTTTTAAAACAGATTAAAATAATGAGTGAAATATATTTTTAGAATAGAAATATAATAACTTTAGAACCCCTAAGGTCTCCCTCCAGCTGCTGTTGGGAGTATATTGATATAACGCAATGTAGCATCGCACTCGACTTATTGCCGTCACGTGCGGGTTACGGAAACAATGAATTTTGTCAACAGCTGCTGGATATCTTACCGGTTCTAATGTTATTGTGACAGTATCCGGAAATTTGTTTGAAAGAAATTTCGTCGACGGAAAATTGATCGACGTCAAATGTCTTTTTGAACGCAATGATTTTGTTTTACGATATAGTATAGTGCGGTAAAAAAATATTTGACGCAAAATTTGATCGTTTGACCTGGAAAAAAAATTCGATCAAATTTCCGTTCGATCAAACTTCCATCGATCAATTTCCCGTCAATGAAATTTTTAAAACAAATTTCCGGTAACCTATTATGACACCTCGGTCGTTTCATAAATAAATCATATACGATCAGCAAAGGCGAGTGTCGCTTAGGGAACGGGACTTTTGCAGCACCTGTCATGTTGGTACTCGGGGAGCTTACTTCCTTCGCCCCCGCCACCTTTCCATCGCACGGTCCTGTTTAAACCTTACGTTTTAGACCATTTAATAAGGTATGTTTTACATCGGTCTCATTGGGGCTTTCTGACAATGTTTACTTTTAACAACTTTCTGAAACCACATAGGAATCACACATCGGTCTGACTGAGGCTTTCTGACAACGTTTACTTCTTTCTGAAACCACATACAAGTCGCATAATACTATTACTGAGGCTTTCTGTCAATGTTTATTTCTGAAATATTTCTGAAACCAGACAGGAGTCACACATCGGTCTGATTGATACTTTCTGGCAATGTTTACTTACAGCATCTTCCTGAAAAAACACAGGAGTAGTGTACGCAAAATAAGTCTGATTCAGATGAATATTGGTTTAAGCCACACAGTCTAAAGATGTTTGTATTAAAAGGAATCATGCAGGAACGCATCCGCGTGTATAAACATTCCGAGCAACAGGTTGCAATATATTATATTCCTAATGGGCAACATGTGGTCCACTGTACATCGGAAGGGAAACTCATAGGTTTGAATAGTTTTAAGACTTAAGTTTGGGACGCGGCTACGCTGTAACATATTCTATTTTTGCTTAATATTTTCATCGCACTTCCAAAAAATATTTAGTAGATACATTGTTTCATTAATAGACGCCCCCCCCCCCCTTTTTTTTTTGTGTGTGCTAAATATAAGCCGTAGGAAACTTGCCAGAGGAGATAAAAAAAATTGAGAATCGTAAACTGTCCAGCTCGTAGAAGAAACGGCTTGGATTTCCAGTCGGTAAAACATCTCCCTCCCCCTTCCCCGCCTGTTTTTTTCCTTTCATTACCTTTGTATTCGTTGCAGGACTATGTCAATATGAGTATACCTTTCACTGGGGTGGGGTGGGGAATAACATTGTCAGACAAGCCAAGACCTGTTTCAAGCTATGAAAAACGAATATTGGAAATTAAGTAAAGGACAAAGTTAATAGTTAAATTTTAAATAACTAATATTTATTGATTATAACCGTTTTAAGCAGATTTTCATAAAAAAACTTTAAGTGTATTTGGTGAATTTGACTTAAAAAAACTAACAAAATAAAATATTCAATTAGTTCGTAATACAAAGTTTTTAACTTAGGTCCCAATAGCCTTTCGTTTTTACCTAATAATCCCATAATATGAGTCAATGAATTCGTGCCACATTCGTTCAAGAAATCTTGATATTTAAGCAATATAATATTTTATACTCAATTTACTGCTCTCTCAGATTTTAACTGTAAAAAAACAACAAATAATCAAACTCAACGAGCATAGAAAAACATACCAGCTCACCTAAAACTGCAGGCTACAGGAAATAAGTACGAAACCGACTTATGGGGAAAAAAAATTGTACAAAGATTTGTTGTTTGAAAGGAAAATAGTACGAACGGAAGTTTGATCAATGTGAAAATTTGTTCAACGGAGATAACCAAAAAAAAAAATAATAAATTAAGGGAAGGTTGAGGTGCCTTCCAACAACAATTTTTTGTTGAAATTGGTTTCGAACAAATTGATTTCCTACTAATTTCCGGATACGCTATCTGCTCCCCTGTCACACAAAATTGTAACGGTTCAAAAAAGAGATTCCCAAAGGCTAGAGGAAAACATGAAAATGGACAACAATAAAAAAACAAAACAAAAAAAGACGCTATTTCGGCCTAAAAGAGACTTCGACACCTAAGAAACATAGACAAGAAAAATATGTTAGCTTGTTCAAAGCTCGTATACAAAACATTACCTTCCCATCTGTCACGCACTAAGTTACATGATCGGACACAACTGCTTCAGCTGTTTAAAGGCCTACGACTTACTGGAGTTTCTGCTACGATTAGTTTCTGCAAAACTCACGGTTATTAGGCTACAGCCTTTAAGCCAATGAATCCGTCTCAGCATGACACAGATATCAGGTACTTGTGGTAACTGCGGTACAATTACTTTTTGGTACATTCGGAAAGTTTTTACATTTAGTTATTTGCTAGCGAAAATATAACGTAAAATTAAATTATTTGAAGGTAGCAAGTCACGTTTTAGAGGAAGTCGCTTTAACCATAGAGCTATCGTGAGTCTCCTACGACTGAACGATGCCTCTGATATTTAGGGGCATAAAGATGTGATGAGGATATTTTCTAAATTATCATATTTCAATTCAGTTGATGCAGGGTTGGCAAAACGGAAATTGATTGACCTGCTTGTGTAATGCAAAAAAAAATTAAAATAATTTTTTAACTAAAAATAGTAATGTGGCTTATATTTTTATTTACATTATTTTTAGGGATAGCTAATTAATTAATAAATGAATTGTCAACAAAATAAAATGCAATTAAGAAGTGTTCAATCACTAAAAAGCACTGCAAACCTTATTTTATATAAAGAACGCAATGGAAAGAACAAACTTACTTTTGGCCCGGGGCGCACTGGACTTTTGCCCTGGAGCAACGCCCCCCGCCCCGAGGATCTTGCTGAAAGAAAACATGTACGCATACATTCGAACAATCGATTTATCTCTGGTTCATAAAGTCTAAGTTATTTTGATTCTGTAAAAATGCAAAAACCAACTGTTTGTTGATTTTTTAAATTTTTGGGGGGGGGGGGGGGGGAATTGGCGGGGGGGGGGGTGTTTGAAATGTTGTAACGATTATTATGTCAATTTGATACTGGTGTTTCCCCCTTTTTAGACACCTGAATGAGAAGCTGACATGGATCAGTTGACACCGTTCCCAAGATTGCGTACATGTAATTATTTATTTTTTCCTATCTCAATGTGTAGAAATAAACAACACCTTACAACCAAGCTTTTCGTATAAATCATTTAAAATTATTATTTTTTCTTTATTGTACGGGATTTATCATTTATTTGAGTGTAACACCTGATTTTATGGTATAGGAATGGTTTATATCAGGGGTCACCAAACTACAGCCCCCTTTTGTCTACGGCATTTTACATGTATCCTGCCAAGATCAGCCGCCGCTTACGTGAAAGTTTTGTTCTTACCGAATTAAAATAGAGGTGCGCAGTAATTCCTAAAATAGCATATTTCCAATGCTGTAAAAATGTCACGCAACTTTGTGTAAGAATTATCGTCATAATGTTGCCATTTCTTTTCACAAATGAACTAGCTAAGATATCGCTTCAACATAATTTTTTTCAAACTTAATACGTGTAAAACCTAATAGACTCGGGATATATTTAAACCCAAATACCTCACAAATACAGTGGCGTAGCTAGGGTTGGTGTCACCCGGTGCGGTAAACTCATGGTATCATCACCCCCCCCCCCCCCACTTTTTCCCCCGACTTCAACAATGAATTTCTAGTTGTTAAAATAAGTCCACAGTATTACAATAACAAGAACAAAAAATAATTAATTACAGGCCAAGGGGGAAATGTATTTAAGCATTGTAACAACGTGAAGTAATAGTTACATTTATATTAAATTTACTTTATTTAAGATGTTCTTTTCCTGGTCTTCAAAGCTGCTAACCTGTCAATCATTTGATCAAAGCCAATATCCTTCACCGTATCTCTTTCAATTGATAGTAGAGCTATATCACAAAGCCCTGACTGTCCCATGGTGATTGTAAATAGTTCTTGATAAGCCTTAAATTTGAAAAGCTCCGCTCACATAAATCATAAAGCCACAAACACACAGATAGCAAGAAAAATTAGAAGGCCTAACGAGAGTACTGGAAGAGACTCCAGGAAGTCCCATTTAGCTATGATTTTCAAAACATCAAATAAAGACCATTCCATCACTTTGTGAAATTCAATATCAGCAGTCTGTATGTGACTTCTAAGCCTTGGTATTTCTTTTATAAGTTCCTCTTCTAATAACTCATCATAGAGAGAGGTTAATTTTGGAACAGACACCAATTACACTTCTTCACTTGCTGATAAATAGTAAACTCTTGGTTTTTTATCTGGAGCTCAGAATAATTGCGATCAATACACTCAAACATCTCCAAACGGTTTGCTTTAGAATACAGCTCCCTGTCACTTACCGCACACTTCAATCAGCGTTGAATCATGATCAAAACGGTGTTTTCTGACCTAATTATTTGGTAACCTCATTTCGGACGCGTCAACCTTTAACTTTTGATAAAGAACGCATTTGGATTGGTTACACGTGTGGAAAATTAATGTGTGATCGTTTATCCTTTTATGAAATTCGGTTAGTCCGAGCAGTGTGTGGTTTTTAAATATGCAATTTTTAAATTTAGTTTCACCCCCTGAGACGGTGCGGTCCACCAAAACAAGCAACCATTGAACAAATCATGAACATGCCTCCTCCCGTGAAATAAAATAAATCTAATTTTTGTTGGGTTGGAGTAGGGAAGTGGGGCTGAAAATTTAATCGAAAGTGTTGTCGACTACAGTGAGTCTATGTGCCGAATTTCATTTTTATAGAATGACGTAAAGTTGATCAGTTAGCTTCCCCCTGAAAAACAAGAAAACTTTATTTTTGGAAGTTGGGAATAAGATGTGGGGCTGAAACCTTGAAAGAAATTGTTGTCATTGGCGTCGAGCCTATTTGTCAAGTTTCAGCTCGATAAAATGACGAAAAGTGGGTCAATACCCTTCCTAAGATTTTGCCACCACAAAGAAACAGAGAAAATCGAAGTTAATGTAAAGGATATAAAATAGATTCAGTGGGGAAAAATATGACTAATCCGAGAAGCTAAATTTTGCGTCCGCGCCGGGACAAAGAAGCCTATTAAATATTATATTCATAACATCAGCTCAAGGATTTGTAACTATTGTAAGCTTTGGATGATTTACAAGGAATGTTTTCACGCAGAGCCCCACGCATGTCAGATGCGTGCCTTAATCTATCTGACTGACAGGACTCAGCGTATTGTAGTGAAGCAGGCATCTTCCATAGACACTTCCGTTACCTGCGGTGTGCCACAGGGCTCGGTTTTAGGACCTATTCTGTTCTCCATATACACTAGCCAGCTCGGCAAAATTATTGAAAGTCATGGTATTTCCCGAAAAATATTTGCTGATGACACAGAACTGTACAAGTGTTTCCGCCCTAATCCCTTGGAGTGTGCTGCTGCTGTTCGGGCTGTCGAGGACTGCTGTCTTGCTGTAAAAGAATGGATGTCATCAAACAGACTAAAACTAAATGATGACAAGACTGAAGCAATTGTTTGTGGTTCTGACTCCAATCTTCGGAAACTTGCTATCACATCAATAAAAGTTGATGAATCAGAGATCCCGTTGTCCTCCACTGTCCGAGACCTTGGTTTTTATATTGATAGTAGACTCAGTATGATTCCACATATCAGTTCTGTAGTCAGGGAATGCTCCTGTCATTTTTGCGCCCTGGGTCACCTGCGTCATCAACTCAATAAGAGAACAGCAAATGCTGTAGCGGTAACTCTAATCCAGTCAAGATTAGATTATTGTAACAGTTGTTTGTGGGGTTTGCCTCAGAATCAAATTCAGAGATTCCAGAAGGTGCAAAATTCTGCATCACCCCAGTTCTACGAGATCTCCATTGGGTTCCTGTGGGTGAGCGCATTGACCACAAGATACTGTCCTTGGCGTACGCCTGCATAGAAGACTCTGCACCGGAATATCTGAAAGAACTTCTATATAAACATGTAACCTTAAAGAACCTGCGGTCCTCAACTCAGTCCTTACTGAAATTTCCCAGTGTGGATGAACACAGAAAAAAGTCGTACGGAGCGCCAGATGCGTAACTGGGTTTTTGACGAACTTGGCAAATTTATTTTTGGCGCCCTTGATAAATTGACAAGCTTCAGCTTTGCGCCTTTTTCAATTGTTAGAAAAAATAATTGAATTTCCCTTTTTTTATTTATGACAATAATTACGTAGTCTGACAGTGACAGTCATACAACGTGGATATGAAAAAATGGAAAAGACAGGAACAATACTAATTTACAGTTTATTATTTACTAAATAATACCAAATAAAATGGTGGATAAAACTGGATATTTTTGCGTTAATACAGACTACAGCAATACTTGAAGTATCATGTATTATAAAGAAAACAATTGTGTCAATGTGTCATACTCACTATCTCATACATAACGATAGAAACTCACAATTAAAAGTAAATTTAAGTAACACTACACCGATACACTCCTATGTCCTATAGCAAAGGCTCAAAGCTTAACTTTTCTTGCTTTAATGTTTGCAAAATTAGTGATTATTTCATGGAAGTTTATTTAACGAGTAAGTCCACGTTCGATGGAAAGAAGAGCTAGAGATGATGTGCGTTGTTGACCTGACGTCGATCTCAAGTAATTTTTAATAATCTTTAGTATGCTGAAACTCCTTTCAGCAGTGGCTACTGTGGTTGGCATTGTGTGGCTACTGTGGTTGGCATTATAAGAAATGTTTTCAGAGCTCGTTCGATATTCGGGTACGATTCTTGCAATTCCCATGTAGCGATAACATTTAAAAGATCTAAATGAAACATGTCATCGGGTTTTCTGTTTTGCAATAGTTTAATCATTTGGTGTTTAAAGCATTTTATTTCAATTATAAATTGCTCTTTATTTATTTCAGGATATTTGCCTGATAATAGAACAGCTTTAGATTCTAAATCTTTCATTGCAAAAGATTGGAACCTTTGCAAGTCAGAAAATTAAGGTCTTCTGCTATATTTTTCAGAGAAACAAATGTGTCTTTTAGCTGCAACATTATTTCATCAATGATTGCAAAACAAGAAATTTTGAATTTATCCAAGTTAGGTCCTTCATCTTCAGCATGCTCTCCTGGCATTCCTTTTCGTTATGCTCTACTTTTTTTAACTGGATCGATTTTCATTTTAATCCACGTCTCTTCATTTTTTTTGCAAAAATGTTATAGATCTCGTTAGTTCTTAGATCTTCAAAGTCATTTAGAAGTCCTTTTATTAACAACGATGATCGATAAATATCCTGTTTTTTTTTGTTGTTTTGTTTTTTTGTTTTTTTGTAGTTTTAAATTGACTTTGTTTATTTTTCCAATATTAAATTCCAAATAGTTATAAACGCAATGAACTTGTAACTATTGATTTGACGGTGCAATGATTTAGCAACAGATAATGCGTCACCAAGTAAGTGATTATCCTTCATTTCAATTAATACTAAAATAATTTGCTCCAGTTGCTCATATACAGCACTTGCAGCATTTGCTTTGGAACACCATCTTGTGTCTTCTTTAGGCTGATTTCAGTGACTGAGGACATTTTTCCCATCTACTAGTTGACGATGAGAAAAAATTGTACAATGCCTGTATAGTTCCAAAAAACGTCACAACATCTGCATCACTGCTGGCCGCGTGCACACCTACCAAATTAAGACCCTGAAAAAAATAAACCTAAATTTGAAGAGCATATGAAACTATCGCAAACAAAGATATCAGTTTGGCATTATTTCTTGAAAGCTACGGATAATCTCTCAGCTAAATGTATTTAGATGTAACAAGATACTTAAAACATGGAAGTAACAACTTTCCAGTGATTATTTGGACCAGATGCGAAGACATATCGTGGATATTCAAAAGCTTGGCCAGACAGTGGATTCCTCCTTGGAAATATCTTTGAACAATGAAATTGAACATCTTGGATCTGAGCATGATGAACTTGATGATACACCGCCGCTTAAGAGACAATTAGAAATTGAAATACAAAAGAAACTTCAGGCTTAGGATATTACTTCCAGACCAAAGGATGGAGACATTGATACATTGGTAAAAATAGAAATGGCTTTGTTTGAGAAAGGCGGTTCAAGAGGAACATATATAGAAATTGCATATGATAGCCTAAGGTCTATTCCTCCGACCAGTGTGGATTGTGAGCGGATGTTCTCTTCATCAGGTTACTTTTGTAACCATTTGCGGTCAAAGTTAAGTGACCAAACATTAGACACGTTGTCATTTTACGATCTCATTATTTAAATTTGACCAAAGATTAAAACAACACCAATTATTTTAATATTTGATTAATAAAACTAATTAAATTAAAAAGTTAAGAATATTTTTTTTTCATTTGATTAAAGTCTGAAGTTAAACATTTGTGTTTTTTTAATTGTTAAAAGCTTATTAAAAATCAGAATGTTATATTTGTTCTGAATGTTTTTATTTCATTGATAAATCTTCACTTCTAATCTCGAAACTCGACTAGAAAATCTCTAAATATCGAAAATATCGAAAATACCGGGATTCCGGGATTCGTAAACTTCAATATCGAAAATACAGGCTTTGGCAAAAGGGATCGGTTTTGCAACCCCTAGTCAAAACATGTGTAAATTCTGTAATAACAGCGAAAAAAGAAATTCTTGAATGGACAAGATGCTACCAGATTTCTTCAAGAATTGGTAGCATAAACGATTTTTCTTTATTGCCAACTAGAAATTTAACATGCCAAAATAGTAAATCTTTATTTTCGCCTTTTTAATAATATTTTTTTTAAATATATTTTAAGAGTTGTTTTTTTTCACCCGCCAGATATGACCGATTTTTCAATCTCTCGTCTTTTGAGAGTTAAATGAAATATATTTAAATATCGTTAATTATTCACTTTTTTTGTTATCGAGGATAAAAGTGAAATATTTATTTAAATAAAAATTTAAAAATTATAGATTTAGCGCGCCCTTTTAAACAGGCGCAGAAAAAAAGCAGGCCGGCGCCCTTGGCAACTGCCTAATGCCAAGCCGTTGCTACGCCTCTGCGGAGCGCTCTCTTTTGAAGATTGCCAAAGTTATGGAATAGTTTACCTCCATCTTTGAAGAGTATTGAAAAGGACAGAAAATCATTTCGAAAACATTTAAAGACTGTTTTGTTTAATAGATTTGAGTAAACCAGAGCGCAATGAGCATGCTAAAGTATTACCATCCCTTAACCTTTCTTCTGTTTTATCCGTAATTTGGAAAAGGACTTATTGAACTCCACTCAGTTCCAAACTAGAAACAAATAGTTATGTATGGTTAAAATACAGTAAATGAAGCCATGCCGAAGACTTAAGATGAGATTATTTTTTTTTACTTTCCATAATGGTCGGTATAAAATCCTGTTTACGGAAACGGTTCGACGAACTACGTCATGTCCGGAAATATCAATCACCCTAACGGCCTTGGCATTCATCACAGTCCTGACACCTGAAAGAGAGAAAAAAAATTGATTCGAAAACAGTTTCTTTGACATCCAAATAACTCGTCAAATCGTCAGAGAAACTGCGTCAAATCGTCAGTGACACTGAAGGCAAATGGTTGCTTCTCATCATGCAGGGCAATCATTATGTAATAAATTACTACAATTTAGGAGACAAATACGATGCCTACCATTGGCCGACAATAGGCTGACTGATCAAAGAAATATTTGATTTTTTTATTGTGTCTAACAAGAACGACCTTAACCGAATTTAGCAGCGTGGCCATGCCATTTAACACAAATGCTAACTCAAAAACATGCTAACTCACATACATGCCAACTCACACACATGCCAAATCACGCACATGCCACCTCTCACGTAGCCAACTCGACGGAGAAAAGTTATAACAAGACATAATATCTGGCTTAAGAGGTTTCTCAGTACCGGTGCATAAAAATTATTTCCATGTTAAATAAAAAATATTTTCTTTACAATGAGGTAAGTATATTATACAAAGTATGTTTTGTTATATATATTTGCATACTTAGTCACATTTTTTAAAATCTGAAATGGTCATGAAGCAAAAATGTTTCTTAATACGAATTATTCAATGAAATTAAATAAAGGTCGTAAATACTAACTTAGATACACTGGTCTGATTAGCCCAATTTACAGACGTGAGAAGGTACAAGCTCGTTAGTATGTAGAGATGAGATTGGTATGGGTAATCAGTGTACTGAAAAGGTACAAGCTAGTTAGTAAGTAGAGATGTGAGTGGCTTGAGTGATCATTGTTTTGATATTGTACATGCTAGTTAGTAAGTAGAGATGTGCGTGGTCTGAGTCTGAGTGATCATTGTAGTGAGAAGGTACAATCTAGTAGGTCAGTAGCCGTGCTGCGAACGCAGCAGCGTTTCGTCCCAAACTTCCGGCCCGCCCGAAAGGTTCCCTGGGCGGTGAGGGGTGGTAACACAACACCTTCACTCCAGAGAGGAAGCAAACCCGCCCCGACCCTCAGGGAAAGTGGGCTGCGAACGCTTTAAACGCAGCGTTTTCGGCCGACCAGGCGTCCCCCAGGCCAAAGGTGGAGGTTCCCAACGTGCTTCCGCGCGGCCTAGCGACGGGGAGACCTATTGTCGGGCCGTGTGGGGTGTGCGGGGGGCACTAAGAGCTCGCATTCCGGCCCACCGACACCATTTCCCTATGTGACGTATGTAGTAGTTCAGTAGAGATGAGTGTGATCAGAGTGATCATTGTAGTGAGAAGGTACAAACTAGTTAGTCAGTAGAGATGTGAGGGGTCTGAGTGATCATTGTAGTGAAAAGAAACAAGCTAGTTAGTCAGTAGAGATGTGAGTGGTATTAGTGATCAGTGTAGTGAAAAGGAACACGCTCGTTACTAAGTAGAGATGAGAGTGGTCTGAGGGATCATTGTTGTGATAAGGTACAAGCCCGTTAGTATGTAAAGATGAGATTGGTATTAGTGATCATTGTAGAAAGAAGGTACAAGCTTTAGTAAGTGGAGATGTGAGTTGTCTGAGGACAGGATATAGGGCCGTGAAGTATTTAGTGAATAAGATTTGTGTAAACTGTATGTTGCTACAAAAATAAAGAATCTTCATTACTTTCATTTTACATTGGTTATTGATCTTAAGTATGAACCAAACATGGTGGTTTGTGTAGTGGCCCATGTTTTGGTAGGTGAGATCCAGTTGTCACGCCACACTGTCGTTGTGGTACCCTAATTCTCTCACTCAGACCTAACTAATGCTTTTCGTTTCCATGCTAGGATTTCTAGCTGCTTTAGATCTTTTTCACATCATCCATTTATCTAAGCCTAATCCTTTGAGCCATTTTCCTCTAGGGTTTTGGTGATATACCCTCTTCACCTCTCTGTCATTTGGCATTCTTTCAAAGTGTCCTGCCCAGCGTAGCCGCATCTTTTTTAATTGTGCTACTATCGTGGGATCTAGATGATGACCGTTCATAGTTGATTCGTCGTGTTCACCGTCCATGTTCATCCTTTGTTAGTTCTTATATTTTCCCAATAACACTTCTCTCCCATTTTGTGTATAATAGTTTTTCTGCCGTTTTTGTTTTGATCCAAGTTTTACTTGCATATGTTACAACTCGTCTGATTGCAGGTTTATAAATAATTTTCTTTGTTCTCTTGTAATGTTTATACTTTCGAAAATTTCTAACTACTGAATTATGCCTTGTTTCCGGGGGATATTCTTTCTATTATTTCTTTTAGTAATTCATTTCTTTCATTTAATACAGATGTCAGGTATTTCAATTGATTTACTTCTTCAAATATATAGTTTCTATCTATGGCTTCATCTGTATCCAGTTACAAAAAAGTGTTAATGCTAACCAGGGTTTCTTTCAGCTATATCTCCGGGGAGCACTGTCTCCCCCCCCCCCCCCCCCCGGTGAAGGTAAAGGGCCCCCCGGAGCAAAAATATGTACAGCACGATTTAAACTCTGCGGTTTTCCAAAAAAACATCTCCTTCAATTATTTCCCACGCATTTTGTTTTCTATTCCGTTTTACCCACGGTGTCCAACGACTGGATATTTTGTAACCTAGCCACACCTTGTTAAAGTGATTTATTTCACTCGCTAGTTGGCCTGGTTCTTTTGTTCTTCTCTTATAGTCGTTAGATAGTATTTAGTCATTTCTTTTGCAAGCTCTCAGCTAGTAATACATGATTAAATAAAAGGTATATATAGATATAATGGGGGTTTTGATGGGATGACCTTCTCAAGAACGACAATAACAACAAAAGTGCTGCTTTCTAAGTCACAGATCAAACACGATGTCCTGGTATCAACCCCATCCCCCTTTTTCCATAACATGTATTAATCCCTTTTCTCAGACAAAAATCCTGCGCCTTATTCATTACCTACATATCTTGGCTAGCATCTATAGTGCGAATGTTTTTATAAAACTGTATTTTTGTATGTGCTTTTTTTACCTAGTTCTAAATTTTGTGGCTTTGCTTCATTTTATTTTTATTTTATAAATCCTTATTACAAAAACTATTGAATGCATTCACGTTCATCTTACACAGTTTACAAGCATCTGTATATTTCTAAATCTTATTAACAAAATATTCATTCTTAAACTCTTTCTTTCAGATTTGCAGGGCCAACAACTCTAGGGCGAAACTCGTCCAGGGCCGGTCGCAGCGAAGCAACACATCCACTATCGAGTCGGGTAACATCCGCATCACCGTCATGCTGCTGACCATCTCATTCACCTTCCTACTGACCACGCTGCCCAACAACCTAGCCAAGATTGTCTCCATCTGGGGCAACAAGGAGACGGGCAACCGACACAACATGTCCAAACGGATCCTGTTCGACACGCTGGCGTCGCTGCTGATGTACGTCAACCACTCGGTGAACTTTCTCCTCTACTGCGCCACGGGCCGCAAGTTTAGAGCCGTTGTCGCGCGGTGCTTCTGCTCCAAGATCCGTCCCCGAACGGTGCCGACGCTCGACCACAGCCAGCACCTGTTCTGTTCCCGGAAGAGGTCGGGCCTGGATTGCCCAAGGTCGTCGAAGGAGAGCGAGGAGAGCCAGGTCTGACGGTTACGGGAACCTCTGGGTAATGAGAACCCACCCAAGGAGATTGATTATCTGGGGGCTGGCCACGATGCAGGTGAACGGGGTGAACAAAGGTGGTCAGGCGATCTACTAATGGTAGAGAGCCGAGTCTAGGTGGAGCGCGAGTCCAGAGGTTCCCTAATTTGCACAGTAGAGACTGTAAATATACTTACGGACTGGTAAATCTGGATTCACAGTTGTTTCGTATGTTTTATATTTATAGAATGATTGACCTCATGTTTTAATCATGTACTCTTGTCTTAAAATGGACAACCCTAGCAGCTGGATGACGACAATGTTTATTACTATTATAAAACAATCTAGCTCGGGGTTTGTAAAGAATGATGCTAAGAATACTAAGATGAGCTCCTATTGTCATATTCTCGAAAATTATGTAAAAAATTAATACTTCTATATGCAAGGTCTAGGACCTTAGCTCTGTTGCTTTGTTTCCATATCAATTCCATGTTTTTAAACCATGATTTCATTTTTTTTAAATTTAAACATAACTTTTTGCTTCAAGATATGTAGACTTCATTGATTGCGTTATTTTCATTCTTATACACTGTTCACCATTGGATCTTTTTAAGGTGCGCAACTTCATAGCAGCCTAATCTCTGACAACTATAACTTTAGCTGTGAACGATGATGACATGCTCTGTTAGCAGTGTACCAGTTGTGAATGATTAGAGACTGGAGTTTACGAACAATTTTATAATAAATTAGAGATGTTGGAGTTGGACACAAATATTTCTTCTTACATGAACGCCGAGGGGTGGTGTCTAGATTGCAGTACATAACGGTCATTTACCCTTTACGGTAAACGGCACTTCCAAATTCACTATCATGTTTAGTACGTAACATAAAGGGCGCAGCACACAAAAACAACCCAAAAAAAAACATGCAGTGGGTCCCTGCTATAAAACGAAGTCGGATATAACGCGGTCTTCCTTTTTCTTCCATATATTTAGGGCCCACCATTAATTTATTGATTATTCTGGTCGAGGCATGGCTCCCGATATTTCACATATTCATTCGCAGATGCTAGGTTTTTTTTAACATTAGGTGAAAAAAGGGTATACCAGATTAAAAAGTTATTGCATAATACAATCACAAATTAAACATAAACAAAAAATAGCTCATTTACCCCAAGAGACGGATTAAATTCGTTGTTTCGTTTTTTTAAAGACAATCACCAGTCTCCTTACTTTGAAAACAAATACCAACGCTATTCACACAGAATATTGTTAACTCCTGCAATAACGCGATAGGATTTAATGGACACCTAAATATCGTGTTATAGTTGGTTACCATTGTATTTATGAACTTTAGATTTTATTTTGCCTTATGAAATTATGTACCCGTAAATTGTAAGAAACAATGCACTCGGTGATATTTTTTAAAAACATTGTTCTCACACATACGACTTTAACTGATATCAAGCAATGCTGAGACAACGTATTTATAACCGTTTGAATTCATGTACAGCAAGAGTCACATGGCCACGTTGATAGGATTTTTCCCTTATATTTAGCTTTGAAGCTGCCATTGTTTTTTAACGCACTTAGATTCATTTTATTCCGGTCATTTATTCCAGACATTTAATTACAAGTTTTATGACAAAAGTTCAATAACTTAAGAATGAAACTGCCTTTTAAAAGAAAATAAAAATATTATTTCCCAGGTGTAAATGAATACGTAATAAGGGTTGAGTTAAAATTTAGAAGTTTTGGTTTCGGCTCAGATGAACCAATTAAAATTGATTGATTGATTGATTGATTGGATGCCTCTATAGCGCTGGTATCCATGCTACTTTAGCATGCGCACTGCTCTCTGGTTTCATCAAATCTATTAAACAAAAAAGTATTTAAATGTTTCCTAAATGATATTCTGTCCTTGTCAGTACTCCTCAAAGATGGGGGTAAAATATTCCATAACTTTGGCGCTACCGCTTCAAAAGAGCGCACTCTGTACGACTTTTTTTCTGTGTTCATCCACACTGGGAATTTTCAGTAAGGGCTGAGTCGAGGACCGCAGGTTCTTTAAGGTTACATGTTTATAAAGCAGTTCTTTCAGATATTCCGGTGCAGAGCCTTCTATGCAGCTGTACGCCAAGGACAGAATCTTTTTGTCAATACGCTTACTAATAGGAACCCAATGGAGATCTCGTAGAACTGGGGTGATGTGGTCTGATCTCTTTTTCCGCGACAAAATGCGTGCTAAAATACTAAAGGTACTAAACATCTGACCCATTGAGCCGTCTCTCTAATCACTTAACAGATTCAATAAATATATTTACGAGAGAGAGATGTAGAATGGAGCATTCTGAATGATACATTTTAAACCCCACAGCCTTTCGTACTCAAATAAATTTGTTGCCTCATGGGATTAATTAAGAGCCTGGATAGGAACTTTTAGGTTTAGGACTTAGAGCCTTCATCAATAAACAAAATGTTTTGTTTGTTGATCAAGGAATTAAACCGAAAACGTCCAGATCTTTTGTCCTCTCTATGAATTAACGTTTAGCATACCCTGTTCTTATATTTCATTTACACAATTTGAATGTAGTCAATCAACAATTAATATCTAAGACAAACTTTATGAGCAGCTCCCACATGTTTGATGAACAAATAGAACTAAATACGTCCGATCTCAGGTCAGCACGAACCAAAAAAACAAACTTCGGGGAAAACCACTCTAAAATGTAGTATGAAATGTCTTGGATAAGACAGAATTTCAAACTTGACCTGTTCAATTAAGCCTGCTTGAACCGGTATTGCTGTTATTGACGTGGCCATTAGCACCCAGACAATAGGTCCTGACAGGGATTTCACAAGTGGAGAACAACAGGTCAAAGGAGACGTTTGTGGAGTTGTCATGGTGAGGAGCTGAGTTTCTATGCTGTGTCTTGTCCAGCGGCCCCGAAAAGAGTGAAAATTGGCGACGATTATTGAAGATGTAGATAAACAACAAAATTGCTGAGTTCTTGACTATATATTTCTTTTGTTTTGGAGTGGGAATTTGTTATTTTAATGTATTCAGGCTGTAAAGGAGTAGGCTACTGATGACTGCTACCTATCATAATTTACAAAGTTATTTCATAAATTATTTGTCAGATTTCCTGTAAATGAAACTTTTTGCCTTATTAAATTGATTGTATACCCGTAAGTGGTAAGCAGCAATGAACGTCGAACGTTCCCACTAAGGGCGGCACTGTGGTGTGTTCAACTTCTGTCTAATGATGTGGAATTTGTGGCTCGATGAATTGTCCAGGGAACACGACAATTTTTTATTTTAAAAGTGAGATAGGTTTGTATCAATTATTTTAGTTATATTATAAATATTCATTTTGATTCGAAATGTTTGATGGCAAATCATTAAATTAAGGGCGGTTCTACTTGAATTAAATTCTTTATACAAGTACCGTCACCTATGAATGTGAATTTTTTAAGCAAAACTTGCACATGACACTCTCAGAATGTGTTTAAAATGTGAACATTGTTGGGACATATATTATAAATATATATTTTTTTAATTAGGCGTGGATAGAGGGAATTTGAGGTTTAACACAAATTAACTCTATTGTAGGTCTGCAAGCGGCCCGCCAGCGTCCCCCTCAACACCTTTTGTGAAGAAGTTAATATTATAATTTTTTTAAATACTTCTCCCAAGTTTTTAGATTTACAACATTATTAAATTTCTCTCATAAAATTTATTTAACAATAAAATATTATTTATTTTAATTATTTCATTGAATTTGAATAACTTTTTTCCTTATATATTTTTGTCATTCTGTCCGGAGAAGTTTGCTTGTTTATTTGTTTGTTGTTGTTTTATTTTTTTTTTCTATTTACGTAGCATTACCTCATCACATGGAGTTGTGCAGGCCTGCATTAGTTTATGAGCTTTGTTTTTATACTTTGCTTTCATCTCTTCTCTTAAAATATGTTGTCTATAGTTCTCTTCCTAATTGTCACCTTTAGAACAACAACAAAATCACCTGAATTGTGTGTGTTTTTTTGTTGTTTTTTTGTTTGTAAATATTGATAGCGATATATTCGACCCCATATAGGATGTAGAGATCCACATTCCATGATAGGTTTGGTAGACATTAACACGTGCTGTATTATTTAGGGATATACTCGGTGCCGACTTGTTAACGTAACAAGGTTTACCTCTCCGGAGAAGGGGGAGGGGAGTGGCCGGGGATGCCTCTGGAAGGGGAAAGTGGGATGTCTCAAATGAAATGGCCAGCGTTTGAGCCTAATGAATCCAACACTCTCCGACCTAAAGACGCCACTCTTAGACCTAAAACGGCATTGCGTTTTTTCCTAAAAGAATATCTAGCACAACCAGAGGGAGTTATTATGTGATTGTTTTCAAAGGCGGAAGCCGATCAATGATGAAATAAACTTTAAACATTCTTATCGATGACTGCTAGTTTGTTTTTTATTTAGCGTTATGGTGTATAACTGCATGGAAAAGTTGTTGTATATCAGACTGAATTGACAAGTTAGATGAGTTTACTTTTATGATCTTTGTCTTGCTTTTATTTATAAAAAGCAAGATTCATCGGCGCCCTCGATTTCTACCCCACACCCCGATGAAAATGATCGATACTTTTGTTGACGATAAATACACTGCCTAGAGGTATAGCTATTATTAGTGCCACCATGGGGGCCAAATATTTTGGTCGCTCTCCCTTTCACGAAACGGACTGTGCAGTTGTCCGAAAATTCCGCATCTCTATATAAAGAAAATGTGAGAACTGGGTGAACAACCTCCTCCTCCTCCTTTCTACGCCACTGGAAGGGGCGTAGCTAGAGTGTTTGGCGTCAGGTGGCTTGATTTATTTTTACGCCCCTCCCCCTTAACACTGAAACTAATTATTTTAATTTAATACAGTCAACGCCCATTTTGGTTCCCCCTCTAGTCTCGCGGGCTCTCCTACTATTTCCTTCATATAAAATGTTCTACTATCTCCTTCACATACCTTGTTCTACTATTTCCTTCATAAAACGTGTTCTACTATTTCCTTCATATACAGTGTTCTACTATTTCCTTCATAAAATGTGTTCTACTATTTCCTTCATATAACTTGTTCCACTATTTCTTTCAGATCGGTCTTTGTCAAAAAAGTGTGGCGACCCTTGTCATGGAGCAATTAAATTGTAATTTATATCTATATCTATATATTTCTAATTATTAAAATATATAAACTCTAGCGAGACCCCGGCATGCGTTGCAATGCCATTCAATGAAAAAAAAGTTTTTTTAATTAAGTTTTAAAGTAATCTATATTTAATAATAGAAAATATATATTGTTTTTTCCATCAGTTGCATATAAAATAAATTAGAAGATTTTTGACACGTAAGCAAGCAACATACAGTTGCCCACGTGAGAAGCATGGATTTTCAAAATTTAGTCCTCACACTTGTAGACATTGATCTACCCATGCAGTAGCCCTGTTTTAAATTATATTTAAATCGTTCAAATATTTTTATTTTAAATTAGGCCCCCGGCCCCAAACGCAAAATTGTAAAATGGTTGTATTTATGTCACACACAATCTAAAATGTCACTTGTATTTGATTCATTTCCATCAACCCATGCCACAATATCACTGATTGAAATTATTTTTGTTTAGCTCATATAAGAAAATAATAATTTAGGGCCCCCGGCCCCAAGAGGAATATTTCAAAAAGAATAAGGTAATTCAGAAACATTTGCTGTGCACAGCAACTTAACAAAGTTTATTGCATTCTGATGAATGGTATAGGAACGCAAACGGAAATTATCTTTAGCTCATAAAAGGGAGGGGGGAAAGAATTTAGGGCCCGGGTCACAAAGCGTAATATTGTAAAAAAGTGTGTCATAATTTAGAAACATTTGCGGGCGTGTGTACATCAACTCACAAAATGTTAATCTCTTTTGGATTAATCGTATAGAAGCGCATAAGGGACATACATACATACATTATTTTTTAAATATGTATTTATATAGTTTACCTAATAAATATAACTTTTTCGCAACTATTCAAGGATGAATTATGTAAATCTGTCTATCTGTCTGTCTATCTGTCTGTCTATCTGTCTGTCTGTCTATCTATCTATCTATCCATATGTCTATCTGTCTGTCTATCATCTACCTATCTACCATCTACATGCCTATCTACCTGCCTGCCTACGTGCCTAGCCCCTACCTACCTACCACCCTATCTACGTATCTGCCTATCTACCTACCACATACCTATGTATCTACCTATCTATCTACCTACCTACCTAACTACCTACTTACCTACCTACATACCTACCAACCTATCTATATACCTATCTACCTACATATCTACCTACCTACCTACCTACCTGCTTAACTACCTACCTACACACCTACCTACACACCTACCTACACACCTACCTACACACCTACCTACATCTATCTTTCTATAATCCGTCTTTTTATCTGTGTGTATGTCTGTCTGTCTTTCTGTCTATTTATCAATTTATCTACCTATCATCTACCTATCTATCATCTACCATCGACCTGCCTACATGCTTACCTGCCTACCTATCAACCTACTTATCTATAGACCTATCTACCTACATATCTACCTACCTACCTACATACCAACTGACTTACCTACATACCTACCTATCTATCTATCTACCAACTTACATACATACCTACCTACCTGCCTACCTACGTACATACCTACCTACCTATCCATCCATTCATCAACCTACACATTCACCCTTCAATCCATTCATCCATCCACCCATCCATCCATCTATCCTATCTAACTGTCTATTTGTCTGCCAGTCTGGCTATGTATCTCTAAGTAAAATTGTATAAACTCAATTTCCTACCCCCGATATATATTATGTATCGAAGTAGGTTAATTATTTATCAAATTCATTCTGAGGCTTAACGTGTGCTGCATTTGGCAAAATGAATGTATCGTATTACTCAATCCCCCCCCCCCCCCCCCGCCCCCCCGAGTTTAAAAAAAAAATCAACTGAATTGTAACCCCCTTACTTACACAAAAATATTTTTTTTTGCAATTAATATCCTTTGTTCTTATTTAGATGAGTGATAAGTGCATTCAAAAAAATTATTTGGCTACGTAGTTTTGCTGCACCAATTTAATTAATGGGCATACTGTTAAAAATTATTTTTGAATGTAGATTTTTTACTACTTTATAAATTTCATAAAAGTTTATTTTTGGAATGAACAAAAAGTAAAAACGTATTAAATTTTAAAAATACAAAGCTAAATTTGTATTAATGTTTAGCAATTTAAAAAGCAATCTATTCTGTTTATTAATTTTACTTTTAAGAAGGGGAATGTACATTATCAGTTTTGTCACGCTCTTTTATTAAATCAGAGAACTTTTAGTTTTGGGTAAATAGGAGATTTGCACCATGACGTCATTTGCGTGATTATTTAGAACTAATTAATTTTAATTTCATTTCGCATTATTGAAAACGCACTAAAGGACGCACTAATAACAACTTTTACTGATGTTTAGATTTTCCCGATAAATGTGATTACTGTGTAATTTTTTTATCATAATATTTTTATTTAATTTTTTTTTCACAACTTTCAAACGCATATCAAATGCTTAAGAGAGTTCCTTAGTCGTTTCTTTAAATGTATTTGTAATTTGTAATAATATTACTTAAACTTTTGCTAAAATAAAAGCGGAAATATAATATTTTGTGCGCATATAAATTTATTCGATTTCCGTAAAATAATAGAAAATAACTATGATTGTTTTTAAGAGTCCGAACGTATCAAAATATTTTCGGGTTTTAAGCGTTATGTCCCTATAGTTCATTCTTATATCAAATATGATGATGATATGGTATGATATGATATGATTCTTGTTTAAAAAGCGAAAAAAATTGAAATTTAGATACGAAATTAATTAGAAGAAATAATCAAATTTGTGGAAACTGAACTTAACACTTAGGCCAAATCAGAAAGTATGTTTTCGGATAAGTATTATCGTTTAATAAGACGGTAAAAGGAAACTTCCGACTACAACATGATAGCGGTAAATAACAACAAGAGCATAAAGCTGTATGTGTTAGGGCGTGCAGCCAAGTGCTTGTCTTTAGTATTTATACAACAAATATAAAACACTGATGTCCTCAATATACAACCCTATCCTGGCCATCTGACCTATACACCCTATTATACGGCTTCAAGATGGCGGTTTAATAACAAGAAGTACAAAAAAAAGGAAGGAGTTCTTAATTTCAAAAATTTGGATATAGGAGATAAACATTTCTGAAGAAAATATACTTAAGACTTTGGTTGAAACTTTTTGTTTCACTTACGTATTTCCCCTTTTTACAATGAGTTGTACAGGCAGAGGTAGTACCTCTCAAGGGGGAAAACGTTGTGCTGATGTGCCTAGGAACAGTTCGTCCGCCTTGGTCCTCTCCTGCAACTAAACTGTCACCTGTGCAACCCAGCAGCTGTTACCCTGGGCAACGGCTTCCTCTAGCCGGCTAAACCAGGCGAGGGTAGCTGTTGGGCCTCAAACCCTCGGTGATATGGGACTGCCTACCTATTGCATGCGAAGCCTGGACGTCGTCCGATCCTGCGGAGGAGACCATTGGGGTTCAACGGAGGAGAAGGCGATTACAGCAACGCACCGTGGAGTGTGTAGAGCCAGATGAGGCCCGTATAACATCTTGGTCCTTCACTGCATCCGTACCCATCTCCAGTCGTCTTGACTTAGTCTTGCCACTGGACACGGTGGGTCTGGACGAGACAGTGAGGTTGACGCTGCGCAACTCTTCCTCCCTTTAAACAAAGTCACCCGCGCAAGTCATCAGTCAACCAATTCCCACCATCACAAATCCTGTGGTGACGGACACGCTTTCCTAAATGCATGAGGAATGGGCTAGAATAGGAGCCCAAAACATTCCCTGCTCCTTCACACCCTGGCAGGCTAAACAGGGTCGACGGGGACCCAATTTTTGCAGTCAAAAATCAAAGATAAACTCTATTTCACTTAAAATTGCCACGTGGAACGTCCGCACACTGCTTGACAGGGACTCTACAAACAGACCTCAACGACGCACAGCGCTCATTGCTCATGAACTTGCCAGATACAACATAGAAATCGCAGCCCTAAGAGAAACGAGACTCTCTGGCAAAGGTGAACTCACGGAAAGGCTTGCTGGCTATTCTTTCTTCTGGAGTGGACGAGACCCTGACGCAAGGTGTGAAGCCGGGGTGGCTTTGCTATCCAAACCTCTCTTGCGAGCAAGCTCTCCAGAGGGAATCAATGACCGACTCATGACGTTGAAACTCCCCCTCTGCCATGGAAGGAAGGCTGCCACTTTAGTCAGTGCCTATGCACCCACCATGACAAACACAGAAGAGTCCATAGATAAGTTTTAAGAGGACCTGAAAATGTCATCTCCTCCACACCGACTGCTGACAAACTCATAATTCTTGGAGATTTCAATGCACGTGTCGGCAGTGACTACACCTCCTGGAGAGGAGTGTTGGGGAAGTATGGTGTTGGAAAGTGCAACAGCAACGGCCTACAGCTACTTCAGACCTGTGCTGAACACGGCCTTCTAATAACAAACACCACATTTAACCTGCCTACGCGCAACAGGACCTCCTGGATGCACCCCCGTTCTAAAAACTGGCACCTAATAGATTATGTCATCGTCAGAATTAAGGACCAGCAGGATGTGAGAGTGACTAAGGCCATGTGCGGTGCAGAATGCTGGACGGATCACCGCCTCATCGTCTCAAAGTTGAAAATTCACATCCAACCTAAGAGTCGACCTCAGGCTACCAAAGCTCCGAAACGCCTCAACATCAGTAAGATGAAGATCCCTGATGTGAGACAAACCTTTGTTGACACCCTGGATGAACGCGTTGATTCCATAACACTGAACAACCAGTACGCGGAAGCAGCGTGGACCACACTTCGTGAGACGGTGTATAACACAGCCGCTGAGCGCCTCGGACCCTCTATCAGAAAACACAGGGATTGGTTTGATGAAAACAACACAGCAATCCAAATGCTACTTGAGCAAGATCTTGACCCGAGCCCTTCTGAACCGCCTGAATGCACATCTGGAGCTAGGTCTCCTACCCGAAAGTCAATGTGGTTCCCGAAAAGAACGAGGAACTATCGATCTGGTGTTTGCTGCCAGGCAGCTCCAAGAAAAATGTCGGGAGCAAAATATGGACCTATATTCCACATTTATTGACCTGAATAAGGCATTTGACAGTGTCAATAGAGGTGCCCTGTGGAAAATCATGAAGAAGTACGGATGCCCAGAAAAATTCACCAACATCATCCTTCAGCTGCATGATGGCATGACGGCCAGAGTGCAGGACAACGGTCAGTCATCTCAAGTATTCCCTGTCACAAATGGTGTGAAGCAGGGCTGTGTCCTGGCTCCCATGCTCTTCAGTATTTATGTATTCTGCAATGCTGTCTAATGCGTTCAGGGACTCCAACACGGGCTTGCCAATCCGTTTCCGCACCGATGGATCTTTCTTCAACCTAAAGAGGCTTCAAGCTAAAACAAAGGTCAAACATAGCACCATCAACGAGCTTCTGTTTGCGGATGATTGTGCCCTCAATGCTGACTCTGAAGCCGCCATGCAAGAAAGCGTTGATATCTTTTCTGAGGCCTGCAACAACTTTGACCTAACAATCAACGTGAAGAAGACGGAGGTGTTGTATCAGCCAGCTCCCAGTAGGCCCTACGCTGAACCCAACATCATCATCAGC
Organism: Omphiscola glabra; assembly: GCA_964017045.1. Lineage (NCBI taxonomy): Eukaryota > Metazoa > Mollusca > Gastropoda > Lymnaeidae > Omphiscola > Omphiscola glabra. Next base: position 29,545,047 of record OZ024800.1, on the reverse strand, counting down.
GGACAGCGTCTTAACGCGGTGGATAAATTTACTTACTTGGGCAGCACCCTCTCCAGATCTGTCATCATTGATGATGAAATGAATGCCAGACTTGCAAAAGCTAGTGCCATATTTGGCAGGCTCCCCAGCACTGTTTTGGACAGGAGAGGTATCAGACAGGAGAGGTATCAGACAGGAAACGAAGATCAAGGTCTATAGCGCAGTGCTCTCGACATTGCTCTACGGATGTGAAACGTGGACAGTCTACCAGCGTCACGCCAAACAACTGAACCATTTTCACACAACCAGCCTCAGAAAACTCCTCGGCATCAGGTGGCAAGACAAAGTTCCTGACACAGAGGTTCTCGTTAGAGCGAACATACCTAGTATCTTCACCACCCTGATGCAATATCAACTCCGTTGGATAGGACATGTTGCCCGTATGGAAGATCAGCGGCTCCCTAAACAAATATTCTATGTTGAACACTCGACAGGCAAGCGCTCCCAAGGAGGTCCAAAAAAACGTTACAAAGACTCACTGAAAGTGGAACTAAAGGCCTTCAGCATCGACACTACTAAATGGGAGCAGACCGCTCATGACAGAGTCAGGTGGAGATCAGTGGTCAAGATAGGGGCTAAATCGTATGAAGCCAGTAGGATGGCCACCATTGAGACACGCAGGCAAGCCCGAAAGAACATTATTAAATCCACGACTGCACCAACTATCCCCTGCCCGCGGTGCCACAGAGTATTCCGGGCACGTATAGGATTGGCAAGCCACCTACGAACCCACCGTAACCCACCCCCCTAACCGGATGACTGGATGGTCCTAGTCGATTTGACGGACGAACAACAACATATGATATGATATATATGCATATATATATACATATATATATATATATATATATATAGATGATATGATATGATAAAAGGAGCGATGGCATCGCATTGTGATACCATAATACTTATCTCCCATATATTCATATCTGTGACAAGACTTAACGATGGAATAAAGAAGGTGCTTGTATTTTGTAGGGCGTTAAAAAAGCCTCTCCCCGCCCCCCCCCCCCCCCTAAAATGAAATAACTCAAAATGAAATAAGTAAGTATAGATTCAGTGACAAAGTGACAAGCTGGCACTAGAAGCAAACATTTGATAGCTCACAAGCCGACCTGACCATGTTGATCCTGATAATTTCAGCCAATTTCAGTGAGTGGTCTAAGTCCATTGAATATCATTGATCAATGACAGTGAGTTTAACACCCCTGTCAACTATTCTTGTCCACTTCACGTGAGTTCATGGTCGCGGCGTTACTTGAGAAAATAACAGAAAATAACGGGAGAAAATAACGGGAGTTCAACACAGATCCTGTGTTAACGACTGGGAGTTCAAGTTCGTGGTGACTATACGTACGATTCAGTCAAGACTCAATGAAGTTCAAATTTTTTAAAAAAATTTTACTGCACAGACAGCGATGTCACAGATATTGAGATATCAGGGGTGGAGAAGAAGATCGGCCCACAGTAAGGTCAATGCGGACACGTTACGACGCAACTTTCGGTTTGTCTTAGCAGAGGCTTGTACAACATGAAAGATGGGGGAAAGGGGGGGGGGGGCAGAGGCGTTTCTGAGACTCCTCCAGATAGAAACGCACTAACTGTGGTGGGAGGGGGGCAGGGAGGTGTCAAAGGAGCAACGAATGCCAAGCACGCAGACATTATACTTTCTTAAATCTTTTGAAGATGGAAATAATGTTTTTAATGTTTGCTTTCACGATTTACTAGTTCTGATATCGTTAGATAATGCTTAAAATATGTTTCATGTTATGAGATTTCCAAGTAGTGTCTTACCAATGCTTATTTTTAGCCTAGTGATAACAAATAATATACTCTATGCAGGGGATCTATTCGTGTTTACTTACATTAGGCTCAGCTGGTTGTCTGGTGGTGCTATGAACACAAAAATATTAGATTTTTGTTTGGAAAATATACAAAATTAATAATCATCAACCCATGACGCAGGACAAGGGTGAGCCATACAAAGTAGTTGCCTCCGGGTGAACAATGCGAAAGGGCGCGAAATGGATAAAAAAAATGCTTATTAAAAGATTTAAAATCTATATACATAGGAGAATAAATGTATTCTTCTGCATCGGCCTCGGATGAAAATAGCTCTGTGCTTGGTTTTGCCAGGAAGGCAATCTATCCACCCAGTTTCGAGCCCCCTGTTCTATAATTAGATTAGGCCCCAATCGTTCAACTCCGAGTCGTGGCCGTTGTTTGAATTATAACCGTATTTGGCGCTTCTCGGGTTCCTTTTAGTTAAGTACGTACCTACAAAGCATACTGGACTACGGTATGTCGATTCAACTGAACACCAAATGGTGGACCCAGCAGGCCAGCATCTAGAAAATTCTGGGCCCCAGGCAGCTGACAGAGTTCGGGCCCCTTTCGTGTTTCAAACATGTGCGTATATTTTAAAAACTCGAAATATGGTCGGGCCTGTCTAACACCATAGTTGTGCGCCCCCCCCCCCCCCCCCCGGCCGGTGCGGGCCTGGACCCAGGCCGGCACTTTTTTCTTTACATGGAAAGGCGGCATGCATAGTTTTTTGTGGAAAAGGGGCGTCAAAAATCCCTAACCCCGACTATAATTGTTTGTCCTTCGCACGCAAAGTTGACAAACGCAATTATCGATTTGATTAGTTGTCTTGACTTGAGAAGTTGTCTTGACTTGAGTAGTCTTGACTTCAGTAGTAGTCTTGACTTGAGTAGTAGTCTTGACTTGAGTAGTTGTCTTGACTTAAGTAGTAGCCTTGACTTGAGTAGTAGCCTTGACTTGAGTAGTAGTAGTAGTCTTGATTTGAGTAGTAGTCTTGACTTGAGTAGTTGTCTTGACTGAGTAGTTGTCTTGACTTGAGAAGTTCTTGAATTGAGTAGTATTATTGACTTGAGTAGTATTATTGACTTGAGTAGCAGTCTTGACTTGAGAAGTTCTCTTGACTTGAGTAGTTGTCTTGACTTGAGTAGTTGTCTTGACCTAATCAGTTATCTTGACTTGAGTAGTATACTTGAGTAGTAGCCTTGACGTGAGTAGTAGTCTTGACTCGAGTAGCAGTCTTGACTTAAGTAGTTGTCTTGACTTGAGTAGTTGTCTTGTTCTCATTAGTTGTCTTGTTCTCATTAGTTGTCTTGACTTGAGTAGTATTCTTGACTTGAGTAGTTGTCTTGACCTAATCAGTTATCTTGACTTGAGTAGTATACTTGAGTAGTAGCCTTGACGTGAGTAGTAGTCTTGACTCGAGTAGCAGTCTTGACTTAAGTAGTTGTCTTGACTTGAGTAGTTGTCTTGTTCTCATTAGTTGTCTTGTTCTCATTAGTTGTCTTGACTTGAGTAGTATTCTTGACTTGAGTAGTTAATTGACCTCAGTAGTTGTCTTGACTTGAGTAGTAGTCTTGACTTGAGCTGTATTTCATTTTTTAAATGAGAGAGAGTTGCTATATTCGTAAGCCTCACCCTCTCGTCCTTGCCAATGTGATCCAGTGGATGTTTTTGCAGACTGGGCTTTTTTATTGAAATACTGTCCACTAGTTTTGGAATTGCCTCACTTTAGACCCCTCGGCAACACAACACCCTAGCTACGCCACTGATCACAGATGTGTCCTGATCTTCTATCACAGCCAAGAAACAATCAAAATTTTAAGAAAAAGAACATAAAAAAATACAACGTCCAGAAAAGGTGGGGGAGTGAGAATTTCTTTTATTGGGCACGATGTCTGGCGACTTGGGCAGTCAAATTAAAAATCATATGTAAATATATTCAGTGAGCCTTCGGACTTTGGGCTGGAGTAAATCAAATATGGAGTCAGCACTCTCTGGACAAACCACAATGGACGACTCTACATATGGTTGCGCATGAAAATATCAGCAACTTTTGGAACAGTAGTTCCTAAACTCATAAGATAGTTTGTTTTGGTGTTGTTTTTTTTTTTGGGGGGGGGGGGGGGGGGTTTTGCTTTTTTATATGGGGAGGGGGGTGAAAATATTAATCAATGAAGAAATACAGCAAAATTATCATAAATTAAAATTTCATTAATTAAAATTTGTGTCTCTCCAAATGCCTGCATAGGGTCATTAGCTTACTAAAAGTTTCAGAGACCACTGAACTAACCAGCAAATTACTGGCCTCTGTATTATGTCTGTAGAGCTAGTTGCAACATTGACCAACCCAAGTCTGGCTATGTGAAATGTTAAGTCAACAGTTAATTAAATACTTACATTAAAATGCCAAAGTTCCAAGGGGTAAGCAAAAAGTTTGGTTGTGTTCTGTAAAAATTTTTTACTAGATCCATATTGCCAGCTATTTTACACAGCTTATCCAACTGACATTCAGTTATATATTATAGAATTGCATGTTATTAAAATGAGAAATTAATAAGAAGGAACACATTAGGTCCTCTGGCTGTATATTGCAAAAAAACAATAACTAATTAATCACAGTACTACTCATAAGAACTAATCACAATAACTAATCACCATAACTAATCATAAAAACAAATCATTACTTGACCACATTATCAAGTCGTAATAACTATTCACAACAACTAATCACAATAACTAATCACAATAACTAATCACAATAACTAATTATAATAACGAATCACAATAACTAATCACAATAACTAACACAATAACTAATCAAAATCACTTATCATCATAACTTATGACAATCATGATAACTAATCATAATAAATAATCACACTAACTAATCAGAATAACTAGTCATTACCGACTCATTACCTAATCATAAAAACTAATCATAATAACTAATTACAATAAATAATCATAATAAATAATCACAATAGCTAATCACAATAACTAATCACAATAATTAATCATAATCTAATCACAATAACTGATCAAAAATATTCTCCATAATGTTCATTATTTGTTTTGCTGCTCTATTTAAATTATCATTATCATTATGTTTTAAAATGTTTTTCAACATGAACAGATAATATAATAATAAAGCAACAAAAATAGTAATTATTATTCTTTTATTCCACCTGATCTGTTTAACTGTGTGATTATTTCTATTAATACATATAACAGAAAACATAATAACAACAACAGAGTAATTTGATTTTATTTTACCTGATCTTTTTTACAGAGTCTGTCTGATTATTTCGATTAATACAATATAATACAGAAAATAACTTGGAGTGTGATCTTTTTTAAAAATCTTTGAAATTTGATTTTTTTCAAAGATGGTGACTATATTATAATCCTGACTATTCTAGCATTAAAGTGATCTATTGAGATCATGTGCAGTTATATGAACTATAGTTAGGATTTATAGGGTAAGAGCTAACATACCCATAAGACATCTTCATCTTGTAGTGACAAATAGTTCACAGAAGTTGTTTTCTTTTTTTCATTAAAACATAAGAATATTGTGTTAAACAATTTTTTACCCAGAACAATCTGCCACCTGGCCACTTTGGTTGATTCATTGAGTCAACCATGATTAACATTTTTTTTTTATTAATGACATATATTAATAATTTCAGTTAAGCCCTTTAGTAGATTTAACACACAACAAGCAGTTACCAAAGTACTAAATTAAGTTACCACCACAAGGGACATAGCTCTGCTCTTCCCATTCGCCAACTTCCATGATTGGACTTAAATGAAATAAGAACCATTGCAAACAATGATGCTATGCATAAATGTTACTGAATCAAAAGTTTATGTAAATGCAGGATTTAGAGAGGGGGGGGGGGGGGGTTTTGTGGCACCTTATGGAAGGGTTGGGGGGTGGTTGTGGTGCTTTATGTAGATGCAATTGGGGAGGGGGTGTTGTAGCACACATTAATAAAAAGATTTTTTAAGCACCTCAAATGAATCAAAGTGTATAATTCATTTTATATTATAATATCACAAAACACCTCTCTGCTCATTATCACATATCACACTGAATTGCTCACGTTAGTGCAGCATAGTCGACTGATTGCACAACAGTCACTACATACATATTTCATTTTAAAAAATAGTATTACTGATTATGACACTGAATAGGCATGAAAGACACATCTCCAAAAAAAATTAAAAAGTGGACTGCAAAATAGTCCTTTTTATTTTCTAATATTTACTCAACATTAAGTTTATTGAAATATTGGTGTAAGTAGAGAACACAACCAACATCCTGATAATTATTGACAATAGTTCAGCTCCTGTGCTGATAGTCCCAAACAAGTTCAACCCACACCCTTTCACAATCAGATGGATGTGGTTTAGGATTTTCAGTTTCAGGAGAAAAAGGGAAAAGCCCACTGAAGACAACAAACTAACTATCTGGTATGGAGCTAAGCAAGCAAAACTTACATACTTGAGTCAAAATATATGGAGCCGTATTGTAACAACACACCAAAAGGTTTAGGTTCATTTAACTTTATAAAAAAATTGAACAAACTTTATACCGATACATATAAAAATTAGACTTAGAAAAAAACATACAAATTTTAATAACCTATAAAATTTAAATATTCAACTTAATAAAAAATAAAGGCTCTCCTAGCATGGTCATTTTGTGAGAAAGAATTTCACAACTATTAAGGTTAAAAAAAATTCTTTGTAAATAAAATACTGGATATTTTCACTGATTACCTTTAACATCCAAGATTTTTATGAACATAAACAGGGGTGGCGGTAGGTTAAAGCATACAACATTATTCAGTGATAACATTAATCCTTTATATTTCACTAATTTTATTTTTGTTGTTTCATTGTAAAATTGTATTCATATTTTAACATGATATCTCATCTGATTTTTTAAGTTAATCTCCATTTGTTTAGGCATTTGGATTACATGAGGAATTACTAGGCAGCTGTAAGGAATGAGTTAATAGGCACTTCATCACTACTTCACTTTGAATGGGTTTTTTAAATTTTTTAAGAAAATAAAAGATTCAATGTGCAGACAGTTAATCTCATTTCAATTCAGAACTTGGAGTTAAAAATGTTTTACACTACTTGACTTGTAAAATTTCTCTGAAAAGAGTTTGGAGTTAAAAAGGTGGCTAATTAAGATTCATCTACAACTGTCTTCTCAGCACATTCCTTGGCTCGACCGCTGTCATCCACCACAAAATTTGTATTCTTGTACTCCATTAAATTCTTTTGCCTCATGGCGGAGGTCAGATGATACAATTGGGAGTAAAAATCTGGGATGCGGTTAGTTTTGGCCAGGTCTGCAAGCTCATCGATGTAAGCGAACTGTCTATCCCCCATTGTGTGTGCATACCTGTGAGGCAGCCCCTCCTGAAGCCGTGCTCTGTAGTCCTCATCAATGTGTTTATCCATCTCTTCTTTGCTTGGCAGGACATGCGTCCCATCCAGTATAGATCTTCAAGGAAAAAGAAGAATTTATTATAACATTTTAAAATGTTTAGGTGGAATGGACAAATATAAATTGCTATAAAGAGTTATTCCACTTAACATTCACCATTATAACAAAAATTCAGATATAACATGTTCTGGGCATTTTAAAAATATAAATTCTTTACGACACAATCTCAGTTTTACTAAAAACTAGACAAACTTCAACACCAAATAGCTTACTAACCACAAGAGATTTAAAAATCAATTGTTTTAATCAAAATCCCTTATCATAATCCCCTTGCTAATTCTAATGCTATGAGCACAGAATATTTGTAAAATGTCCATATTTTGACCCAGCAGTTTTATCCGGTTTTATCCGATATGATTTTATTGACCCCAAATATCGTGTTCTAGCAGTGTTCCACTATATTATTCCTGGTTGCGACACTGTAAAGTTGAATGATTGACAACAACAATATGCTCATTCAAATGAAAAAAAAATGTTAAGTACATACCTAAAATACCGAACTTGAACATCAAACATAGGGAAAGGTACAATGACTTTGCAGACGCCCACAATGGCCATGGTTGGGTAGTTAGTGTTAATTAAATGCTTGTAAAGTGGGGTCACTCTGCCGTCATCAACCCTAATGCCACAGCCAGGGGAGAGAAAATCATAGTCATAGTAATATCCTGTGCACAACAACAAAATGTCAGCCCTGACCTTGCTGTCATCTGAGAACTGTACCTCAGATTCAGAGATGAGCTTAATGCCAGGTTTCTGCAGCAAATTTTTTGGCAACTTGGTGGTCAGCTGTGGCTTATGATGGCTTAGGTAGACCTGAAATGTTGCTTTATTTCATTTTTCTAAAAATTCTACAATAACCTCTGTCTATATGTCACACAAACCAAAAATAGTCAAGTAAAAATAAATTGAGTAAATTTTTGCTATAAATAATATTTAAACACAAACTAAATACATTGCAAGTTCTGACTGGTTCAGCTGAGCCTCAGAACTGGTGTATAACTATAACATATTTCAGTTCATGTGAGTAAGTAAGCTGAACTAATGCTGTTAGCCGTTTTGCGCATAAGTCTGAAGAAGTGTTATGGAATTAAATAATTATTGTACTTCCAAGAGTACAGAGGGGTAAAAATCCTTTTATTTAAATACAGAACATAGTATAATTACTTTGCTTTTTAAACTTGAAACTATACATAAGGACGACATCAAGTACAAACACATACCACTTGTGCCACATGCGACAACTCCAATGATATATCTTGTCCAGAGGCTGCCGCACCCAACAGCACTACAACTTTATTGCTGAAGCTTTCTGGCATCCTGTAATCATGACTGTGTAGAACTTGGCCAGTGAATGTTTCAAGACCAGGTATGATGGGTATCTTTGGAGTTGCGTAATGTCTGTAAATTGAAATAAGGTCACATCTGACTCAATATTATTTAATTATTGCTCTTAAAGGTATGAAGGAAATACAGCTACATGTTAAAAATGTTCCAGTTGGCTAGTAAAATCATATGTTTCATTAATTACAGTATTTAAGTAAGTTCATGGAAAGTAGCAGACTGCACATCTAAACATGCATGTCTCAGTGCTATCAATTCTTAAAAACTATATTCATAGATATATGAAGAAGTCTATTCCATTCGTAAGTGCCTAATATTGAAGGACAATTATATTTACCATGCAGGGGTGTGTGCGGGGGGTGAGGGGGGGCACCTCTCTTGTTGAAGGGGAACCATGTGACAACACAAATTAAATTTAATTTATACTTATTTAAATTTTTTGCTTTTTGTACTGATGAAGGCATTTGCCAAAACATTTACATTTGTATTTTGTAAAATCATCATTGTTTTATTTACACAAATTGTTTGTGTCTAATCTGGTAGTTGAAGCCATTTAGAGCAATGAGCCTGCCTCCCAGTCATCCCCCCTTCCCCAAAAGTGTTCGGATTAGTGTATTAGTGCAGGGGTTATGATTTTATACTTTTTTTAAAAATAAAACTTTCACCTACTTACCCATTGCATACGATGACACCCTCATAAATTTGGGTTTCTTCCTGTGCTTGATTCAGAACATTGCATGTCGTCACTGCCCATTTAGATTTGAATTGACTGGTTTCATCCACAACAGGTTCAATCCACTTCACAATGGTCAGAAACTGGATCACAAATATTATTTAGCTTTATTAACTAGAGAATGAAATTTACCAAAGATTAAAGAAGACTAACACGAATCTTGGTATTGTATTAATTTTAATGCTAATTTTCCGTCATTATTCTTAGTCAAGATATAAAAAACTGTTAACAGAAATGAAGAAAAAAAGAGCACAGAGTGCTATTGCCAGTATTAGTCTACAAGTTGTTTTTGTTTTTTTTCCTTTATTTCTTTTTGCATGTAATTTCAATTGCTTGCACATACAGTGTTTAAATCATGATAGCTCAAACATTATGTTTCTAAAAATACCTTTATATATTGTAACAAATTGAAATGAGCTGTATAGTCTTCCAAATACTTTTGTACATTGTCGTGTTTAACAAATGAGGGAGAGTCTTCTGGGAATGGATAATCTGGAAATGCCATGCACTCAACTGGAAGATTGGTCCTGAAATTAAAAATCTATAGAGTCTCATTGCAAATATTACCAAAGAAATGATGTTATTTTAACATCATTTCAAACTTGTTCATTAAAAATGTTTGAACATTTCAACAACAGTCTGCTTCTGGCAGGTGGATATCCAGAATTAATCAGAACTACGTACCCCACCCCCATAATGCAGCATTTGACTTGAGTCCCAAACACTTAGTACACTCATATTCCGAGTAGTTCAGTACCACTGCATCACCACTGTCTCTCACCAAAATGTTCTATATTTGTATTTTAGTCCCATATTAATATGAAAAAAAAATATTATGTCCTTTATTTTAAGTTAGTAATCTGTTTCACAAATCAACATGCATTTTTAGAATCAACCTTGACAGTTGATAGAATTTAAAATAAGTTCTAGACATTTTCTTGAGGTAAGCACAAGTTTTTATGATTGTTCTTCATTAACATCTTTAAAAATTCTTGGATTATTGTCATTGTTGTACTGTGGACTTATACTTATTTTAACAAGAAGATATCCTTCATGAAAGTTGGGGTGGGGTGTGATACCATAAGTTTACCGCACCGGGTGACACTAACCCTAGCTATGCCGCTGATCATTACATATAACGAATAATGGGCCCTACAAATAATAAGTTTGGGTGGGCTAGGCCTATAGACCCTATGATGCCTATATATAAACTATTATAATTAATATATTAATAATGAGGCTATTTAACCCACTCCCCAAATCAATACCTCTCAATAAAAACACCAAATCATGTTAAAAATATGTATTTGTGCTTTTAAGGTATTTCTTTTGTTTCTAAATGAGTTATTGTGGGGTAATAAGCTGCATTTCCAGTGTAAATCAAGCAATTTACTTTTTAAAAATTCAGTCATTGATAACAGGTCATTTTGGGACATATGTGACAAAAATTTGGTATGTTTTTTCACAAATGAACTTGGTCCTTACCTCATGTATTTTGGATATGTTATAATTTATGCAGTTATCTATGGATGACTTTAAATTTAAGAAAGACACCTTTACCACACCAAAAATATTAAGTTAGCATTAATTTACCTGCAATTTTCAAAGTTAAGACATCAAATTCTTTTTCAAACAAGTGTCAAATGATAAAACAATATATCTACTTGAAGATATGGGCAGAAAAAGAATGTGCATCCTGGGCAATAAAATCATAAATAACTACACTTAGACTCTCTGTAAATTAAATAGTGGAGGTCGCCATTTTGATAACAAAATTCCGATAACCATTTTTTGGTGTTTCCAGGGTGTTATTGAAGTGCCTAATTGTAACAATTGAATGACCAGGATGTGATTAGATGTCCAGCTGAATGTGAAATATAATTGTTACATAATTTATTAACAACAACAAACCTAAGGTTCTTGTACATGCTGGAATGTACATGTAGACCATATTCATCTTTGCCAATGCAATTAGTGTAGTACCATGTGCCTCCCACACGAGGTGACTTTTCTAAGCACGTTACAACAAACTGAAGCGTATCACCTGAGGGCCCTTGCGATGTCAGTTGTCTAAGAGCACAAAGGCCAGCAGCCCCTGCCCCCACCACTGCAACTCTTATTTCTTTTGCCATTTTAGGCATTTTTAAAACTGGAAATAGGCCTATAATTATAATATAAATAAAATTAAAAATTGAAGAGTTCACATTCATATAAATTATGTCTTATATATATTTTGCTTGTGGTGTGACTGTTTCCATTTCTGAATAGCGTGCAAAATATAATTCCCGATAACTACGCTGAATGATTTTTTTTTAATAGAGCAACTGCGTTAGGTGCGTAATATTTTCTTTTCGGAAAATGAAATCGTCTCAATTTGAATATGATGCAATAAAGTAAATATTCGATTTAAAAATGGTAGGGACATCAGAATATTTTATTATTAATATAGCTCATGGCCTTGAAATAAAAAGTGTGGAGTGACGTATTACTATTCAGTATCATGGGGGGAAGGCCCAAGTTAAATGTGCTTAGAGTTGATGTTTCAATTTCAAGTATATTTAGTATATCATGTAGATGGGAAGTTCATGTATATGGGAAGTTCATGCATTGCTTTTGCCAATTTTTGGCGAGCTATAACTAATATTAGGCTATAATATAAATATTATTTAAAATAAAATATTAATAATTAATATAATAAAAAATAATTATAATTATATTTTTAATTTTATCACTGGTAAATCTTGTGACAGATTCAAATCAATCATATTGTTTGAGATTAGTTGAGAATCATAATGATGGCTACAAAGGTTAGAGTAGAGCATTATTATTAATATTAGAACGTATAGTATAGTTTAATGTATCACATAATATTAAGATATTCAAATATTGGGTAAATTCAGACGATTGACCAAATAATGTTTACAAAATTGGAAAGACAAAGTAGTTGAAGTGTTGTCTATTTACCGAGATCTCAAATTTTAAATAATGCCGGCACTACGTAGGACGCGGCGGTGTACCTAGCAAAACCATGGATTCTGGCCTGCGTATACCACGGCGGTGTACCTAGCAAGTAACAAAACCATTGGCTTTGGATTACGTTCACCGCAGCGGTACACTTGGTACACAGGGCGGGGTAAGCAACGTACCGATAAGGGGGAGGGGTGGAAAATTTGCGTTTATTTTGCGGACGTCTCTTTTGTTCTCTCTGTAGTTGATAGTATAATTTTTTTCCACATCACAGCTTTGGGCCCCTTAAATATCCGAGGCACCTTGCGGCGGCTCTGAGCTTAACTCACATCCCACCCCCACCCCATCCCGCGAGAGTACATTTTTTAACCCATGAAATAGCGCTAATCCTGTCCCACACGAATCGTTCAAGTATTTCTGTGAGACAACATCTGCAAATATCATATGGCATAAGAGATAGATAGATATAGAGAAAGGGAGAGAGAGAGAGAGATGGAGAGAGAAAGAGAGAGAGATGGAGAGAGAGAGAGATTAAGGAGATAGTCATGAGATGTTCGTGAGTGTTTTTTGATAGACTGTGTAGTTATAAGGAGATACTGTAACCAGATGAATCTGTATGACAAATAAACGTAATAAAGAAGAACTCTAGTCATTATAAAGTGACCCAATACAATATTCGGTGTGCCTGGGTATTCGTTGATAGACAGTGTTGTAGAGTACTATTGACAAACGTTGCCAGAAAATACTCGAAGATGCTCGACTCCAGTAATAGAGTATTTTAATGGAAGGCCACATCATGGCTACATTCAGTAACGTAGCTAGGGGAATGCGGGACCCCCGGGTGGCACCATCCTAGAGGGTGACACCAAATTGTGGTTATTACTATTAAATAAACAGCGTCTTCTTCTTTCATCCCGTTCTCACTCCACAACTCCATTATTAACACTCTATTACTTACTATTTCATTGCTGCTGCGAAACCATAACACTCGACAACATCATTTTCCCATACGCAAATACGTCACAAAATACAAAGCATATAGCAACAGTTACACAAATGCTCCCAGTGCCAAACACGCAGCCACAAAACATAAACAAATCATTACCATTCATACCCCATTTTCTTTGACATCAATTAGAAAAAGTGATGTCACACACCCCACCCCGTGTCACGTCACACCTAATAAAAGCAAAACATACATAAAATTGTAACCTAATAAAATATAAACATACATAAAATTTTCATAAATAAACTAAGATTTAATTATATCTTTTAACATTTTCCCATAATTGATTAAGATGTATTATTATAAAACTGTGACACGAAACAATGAAGTCATCCACAAGCCGAATGTCAAATGGCCACAACAGTTTTTGCTTCATTTTTCGTTTTGCGCAAAAGTTGTGAGCGACTGTGTTCAATAGTACCTATAATACCTGAGGCAATTTCAACCTCAAATTAATGTTTTTAAAATAAATTAAATAAAGATTTTTCAAAATTATAAAATTTTATATTATTTTTTAAAAAGGGACGTCACAAAGTGTCACAAATTCTCGACCCCCTGACCCCCCCCCCTATCCCCCCCCCTTTTTTTCCGAGCGTGACGTAATTTGCGAACAACCCCTAATATTAAAGTATACATTAAAATACTTAAATTTAAAAATATGCTAAAACTCAATTTACCATATTTTGTAAAATGACAAAACTCCTCGGAATGAGACTTTTAATTTAACTGTATATTACTACATATAGATTAATTTATTAAAATATAATTGTATCCCCCTAAAACACACATTTTTATAATGTACTAGCGAGTACCCGGCATGCGTTGCGATGCCACTCAAGAAAGAAAGTGTTTGCGTTTTAATTATGTTTCTTGAAGAGCTTTTAAATACACAATGTTTTTTGTTTTTCCGTCTGGTGCATACACGAATAAATCGGAAGGTTTTCCGACGCGAGAGCAGGCGACATACAGCTGTCCATGAGAGAAGCATGGGTTTTCCAAATTTAGTCCGCAAACTTGATGCGATTGTCCCTGTGCTTTGTTGATGGTCATTGCAAATGCGAGTCGCACCGGAAACTGCAGACGTTTAAATTCAAATGGCATATCTGTTGGAATCATTGGGATGCGTGGCAGCAGTACATCTTCGCCTTTAAATTTTCCATTTAAAATAGTTGCTTCGATGATATTGTTCATCATCTTTTTCACTGAAAGCTTGGTGCCGTTACAAAGTCGTGGTGGATTTATGTTTCGCAAAAGAATGATAGGCACGCTAATTTTGAGTGTTAAAACGTGCGACGGGATGCCTGGCAAGTCAAGTGAATTCAAGAATTCCGTTGGATAGTTGACAACTTCGTCTTCATTCAATACAGTATCGATGGACTTGTACGTTGTCGTTTCGCCTGGGATTTCATTTTGAATGCTTAAGTTGATGGCATTGACATCGTTGTTTTTGGCTGCCAATATAGCACGTGCACTGAGCCACTGATGATTTGTGTAATTTTGTGCGATATTTGGAAAAACTCTATGAATCAATTCGTCGATGGTTGCTGTCATTTTACAGAAACTTGTTGGCAATCTGAAACATTGTGTGGATTCATCGATTGCCATTTTCCCATTCCCAATGTCCAACAACTGTTTTGCGAAACGTTCAGCGGATGCATCATTGTGTAGTTGCACACGCATATTGGTCTTCAAAGTCAATTTCTGTACATGCCGCCATAAAACTGATGATTTTAGACATGCATTTAATTCATCTGCAGCGGTTGAACGTGCTATAACTGGTAGAGTTTGTCGAAAATCACCAGATAATAGAATAAGTGCGCCACCAAAGAGCTGTTCATTTCCTCTCACATCTTTAAGTGTACGATGCAGCGCTTCCAATGCTTTTTTGTGCGCCATAGTACATTCGTCCCATATAATGAGTTGACATGATTGTAGTACTTTACCCATTCCAGAATGTTTATTTATATTGCATGTTGGTGTCTCAGTTATTTGCATGTTCAATGGCAATTTCAGTGCTGAATGCGCTGTTCGTCCACCATCCAAAAGAGTTGCTGAAATTCCAGATGATGCGATTGCCAGTGCAATATTCTTTCGAGATCGTATGGTTGCCAAAATAAGTGAAATTAGGAAAGTTTTGCCTGTGCCTCCGGGAGCATCTAGGAAATACAATCCACCTTTTTGACTTCCAATTGCATTCATAATTATGTCATACACTAAGCGTTGCTCTGGAACCAGTTTCGGATGATTCATTTGAACAAATGTACCCAATTCGTCGATATCAAAGTGTGTTTCTCGATGCAAATCTCGATGGAATAGGTTGTTTTCAGATCGATTCGGAGCAGTCATTCCCAAATCTACCAGTGTTTTGTTAGCGATTGCCAAACACATGTCCTCAATCGAAATCAATGCCTCATTATACACGTTTGATGTAAATTGAATATCCGGATTTTGTTTCTTTGCACGCAAACGGTGTAGAATGTCTTCACTCATGTAGTCTTTGTATTTCTCCCAAAGATCTTTTGGATTGGATGGGAAGCATGTTGTCAATATGATTGAAAACAAAGTGCGTATTTGCTGTGGTTGAGCAATATTTGATGCATCAGAAAGCGAAGTGTCCCAATGAGCATCGTTTTCCAGAAGTTTTAATTCTTGGCAAGCTTCACGATAAGTGGCACATACTTGACCGTTTACTGTTCTCAATTCTTGGAATGATGTCGGTCCACGTACGTTGATTAACAGTAATCGCAAGTAAAAGCATTCTGCATTGTTTGGGTGAACAGTGTACAGACGGCCTAATGCGTCGGTTGAATATAAATTGGGGTGTTTTTCAAATGCTTTACCCTGTTTGCGACGTTGAAACCTTTTCGCTAAAGCATTCCATGTGTAATATGTTGGCACTTCAGAGTAAAGTAGCGACTTTGCAAAAATATCATTCCCGCACAATGAGAAAAATGCAGTTAACGTTGTTGGCGGAGGTGACAAAGCTCTTGCACGTGCATTTTCTAATGTAAAGTACACGCGCTGTCCATTTTCAAGGTGCACTGCCAAATGAACAACTGTTGGATGGCGTTCATGGATTGGAAATGATAAAATGCGCCATATTGCTTCATTGCTACTAATGTAGCGTCCAAGTTGATATTGGTAGACTTCATCGAGTGATCGTGTTGTTTTTTCCAATCCAAAAATTGCCATATCGCTTCCTTTGTTAACATATTTGCAAATGTACTTGATCGATTTCACCGAATTGCAATACTCGACATTGATGTGTGCTTTGAACGTTTTCGAGAGTAACGGTGAATAAGGTACAACCCAACGATTATCAACTTCAACATCATTGTTTCGTACTTTTAAAGTGATTGATTTGCCACCATCTTCAGTTGATCGTCGACGATATAGTGGATATCCGTCATTGCCAGTGACAGTCTCAGCAACTAAATCTCTTGGGTATCGTTTCGTACATTTCCCATCAGACATGCATGGAGAATTTTTGTTGAGTAAGCCACATGGACCGTGAATCATGTTTTTGGTGACGATTTCTAATAAGTATTGATCAATGTCGCCATCAGGTATTTCTGCAGAAATGACTTTATCAATTTGATCTGCTTGGACTTTTTCGATCAACCAAATTAAAATGTGTGCATGTGGCAATCCTCTTTTTTGCCATTCAACGGAATACATCCAACAGCGTGTCTCTCCAAAAACATGATGCTTGACAATAAAATCGATTAAAGATTTCAATTTTTGTTTGAACACACGGGCAGCAATATCGTGACGATCTGATGGTGATTGTCCAGTTAACAACAGTTCTTGTATTTCATCCCACTTAGGGTTGCATGTAAAGGTAATAAAAAAATCTGGGCGGCCATATGCACGAACATATGTCATTGCATCTTGTGCGTATTCATGCATGTGACGTGGACTCCCAGTAAATGTGGCCGGCAGTATAACCATTTTCCCTAATTCATTTGGATTCACATTGCCATCATTCACAACTGCATCACGTAAATGAATGTACTCTTCGGAACGCAACTTGCTTTGATTTAATCGAATGTAGAGGAGTCGTTCGGTTTCGATTTTTGCATACATATCAACAATGTATTGATGGAACAATTGTCGACATTTCAAGATATGATTTTCGGCACTCTCACGAATCATCAATCGATATGAATAGTATTTCTTGGAACTGACTTTCTTATTCGATTCCTCATCTGTTTGTGGATTTCTCAATTTGATGTTGAAATGATATCCATCTTCTCCTTGCCAAAATAAAATTGGATATTGCAATGCGTCGTATGAGCGATGAGTTTCTGAGACTCGCTGAACATCACCATTTCTGCGATGAAGAATTATATCACGTGAGTTAAATTCTTCGCCCACTATAACGATCGCAACTTCATCAATTGTTGGTGCGTTGTATTGTCTTTCGTGTTGGCCGGCAGGTGTTTTGTCTGCTCTAACTACAACTGAGTAATCATCTGTCGGCATTTGTTCAAGTGAATTTCTAAACAATTGAACTAATTCGTTGTGTTGCAAAAATAGAGATTGCAATACAGCTACAATTTCTCTCTTAGTGCCCATATTGATATGACAACGTTGATCGATTTGTTCATCAGTATTCCCCATAAAATAAATTTGAAGAAATTTGTGATCTGTGTCTGGCAGTGGTAGTAGTGATCCTGCACGATGATAAATTTGCCCTTGCACTTTAAATGTTGGCATGTAATTCTCGCGCACGATATTTGTTGCACCGAACGATGTCATTTGGAAACATGAATTGTACTTGCGTATGTTTGCCAAGAAATGTTTCGATTGGCTTGTTTCACCTGATACCAAGGTTGATAATGGTTCTGGTGGTGAATGTAATTCTTGCAATTTCACTTTCCCACCCGCGCAGCAAATTCCCGCAGTTTCATTCTTAAATTTGAGGGCACTGCAATACACGCATAATTTATCCATTTTTCCAATAACCACGCTTGGATGAAGACTGTAATCATAATTAGCATTGTAATGGAATGCACTAAGATTTAATTCAACGTGCAGTGTTCGTCTGGTTCGAGCATTGCGTACTCGGGCGGTTGCCAGTCTTGCTTCACGTTGCTCGACTGTTTCAGATGAACGGGTTTGAGCGTTGCGTACTCGAACTGTTTCCAGTCTTGCTTCCCGCTGCTCCACTGTGTCAAAGGTACGGGCTTGAGCATTGCGTATTCGAGCGGTTGCCAGTCTTGCTTCACGTTGCTCGACTGTTTCAGATGAACGGGTTTGAGCGTTGTGTACTCGAACTGTTTCCAGTCTTGCTTCCCGTTGCTCCACTGTGTCAAATGTACGGGCTTGAGCATTGCATACTCGAGCGGTTTCCAGTCGTGCTTCTCGTTGCTCGACTGTTTCCGATGCTCGTGATGACCTTTTCTTTCGCGCTTGAGGTGTGGAAAAACCAATAGCTTTTCGTTTGGGTGGCATCAGTGATGTGACAGCAAAAGTATTGCTTTGTGACGAATATTACAAATGCATGTGATATCTCTTATTATATTTCGATAGACAATGCTAATTTCACATTTAACACCACTTGTTACCTCAAACACAAAATGAAATATCGCTGTTTGTATTTGATTCAATTAATTAACGATATTTTTAATGGTTATAGTTTTCATATGTTAGGAAGTACAATGAATTGTTGGCAGTACATTTCCAGTTGTATAAGGGTCACATTACTTTATAAATCATAAATTCCAGCGTTAAAATCTAGATGTTATTATAGTTCAATACCTTCGTTGTCTATTGGGTAATTTAAAAACTTAAGAAACCATCGATTCATGTCAAATGTCTTTTCATAAAACAAAACAACTGCGAATTTCTCACACTCTATTATAGAATTACTTTATCATTGCTGTTCAAAACCATAACACGTTTACAACGTCATATCCTATTCTAAAATACGTCACAAAATTCAAGCTTATTTATAAAAACAACAAAAATACTCTCTACACTAAACATGCAACAATGTGTTTTTTCATGCTCTTACTACAAATTGCTGTCTGTTGGCATTTGTTCAAGGGTGGTTGTTTTGACGGCTCTGTTTGAAATTATATTGATGAAGCTCATTTAAGAAAACAAAACGAATTTAAGGCCCCCGGCCCAAACGAAATATTGTAAAATGGTTGCATTAATTCAGAAACCTACTTATTATGTAACACATAAACTGAAATGTCGTTATTTGTATTTGATTCAATTTCATCCACCCATGAAATAGCTCTGTTTTAAATTATATTTTTATAGTTAAATTAAGAAAAAATGGAATTAGGGGTCCCTGACCCCAAACGGAATATTGTGAAATGGTTGTAATAAATTAGAAACATTTGCGGGAGTGCGCATATCAATTCACCAAAGTTTTATCGCAATCAGATGAATGGTATAGGAATGCATACGATAATTATAAAGACAATAAAACGGTGGCACAAACGGAATATTGTAGAATTGTTGTATTACTTCAGAAACCTACTTATTATATCACACACACAGTTTAATGTTGCTATTTGTGTATCATTAAAAATCTATCCATTAATGTAGTAGCTCGGTTTGAAATTATATTTGTATAGATCATATAGGAAAAATAGAACATGTGGCCCCTTGCTCAAAACGGAATATTTTTAAACGGTTGTAATAATTCAAAAAGCTTTGCGGGCGTGTGCCAAACATCTTACTAAAGTTTTATCGCATTCAGATGAATGGTTTAAGAGCGCATACAAAACTTATTTTTTAGAAAACTCTTATAAGTAAAAAAAAATTTGGGGCCAACGGCAAAAAACGGAATATTTTAAAAGTGTTGTAAGGGATAAGTAAAATGCGCAAGCTTATGGACAACCTTTCAAAAAAGTTTTGTTGCAATCACATGAATGGTGTAGGAGCGCATACGGTTTGAAATTATATTTATATAGTTCCTATAAGAAAAAACGAACATGGGGCCCTTGGCTCAAAACGGAATATTTTAAAACGGTTGTAATAATTTAGAAACCTGTGTGGGCATGCTCGCAACATCTCGTCAAAGTTTTAGCGTATTCGAATAAATGGTGTAGGAGCGCAGACAAAACCTATTGTTTACAAAGCTCATATAAGAAAAAAAACGATTTTCGGGTCAACGGCCAAAACGAAATATTTTAAAAGTGTTATAATGACCCAGTAAAATGCGCGAGCTTATGGAATACAACTCTCCAATGTTTTGTCGCAATCGCATGAATGGTGTAGGAGCGCATACGGTTTGAAACTATATTTATATAGCTCATATAAGAAAAAACGAACATGGGGCCCCTGGCTCAAAACGGAATATTTTAAAACGGTTGTAATAATTTAGAAACCTTTGTGGGCATGCTCGCAACATCTCGTCAAAGTTTTAGCGTATTCGAATAAATGGTGTAGGAGCGCAGACGA
Source organism: Omphiscola glabra (assembly GCA_964017045.1). Classification (NCBI taxonomy): domain Eukaryota; kingdom Metazoa; phylum Mollusca; class Gastropoda; family Lymnaeidae; genus Omphiscola; species Omphiscola glabra. The sequence continues at coordinate 29,524,188 of OZ024800.1, read as the reverse complement.
AATCTATTGTTTACAAAGCTCATATAAGAAAAAAAAACGATTTTGGGGCCAACGGCCAAAACGAAATATTTTAAAAGTGTTATAATGACCCGGTAAAATGCGCGAGCTTGTAGAATACAACTCTCTAATGTTTTGTCGCAATCGCATGAATGGTGTAGGAGCGCATACGGTTTGAAACTATATTTATATAGCTCATATAAGAAAAAACGAACACGGGGCCCCTGGCTCAAAACGGAATTTTTTAAAACGTTTATAATTATTTCCAAACCTTTGTGGGCGTGCGTGTAACATTTTACCCAAGATTTAGCGCATTCAGACGAATGGCGTAGGAGCGCAGACGGAAATATTGTTTTACAAAGCTCGTATAAGAAAAAAAACCAATGAAGGGCCAACGGCCGAAAACGAAAAAATTGAAAAGTTTTTTAATGTCGCAGTTAAATGCCCAGGTAGGTGGCCAACAACTCACCAAAGTTTTGTTGCAATCGCATGAATGGTGTTGGAGCGCATACGAGACAAACATACATACATACATACATTCATTTATATATATATATATATAGAAGATGAAAATGAATGTTTAGTGTTATAAAAATGTAGACAAAATTAAATTTTTAAACCAACATTTTCAGTGGCAACCAAACTGAGTTTTTTATTTGTAATGTTAAAGGTCTTTTATTCTGGATGTTATTGTAAGGAATGTAATGTAAGGAACAATTAATAGAGTGTTAATAAAGCAGGCCTGTTTACTCTTACGATTTTGGCGTACAATGTACGATTTTGAGGTGTATCCATTATATGTACTGTATGTTTATTTTTTACTATTAAGATAATGTATTTGAACGATTTTGTGATGATATTGTACAATTTTAAGAGTTTGGGGGTAAACGGGTTTGATAAAGTGAGCATGTGTTGTTAAGATATCTAAACGCAATAATATATTTTTTTTTAAAAATTCAGCTGCTTTTGTGAAAACAAAAGGGCAAAAGTTATATATTTTTTATCTTTTCAAATTTAAAGAAAACTAAAGTAAGGAACTTAACTGTAACAATGATACATTTATTAAATATGTTTTAAATAATAGGAGGCATCTTGAAATAGTCATATTAAATAGCCATTGATAATTTCATACTATTGGCTATTGGTGCCTCGATGTCTCAGACGGTCGTCTTCTTGGTTGCGTCACAAAATATGGCGGCCGTGGAAAAATAAAATAACTCAAATTAAGAATATGACGTTAAAAAATAATGAAAAAATGTCCTAAGTGTATCCCTAACCTAACCTGAACCCTAAATATATCCCTTAACCTAACCTGAACTCTAAATTTATCCCTAACCTGGGTTTTGACCCTCTCGGAATCTGGGTTTTGACCCTCTCGGTATAAGGGTTTTGACCCTTTCGGAACCAGGGTTTTGACTCTATCGGAACCAGGGTTTTGACCCTCTCCTTAACCTGGGTTTTGACCCTGACATGCCATCGTAATTTAAGGAAAATTTAACTCTAATTACAACAATAAGGGGAGTGAATCCAAAACACAAACTTGAGCAGTGTTTCTTTCAGAAATTTTCCCCCGAGGGGGCACTTTTGACGTTCGGGGGGGGGGGGGCAGTGCCAGTTTTTCAGTGGCCAGAGGCGTAGCTAAGGGGTGGCAGATGGGACATATGTCCCCGGGCGCCAGACTAGCGGGGGCATCTAATGGGCTATAGTGTTAATGGATGAAAATAATAGGTTTCATAGTTTAGCGGGGGGGGGGGGTGTAAAAATGAATCTTGTCCCCTGTCATCAAAGACTCACGTCAGTGACGCAGAAGTGGGGGGGGGGGCGAACATTTGGTCTTCCCAGGTGTCATTTTTTCTTTAGATGGAGCGGCGGGATTTTCGGACATCTGCAGAGTTTCTATCGAGAAAGGTAGCGTGGCAAAAAAGTTAACCCACCTAGGTTGGCGCTAACACTAGGCACGCCGCTGGGCAGTGTATATATCAGCACCAAATTTGGCTGTCATGGCAAGTAATTTTTATCGGGAAGTAGGGCAGCAGCATATGTGTGATTGTTTAACAATCAAAAGGTGCATTTTGGAGTATACATGATTCGAATGTTTTTATAAGACTTTCATTTGATAGGGGGAAATAATTTTTCAAGCGTCAAGGGGAGGAATTATGGCGACCAGTGCCAGACACAAACTAAATTCATTCTGGTTATGGTGTGCCGAAGAAAATCATTTGACACAAGATTAGATTCAACCCGGTAGTCACATTGATCGACGTCAAGGAAAAAAAAAAAAGGGGGGGGGGGGTAGCAGAAATTGAGGAATCCGAAGAGTTTGAGCAAAAGTGAGGGCAGGGGTCACCTTTAGTTAAAAATAATAAATTCAAAAGGCAGTGATGCATTGTGGTTCAAATTTATTGATCATTATGGCTCCAATGAATGTAGATGGGATTTGCAATGTTTCTGTGCCTGGTGTTGATGCGGATATTTCACTGGTAACAAGAGTTACCTAGTGAGGGTATCATACACTGTATTCAATGTATCTTTAAGACAATGTGTGAAGGGGCATTTCAAACGTTCATATATTTACTGTTAGATGTCTCGTAGAAAAATGCTAAGAATACATCAACATACACCAACTATATGTGGACTACAAATCAGGTAATGATAGCATAGACAGGAAATACATGAACGATGCTGTGCAGGAACTTGGAGTCCTTAACAAACTTACCCGACTCATACATATGACGATGGATAACTACAAAAGTAGAATCAAAGTACAGAGGGAGTACTTGAGGGAGTTCCCAATCAATCTGGGCCTCAGACAAGGAAATCCGTGTATCATTTTCAACATCACTTTAGAAAAAAGCATTAGGAACATACGTGTGAGCACCTGAGAGGTGGTACAGAACAACCATAAGGAACTTTATAAAGCCAGCCACTGCAATACCTGGCCTACACAGACGATATAGCGCTACTTGGTAGAAACAGCATTGATGATATAATTAAAACTTTCAGGGAAATTGAAGATGTGACGGTCAAAGCTGGTCTTGATGTAAATAAAGCGAAGGCAATATTTATGATAATGTCAGGAAATAAGCACTGATGACTTCATCAATATGAACATCTACACCTTTGAGAGGGTAGCTACTTTCAAATATCTAGGGGTGACTATAAATAAGCAAGAGGAAATGCAATCGGAGGTGCAAGAAAGAATAACAGCATGCAACCGTTCTTATTTCAATTTACAAAAGCTACTTCAAAGCAAAAATCTCGCTAAGGGAACAAAGAAGGCAGTATACACCACTGTCACAAGACCAGTAGTGAGACTTGGTTCCTACCAGAAAAGCAGAGAACCTGCTAAATATATGACCCGATGATAGACAATTTTGTTTTGGGAATCCGTACAAACTAAGAGCTATATCAATTGTACAAATACCCATCCATAGTCACAACAATATAAAATGGATTGACGATGTAGAGAAGGGCTTACAAAGGTTGGGGTTCGCACGTGGAGGTGTAAAGCGATGGATCGATCCCAATGGAAGAATGGGGTGGAGCAGGCCAGGGCCCTAAATGGGATGAAGCGCCACTGATGTAAACATTTCAGACATTTGGGTGGGAAGCGCTAGAAATAACGATAATAACAGGACATCACTAACTCTTCCACCAGCACAATATTAAATTAATTCAGTCCAGTTGGGAGCCCTTATGGTATGTTTTTTATCGAGAGATACTCTTTAGCTTAGACTCGCCCCTTAAAACGTTATAGGCCCCGGAAATTTTTTGATAAATTCAAAATGCAAGAATGCATTTTTTTTTTTTACATACCGTAGTTAAATTTAGTTTCGCATCATTGAACACTTAACTGTAGAGCAACGGGAGAGATGCTAGTTAAGATTTTACTACCAAAAATGGCATTTACAAGATAATCGAAATACTCCGATTTTTTGTATTCGTTGTTTAAATATATATTATATTCTGTCTACTGGATTATCATCTTAAATAAATTTTTTTTAAATAGTTCAAACAGCTGGGGAAGATTGTTTATTATTATTATATTAACAGAGAAAAGTCATTGGGGATTTAATAAATAAAGACTATTTAAAAAAAAATCATTTTACTCTGTTCTCGAAACTGTGTTAAAAAAATAGAAACACTCGATTTAATAATTATGATGAAATGTCCACTATTTGTATGTAACCGGTAAATTCCTATTTTTTTGTTTTAAAATTATTATTATTTTTAAATTTTCATTTTATCTATGTCAGCATACATCTATGGAATCTACTACATTAAAATGTTTGCTAAAAATGATTTTTTAAAGCATGATACTATTTTACAATATCATTTGAAAACAGATTGCACATGTTTATTTCTTAGCAAGAGCTATATTTAATTTACAGGCATTTATATCAATGAAAAGGTAGTTTAATACAGGGTTATTAAAAAGTCTTTCAACTTTTGCAGCTGCAAAATGTAATTAAATAAAAGATACCGATATCTGGGAATCAGAAAAAGTAAGATTTAGCTTATGATCAGGAGCGGCCAATTTTCAAAACAATCCTGAAAGAAACACTGAACTTGAGGCACCAATAGGCTGAATTAGTCTAGCCATTTTTTTCTTTAAAGAACTATTTTGAATAATTATTTTAAAAATTCAATTTGAACAAAATAGCATTATAAAATTCCTGATTATTTAATTGTACTTAGGCCTATAGCTTTCAGGTGGACACTCTGTTTCTGTTGAAATTTTGTTTCAGTAGTTTAGTTAACATACCGGTAGTTTAAAATTTAAGTACTGGTCACTGGTAGGCATATTTAAATCTACAAATATGTTGGAAGCAGCACTTTTAATAAAATGTTTTTATTTAATAGTTAAATTAAGGTAAATTATTTTAACAGCAATAAATCTTGTTGCGATTTCTATTATATATATTGCTAGAGCCACAAAATGTCGCAGTTTGTTTTTTTTACTTATAAAGTGCTTATATATGTATTTCGTTTGGTCCCTAGCGTTACGAAGATTAGTACTGCTACTATGTCTAGGGTATGATTGCTCTTAATTAATTATGCTACATTCAGTCTCGCTCACACTAACATGACTATGCTACTCACTTGCTCTCACTTCTATTATTACTAAAAGACACAGGTGGTTCACCCCACAAATAAATATTTAATTACCGTATAGTATAAACAAAATAATTACACACAAACGAACATAAAAAAACGAAATTAATGGTGGATACAGTCAAGTAAAATTACTTACTACAACCAATACAAAGAGACTGTGCACTGCCGGTCCTCTTGTGATCCTAGTCCTCTACATACACGCCAGGTCCAAAAAACACACAACAAACCCGATCTACTACGTGTATACACAAACACGACTGCTGACTTTGTTGTAACTGTGCTAATTTCTAGTACGGTGTGTCTCGCCCTACGCTTGACTGGTAAGTATGACGTCAGAGTTAGTCTGCGCTAACCTCACTGACTGTATTCACTCTTACTGAGTTATGAGTTTTACTGAGCTATATTCTACACTACTATGTTCACATCAACTCTACTCTAATATGTTCAAATCAACTCTACTGTCTACTACTTTACTCTAAACGATGCTGTACTATACTTTCTAAACTATCATATACTGTACTATACTAAAGTTAACTGGTTGTAAATGAGAATAAATACAACACATAAGCTATAACTAAGAATTACAATCCTATGACATTATTAATAATTAATCAAAATCTTAGTATTCTACTTACAATCCTAACATTTCTTACTAACATTATAAACATATGAAACTAAAAATTAACAATACTAATATTACTAACCTAGACAAATATGCATAAACAAACTCTATCAACAATAGATGTTTGCCAGGCTCTGCTTGTCAAACAGGTAAGAGAATGAGTAGCGGTCAGACGGGTTCATTGTCTAAGCTATGCAACGGTCATCGTGGCCTGCAAAATTTCCATTGTTTATGAGTTACTGTATGGCCCAGCCTAATTGGGTCATATCACGTGGGGTTGCGATGGGCGATGTACCGTTACCTGGAGGTGTATTGGAAGCTAATAACATGTCCAACTGATCTTCAACAGGCACAAAGGACTAGTTTGTCAAAATTTTTAGTATCAACTTGAAATTCTGTTTTCATGAATCTCCATTTTGTAACAAGTAGGCCACAGAGTGGTAGTTTTAAAATTAAAATATTTAGAAAATGATAAATTTTAACATTTAATGCGGACTAGGTTGTCGACAATACTAACAACACAATTTGGAAAGTTACATATCCCTTAGCATAGACCTTAGCAGTCATTTCCATTAATCCTATGGTGGCAAAAGGCATATGCTCCTCAACAAAGCACTCCCAAATAGCATCATAGGTCTCATTAATAATAATGGATAGTGTGCAGGGGGCAATCCGATAGGAAAATGCAAGAAATTTAATGCTATTCCTGTACATGTAGTTAAAAGTTTGATGGTTCATTATGAAATAATCAAAACAAAATTTTCAGGAAATCCCCAAACCCGTCTCTCTCTGCAACAATTGCGTTTACCCACTCACTTCTCTGATTCCCTGACAATAATAATTTTAATAATCAACTAAGACATGTTCATCCATTCTAGTTTTTATTTATTTTTTAAATTTAATATACTATAAGATCATTAAAAATCTATGTTTATTTTAATATCGTTAGCGCTAGCGGAAAGCCAGCTAAATCAAAGACGTAGTAATGATAAACAATAAAGATTCGTATGCGATCGGTTGCCATACATTCTCAATGTCTACAATGTCCCACATACTGTTCTAGCAAACGACTGGTCTCAACGCCAGTCTTAAAATCCGGTGAACTCCGGACCCTGTGTGTTTGCACACTAACGAGACTTTCGGTAAAAACCGCCGAAACCGAAATATTTTGATATTCGGACACGTATAAAAACTGCATACATCGAAAAATGAAATAGGGGAAGGGGGTGTTCATTTAAAAATTACATTTCTTTAAAAACATTTTAAAGTAAGAGAAAATCTGGACCGGGGGGGGGAGTGCAATGTCCCCCCTAAGGTTTGCTGGTTCGTGTGCAAAATATCATACAGTTCTGTGCAAAGTTTTACAGCATCCATTTTTTGTGTGCAAAATTTAACAGCCCGCAAACAAACACACACGCACACGTAAATTACATTGGCGAACATAAGTTCAAAATTTTGGAACTATAATTAAATAATTACAATCAGAAATGTCACAATAGTTCTATCAAAGATATATTTATTTGTACTATGTATCCCGTCATCGGCTCAAGTAACTAAATTCCAAAACACCCAGTACTAATGGCAGCTATTCATTTGACTGACTCATTTCTGGAGGTACTCTGGCTTCTGTCTTTCAACGATATCCATCTTTAAACACATCGTCAATGTTGATCTGATTTCCATCATTCTGATATGATTAAATCCTCATAAGCATGTATAAATGTAACTCTTCCAGCCTGTTTTAGATTTTATTTTTATATTTTTCATTAAGCTGAATCCAAGTTCACAATTGGCGCTTGTTGCAAGAAATGTAGGACAAATATCCAACAGAATGGCAATGTCGATGTAACGTAGCTGGATATAGTTGTTCAGCCATGGCAGTTATCTAACGCTCACTTCATTGATTGTCATCCTTATTTTAACTGCTATCTTTCATCTCAAGAATTGAATAAGGTCGGATCTATCGCACAGTACTTTAATTACATAGTCAATACAAATATGATTCTTGAATCAGATAAATCCATGTAACAAATGGAGTTACAATATAACATAATAAATCTTGCATACTCCAGTACAATTCCACTCATGAATTCATATCACATTCAAATATATATATGGCCTCCATGTCTCCCTGACTCAAAAACGTGTCCTCACAATATGGCTTCCAGCCTTACACCCCAAAATCATGCAATCCTCTTCCGCCACTAAACTAGTTCCTCTTATTCTCATCCTATATGATTAAATTACTACGCCACCGTGCAGAGGTATCAAAAATTCAATCATGTGACTGAGTATCATTAACTCGTTGTGTTACAGTCGCCGAATCGCTTCTCATTTATTACAAATCCAACCATCTCGTCGAATGTCTGCATCAACCCACATTTCACTTATTCTGCAAGCACCAACCTTAAGTCACGATACTGATCCTTAACTTTCGGCAGGATGTCAACATAGTTTTCCAAGAATACCGCATATCTAGACACCAGTGCTGCAAGCTCTTCTTGACAAAAATTAACATCTGAAATGTCGCTTAACGTTTATATCTCGAAAATTCGCCATTGCATTTACTCTCAGGGAAACGAGAGCAGGTGAAAACATAAACATTCAACGAGTTTTAGGATGGAACTCATGTATATATCCTCATCATTTGCAAGCAATTAATCAACCTCTTCGGACCAGCGCACATTTTCACCAAAGTGCTGGGCCCGGAGCTTAACGATCCTTGCTTTTACAAACTGGGATACCTCGATGGTTGTAAGCTTTTTTTCTTCGTCGTAGCTTGCATAATTCAGCAAGTTCCCCAACAACTTCATCAAAGACAATCAGTGCATTTCGAAACTGCGGATCCCTTAGTTTCTTCAAACAGTAATTATTAACTGGATCCTTTCACATGCCCATCTGCTCCTCAAAGTATTCAGTCAACACTTGTATGTTTCTCAGCAATGCTCGTAAAGCAAAATGCCGCGAACGTCATCTTTCAATGGTCTAAAGTCTAAAGACTGCGGAATCACATTCCAACACCTTAGCTAGATCGGTAAACTCGGCTTTCCGTACTGTCGACCTACTGAACAATGTGTACACGATCCTAAGGATTGTTTCAATGTCTGCCATTAAACTTATATGTTTGCAAACATCATCGATGCATACATCTTCACGATAAGCAACGCAATGTTGTTCCATTCGACGAAAAATTGCTGCAACTCTATTGTTCTTGTTTTTTTCAGTTCATACGTTAAAATGTTCGCCAAATTTCTTTTTGAACGCAATATACTGTATAGTAAAACAAAATAATGCGTTCAAAAATAAATTTGACGCAAAACTTTAACGTGTAAACTAAAAAAATGATTCGACCAAATTTCCGTTCGATCAATTTTCCGTCGATCAATTTTCCGTCGACGAAATTTCTTTCGATCAAATTTCCGGATACGCTGTACAGTACGCCATGAAATTTACATGAATGTCGGCGGTGGTTCAGGACAAGGCTAGCTTGATACAGTATGTATCGGTAAGTATGTTGTAACTCAATAGTTCTACTTAAAAAGTAGAAGAAAAAAGTATAGATCTAAAATCATTTTAAAACATGGTTGTATATGTTATAAAAACTGTATAATTCCGGCTGCAGAGTGTAGCGTATCTGTTCGAATTTATATTGTATAAAAATTTGCTGCGCGGATACACAAAACTGCTGCGCGGTGTCTGTGAGACAACTGCGCGGCCGCGTAGCCGCGCAGCTTAAAGGGAAAATTGGTACTGAACTCATAATATCCATCCCTCTGTGGCCGGGCTCCGGTTCATTTTTCCATATATAATCTTTATAAATATCAAAAGGCTTAGACCGGTACCCCACCGGTATCGGGATCCGACAGCTATCGTTATCCCACTGGTATCGAGATATCACCGGGATTGGAATTCCGACGGGATTGGAATCATGCCGGAATTGGGATCCAGAGGGATCGGAATCCCACTGGGAAACGCTAAACTAACGGCGTGATACCGACGTTATGGGTAGGCCACCGGGATCGGAATAATTATACGGCTGTAGAGTGTTGAAATTCCTTCTTTCCGAATGCTAACCAGGTAATTTTCCGGGTATATCCAATAGTAATACATATAGGCTGGAAAGTAAATATTTATATACATGTGCAAAATGCAGTTTAAGGCCGGTGGAACTGTTTGAAGCAGTTTGACTTTTGTGTTAAGCAATGGTGATCATTACATTCAACGGTGGCCAAACCGCGGCTCGCGAGCCACATGCGGCTCTTCTGTGTTCACATTGCGACTCGCGAACAATTTATGAAATTAAAACTTTTCGTTTGAAATATATAATATCAAAAATAAATGGCATTTTTTAATTTAAAAAATCTTGAAACAAAGTGTTGAAAAAAAATTGGGATTTATTTAAATTGTAACACTTGAAGGGAACGATTCGTTTCTGATTTGTTGGTGATGTGAACTTTTAAGTTTCTTGTTTTGGTAAAAATCCGCATTTACAAGTATTGACCATTACTGTTAGTCTTACTAAAGTTAGTAACTTATTATTTAAAAGTTTAAATCAAATATGGCAACAAGTGGCAGGAAACGAAAATATAAAGAAGAAAATAGAAGTTTTCTACCAGAATGGGAAGAGGACTTTGCATGTATCGATAAAGACGGTATGCCAATTTGCTTCATCTGCCAAACACCGCTAGCAAATTACAAATCTAGCAATTTGAAGCGACACTATGAAAAATTTATGAAGAGTTTGTATTGCGGTATCCACTGCAATCTGAATTAAGAAAAAGCAAGCTTGCTGAGTTAAAGTCTGGAATGTGTCAGCAGCAGACACTACTTTCTGCTTTCAGCAACGAAGGTGTCACTTCAACTGAGGCAAGTTATGCCATCGCTTGGAATATTGCTCGTGCGAAACGACCTTATTCTGATGGGGACTTTATTAAGAAGAATTATTAGTAAGTAATTTCAATATTAGATACAAATAATTCCAGACTTCGGCGACTGATACAAATTAAAATGTCACGCCCCCCCCCCCCCCCCCCACACTGAGAGACGTATTTCAGACATTAACGCTGATATTGAAGGGAAAATGACGAACGATTTAAAGGACTGTGTAGCATTCAGTTTGGCTCTTGATGAATCAACAGATATTCAAGATACGCCACAATTGGCGATGTTCTTTCGTTATGTTTCATTAGACGTGGCTGTAAAAGAATAGCTATTAAACTTAGTGGCACTGAAAGATACCACTCGCGGTATCAATGTCAAGAATGCCCTTGATAAAACTGGTGTACCACTAAATAAACTTGTAAGTGTGGTAACAGATGGAGCATCGTCAATGCTTGGTAAAAATGTATGTCTGATGGGGCTTTTAACGAATGATAGAAAATATCCGGATATTCTTCCTGTAAACTGCATCATTCACAGGGAAAATCTTGCAGCCAAATATTTTAAATTCGCAAGTGTAATGACAACGTTCTACAAATTGTGAATTTCATTCGTTCAAGTGCAAAAAAAATCATCGGCAATTGATAAACTTCATTGGTGAGCTAGATCTCGAAGACAAACCAAATGACCTTTCATTCCACTGTGTTGTTGGGTGGTTGTCTACCAGCAATGTTTTAAACAGATTTGTAGACTTGCTTGAACCCATTACTGTTTTCCTTTCAGAAAAAGGCAAGTCTTATCCACAACTGGCAGACGAAGATTGGATGGAAGATTTGATGTTTCTAACTGACATTATGCAGCATCTACAAAATCTGAACCTGTCGTTGCACAGAAAGGATAAGCTTATTTCGGATCTTATACAGACTGTTTTTAGCTTTCAGAACAAAATACAAATTCTTCAAAGAGATATCATGTCAAGGGAGTTTAAGCACTTTCCTCGTCTTCAGAAAGTTAGCTCATACTCTGATGGTGGAATTCAACTTAGAAAGCTTACAAGGATTACAGGAAGTTTCCAAGCAGGGTTTAATGACTTGCACCAACTAAAATCCTGTTCCGCTTTTCTCATAAATACATTCATGATAGAAGTAATTAAAGATGGTTTCCAGCTTCCGATGAACCTTCTGCTGCTGAAATGGAGCTGTTAGAGTTACAGAAAGATCAGGGCTTGGCGATGATACACACATTACAATCTGTGATGGATTTCTGGAAGCTCGTGCCAGAAGTAAAATATCCTCAACTTAAGAAAGCTAGTTGCCGACATATCCATTTTCGGTACAACCTACTGCTATGAATCTTTGTACTCCACAATGAAGTTCATAAAATCAAAGCATCGATCAGTAACTGAACCAGCATCTGACAGAACTTCTTCGCACCACTACTAGCTACCAACCAGATTTAAAGAAACTTGCTAGTTCAAAGGCTTCTCAGCAGAATCATAACAATTAATGTTCACTATAATTATGAGTATAATATGCACTGTCTTTCTATTCATATATTTTACATATTTAAATATTTGTTAATTGTGTAACTGTAACACATATATTTCTTCAATTGTATAAATGTAACGCATATATTTCTTCAACTGTGTAATTGTAACGAATATATTTCTTCAACATACTGTTAGGGTTAAAGCAATTGAATTGTTTAAATCATTAAATTCGAATGAAAAGTCATTTTAAAAATAAGTCACAAAAGGAATTTTTCATTGCGAGTGGGGTCGTGACCCATAGTCTTTCAATGCGGCTCTCAACAATTTTTTTTTTTAAATGGCTCTCAGTTACTAAAGGTCTTGGCCACCCCTGATTACATTTTTCAAATTTTATTCTTGAAATCCCTTGCAACCTGCTCTCTTACACTTTCCTTTGTTTTCAAGTGGCTCAGGAAAATGTCCAATATATTAAGCACTTACTGGTAAGGGTGGAACAAGGTTTCTTTCAGGCATCTCTCCGGGAAAAGTCAAATGTCCCCCCCCCCCCCCCCCCCGAGCAAAATGAGTAAAAGCAATAGAACAATGATATATTTACAAAATTAAAAACGACTAAATTGTCATTTTTAAACAGTTTAAAAAGAATGCAATATGGCGCCTGTAACCGATTACAATTAGTGGAATCTATAAAATATCGCTACTCTCGATATATTTGATGATCCGTATATTTAAGGCAAATCCTCTTAGAAGCTAACATTACTCGATTATAAATATCGCAATGTTTCGAAAATTTGCCTGGCCCTATTATGAGCTGAAGGGTTACTTCCTTTCGCATTTATCTATATTTTTTGTTTAATTATTTTTTTGCAACTCGCAAGTTTACAAACTTTAATAACACAGTATTAAACTAAAGTTGCTTCAATTTCAAGGTCTATAATTTTAATAGAGTTCTCACCTAGTATCAAAGGTGATAAATCTTTTTATGTTTGCAAATTATATTTTATAATAAAAGCATGACTTTTACTGTAGGGAATGATATTAATTAAAAATTGAATAATGGTCTCCTGCTTTAAAATATATAGTTATTATTAGCATTAAGTGTTTCTTTTTGCTATCTCTCCAAGAGGGCAGTGCCCCCACCCCCGGCCGAAGCACAATGTCTAAAACAATATAACAAATATAATTAAAAAAATTATATTAAAAATGACCAAATTGTCATTTTAAAACAGTTTTGAAAAGCATAGTAACTGGTGCTTTTAACCGATTACAATTATTGGAACCCATTAAATATCGCTAGGCTCGATATATTTGATAATCCGTATATTTAAGGCTAATCAAGTTATAGTATTTGGTTATAAAAATCGCACTGACCGTTCCAGTCTTACTTTCTGTTGTACGCATATCTCGCTATTTTTTTTTAATTTTTTTTTTTGTAACTTACAAGTTATAAGACTTTAATGACAATGTATTAAAATACATTTAGATACCCATAAAGGTCTAAAAATTTTATAAAAGATAGTCACGTAATAAACGTGCAATCTGTTTTCAAATTATAGCTCACTAGCGGTAATACCGCAACGAAGGAACTTCACCATTCTACAGCCTTATCCCGCTCCTGTTAGTATACCGTGTCCCGGTGGGATTCTGATCCCTCTAAATCCCAATTCCGCTATCATCCCAATCACGTCGGTATTCCGATCCCGGTGGTATCTTGATACCAGTGGGATAACGATAGCTGTCGGATCCCGATACCGGTGGAGTACCGGTCTAAGCCTATTGATATTTATATATAGCTTATGTAAGGAAAAATTAAATGGGGTCCCCAGCCCCAGAGAAATGGATATTATAAGTTCAGAATATGGATAATAAAGTGTATGTGCACTAAGTTTGGTAAAGATCCATCTACTAATGTAGGAGTATTTGTTGTTAATTGTATTTAGTTAGCGCATAAAGGAAAAACGACATTTTGTTTATAACCCATTAAGAGTTCCTTCCGGATAATGATGGATATATGTGCCAAATTTGGTCAAGATCCATCCATCCATATAGGAGTATTAAGCCTATTGACCTATAGAACTTTCTGCAACATTCTAGATTAAGTGTATTATCCTCCTTGAAATGCGTAAAAACTGTCTTTTCTAAGTAATTATTCTTAGAATACGAAAAATTATACAACTAAATGCATTTCTATAACTATGGTAATTTTATGTTAAAAGAAGGGCCCCGGGGGCCCATTCCATAATTGTACCGAATTTGTTTTGCCTGATAAGGGGCCCTATTAAAATAATTCAGGTAAGTTATGAAGTTATAATTTTAAAATTATCCCATTAAAATCTATTGAATATTGCCATAGATATAGCGTTTTAAAGTTATTGAACTTTCTCGAAAATTCTAGATTGGATATTATTTGTTTTAAATCCACCGATATTTCAGTACGGACAGTGCATTGTATTGCTACCACCCTAGGCCTATATCCATCAATTCACATAGAACCTATAGCGTTGTCTAAGCCTATCGATATTTTTATAGCTTATTTTAGGAAAAATAAAATGGGCCCACGGCCCCTCAGATTGATATTATGAGTTCACTACCCTTTGGTACTTGAGTATGGATAATCAAGTGTGCGTGTACTAAGTTTGGTCAAGATCCATCCATTCATGCAGGAGTATTTGTTGTTAATTGTATTTATGAAGCTCATATTAGTACAAATTCATTTCGGGGCCCCCAGCCCCAAACGGAATGTCCTAAAAAATCTTAGGGCTCCCGGAAGGGTCAGTCCTAAGTTGCACTCTTTTCTGAGCCTACATCAATGACTTGCCAGAAAATCTGGCTACGAATGCCGCGGTGTATGTTGCTCTACTCCAGCATGCCACTCCAATCCTTTGCAAGCAAGACCGCATTGGAAAAGTTGGGCCGAATCCAGAATCAGGCTCTGACATTCACCTGTGTCGCATTCAGGACCACACCCACAGCTGCTGTAGAGGTCGTGGCCAATGTAGAAATAAGGAGGGCAAAATCAATGTAAAGTACCGTAGAGACATCTATATGAAAAGGAACCGTCAAACATGTAAGTGAAACTAATGAAACACCTTCTGTAGATACTGCAGTCTAACAACAGGCAAAAGAATCTAAAAGAAATTTACTTTTGCGCCAAAGAGATATTGCAGGCGTCGTTCCTTAGTGGCCTGTTTTAACTAGCCAGATGGCTGTCGCAAAAGAACCACAAAACCCTATCGACTATTTTAGGGAAATTATATTACACAATCAAACGGTTCCATGACAAAACGACAAGTGACAAATACAATGGATAAAACGACATGTGACAAGAAGACAAAACGACAAGGTGACAAAACGACAAGGTTTTTCCCAAAGTGGGGCAATTTGTTTATTTCGTTTGGGGGGGGGGGGTCGCAATTCGAAAATGAGCTTAGAACTTTAAAACCAACCATCTACTAATATTTAAATTGTATTTTAATAGCAGAATTGTTAAAGTCTCAATTTAAAGTAAGCCTTCATTAAAAGTGTTTTAAAAATCTGTTAATTTTAAAAGTAGTCTCAGTTGGCAATTAAATGGCTGCTTAAAATTGATGAAAGATGAGAATCCGGAAATGCTACTTGTGCATTGTATTATTCATAGGGAAAACTAGGTAGCTAAAAACATTTCGCGTGTTCTAAATGAAGTCCTAAACTCAGTTGTAAATTGTATCAATGCTGTTAAAGCTAATGCCCAATGTGAACGTCTCTTTAAGCTATTTTGTGAAGAAAAAATGCAGACAATGTGAGACTTTACGCTGAAGTAAGATGACTTTCAAAAGGGAATTGCTTGAAAAGATATATGGAACTATTTGATACTCTTTAAAGTGACAAACCTGAAATTATTATCTGTTAACGGTCGATAGTAAAACATTTGTGAGTTATTTAGCCAATATCTTTGAAAAACTACATTAACTAGCCAACTTCAAGAAAAAAACTAAAACTCTTGTCGATGCAAAAGCTAAGATATTTGATTTGATTATATTTATGGAATTAAGTCATAAAAATATTTACAACAAAAATTTTGAAAAGTTTCATTGGCTCAAAAAATGGGACGTGACTGATACCGCTATACTTTTTAATGTCGATCTGAAAATTATATGGGCTGATTTAAAAGAAAGTTTCTCTGATTTTAGACAAATTGATTTTCCAAGTCTCTGATTCTTCAAATATGCAGTATCAAGAAGAACTCACAGAAATGCAAAATGCTGAGTCGGTTAAAACTTTATTTAAGGAGCCATGACATCATGGCTTTTGAGGAAACAGAAATCAAATAACCAAATTCAACTAAATGTGCAAGAAAACTATCGTTCTCGTTTATCGTTTCATATATATATTTCGCTGAATGTGGATTTAGTGTCATAAATGATTTGCTGCAAAAATTTAAAAAAAAAAAAAAAATTTTAAGAAATTGGCTGAATATAACCAGGGCTACAACACCTTGGCAAATTTCCCAAGATCTTGAGGATTCTCGACCCCATTGGGATCTGGGGAATAATTTTGAAAATCAGGCAAAACCTTGGGAAATCTTAACAGTGGAAGAACATTTTGACATATTTCCGAAAAACGCGAACAATAAATGTGATAAAAATGAAAGTGACAAAGCAAAATAATTTAGTAACAAGGAAAAAAATAATTGCTTCAATTCTTTTCTGTATAACGAAAGGTTTGAGATTTTAAAACCACTCATTAATAAATAAGAAATCTTCCGAAATTAAAGTTAATATGGTGAAGTATTAAAATGTTAATAATTCAAGTAATTTTCTGTCTTTCTTTTTTTTTTTTACGTTGAAGATTTACAAATTACATCCAGGTGTTGAATGTTGATCAAATTCACCGTGTACACCATATGCATAGGACAGTCTCAGCAATAAATAAGCAGATTATAAATGTTAAAATCTCAAAGGAAATCAATATAGACTGTTAATGTTATAAAATTTGTGTGGTTTGTTTGGGGGGGGGGGGGTGAGTGGCGGTAGGCTCGGAAACTTTATCATTAGGTTATTAGACATTAACAACTATACGAAGAAAAGTATTAAACCGAAGAGTGACGTGAGGCATGGATTCACCAAAAATGAAAAATCAAAGAAAATAGTTAAATGGTATAATCAAAATTTTAACAGAATGGCTTAAAGATCCTGAATTTAAGGACTGGCTACAGCAAGACAAGGACAATGCAGATTCTAGCATTTGCTAATGTTGCAAATTAACAATGAAAAATGCAAATAGGTCCTGACGTCATGAATGAAAAATAAACACTCAGTGAAACATAAAAACAATTTTGATAATGCAGTCTACACATAGCTTAAGTCAAACAAAAAACCCACAGAAAATGAACAAATAGCGACAGTCTAAATCAAGAGAAATGTTCTATATTATGTTATTTCATGAAGCACTTGACAGTTTTACCACATTCCTCCGCATGTGTAGAAAGAATCTTCTCTCTTGCATAACTAATTCTTTATAAACAAACTCATTTAGAGATAGACTCCTTGCAAAACAGCATATAAATACTTGTGCTAACTTTTGATGGAGTTTATTCCCTTCTTTGGGAATAGGGACAATGGGAGCTAAGCCAAGCTCTATGTAGGATTCCTGTTACTCATGAGCTGTTAATGATTGACAGATGTCCGGACGTGGTGCCTTGGCGGCGTTGCACTTATCAATGGCGGTTTGCAATTTAGCCATAGTGTAAGGGGCAGTGAATATCTCGGCATGTGGTCCCCACTGTTGGGTAACTTCTCCATGTTTCAGTGGACTCCGCTTCCTATTGATCCTTGCAAAGTGCTTATTCAAGCCTCTGCACTCTTGGCATCTGTGGTAGACGTGCCAGTAGTCGTTTGCAAAGTACGCAGGTTTCGGACCTTTCCCATGAAGAATAGTGTCCATCAATCTTTTTCCGTCTTTCAGGTCGAGTTTTTCGCATGTCTTAACCCATTTTTTCTTTTTTGCCCTGTCTATCCTTTTGGACCTCAGCCATCAGTTCATTGTAAGCTGAACAAGCAGCAACCGTCTTCAACTTTCCGGCTTGGGTCGGTACTCTCTTCCGGAGTGGCGGAACGTGCGGGTCCCGTTGTTTCTAGGGATTGGTCTCTTTGCCAGTATTACACACACGAAATTGTTGAATGTAATATAGGCGCTTTCGGAGATATCGGGAATCCCAGCTGATTACTTGATTGCGCTCTCTGTTCTTTCAGGGAACAGGCTTCACTTGGCTTGCAGAACAGCCAATGTCTCCTAGCAGCCTTGGCCTTGTAAGCACAGGATCTATTGTTAAGATGGTCGATGGTCGCTACCAACGTCATCGAAGACTGTGTCTTGGCCTAGAGCTCGGCCGAGACCAGTGTCACAATATTATTTACGTTGAGGCGTGACATAGCACTATTGCCATGTAGACTTTTGCAGCCTATTGAGGTTGGTCATGAGCTTAACCTCCTCTAAATAGAGCCCTGAGGCGTTTGTATAGGGATAACCCATATCCTCCATTTGGGCGTTAAATACCACTGCTATAATTCTATTTGTAAAGTCAGTAGGGCCGTGTAATGGAAGGCACCAGCGTTAGTGCTCTCTACCAGCTCCTCTGTGATGGGGTTTCGCACAAGTGTTAACAATTCAGCGGTAAACTGAAAAGCCCGTGATGTGCAATGGGTACTTTTTCAGTTGGGTCTCCTGCTAGAGAGCTACGTCCACTTCGCGGCTGTGGAGTAGGTTGGTGAGTTCAGGGATTTTCCTTCTGATCCCGTTGCATAAATACTAAGGTTGTTGGGAGGTGACCAGCGGCACCTAACCTAGTGCTCCCAGTAGCACCAGCGCCTACAGTCGGCCTGAGCCCCGTCACTCATATGCATCGGAAAATGGGATTCGAGTTCCCTCCCGGTTTGGTCAATGTCAGTTATACTAGCCATATATGGTTGAATAATAACTACTTTATTTTCTTACCTTTTCCCCGAGAGAGATTACCTTAGTAATCACCTTCGCACTGGGGGTTAGACATGGAGACATGGCTTCGGGTAGTCTGCTATACCTTACTAATCTAGTGTGCCACGCAGAGGCAAAACTCTCGCACCAGACTCTAGTGCAGTGGTTCTCAACCTTTCTAATGCCGCGACCCTTTAATACAATTCCTCGTGTTGTGGCGACTGTCACACGGTGACCGTTACTGGGGCGGGTGAGGGTGACCGTTACTGGGGCGGGTGAGGGTGCGGTCACTGGGGCGGGGGTGTCCACTGGTTGACTTACTGGGGCGGGACAGGAGAGAGAGCTCCAATGTTAGGGTAACGTATGGGTCACGACGGACTTGGTCGGGGGACAAGTTTTGGGGCATGGATACTTTCGGGTTAAGGACGGAAATTCCTAATTGACTGGAAACGATAGGGGTCAGGAATGTGTTAAGAGATAGCATTCTTGGACCAACTAAGAAGTTTGGGTAGGAACGAGGGGTATAAGTAGGGACATCTAATTCGGTAGTTTCACTGAGCACTACGGCCCACACATGAAACTTCTCTCGTGAGAGCTCAGACACATAGACTTACCTAGTACCAGCCTTGCCACAGTAATAACATAGAACAGTATCAACATAGAGAGGTAAGTGTATGTAAGGTGTGTATGGAGGAGCTTTACGGTAGTTTGTGTGAGTGAAAGTTACGTTATGTAGAGATTTAGTATTTTTGAAGTCTACGGTAAGTAGTCAGATAGGGCTTAGCATAGATCACTTGGTGTAGGTGATTTATTCATATATTTCAGGAATAGCCACCTTTTAGTGCGGACTGACTAATCACCACAAACTCGCGACGGTGTGCAGATGCCAGTACATAGAGACAACGAGAGACGCTAACAATCACGACTATAGGGCAGATTCACGCTGTAGAGGGGCGACAGTCTTGCAAGACAACACCTTGTCGAATTGCAGCGTCTCGCTTGAATGAATTAGAATTGTTTGTATTATGAATCACTATTACTCTTCATTGTCATTTTAGTAAATATATGTCTATACGACAATCATCCGTACCATTATTTCACAGTGTAATTTCTCATTGTATATCGAACATTACTCTACTTAGCACATTTAAAGAATAAATTAGCTTTAGTCATTTTACTTTAAATTGAAGACTTTGTTTATTGTATAGTTATTGTGTTTCCTTGGGCACATCAAAACAAGGTGGTGTCAGAGGTGTTGTACAAGAATATAGACCAAGGGTCACTTAGCATAGGGAGCTCGTGACAGCGACCCGCAGCCACAAAATTATTTTCGTTACTAACTGTAGAGTATATGTGTTTTCCGATGGTCTTAGGCAACCCCTTGGAAAGGGTCATTCGACCCCAAAGGGGTCGCGACCCCCAGGTTGAAAGCCGCTGCTCTAGTGATACTTATTAATAATCAAAGAAAGTATTCTTAACAAGAAATTTTTTAAAACTTATTGTATTGTCAGATACCTATTGGCGTGCGTGTTGTATTTTATTTTTTTTGTTTGTGAGAATGGGAGCACATATTGCATTGAATACTTATAAAATTAAATATAAATTAACGAATTGTTTACAATCAAGTATAAGTTGTTACCACGATTCTTTTCAAGAACCTTTTAATGTTATAAGATATTACTAATAAGTCAATATTTGATGGTAAAAAAAGTTTAATGACTTTAATAATACTAATAATAGTTTTAGTTGAAAGAACCTCTGCATTATTTGCAGAAATAGTTTCCTCAGGGGACAAAGGAATGTCATTTTCATGCATAACAAAGTCAACTACTTCACTGAACAAACTTGCTTTTTGTTCACATTCAGCAAACTTTGATGCTAATTCATTTTCATCTAAATTTGCTGGATTTCATAAGGATATTTTCTCTATAAAATCATGTTCTCTTTGCATCGCCAAAATTTGACAAGCCCATACAAATTCGATTACAATTATTAAACAGAGCCTCTGGAGTCTTAAAATTATTGTTTCTAGATACAATTTGAGAAGCTACTGAACCACTAGGAGTAGAAGCAACAAATCTAGGAACATTATGTTTGCTAAAACGGCATGGACTTAAGTTTTAACTCTGAACAAAATTCTGGAAGCTGTAAATGTTTGAACTAAAAAAATATGTCTGCAGGGTAACGCCATCTTTGCAGCAAATGAACAATTACAGTGAACAGGTTGAGCTAAAATACGTTCCTTGTAAGCGACTGAAAACAGTTATGCCTCTCCAGGGACAACAGAACAGAACAGTACAGAACAGATCGTGACAATTTGAGCTGATTAGGCAATAGAGCAGCAACAAAGGAAGTAGCAACACTTTCAATCTTATTTACATTTTCATCATTATCACATGACGTATACTGAGCTCTGTTTGCAGCAAGCGATCTCATACAATCACATTGTAATTGTGCACTTGTCAAAAGACATAAGGTTACGAAGAGTAGCTGAAAAAGAAAGATAATGAGTCACTCTTTTTTTATTTTGGAATTTGTTGTTGTCGCATGGAGTCTTAAAACATCAGCATTGGATGATGCCCCCATAAATGGGCCTTAATCCACCAACTCAAAATACTCTAAAACTACATCAGGAAGAGTATCGTTCATGTCGCATCAAATTTAAAAATTCATCACACCTCAGTATAAAATTGAGACATAAATCCTTCAAGAATTGGCTTAACCTGCACAAGATTTACATGTTTCAAAAGAAATCTGTGCACAGCCTGGTTAATGTGAAAATGACCTAGATTAAAATGTACATTTGGCAACAGATCATTTATAGCAGAGATTTCTGCCTGGTCTTTGTCAACTACAAAGCAGCTGAAAGACTGTCATCAGATTTCTTTAGAAGAAGCTGCAGTCAAAAAGAAATAGATTCCTTATCTTCATTTTTTACAAAACCATGAAGAACAGGAATGCCCCTCCCATCTCCATCAATAACCTTTACAGTGAAAAGTGGATATAAATATTTATTTGTTTTATATGTGAAATATCCATTGATAAAACATCTGGATATGGGACAATAATTCTAATCATATCATGTCATATCTGATAAATACTTAAATCCCCCACTTTCTGTTACTCCATAGGAATCAGCTTGTGATATAGAATGAAGTATAGTATGATTTTCAGTTGCATCAGAAGATGATTCATTTATTCTTGACTTAATATTGTAAAGCAAATTCACACCATGCACTTTTCCCTCGTGTGGAGTTTCTGATCTCCCATCAAGCGCCTCTCCAGGTGGCGGATAGGGAAATGCCCACCAGATATTGTAGGTACTGGGGAAATCAAATACCCAGGGTGGACCAAAATCAGAGCCTGCAGCCTTGCAGGGAGTGGACGAAACCACAAAGGCTAGGGTACCCTTCCCAAAATTAAGGGCAGCTTCCGGAAAGTTGCGAGGGGCATCACCCCAGACGGTTGTGCGCAGAGCTAAAAACTCTGCTGAGTAAAAACTCTGTTACAAAAATGCAGACATAAGCCGCGGAATGCATGACGCCAAGTAATGAAAGCCAAAACCTGGAAATTACTAGGCTGTCGACCATCATTTCCACCAGGACCACCACCACCATTGGAAAATGGAATGTATGCACCATTTATGAGACAGGAAAGACTGCACAAGTAGCCGCTAAGATGAGGAACTATAACCTCGCCTTACTAGGAATCAGCGAGGCAAGATGGATCGGGTGTGGACAAGAGACTAGCCTCAGGAGATATGCTGTTATTCTCAGTGCATGAGGGTGACGATGCACCACACAGTCTGGGCGTGGCCCTGATGATATCCAGGGCAGCCCAAGGAGCACTCATTGGATGGGAGGCGCACAGGCCTATAATACTCACAGCAACCTTTCGGACCAAAAAACAAAGAATCAATTTGGATTTTTTCCAGTGCTACGTACCAACAAACGAAAGTGAGGAGGAAGACAAAGATGAATTGTATAAAAGAGTGATTACCATTACCCAGGGTCACCCTAGGCGAAACATTGTCATCCTCATGGGAGATCTCAATGCCAAGATCGGCAAACACTGGCTACGAAGACGCCATGGGGCGACAGGGGGTAGGAGAAATGAATGATAACGGAGAAAGATTTGCCGACCTATGTTCCACAACAAATCTAGTCGTAGGCGGGAGCTTATTCCAACACAGGAGGATACACAAGGCCACATGGGTTTCACCGGACCTCAAAACGATGAACCAAATAGATCATGTGTGTATTGAGAAAAGATTCAGGCGATCTCTCCAAAATGTACGTGTCAGAAGAGGAGCTGACGTTGCGTCAGACCACCATCTTCTAGTGGCCCGGCTGAGACTAAAACTGAAAAGGCACTACACTGAGCAGCCATCATATAGCTTGCGCAATAACACCGCCCTCTTGAAAGATAAGGCCAAACAGGAGGAGTTCAGGATCACTCTGTCCAACAAGTTCCAAGTCCTACAGGAACTGCTAGGAGACGAGAAGATCGATGGAAAGTGGCAGGGAGTAGAGAATGCAGTCAAATCAACATGTCAGGAAGTGTTGGGAAATAGGAAACATAAACACAAAGAATGGATAACAGCAGGTACATTGATAGAAGAGAGAAAAGGGAAGAAGGCAGAAATTAACAACAGCCGTACACGAGCGCAGAAAGTTAGGTTCCAAAAGGAGTACCCAGAAGCAAATAAGAAAATAAAGAAAAACGCTAAGATGAACAAAAGGAACTTTGTTGACATGCTTGCCAAAGAAGCGGAAGAAGCAGCCTACCAAGGGAATATGCGGCAATTGTTCGCTATCATCAAGAAGTTGTTTGGAAAGTTCAGGAAGCCGGAGAGACCAGTGAAGGACAAAGATGGTAAGAGCATACCAAATGAGGAGCAACAGAGAGGCAGATGGAAAGAACACTTCGAGGAACTTCTAAACAGGCCAGAGCCAAGTAACCCACCAGATTTCAGCCAGCTGACAGTGATCTGGCTGTTGACTGCAACGCACCCACAAAAAAAGAGATCCGTATTGCCATCAAAGAACTTAAAAATGGCAATGCAGGACCGGATGGCATCCCAGCAGAGGCACTGAAGGCTGACGTGCACATTAGTGTAGAGATGCTACACCCACTGTTCTTAAAGATCTGGGAGGGGGAACAGGTACCTTCTGAGTGGAAGGAGGGATACCTCATTAAAATCGCCAAAAAGGGGGACAAGCTCCTGCTCCAACTACAGAGGGATCACATTACTATCCATCCCAGGCAAGGTTTTCAAACGCGTACTACTTAACAGAATGAAAGAAGCTGTTGACCCCCTGCAGCGGGACCAACAGGCTGGCTTTCGGACCAACAGATCCTGTAATGACCAAATTGCAGCACTGCGCATCATCCTAGAGCAATACCTTGAATGGAACTCGCCCCTCTACATTAACTTCGTTGACTACGAGAAAGCCTTTGACAGTGTAGATAGGCAAACCCTCTGGAGACTGTTGAGACATTATGGTGTCCCGCGGAAAATCACGGACTTGATCAGAAACTTGTGGCAAGTCATTTAGGATCAGAAAAGAGTTCAAATAATGGCTGACCCTTGCGAGAGCCCTTCTACAAGGCTCATTTTCCTGCAGGTTTCACTGCCTATTTTCGTGCTGATTGTTTAGTTTGTAAGAAAACCGGCAACCCATCTGTACATGTTGACAGGTACTACCAACTTTTGCAGCTTCAACAATAGACCGGACCTCGAGACCCGGTCATAGGCCTGTCAAAGAAAAAATACAACTGTATACGACTTTTTCTGGAGCCAATCCGTGATGGAATAAAGAAGACGGAGCACTTGGTCTACAGGCTGCATTCCCTTGTGGAAGCCCGCCTGTATTGGACTGAGGCTACCGGTACTCTCCAGGTACCACTAACGCCTCTGATTAATCATTCTCTTGGCTATCTTCCCCAAACACGATGTCAGGGAGATCGGTCAGTGGCCGTTCGGTTGATCGAGTTTTTTCCTTTCTTTGGGAATAGGGACGATGGGAGCTAAGCTAAGCTCTTTGTAGGATTCCTGTTAACCATGATCTGTAATGATTGACAATAGCTTTGTCCTAGCTATTGGGCTAAAGTTGTTGATTTTTTTTATTACAGATGTCCGGACCTGGTGCCTTGGCGGCGTTTAACTTATCAATGGCGGTTTGCAATTCAGCCATAGTGTAAAAGGCAGTGAATATCTCGGCATGTGGTCCCCACTGCTTGCGGATACGGTTAAGGTTCCGGCTTTCACTGGACTCCGCTTCCTATTGATCCTTGCAAAGTGTTTATTCAAGCCTCAGCCCTCTTGGCATGCGTGGTAGCCCTGCAAGCAGTCGTTTGCAAAGTATGCAGGTTTCGGACCTTCCCCATGCAGGATATAATGATTCCATCAATCTTTTCCCGTCTTTCAGGATGTTTTCCGCATGTCCCAACCCATTTTTCCTTCTTTGCCCTGTCGATCCTTTGGGACCTCGGCTGTCAGTTTATTGTAAGCTGCACGAGCAGCAGTAGTCTTCAAATTTCCGGCTGTGGTTGGTGCTCTCTTCTGTTCAAGAACCATCTCTGCCAACCTCTTTTTCCAAAAGGGGCGGAAAGTGCGGGTCCTGTTGGTTCTAGGGATTGAACTTCACTTTGCCAGTATTACACACACGAAATTGTTTTAATCACTGACTGCGCTTTCGGAGGTATCGGGAATCGCAGCTGATTACTAGATCGTGTTCTCTGTTCTTCACAAGATTAAGAGGGTTGATGGTCGCTACCAGCCTCATCCAAAACTGTGTCTTTGCCTCCATCTCGGCCCAGACCATTGTCACATTATGATTTACATCGGGGCGTGACATGGCACTATTGCCAGTAATTGAGCAGTGTGGGAACACTGTCGACGTTTTGCAGCCTAATGAGGTTGTTAATATGCTCAACCTCCTCTAAATAGAGCCCTGGCGTTTGTATCGGGATAACCCATATCGCCATTTGACAGTTAAAAATTCCTGCTATAATTCTATTTGTAAAGAGAGAGAGTAGTGCCGTGTAATGGAAGGCACAATGTATTCCGAACCCTACTCTCAGAACCTGCCCCACCACCGTTAGTGCTCTCTCCGCTATGAGGGAGTTTCGCGCGTGTTACCAGCCCTCGGCACCTTGAGCAAGTTAAGCTGTATACTGAAAAGCCCGTGATGTGCAGTTGGTGCTTTTTCAGTAAGGTCTCCTGCAAGAGAGCTACGTCCACCTCGTGGCTTTAGGTTGGTGAGTTGAGGGATTTTCCCTCTGACCCCGTTTCAAAACTACTAAGGTTATGGTCAGGTGATTAGCGGCACCTTGCCCAGTGCTCCCAGTAGCACCAGCGCCTACAGTCGGCCTGAGCCCCGTCACTGATATGCATTACGCCTAGTAGTGAATGCCAAAACCTGGAAATTACTAGGCCGACGACCATCATTTCCACCAGGACCACCACCACCATTGGAACATGGAATGTACGCACCATTTATGAGACAGGAAAGACTGCACAAAGAGCCGCTAAGATGAGGAACTATAACCTCGCCTTACTAGGAATCAGCGAGGCAAGATGGATCGGGTGCGGACAGAAGAGACTAGCCTCAGGAGAGATGCTGTTATTCTCAGTGCATGAGGGTGACGATGCACCACACACTCTGGGCGTGGCCCTGATGATATCCAGGGCAGCCCAAGGAGCACTCATTGGATGGGAGGCGCATAGGCCTATAATACTCACAGCAACCTTTCGGACCAAAAAACAAAGAATCAATTTGGATTTTTTCCAGTGCTACGCACCAACAAACGAAAGTGAGGAGGAAGACAAAGATGAATTGTATAACACAGTGATTACCATTACCCAGGGTCACCCTAGGCGAAACATTGTCATCATGTCAGGAAGTGTTGGGAAATAGGAAACATAAACACAAAGAATGGATAACAGCAGGTACATTGATAGAAGAGAGAAAAGGGAAGAAGGCAGAAATTAACAACAGCCGTACACGAGCGCAGAAAGTTAGGTTCCAAAAGGAGTACTCAGAAGCAAATAAGAAAAAAAAGAAAAGCGCTAAGATGAACAAAAGGAACTTTGTTGACATGCTTGCCAAAGAAGCGGAAGAAGCAGCCTACCAAGGGAATATGCGGCAATTGTTCGCTATCATCAAGAAGTTGTTTGGAAAGTTCAGGAAGCCGGAGAGACCAGTGAAGGACAAAGATGGTAAGAACATACCAAATGAGGAGCAACAGAGGGGCAGATGGAAAGAACACTTCGAGGAACTTCTAAACAGGCCAGAGCCAAGTAACCCACCAGATATTCAGCCAGCTGACAGTGATCTGGCTGTTGACTGCAACGCACCCACCAAAAAAGAGATCCGTATTGCCATCAAAGAACTTAAAAATGGCAATGCAGGACCGGATGGCATCCCAGCAGAGGCACTGAAGGCTGACGTGCACATTAGTGTAGAGATGCTACACCCACTGTTCTTAAAAGATCTGGGAGGGGGAACAGGTACCTTCTGAGTGGAAGTAGGGATACCTCATTAAAATCGCCAAAAAGGGGGACAAGCTCCTGCTCCAACTACAGAGGGATCACCTTACTATCCATCCCAGGCAAGGTTTTCAAACGCGTACTACTTAACAGAATGAAAGAAGCTGTGACCCCCTGCTGGGGGACCAACAGGCTGGCTTTCGGACCAACAGATCCTGTAATGACCAAATTGCAGCACTGCGCATCATCCTAGAGCAATACCTGGAATGAAACTCGCCCCTCTACATCAACTTCGTTGACTACGAGAAAGCCTTTGACAGTGTGGATAGGCAAACCCTCTGGAGACTGTTGAGACATTATGGTGTCCCGCGGAAAATCATGGACTTGATCAGGAACTTGTGGCAAGTCATTTAGGATCAGAAAAGAGTTCAAATAATGGCTGACCCTTGCGAGAGCCCTTCTTCAAGGCTCCTTTTCCTGCAGGTTTCACTGCCTATTTTCGTGCTGATTGTTTAGTTTGTAAGAAAACCGGCAACCCATCTGTACATGTTGACAGGTACTACCAACTTATGCAGCTTCAACAATAGACCGGACCTCGAGACCCGGTCATAGGCCTGTCAAAGAAAAAATACAACTGTATACGACTTTTTCTGGAGCCAATCCGTGATGGACTAAAGAAGACGGAGCACTTGGTCTACAGGCTGCATTCCCTTGTGGAAGCCCGCCTGTATTGGACTGAGGCTACCGGTACTCTCCAGGTACCACTAACGCCTCTGATTAATCATTCTCTTGGCTATCTTCCCCAAACACGATGTCGGGGAGATCGGTCAGTGGCCGTTCGGTTGATCGAGTTTTTTCCTTTCTTTGGGAATAGGGACGATGGGAGCTAAGCTAAGCTCTTTGTAGGATTCCTGTTAACCATGATCTGTAATGATTGACAATAGCTTTGTCCTAGCTATTGGGCTAAAGTTGTTGATTTTTTTTATTACAGATGTCCGGACCTGGTGCCTTGGCGGCGTTTAACTTATCAATGGCGGTTTGCAATTCAGCCATAGTGTAAAAGGCAGTGAATATCTCGGCATGTGGTCCCCACTGCTTGCGGATACGGTTAAGGTTCCGGCTTTCACTGGACTCCGCTTCCTATTGATCCTTGCAAAGTGTTTATTCAAGCCTCAGCCCTCTTGGCATGCGTGGTAGCCCTGCAAGCAGTCGTTTGCAAAGTATGCAGGTTTCGGACCTTCCCCATGCAGGATATAATGATTCCATCAATCTTTTCCCGTCTTTCAGGATGTTTTCCGCATGTCCCAACCCATTTTTCCTTCTTTGCCCTGTCGATCCTTTGGGACCTCGGCTGTCAGTTTATTGTAAGCTGCACGAGCAGCAGTAGTCTTCAAATTTCCGGCTGTGGTTGGTGCTCTCTTCTGTTCAAGAACCATCTCTGCCAACCTCTTTTTCCAAAAGGGGCGGAAAGTGCGGGTCCTGTTGGTTCTAGGGATTGAACTTCACTTTGCCAGTATTACACACACGAAATTGTTTTAATCACTGACTGCGCTTTCGGAGGTATCGGGAATCGCAGCTGATTACTAGATCGTGTTCTCTGTTCTTCACAAGATTAAGAGGGTTGATGGTCGCTACCAGCCTCATCCAAAACTGTGTCTTTGCCTCCATCTCGGCCCAGACCATTGTCACATTATGATTTACATCGGGGCGTGACATGGCACTATTGCCAGTAATTGAGCAGTGTGGGAACACTGTCGACGTTTTGCAGCCTAATGAGGTTGTTAATATGCTCAACCTCCTCTAAATAGAGCCCTGGCGTTTGTATCGGGATAACCCATATCGCCATTTGACAGTTAAAAATTCCTGCTATAATTCTATTTGTAAAGAGAGAGAGTAGTGCCGTGTAATGGAAGGCACAATGTATTCCGAACCCTACTCTCAGAACCTGCCCCACCACCGTTAGTGCTCTCTCCGCTATGAGGGAGTTTCGCGCGTGTTACCAGCCCTCGGCACCTTGAGCAAGTTAAGCTGTATACTGAAAAGCCCGTGATGTGCAGTTGGTGCTTTTTCAGTAAGGTCTCCTGCAAGAGAGCTACGTCCACCTCGTGGCTTTAGGTTGGTGAGTTGAGGGATTTTCCCTCTGACCCCGTTTCAAAACTACTAAGGTTATGGTCAGGTGATTAGCGGCACCTTGCCCAGTGCTCCCAGTAGCACCAGCGCCTACAGTCGGCCTGAGCCCCGTCACTGATATGCATTACGCCTAGTAGTGAATGCCAAAACCTGGAAATTACTAGGCCGACGACCATCATTTCCACCAGGACCACCACCACCATTGGAACATGGAATGTACGCACCATTTATGAGACAGGAAAGACTGCACAAAGAGCCGCTAAGATGAGGAACTATAACCTCGCCTTACTAGGAATCAGCGAGGCAAGATGGATCGGGTGCGGACAGAAGAGACTAGCCTCAGGAGAGATGCTGTTATTCTCAGTGCATGAGGGTGACGATGCACCACACACTCTGGGCGTGGCCCTGATGATATCCAGGGCAGCCCAAGGAGCACTCATTGGATGGGAGGCGCATAGGCCTATAATACTCACAGCAACCTTTCGGACCAAAAAACAAAGAATCAATTTGGATTTTTTCCAGTGCTACGCACCAACAAACGAAAGTGAGGAGGAAGACAAAGATGAATTGTATAACACAGTGATTACCATTACCCAGGGTCACCCTAGGCGAAACATTGTCATCATGTCAGGAAGTGTTGGGAAATAGGAAACATAAACACAAAGAATGGATAACAGCAGGTACATTGATAGAAGAGAGAAAAGGGAAGAAGGCAGAAATTAACAACAGCCGTACACGAGCGCAGAAAGTTAGGTTCCAAAAGGAGTACTCAGAAGCAAATAAGAAAATAAAGAAAAGCGCTAAGATGAACAAAAGGAACTTTGTTGACATGCTTGCCAAAGAAGCGGAAGAAGCAGCCTACCAAGGGAATATGCGGCAATTGTTCGCTATCATCAAGAAGTTGTTTGGAAAGTTCAGGAAGCTGGAGAGACCAGTGAAGGACAAAGATGGTAAGAACATACCAAATGAGGAGCAACAGAGGGGCAGATGGAAAGAACACTTCGAGGAACTTCTAAACAGGCCAGAGCCAAGTAACCCACCAGATATTCAGCCAGCTGACAGTGATCTGGCTGTTGACTGCAACGCACCCACCAAAAAAGAGATCCGTATTGCCATCAAAGAACTTAAAAATGGCAATGCAGGACCGGATGGCATCCCAGCAGAGGCACTGAAGGCTGACGTGCACATCAGTGTAGAGATGCTACACCCACTGTTCTTAAAAGATCTGGGAGGGGGAACAGGTACCTTCTGAGTGGAAGGAGGGATACCTCATTAAAATCGCCAAAAAGGGGGACAAGCTCCTGCTCCAACTACAGAGGGATCACCTTACTATCCATCCCAGGCAAGGTTTTCAAACGCGTACTACTTAACAGAATGAAAGAAGCTGTTGACCCCCTGCTGGGGGACCAACATGCTGGCTTTCGGACCAACAGATCCTGTAATGACCAAATTGCAGCACTGCGCATCATCCTAGAGCAATACATGGAATGGAACTCGCCCCTCTACATTAACTTCGTTGACTACGAGAAAGCCTTTGACAGTGTGGATAAGCAAACCCTCTGGAGACTGTTGAGACATTATGGTGTCCCGCGGAAAATCACGGACTTGATCAGGAACTTGGCAAGTCATTTAGGATCAGAAAAGAGTTCAAATAATGGCTGACCCTTGCGAGAGCCCTTCTTCAAGGCTCCTTTTCCTGCAGGTTTCACTGCCTATTTTCGTGCTGGTTGTTTAGTTTGTAAGAAAACCGGCAACCCATCTGTACATGTTGACAGGTACTACCAACTTTTGCAGCTTCAACAATAGACCGGACCTCGAGACCCGGTCATAGGCCTGTCAAAGAAAAAATACAACTGTATACGACTTTTTCTGGAGCCAATCCGTGATGGAATAAAGAAGACGGAGCACTTGGTCTACAGGCTGCATTCCCTTGTGGAAGCCCGCCTGTATTGGACTGAGGCTACCGGTACTCTCCAGGTACCACTAACGCCTCTGATTAATCATTCTCTTGGCTATCTTCCCCAAACACGATGTCAGGGAGATCGGTCAGTGGCCGTTCGGTTGATCGAGTTTTTTCCTTTCTTTGGGAATAGGGACGATGGGAGCTAAGCTAAGCTCTTTGTAGGATTCCTGTTAACCATGATCTGTAATGATTGACAATAGCTTTGTCCTAGCTATTGGGCTAAAGTTGTTGATTTTTTTTATTACAGATGTCCGGACCTGGTGCCTTGGCGGCGTTTAACTTATCAATGGCGGTTTGCAATTCAGCCATAGTGTAAAAGGCAGTGAATATCTCGGCATGTGGTCCCCACTGCTTGCGGATACGGTTAAGGTTCCGGCTTTCACTGGACTCCGCTTCCTATTGATCCTTGCAAAGTGTTTATTCAAGCCTCAGCCCTCTTGGCATGCGTGGTAGCCCTGCAAGCAGTCGTTTGCAAAGTATGCAGGTTTCGGACCTTCCCCATGCAGGATATAATGATTCCATCAATCTTTTCCCGTCTTTCAGGATGTTTTCCGCATGTCCCAACCCATTTTTCCTTCTTTGCCCTGTCGATCCTTTGGGACCTCGGCTGTCAGTTTATTGTAAGCTGCACGAGCAGCAGTAGTCTTCAAATTTCCGGCTGTGGTTGGTGCTCTCTTCTGTTCAAGAACCATCTCTGCCAACCTCTTTTTCCAAAAGGGGCGGAAAGTGCGGGTCCTGTTGGTTCTAGGGATTGAACCACTTTGCCAGTATTACACACACGAAATTGTTTTAATCACTGACTGCGCTTTCGGAGGTATCGGGAATCGCAGCTGATTACTAGATCGTGTTCTCTGTTCTTCACAAGATTAAGAGGGTTGATGGTCGCTACCAGCCTCATCCAAAACTGTGTCTTTGCCTCCATCTCGGCCCAGACCATTGTCACATTATGATTTACATCGGGGCGTGACATGGCACTATTGCCAGTAATTGAGCAGTGTGGGAACACTGTCGACGTTTTGCAGCCTAATGAGGTTGTTAATATGCTCAACCTCCTCTAAATAGAGCCCTGGCGTTTGTATCGGGATAACCCATATCGCCATTTGACAGTTAAAAATTCCTGCTATAATTCTATTTGTAAAGAGAGAGAGTAGTGCCGTGTAATGGAAGGCACAATGTATTCCGAACCCTACTCTCAGAACCTGCCCCACCACCGTTAGTGCTCTCTCCGCTATGAGGGAGTTTCGCGCGTGTTACCAGCCCTCGGCACCTTGAGCAAGTTAAGCTGTATACTGAAAAGCCCGTGATGTGCAGTTGGTGCTTTTTCAGTAAGGTCTCCTGCAAGAGAGCTACGTCCACCTCGTGGCTTTAGGTTGGTGAGTTGAGGGATTTTCCTTCTGACCCCGTTTCAAAACTACTAAAGTTATGGTCAGGTGATTAGCGGCACCTTGCCCAGTGCTCCCAGTAGCACCAGCGCCTACAGTCGGCCTGAGCCCCGTCACTGATATGCATTACGCCTAGTAGTGAATGCCAAAACCTGGAAATTACTAGGCCGACGACCATCATTTCCACCAGGACCACCACCACCATTGGAACATGGAATGTACGCACCATTTATGAGACAGGAAAGACTGCACAAAGAGCCGCTAAGATGAGGAACTATAACCTCGCCTTACTAGGAATCAGCGAGGCAAGATGGATCGGGTGCGGACAGAAGAGACTAGCCTCAGGAGAGATGCTGTTATTCTCAGTGCATGAGGGTGACGATGCACCACACACTCTGGGCGTGGCCCTGATGATATCCAGGGCAGCCCAAGGAGCACTCATTGGATGGGAGGCGCATAGGCCTATAATACTCACAGCAACCTTTCGGACCAAAAAACAAAGAATCAATTTGGATTTTTTCCAGTGCTACGCACCAACAAACGAAAGTGAGGAGGAAGACAAAGATGAATTGTATAACACAGTGATTACCATTACCCAGGGTCACCCTAGGCGAAACATTGTCATCATGTCAGGAAGTGTTGGGAAATAGGAAACATAAACACAAAGAATGGATAACAGCAGGTACATTGATAGAAGAGAGAAAAGGGAAGAAGGCAGAAATTAACAACAGCCGTACACGAGCGCAGAAAGTTAGGTTCCAAAAGGAGTACTCAGAAGCAAATAAGAAAATAAAGAAAAGCGCTAAGATGAACAAAAGGAACTTTGTTGACATGCTTGCCAAAGAAGCGGAAGAAGCAGCCTACCAAGGGAATATGCGGCAATTGTTCGCTATCATCAAGAAGTTGTTTGGAAAGTTCAGGAAGCCGGAGAGACCAGTGAAGGACAAAGATGGTAAGAACATACCAAATGAGGAGCAACAGAGGGGCAGATGGAAAGAACACTTCGAGGAACTTCTAAACAGGCCAGAGCCAAGTAACCCACCAGATATTCAGCCAGCTGACAGTGATCTGGCTGTTGACTGCAACGCA
The DNA here is from genome assembly GCA_964017045.1 of Omphiscola glabra. Lineage (NCBI taxonomy): Eukaryota > Metazoa > Mollusca > Gastropoda > Lymnaeidae > Omphiscola > Omphiscola glabra. The sequence continues at coordinate 29,490,078 of OZ024800.1, read as the reverse complement.
CCCACCAAAAAAGAGATCCGTATTGCCATCAAAGAACTTAAAAATGGCAATGCAGGACCGGATGGCATCCCAGCAGAGGCACTGAAGGCTGACGTGCACATCAGTGTAGAGATGCTACACCCACTGTTCTTAAAAGATCTGGGAGGGGGAACAGGTACCTTCTGAGTGGAAGGAGGGATACCTCATTAAAATCGCCAAAAAGGGGGACAAGCTCCTGCTCCAACTACAGAGGGATCACATTACTATCCATCCCAGGCAAGGTTTTCAAACGCGTACTACTTAACAGAATGAAAGAAGCTGTTGACCCCCTGCTGGGGGACCAACATGCTGGCTTTCGGACCAACAGATCCTGTAATGACCAAATTGCAGCACTGCGCATCATCCTAGAGCAATACCTGGAATGGAACTCGCCCCTCTACATTAACTTCGTTACTACGAGAAAGCCTTTGACAGTGTGGATAAGCAAACCCTCTGGAGACTGTTGAGACATTATGGTGTCCCGCGGAAAATCACGGACTTGATCAGGAACTTGTGGCAAGTCATTTAGGATCAGAAAAGAGTTCAAATAATGGCTGACCCTTGCGAGAGCCCTTTTTCAAGGCTCCTTTTCCTGCAGGTTTCACTGCCTATTTTCGTGCTGGTTGTTTAGTTTGTAAGAAAACCGGCAACCCATCTGTACATGTTGACAGGTACTACCAACTTTTGCAGCTTCAACAATAGACCGGACCTCGAGACCCGGTCATAGGCCTGTCAAAGAAAAAATACAACTGTATACGACTTTTTCTGGAGCCAATCCGTGATGGAATAAAGAAGACGGAGCACTTGGTCTACAGGCTGCATTCCCTTGTGGAAGCCCGCCTGTATTGGACTGAGGCTACCGGTACTCTCCAGGTACCACTAACGCCTCTGATTAATCATTCTCTTGGCTATCTTCCCCAAACACGATGTCAGGGAGATCGGTCAGTGGCCGTTCGGTTGATCGTTTTTTCCTTTCTTTGGGAATAGGGACGATGGGAGCTAAGCTAAGCTCTTTGTAGGATTCCTGTTAACCATGATCTGTAATGATTGACAATAGCTTTGTCCTAGCTATTGGGCTAAAGTTGTTGATTTTTTTTATTACAGATGTCCGGACCTGGTGCCTTGGCGGCGTTTAACTTATCAATGGCGGTTTGCAATTCAGCCATAGTGTAAAAGGCAGTGAATATCTCGGCATGTGGTCCCCACTGCTTGCGGATACGGTTAAGGTTCCGGCTTTCACTGGACTCCGCTTCCTATTGATCCTTGCAAAGTGTTTATTCAAGCCTCAGCCCTCTTGGCATGCGTGGTAGCCCTGCAAGCAGTCGTTTGCAAAGTATGCAGGTTTCGGACCTTCCCCATGCAGGATATAATGATTCCATCAATCTTTTCCCGTCTTTCAGGATGTTTTCCGCATGTCCCAACCCATTTTTCCTTCTTTGCCCTGTCGATCCTTTGGGACCTCGGCTGTCAGTTTATTGTAAGCTGCACGAGCAGCAGTAGTCTTCAAATTTCCGGCTGTGGTTGGTGCTCTCTTCTGTTCAAGAACCATCTCTGCCAACCTCTTTTTCCAAAAGGGGCGGAAAGTGCGGGTCCTGTTGGTTCTAGGGATTGAACTTCACTTTGCCAGTATTACACACACGAAATTGTTTTAATCACTGACTGCGCTTTCGGAGGTATCGGGAATCGCAGCTGATTACTAGATCGTGTTCTCTGTTCTTCACAAGATTAAGAGGGTTGATGGTCGCTACCAGCCTCATCCAAAACTGTGTCTTTGCCTCCATCTCGGCCCAGACCATTGTCACATTATGATTTACATCGGGGCGTGACATGGCACTATTGCCAGTAATTGAGCAGTGTGGGAACACTGTCGACGTTTTGCAGCCTAATGAGGTTGTTAATATGCTCAACCTCCTCTAAATAGAGCCCTGGCGTTTGTATCGGGATAACCCATATCGCCATTTGACAGTTAAAAATTCCTGCTATAATTCTATTTGTAAAGAGAGAGAGTAGTGCCGTGTAATGGAAGGCACAATGTATTCCGAACTCTACTCTCAGAACCTGCCCCACCACCGTTAGTGCTCTCTCCGCTATGAGGGAGTTTCGCGCGTGTTACCAGCCCTCGGCACCTTGAGCAAGTTAAGCTGTATACTGAAAAGCCCGTGATGTGCAGTTGGTGCTTTTTCAGTAAGGTCTCCTGCAAGAGAGCTACGTCCACCTCGTGGCTTTAGGTTGGTGAGTTGAGGGATTTTCCCTCTGACCCCGTTTCAAAACTACTAAGGTTATGGTCAGGTGATTAGCGGCACCTTGCCCAGTGCTCCCAGTAGCACCAGCGCCTACAGTCGGCCTGAGCCCCGTCACTGATATGCATTACGCCTAGTAGTGAATGCCAAAACCTGGAAATTACTAGGCCGACGACCATCATTTCCACCAGGACCACCACCACCATTGGAAAATGGAATGTACGCACCATTTATGAGACAGGAAAGACTGCACAAAGAGCCGCTAAGATGAGGAACTATAACCTCGCCTTACTAGGAATCAGCGAGGCAAGATGGATCGGGTGCGGACAGAAGAGACTAGCCTCAGGAGAGATGCTGTTATTCTCAGTGCATGAGGGTGACGATGCACCACACACTCTGGGCGTGGCCCTGATGATATCCAGGGCAGCCCAGGAGCACTCATTGGATGGGAGGCGCATAGGCCTATAATACTCACAGCAACCTTTCGGACCAAAAAACAAAGAATCAATTTGGATTTTTTCCAGTGCTACGCACCAACAAACGAAAGTGAGGAGGAAGACAAAGATGAATTGTATAACACAGTGATTACCATTACCCAGGGTCACCCTAGGCGAAACATTGTCATCATGTCAGGAAGTGTTGGGAAATAGGAAACATAAACACAAAGAATGGATAACAGCAGGTACATTGATAGAAGAGAGAAAAGGGAAGAAGGCAGAAATTAACAACAGCCGTACACGAGCGCAGAAAGTTAGGTTCCAAAAGGAGTACTCAGAAGCAAATAAGAAAATAAAGAAAAGCGCTAAGATGAACAACAGGAACTTTGTTGACATGCTTGCCAAAGAAGCGGAAGAAGCAGCCTACCAAGGGAATATGCGGCAATTGTTCGCTATCATCAAGAAGTTGTTTGGAAAGTTCAGGAAGCCGGAGAGACCAGTGAAGGACAAAGATGGTAAGAACATACCAAATGAGGAGCAACAGAGGGGCAGATGGAAAGAACACTTCGAGGAACTTCTAAACAGGCCAGAGCCAAGTAACCCACCAGATATTCAGCCAGCTGACAGTGATCTGGCTGTTGACTGCAACGCACCCACCAAAAAAGAGATCCGTATTGCCATCAAAGAACTTAAAAATGGCAATGCAGGACCGGATGGCATCCCAGCAGAGGCACTGAAGGCTGACGTGCACATCAGTGTAGAGATGCTACACCCACTGTTCTTAAAAGATCTGGGAGGGGGAACAGGTACCTTCTGAGTGGAAGGAGGGATACCTCATTAAAATCGCCAAAAAGGGGGACAAGCTCCTGCTCCAACTACAGAGGGATCACATTACTATCCATCCCAGGCAAGGTTTTCAAACGCGTACTACTTAACAGAATGAAAGAAGCTGTTGACCCCCTGCTGGGGGACCAACATGCTGGCTTTCGGACCAACAGATCCTGTAATGACCAAATTGCAGCACTGCGCATCATCCTAGAGCAATACCTGGAATGGAACTCGCCCCTCTACATTAACTTCGTTACTACGAGAAAGCCTTTGACAGTGTGGATAAGCAAACCCTCTGGAGACTGTTGAGACATTATGGTGTCCCGCGGAAAATCACGGACTTGATCAGGAACTTGTGGCAAGTCATTTAGGATCAGAAAAGAGTTCAAATAATGGCTGACCCTTGCGAGAGCCCTTCTTCAAGGCTCCTTTTCCTGCAGGTTTCACTGCCTATTTTCGTGCTGGTTGTTTAGTTTGTAAGAAAACCGGCAACCCATCTGTACATGTTGACAGGTACTACCAACTTTTGCAGCTTCAACAATAGACCGGACCTCGAGACCCGGTCATAGGCCTGTCAAAGAAAAAATACAACTGTATACGACTTTTTCTGGAGCCAATCCGTGATGGAATAAAGAAGACGGAGCACTTGGTCTACAGGCTGCATTCCCTTGTGGAAGCCCGCCTGTATTGGACTGAGGCTACCGGTACTCTCCAGGTACCACTAACGCCTCTGATTAATCATTCTCTTGGCTATCTTCCCCAAACACGATGTCAGGGAGATCGGTCAGTGGCCGTTCGGTTGATCGTTTTTTCCTTTCTTTGGGAATAGGGACGATGGGAGCTAAGCTAAGCTCTTTGTAGGATTCCTGTTAACCATGATCTGTAATGATTGACAATAGCTTTGTCCTAGCTATTGGGCTAAAGTTGTTGATTTTTTTTATTACAGATGTCCGGACCTGGTGCCTTGGCGGCGTTTAACTTATCAATGGCGGTTTGCAATTCAGCCATAGTGTAAAAGGCAGTGAATATCTCGGCATGTGGTCCCCACTGCTTGCGGATACGGTTAAGGTTCCGGCTTTCACTGGACTCCGCTTCCTATTGATCCTTGCAAAGTGTTTATTCAAGCCTCAGCCCTCTTGGCATGCGTGGTAGCCCTGCAAGCAGTCGTTTGCAAAGTATGCAGGTTTCGGACCTTCCCCATGCAGGATATAATGATTCCATCAATCTTTTCCCGTCTTTCAGGATGTTTTCCGCATGTCCCAACCCATTTTTCCTTCTTTGCCCTGTCGATCCTTTGGGACCTCGGCTGTCAGTTTATTGTAAGCTGCACGAGCAGCAGTAGTCTTCAAATTTCCGGCTGTGGTTGGTGCTCTCTTCTGTTCAAGAACCATCTCTGCCAACCTCTTTTTCCAAAAGGGGCGGAAAGTGCGGGTCCTGTTGGTTCTAGGGATTGAACTTCACTTTGCCAGTATTACACACACGAAATTGTTTTAATCACTGACTGCGCTTTCGGAGGTATCGGGAATCGCAGCTGATTACTAGATCGTGTTCTCTGTTCTTCACAAGATTAAGAGGGTTGATGGTCGCTACCAGCCTCATCCAAAACTGTGTCTTTGCCTCCATCTCGGCCCAGACCATTGTCACATTATGATTTACATCGGGGCGTGACATGGCACTATTGCCAGTAATTGAGCAGTGTGGGAACACTGTCGACGTTTTGCAGCCTAATGAGGTTGTTAATATGCTCAACCTCCTCTAAATAGAGCCCTGGCGTTTGTATCGGGATAACCCATATCGCCATTTGACAGTTAAAAATTCCTGCTATAATTCTATTTGTAAAGAGAGAGAGTAGTGCCGTGTAATGGAAGGCACAATGTATTCCGAACTCTACTCTCAGAACCTGCCCCACCACCGTTAGTGCTCTCTCCGCTATGAGGGAGTTTCGCGCGTGTTACCAGCCCTCGGCACCTTGAGCAAGTTAAGCTGTATACTGAAAAGCCCGTGATGTGCAGTTGGTGCTTTTTCAGTAAGGTCTCCTGCAAGAGAGCTACGTCCACCTCGTGGCTTTAGGTTGGTGAGTTGAGGGATTTTCCCTCTGACCCCGTTTCAAAACTACTAAGGTTATGGTCAGGTGATTAGCGGCACCTTGCCCAGTGCTCCCAGTAGCACCAGCGCCTACAGTCGGCCTGAGCCCCGTCACTGATATGCATTACGCCTAGTAGTGAATGCCAAAACCTGGAAATTACTAGGCCGACGACCATCATTTCCACCAGGACCACCACCACCATTGGAAAATGGAATGTACGCACCATTTATGAGACAGGAAAGACTGCACAAAGAGCCGCTAAGATGAGGAACTATAACCTCGCCTTACTAGGAATCAGCGAGGCAAGATGGATCGGGTGCGGACAGAAGAGACTAGCCTCAGGAGAGATGCTGTTATTCTCAGTGCATGAGGGTGACGATGCACCACACACTCTGGGCGTGGCCCTGATGATATCCAGGGCAGCCCAAGGAGCACTCATTGGATGGGAGGCGCATAGGCCTATAATACTCACAGCAACCTTTCGGACCAAAAAACAAAGAATCAATTTGGATTTTTTCCAGTGCTACGCACCAACAAACGAAAGTGAGGAGGAAGACAAAGATGAATTGTATAACACAGTGATTACCATTACCCAGGGTCACCCTAGGCGAAACATTGTCATCATGTCAGGAAGTGTTGGGAAATAGGAAACATAAACACAAAGAATGGATAACAGCAGGTACATTGATAGAAGAGAGAAAAGGGAAGAAGGCAGAAATTAACAACAGCCGTACACGAGCGCAGAAAGTTAGGTTCCAAAAGGAGTACTCAGAAGCAAATAAGAAAAAAAAGAAAAGCGCTAAGATGAACAAAAGGAACTTTGTTGACATGCTTGCCAAAGAAGCGGAAGAAGCAGCCTACCAAGGGAATATGCGGCAATTGTTCGCTATCATCAAGAAGTTGTTTGGAAAGTTCAGGAAGCCGGAGAGACCAGTGAAGGACAAAGATGGTAAGAACATACCAAATGAGGAGCAACAGAGGGGCAGATGGAAAGAACACTTCGAGGAACTTCTAAACAGGCCAGAGCCAAGTAACCCACCAGATATTCAGCCAGCTGACAGTGATCTGGCTGTTGACTGCAACGCACCCACCAAAAAAGAGATCCGTATTGCCATCAAAGAACTTAAAAATGGCAATGCAGGACCGGATGGCATCCCAGCAGAGGCACTGAAGGCTGACGTGCACATTAGTGTAGAGATGCTACACCCACTGTTCTTAAAAGATCTGGGAGGGGGAACAGGTACCTTCTGAGTGGAAGTAGGGATACCTCATTAAAATCGCCAAAAAGGGGGACAAGCTCCTGCTCCAACTACAGAGGGATCACCTTACTATCCATCCCAGGCAAGGTTTTCAAACGCGTACTACTTAACAGAATGAAAGAAGCTGTGACCCCCTGCTGGGGGACCAACAGGCTGGCTTTCGGACCAACAGATCCTGTAATGACCAAATTGCAGCACTGCGCATCATCCTAGAGCAATACCTGGAATGAAACTCGCCCCTCTACATCAACTTCGTTGACTACGAGAAAGCCTTTGACAGTGTGGATAGGCAAACCCTCTGGAGACTGTTGAGACATTATGGTGTCCCGCGGAAAATCACGGACTTGATCAGGAACTTGTGGCAAGTCATTTAGGATCAGAAAAGAGTTCAAATAATGGCTGACCCTTGCGAGAGCCCTTCTTCAAGGCTCCTTTTCCTGCAGGTTTCACTGCCTATTTTCGTGCTGATTGTTTAGTTTGTAAGAAAACCGGCAACCCATCTGTACATGTTGACAGGTACTACCAACTTATGCAGCTTCAACAATAGACCGGACCTCGAGACCCGGTCATAGGCCTGTCAAAGAAAAAATACAACTGTATACGACTTTTTCTGGAGCCAATCCGTGATGGACTAAAGAAGACGGAGCACTTGGTCTACAGGCTGCATTCCCTTGTGGAAGCCCGCCTGTATTGGACTGAGGCTACCGGTACTCTCCAGGTACCACTAACGCCTCTGATTAATCATTCTCTTGGCTATCTTCCCCAAACACGATGTCGGGGAGATCGGTCAGTGGCCGTTCGGTTGATCGAGTTTTTTCCTTTCTTTGGGAATAGGGACGATGGGAGCTAAGCTAAGCTCTTTGTAGGATTCCTGTTAACCATGATCTGTAATGATTGACAATAGCTTTGTCCTAGCTATTGGGCTAAAGTTGTTGATTTTTTTTATTACAGATGTCCGGACCTGGTGCCTTGGCGGCGTTTAACTTATCAATGGCGGTTTGCAATTCAGCCATAGTGTAAAAGGCAGTGAATATCTCGGCATGTGGTCCCCACTGCTTGCGGATACGGTTAAGGTTCCGGCTTTCACTGGACTCCGCTTCCTATTGATCCTTGCAAAGTGTTTATTCAAGCCTCAGCCCTCTTGGCATGCGTGGTAGCCCTGCAAGCAGTCGTTTGCAAAGTATGCAGGTTTCGGACCTTCCCCATGCAGGATATAATGATTCCATCAATCTTTTCCCGTCTTTCAGGATGTTTTCCGCATGTCCCAACCCATTTTTCCTTCTTTGCCCTGTCGATCCTTTGGGACCTCGGCTGTCAGTTTATTGTAAGCTGCACGAGCAGCAGTAGTCTTCAAATTTCCGGCTGTGGTTGGTGCTCTCTTCTGTTCAAGAACCATCTCTGCCAACCTCTTTTTCCAAAAGGGGCGGAAAGTGCGGGTCCTGTTGGTTCTAGGGATTGAACTTCACTTTGCCAGTATTACACACACGAAATTGTTTTAATCACTGACTGCGCTTTCGGAGGTATCGGGAATCGCAGCTGATTACTAGATCGTGTTCTCTGTTCTTCACAAGATTAAGAGGGTTGATGGTCGCTACCAGCCTCATCCAAAACTGTGTCTTTGCCTCCATCTCGGCCCAGACCATTGTCACATTATGATTTACATCGGGGCGTGACATGGCACTATTGCCAGTAATTGAGCAGTGTGGGAACACTGTCGACGTTTTGCAGCCTAATGAGGTTGTTAATATGCTCAACCTCCTCTAAATAGAGCCCTGGCGTTTGTATCGGGATAACCCATATCGCCATTTGACAGTTAAAAATTCCTGCTATAATTCTATTTGTAAAGAGAGAGAGTAGTGCCGTGTAATGGAAGGCACAATGTATTCCGAACTCTACTCTCAGAACCTGCCCCACCACCGTTAGTGCTCTCTCCGCTATGAGGGAGTTTCACGCGTGTTACCAGCCCTCGGCACCTTGAGCAAGTTAAGCTGTATACTGAAAAGCCCGTGATGTGCAGTTGGTGCTTTTTCAGTAAGGTCTCCTGCAAGAGAGCTACGTCCACCTCGTGGCTTTAGGTTGGTGAGTTGAGGGATTTTCCCTCTGACCCCGTTTCAAAACTACTAAGGTTATGGTCAGGTGATTAGCGGCACCTTGCCCAGTGCTCCCAGTAGCACCAGCGCCTACAGTCGGCCTGAGCCCCGTCACTGATATGCATTACGCCTAGTAGTGAATGCCAAAACCTGGAAATTACTAGGCCGACGACCATCATTTCCACCAGGACCACCACCACCATTGGAACATGGAATGTACGCACCATTTATGAGACAGGAAAGACTGCACAAAGAGCCGCTAAGATGAGGAACTATAACCTCGCCTTACTAGGAATCAGCGAGGCAAGATGGATCGGGTGCGGACAGAAGAGACTAGCCTCAGGAGAGATGCTGTTATTCTCAGTGCATGAGGGTGACGATGCACCACACACTCTGGGCGTGGCCCTGATGATATCCAGGGCAGCCCAAGGAGCACTCATTGGATGGGAGGCGCATAGGCCTATAATACTCACAGCAACCTTTCGGACCAAAAAACAAAGAATCAATTTGGATTTTTTCCAGTGCTACGCACCAACAAACGAAAGTGAGGAGGAAGACAAAGATGAATTGTATAACACAGTGATTACCATTACCCAGGGTCACCCTAGGCGAAACATTGTCATCATGTCAGGAAGTGTTGGGAAATAGGAAACATAAACACAAAGAATGGATAACAGCAGGTACATTGATAGAAGAGAGAAAAGGGAAGAAGGCAGAAATTAACAACAGCCGTACACGAGCGCAGAAAGTTAGGTTCCAAAAGGAGTACTCAGAAGCAAATAAGAAAAAAAAGAAAAGCGCTAAGATGAACAAAAGGAACTTTGTTGACATGCTTGCCAAAGAAGCGGAAGAAGCAGCCTACCAAGGGAATATGCGGCAATTGTTCGCTATCATCAAGAAGTTGTTTGGAAAGTTCAGGAAGCCGGAGAGACCAGTGAAGGACAAAGATGGTAAGAACATACCAAATGAGGAGCAACAGAGGGGCAGATGGAAAGAACACTTCGAGGAACTTCTAAACAGGCCAGAGCCAAGTAACCCACCAGATATTCAGCCAGCTGACAGTGATCTGGCTGTTGACTGCAACGCACCCACCAAAAAAGAGATCCGTATTGCCATCAAAGAACTTAAAAATGGCAATGCAGGACCGGATGGCATCCCAGCAGAGGCACTGAAGGCTGACGTGCACATTAGTGTAGAGATGCTACACCCACTGTTCTTAAAAGATCTGGGAGGGGGAACAGGTACCTTCTGAGTGGAAGTAGGGATACCTCATTAAAATCGCCAAAAAGGGGGACAAGCTCCTGCTCCAACTACAGAGGGATCACCTTACTATCCATCCCAGGCAAGGTTTTCAAACGCGTACTACTTAACAGAATGAAAGAAGCTGTGACCCCCTGCTGGGGGACCAACAGGCTGGCTTTCGGACCAACAGATCCTGTAATGACCAAATTGCAGCACTGCGCATCATCCTAGAGCAATACCTGGAATGAAACTCGCCCCTCTACATCAACTTCGTTGACTACGAGAAAGCCTTTGACAGTGTGGATAGGCAAACCCTCTGGAGACTGTTGAGACATTATGGTGTCCCGCGGAAAATCATGGACTTGATCAGGAACTTGTGGCAAGTCATTTAGGATCAGAAAAGAGTTCAAATAATGGCTGACCCTTGCGAGAGCCCTTCTTCAAGGCTCCTTTTCCTGCAGGTTTCACTGCCTATTTTCGTGCTGATTGTTTAGTTTGTAAGAAAACCGGCAACCCATCTGTACATGTTGACAGGTACTACCAACTTATGCAGCTTCAACAATAGACCGGACCTCGAGACCCGGTCATAGGCCTGTCAAAGAAAAAATACAACTGTATACGACTTTTTCTGGAGCCAATCCGTGATGGACTAAAGAAGACGGAGCACTTGGTCTACAGGCTGCATTCCCTTGTGGAAGCCCGCCTGTATTGGACTGAGGCTACCGGTACTCTCCAGGTACCACTAACGCCTCTGATTAATCATTCTCTTGGCTATCTTCCCCAAACACGATGTCGGGGAGATCGGTCAGTGGCCGTTCGGTTGATCGAGTTTTTTCCTTTCTTTGGGAATAGGGACGATGGGAGCTAAGCTAAGCTCTTTGTAGGATTCCTGTTAACCATGATCTGTAATGATTGACAATAGCTTTGTCCTAGCTATTGGGCTAAAGTTGTTGATTTTTTTTATTACAGATGTCCGGACCTGGTGCCTTGGCGGCGTTTAACTTATCAATGGCGGTTTGCAATTCAGCCATAGTGTAAAAGGCAGTGAATATCTCGGCATGTGGTCCCCACTGCTTGCGGATACGGTTAAGGTTCCGGCTTTCACTGGACTCCGCTTCCTATTGATCCTTGCAAAGTGTTTATTCAAGCCTCAGCCCTCTTGGCATGCGTGGTAGCCCTGCAAGCAGTCGTTTGCAAAGTATGCAGGTTTCGGACCTTCCCCATGCAGGATATAATGATTCCATCAATCTTTTCCCGTCTTTCAGGATGTTTTCCGCATGTCCCAACCCATTTTTCCTTCTTTGCCCTGTCGATCCTTTGGGACCTCGGCTGTCAGTTTATTGTAAGCTGCACGAGCAGCAGTAGTCTTCAAATTTCCGGCTGTGGTTGGTGCTCTCTTCTGTTCAAGAACCATCTCTGCCAACCTCTTTTTCCAAAAGGGGCGGAAAGTGCGGGTCCTGTTGGTTCTAGGGATTGAACTTCACTTTGCCAGTATTACACACACGAAATTGTTTTAATCACTGACTGCGCTTTCGGAGGTATCGGGAATCGCAGCTGATTACTAGATCGTGTTCTCTGTTCTTCACAAGATTAAGAGGGTTGATGGTCGCTACCAGCCTCATCCAAAACTGTGTCTTTGCCTCCATCTCGGCCCAGACCATTGTCACATTATGATTTACATCGGGGCGTGACATGGCACTATTGCCAGTAATTGAGCAGTGTGGGAACACTGTCGACGTTTTGCAGCCTAATGAGGTTGTTAATATGCTCAACCTCCTCTAAATAGAGCCCTGGCGTTTGTATCGGGATAACCCATATCGCCATTTGACAGTTAAAAATTCCTGCTATAATTCTATTTGTAAAGAGAGAGAGTAGTGCCGTGTAATGGAAGGCACAATGTATTCCGAACCCTACTCTCAGAACCTGCCCCACCACCGTTAGTGCTCTCTCCGCTATGAGGGAGTTTCGCGCGTGTTACCAGCCCTCGGCACCTTGAGCAAGTTAAGCTGTATACTGAAAAGCCCGTGATGTGCAGTTGGTGCTTTTTCAGTAAGGTCTCCTGCAAGAGAGCTACGTCCACCTCGTGGCTTTAGGTTGGTGAGTTGAGGGATTTTCCCTCTGACCCCGTTTCAAAACTACTAAGGTTATGGTCAGGTGATTAGCGGCACCTTGCCCAGTGCTCCCAGTAGCACCAGCGCCTACAGTCGGCCTGAGCCCCGTCACTGATATGCATTACGCCTAGTAGTGAATGCCAAAACCTGGAAATTACTAGGCCGACGACCATCATTTCCACCAGGACCACCACCACCATTGGAACATGGAATGTACGCACCATTTATGAGACAGGAAAGACTGCACAAAGAGCCGCTAAGATGAGGAACTATAACCTCGCCTTACTAGGAATCAGCGAGGCAAGATGGATCGGGTGCGGACAGAAGAGACTAGCCTCAGGAGAGATGCTGTTATTCTCAGTGCATGAGGGTGACGATGCACCACACACTCTGGGCGTGGCCCTGATGATATCCAGGGCAGCCCAAGGAGCACTCATTGGATGGGAGGCGCATAGGCCTATAATACTCACAGCAACCTTTCGGACCAAAAAACAAAGAATCAATTTGGATTTTTTCCAGTGCTACGCACCAACAAACGAAAGTGAGGAGGAAGACAAAGATGAATTGTATAACACAGTGATTACCATTACCCAGGGTCACCCTAGGCGAAACATTGTCATCATGTCAGGAAGTGTTGGGAAATAGGAAACATAAACACAAAGAATGGATAACAGCAGGTACATTGATAGAAGAGAGAAAAGGGAAGAAGGCAGAAATTAACAACAGCCGTACACGAGCGCAGAAAGTTAGGTTCCAAAAGGAGTACTCAGAAGCAAATAAGAAAATAAAGAAAAGCGCTAAGATGAACAAAAGGAACTTTGTTGACATGCTTGCCAAAGAAGCGGAAGAAGCAGCCTACCAAGGGAATATGCGGCAATTGTTCGCTATCATCAAGAAGTTGTTTGGAAAGTTCAGGAAGCTGGAGAGACCAGTGAAGGACAAAGATGGTAAGAACATACCAAATGAGGAGCAACAGAGGGGCAGATGGAAAGAACACTTCGAGGAACTTCTAAACAGGCCAGAGCCAAGTAACCCACCAGATATTCAGCCAGCTGACAGTGATCTGGCTGTTGACTGCAACGCACCCACCAAAAAAGAGATCCGTATTGCCATCAAAGAACTTAAAAATGGCAATGCAGGACCGGATGGCATCCCAGCAGAGGCACTGAAGGCTGACGTGCACATCAGTGTAGAGATGCTACACCCACTGTTCTTAAAAGATCTGGGAGGGGGAACAGGTACCTTCTGAGTGGAAGGAGGGATACCTCATTAAAATCGCCAAAAAGGGGGACAAGCTCCTGCTCCAACTACAGAGGGATCACCTTACTATCCATCCCAGGCAAGGTTTTCAAACGCGTACTACTTAACAGAATGAAAGAAGCTGTTGACCCCCTGCTGGGGGACCAACATGCTGGCTTTCGGACCAACAGATCCTGTAATGACCAAATTGCAGCACTGCGCATCATCCTAGAGCAATACATGGAATGGAACTCGCCCCTCTACATTAACTTCGTTGACTACGAGAAAGCCTTTGACAGTGTGGATAAGCAAACCCTCTGGAGACTGTTGAGACATTATGGTGTCCCGCGGAAAATCACGGACTTGATCAGGAACTTGGCAAGTCATTTAGGATCAGAAAAGAGTTCAAATAATGGCTGACCCTTGCGAGAGCCCTTCTTCAAGGCTCCTTTTCCTGCAGGTTTCACTGCCTATTTTCGTGCTGGTTGTTTAGTTTGTAAGAAAACCGGCAACCCATCTGTACATGTTGACAGGTACTACCAACTTTTGCAGCTTCAACAATAGACCGGACCTCGAGACCCGGTCATAGGCCTGTCAAAGAAAAAATACAACTGTATACGACTTTTTCTGGAGCCAATCCGTGATGGAATAAAGAAGACGGAGCACTTGGTCTACAGGCTGCATTCCCTTGTGGAAGCCCGCCTGTATTGGACTGAGGCTACCGGTACTCTCCAGGTACCACTAACGCCTCTGATTAATCATTCTCTTGGCTATCTTCCCCAAACACGATGTCAGGGAGATCGGTCAGTGGCCGTTCGGTTGATCGAGTTTTTTCCTTTCTTTGGGAATAGGGACGATGGGAGCTAAGCTAAGCTCTTTGTAGGATTCCTGTTAACCATGATCTGTAATGATTGACAATAGCTTTGTCCTAGCTATTGGGCTAAAGTTGTTGATTTTTTTTATTACAGATGTCCGGACCTGGTGCCTTGGCGGCGTTTAACTTATCAATGGCGGTTTGCAATTCAGCCATAGTGTAAAAGGCAGTGAATATCTCGGCATGTGGTCCCCACTGCTTGCGGATACGGTTAAGGTTCCGGCTTTCACTGGACTCCGCTTCCTATTGATCCTTGCAAAGTGTTTATTCAAGCCTCAGCCCTCTTGGCATGCGTGGTAGCCCTGCAAGCAGTCGTTTGCAAAGTATGCAGGTTTCGGACCTTCCCCATGCAGGATATAATGATTCCATCAATCTTTTCCCGTCTTTCAGGATGTTTTCCGCATGTCCCAACCCATTTTTCCTTCTTTGCCCTGTCGATCCTTTGGGACCTCGGCTGTCAGTTTATTGTAAGCTGCACGAGCAGCAGTAGTCTTCAAATTTCCGGCTGTGGTTGGTGCTCTCTTCTGTTCAAGAACCATCTCTGCCAACCTCTTTTTCCAAAAGGGGCGGAAAGTGCGGGTCCTGTTGGTTCTAGGGATTGAACCACTTTGCCAGTATTACACACACGAAATTGTTTTAATCACTGACTGCGCTTTCGGAGGTATCGGGAATCGCAGCTGATTACTAGATCGTGTTCTCTGTTCTTCACAAGATTAAGAGGGTTGATGGTCGCTACCAGCCTCATCCAAAACTGTGTCTTTGCCTCCATCTCGGCCCAGACCATTGTCACATTATGATTTACATCGGGGCGTGACATGGCACTATTGCCAGTAATTGAGCAGTGTGGGAACACTGTCGACGTTTTGCAGCCTAATGAGGTTGTTAATATGCTCAACCTCCTCTAAATAGAGCCCTGGCGTTTGTATCGGGATAACCCATATCGCCATTTGACAGTTAAAAATTCCTGCTATAATTCTATTTGTAAAGAGAGAGAGTAGTGCCGTGTAATGGAAGGCACAATGTATTCCGAACCCTACTCTCAGAACCTGCCCCACCACCGTTAGTGCTCTCTCCGCTATGAGGGAGTTTCGCGCGTGTTACCAGCCCTCGGCACCTTGAGCAAGTTAAGCTGTATACTGAAAAGCCCGTGATGTGCAGTTGGTGCTTTTTCAGTAAGGTCTCCTGCAAGAGAGCTACGTCCACCTCGTGGCTTTAGGTTGGTGAGTTGAGGGATTTTCCTTCTGACCCCGTTTCAAAACTACTAAAGTTATGGTCAGGTGATTAGCGGCACCTTGCCCAGTGCTCCCAGTAGCACCAGCGCCTACAGTCGGCCTGAGCCCCGTCACTGATATGCATTACGCCTAGTAGTGAATGCCAAAACCTGGAAATTACTAGGCCGACGACCATCATTTCCACCAGGACCACCACCACCATTGGAACATGGAATGTACGCACCATTTATGAGACAGGAAAGACTGCACAAAGAGCCGCTAAGATGAGGAACTATAACCTCGCCTTACTAGGAATCAGCGAGGCAAGATGGATCGGGTGCGGACAGAAGAGACTAGCCTCAGGAGAGATGCTGTTATTCTCAGTGCATGAGGGTGACGATGCACCACACACTCTGGGCGTGGCCCTGATGATATCCAGGGCAGCCCAAGGAGCACTCATTGGATGGGAGGCGCATAGGCCTATAATACTCACAGCAACCTTTCGGACCAAAAAACAAAGAATCAATTTGGATTTTTTCCAGTGCTACGCACCAACAAACGAAAGTGAGGAGGAAGACAAAGATGAATTGTATAACACAGTGATTACCATTACCCAGGGTCACCCTAGGCGAAACATTGTCATCATGTCAGGAAGTGTTGGGAAATAGGAAACATAAACACAAAGAATGGATAACAGCAGGTACATTGATAGAAGAGAGAAAAGGGAAGAAGGCAGAAATTAACAACAGCCGTACACGAGCGCAGAAAGTTAGGTTCCAAAAGGAGTACTCAGAAGCAAATAAGAAAATAAAGAAAAGCGCTAAGATGAACAAAAGGAACTTTGTTGACATGCTTGCCAAAGAAGCGGAAGAAGCAGCCTACCAAGGGAATATGCGGCAATTGTTCGCTATCATCAAGAAGTTGTTTGGAAAGTTCAGGAAGCCGGAGAGACCAGTGAAGGACAAAGATGGTAAGAACATACCAAATGAGGAGCAACAGAGGGGCAGATGGAAAGAACACTTCGAGGAACTTCTAAACAGGCCAGAGCCAAGTAACCCACCAGATATTCAGCCAGCTGACAGTGATCTGGCTGTTGACTGCAACGCACCCACCAAAAAAGAGATCCGTATTGCCATCAAAGAACTTAAAAATGGCAATGCAGGACCGGATGGCATCCCAGCAGAGGCACTGAAGGCTGACGTGCACATCAGTGTAGAGATGCTACACCCACTGTTCTTAAAAGATCTGGGAGGGGGAACAGGTACCTTCTGAGTGGAAGGAGGGATACCTCATTAAAATCGCCAAAAAGGGGGACAAGCTCCTGCTCCAACTACAGAGGGATCACATTACTATCCATCCCAGGCAAGGTTTTCAAACGCGTACTACTTAACAGAATGAAAGAAGCTGTTGACCCCCTGCTGGGGGACCAACATGCTGGCTTTCGGACCAACAGATCCTGTAATGACCAAATTGCAGCACTGCGCATCATCCTAGAGCAATACCTGGAATGGAACTCGCCCCTCTACATTAACTTCGTTACTACGAGAAAGCCTTTGACAGTGTGGATAAGCAAACCCTCTGGAGACTGTTGAGACATTATGGTGTCCCGCGGAAAATCACGGACTTGATCAGGAACTTGTGGCAAGTCATTTAGGATCAGAAAAGAGTTCAAATAATGGCTGACCCTTGCGAGAGCCCTTTTTCAAGGCTCCTTTTCCTGCAGGTTTCACTGCCTATTTTCGTGCTGGTTGTTTAGTTTGTAAGAAAACCGGCAACCCATCTGTACATGTTGACAGGTACTACCAACTTTTGCAGCTTCAACAATAGACCGGACCTCGAGACCCGGTCATAGGCCTGTCAAAGAAAAAATACAACTGTATACGACTTTTTCTGGAGCCAATCCGTGATGGAATAAAGAAGACGGAGCACTTGGTCTACAGGCTGCATTCCCTTGTGGAAGCCCGCCTGTATTGGACTGAGGCTACCGGTACTCTCCAGGTACCACTAACGCCTCTGATTAATCATTCTCTTGGCTATCTTCCCCAAACACGATGTCAGGGAGATCGGTCAGTGGCCGTTCGGTTGATCGTTTTTTCCTTTCTTTGGGAATAGGGACGATGGGAGCTAAGCTAAGCTCTTTGTAGGATTCCTGTTAACCATGATCTGTAATGATTGACAATAGCTTTGTCCTAGCTATTGGGCTAAAGTTGTTGATTTTTTTTATTACAGATGTCCGGACCTGGTGCCTTGGCGGCGTTTAACTTATCAATGGCGGTTTGCAATTCAGCCATAGTGTAAAAGGCAGTGAATATCTCGGCATGTGGTCCCCACTGCTTGCGGATACGGTTAAGGTTCCGGCTTTCACTGGACTCCGCTTCCTATTGATCCTTGCAAAGTGTTTATTCAAGCCTCAGCCCTCTTGGCATGCGTGGTAGCCCTGCAAGCAGTCGTTTGCAAAGTATGCAGGTTTCGGACCTTCCCCATGCAGGATATAATGATTCCATCAATCTTTTCCCGTCTTTC
The DNA here is from genome assembly GCA_964017045.1 of Omphiscola glabra. Classification (NCBI taxonomy): domain Eukaryota; kingdom Metazoa; phylum Mollusca; class Gastropoda; family Lymnaeidae; genus Omphiscola; species Omphiscola glabra. The sequence goes on along the minus strand of OZ024800.1, from coordinate 29,471,920 downwards.
AGGATGTTTTCCGCATGTCCCAACCCATTTTTCCTTCTTTGCCCTGTCGATCCTTTGGGACCTCGGCTGTCAGTTTATTGTAAGCTGCACGAGCAGCAGTAGTCTTCAAATTTCCGGCTGTGGTTGGTGCTCTCTTCTGTTCAAGAACCATCTCTGCCAACCTCTTTTTCCAAAAGGGGCGGAAAGTGCGGGTCCTGTTGGTTCTAGGGATTGAACTTCACTTTGCCAGTATTACACACACGAAATTGTTTTAATCACTGACTGCGCTTTCGGAGGTATCGGGAATCGCAGCTGATTACTAGATCGTGTTCTCTGTTCTTCACAAGATTAAGAGGGTTGATGGTCGCTACCAGCCTCATCCAAAACTGTGTCTTTGCCTCCATCTCGGCCCAGACCATTGTCACATTATGATTTACATCGGGGCGTGACATGGCACTATTGCCAGTAATTGAGCAGTGTGGGAACACTGTCGACGTTTTGCAGCCTAATGAGGTTGTTAATATGCTCAACCTCCTCTAAATAGAGCCCTGGCGTTTGTATCGGGATAACCCATATCGCCATTTGACAGTTAAAAATTCCTGCTATAATTCTATTTGTAAAGAGAGAGAGTAGTGCCGTGTAATGGAAGGCACAATGTATTCCGAACTCTACTCTCAGAACCTGCCCCACCACCGTTAGTGCTCTCTCCGCTATGAGGGAGTTTCGCGCGTGTTACCAGCCCTCGGCACCTTGAGCAAGTTAAGCTGTATACTGAAAAGCCCGTGATGTGCAGTTGGTGCTTTTTCAGTAAGGTCTCCTGCAAGAGAGCTACGTCCACCTCGTGGCTTTAGGTTGGTGAGTTGAGGGATTTTCCCTCTGACCCCGTTTCAAAACTACTAAGGTTATGGTCAGGTGATTAGCGGCACCTTGCCCAGTGCTCCCAGTAGCACCAGCGCCTACAGTCGGCCTGAGCCCCGTCACTGATATGCATTACGCCTAGTAGTGAATGCCAAAACCTGGAAATTACTAGGCCGACGACCATCATTTCCACCAGGACCACCACCACCATTGGAAAATGGAATGTACGCACCATTTATGAGACAGGAAAGACTGCACAAAGAGCCGCTAAGATGAGGAACTATAACCTCGCCTTACTAGGAATCAGCGAGGCAAGATGGATCGGGTGCGGACAGAAGAGACTAGCCTCAGGAGAGATGCTGTTATTCTCAGTGCATGAGGGTGACGATGCACCACACACTCTGGGCGTGGCCCTGATGATATCCAGGGCAGCCCAGGAGCACTCATTGGATGGGAGGCGCATAGGCCTATAATACTCACAGCAACCTTTCGGACCAAAAAACAAAGAATCAATTTGGATTTTTTCCAGTGCTACGCACCAACAAACGAAAGTGAGGAGGAAGACAAAGATGAATTGTATAACACAGTGATTACCATTACCCAGGGTCACCCTAGGCGAAACATTGTCATCATGTCAGGAAGTGTTGGGAAATAGGAAACATAAACACAAAGAATGGATAACAGCAGGTACATTGATAGAAGAGAGAAAAGGGAAGAAGGCAGAAATTAACAACAGCCGTACACGAGCGCAGAAAGTTAGGTTCCAAAAGGAGTACTCAGAAGCAAATAAGAAAATAAAGAAAAGCGCTAAGATGAACAACAGGAACTTTGTTGACATGCTTGCCAAAGAAGCGGAAGAAGCAGCCTACCAAGGGAATATGCGGCAATTGTTCGCTATCATCAAGAAGTTGTTTGGAAAGTTCAGGAAGCCGGAGAGACCAGTGAAGGACAAAGATGGTAAGAACATACCAAATGAGGAGCAACAGAGGGGCAGATGGAAAGAACACTTCGAGGAACTTCTAAACAGGCCAGAGCCAAGTAACCCACCAGATATTCAGCCAGCTGACAGTGATCTGGCTGTTGACTGCAACGCACCCACCAAAAAAGAGATCCGTATTGCCATCAAAGAACTTAAAAATGGCAATGCAGGACCGGATGGCATCCCAGCAGAGGCACTGAAGGCTGACGTGCACATCAGTGTAGAGATGCTACACCCACTGTTCTTAAAAGATCTGGGAGGGGGAACAGGTACCTTCTGAGTGGAAGGAGGGATACCTCATTAAAATCGCCAAAAAGGGGGACAAGCTCCTGCTCCAACTACAGAGGGATCACATTACTATCCATCCCAGGCAAGGTTTTCAAACGCGTACTACTTAACAGAATGAAAGAAGCTGTTGACCCCCTGCTGGGGGACCAACATGCTGGCTTTCGGACCAACAGATCCTGTAATGACCAAATTGCAGCACTGCGCATCATCCTAGAGCAATACCTGGAATGGAACTCGCCCCTCTACATTAACTTCGTTACTACGAGAAAGCCTTTGACAGTGTGGATAAGCAAACCCTCTGGAGACTGTTGAGACATTATGGTGTCCCGCGGAAAATCACGGACTTGATCAGGAACTTGTGGCAAGTCATTTAGGATCAGAAAAGAGTTCAAATAATGGCTGACCCTTGCGAGAGCCCTTCTTCAAGGCTCCTTTTCCTGCAGGTTTCACTGCCTATTTTCGTGCTGGTTGTTTAGTTTGTAAGAAAACCGGCAACCCATCTGTACATGTTGACAGGTACTACCAACTTTTGCAGCTTCAACAATAGACCGGACCTCGAGACCCGGTCATAGGCCTGTCAAAGAAAAAATACAACTGTATACGACTTTTTCTGGAGCCAATCCGTGATGGAATAAAGAAGACGGAGCACTTGGTCTACAGGCTGCATTCCCTTGTGGAAGCCCGCCTGTATTGGACTGAGGCTACCGGTACTCTCCAGGTACCACTAACGCCTCTGATTAATCATTCTCTTGGCTATCTTCCCCAAACACGATGTCAGGGAGATCGGTCAGTGGCCGTTCGGTTGATCGTTTTTTCCTTTCTTTGGGAATAGGGACGATGGGAGCTAAGCTAAGCTCTTTGTAGGATTCCTGTTAACCATGATCTGTAATGATTGACAATAGCTTTGTCCTAGCTATTGGGCTAAAGTTGTTGATTTTTTTTATTACAGATGTCCGGACCTGGTGCCTTGGCGGCGTTTAACTTATCAATGGCGGTTTGCAATTCAGCCATAGTGTAAAAGGCAGTGAATATCTCGGCATGTGGTCCCCACTGCTTGCGGATACGGTTAAGGTTCCGGCTTTCACTGGACTCCGCTTCCTATTGATCCTTGCAAAGTGTTTATTCAAGCCTCAGCCCTCTTGGCATGCGTGGTAGCCCTGCAAGCAGTCGTTTGCAAAGTATGCAGGTTTCGGACCTTCCCCATGCAGGATATAATGATTCCATCAATCTTTTCCCGTCTTTCAGGATGTTTTCCGCATGTCCCAACCCATTTTTCCTTCTTTGCCCTGTCGATCCTTTGGGACCTCGGCTGTCAGTTTATTGTAAGCTGCACGAGCAGCAGTAGTCTTCAAATTTCCGGCTGTGGTTGGTGCTCTCTTCTGTTCAAGAACCATCTCTGCCAACCTCTTTTTCCAAAAGGGGCGGAAAGTGCGGGTCCTGTTGGTTCTAGGGATTGAACTTCACTTTGCCAGTATTACACACACGAAATTGTTTTAATCACTGACTGCGCTTTCGGAGGTATCGGGAATCGCAGCTGATTACTAGATCGTGTTCTCTGTTCTTCACAAGATTAAGAGGGTTGATGGTCGCTACCAGCCTCATCCAAAACTGTGTCTTTGCCTCCATCTCGGCCCAGACCATTGTCACATTATGATTTACATCGGGGCGTGACATGGCACTATTGCCAGTAATTGAGCAGTGTGGGAACACTGTCGACGTTTTGCAGCCTAATGAGGTTGTTAATATGCTCAACCTCCTCTAAATAGAGCCCTGGCGTTTGTATCGGGATAACCCATATCGCCATTTGACAGTTAAAAATTCCTGCTATAATTCTATTTGTAAAGAGAGAGAGTAGTGCCGTGTAATGGAAGGCACAATGTATTCCGAACTCTACTCTCAGAACCTGCCCCACCACCGTTAGTGCTCTCTCCGCTATGAGGGAGTTTCGCGCGTGTTACCAGCCCTCGGCACCTTGAGCAAGTTAAGCTGTATACTGAAAAGCCCGTGATGTGCAGTTGGTGCTTTTTCAGTAAGGTCTCCTGCAAGAGAGCTACGTCCACCTCGTGGCTTTAGGTTGGTGAGTTGAGGGATTTTCCCTCTGACCCCGTTTCAAAACTACTAAGGTTATGGTCAGGTGATTAGCGGCACCTTGCCCAGTGCTCCCAGTAGCACCAGCGCCTACAGTCGGCCTGAGCCCCGTCACTGATATGCATTACGCCTAGTAGTGAATGCCAAAACCTGGAAATTACTAGGCCGACGACCATCATTTCCACCAGGACCACCACCACCATTGGAAAATGGAATGTACGCACCATTTATGAGACAGGAAAGACTGCACAAAGAGCCGCTAAGATGAGGAACTATAACCTCGCCTTACTAGGAATCAGCGAGGCAAGATGGATCGGGTGCGGACAGAAGAGACTAGCCTCAGGAGAGATGCTGTTATTCTCAGTGCATGAGGGTGACGATGCACCACACACTCTGGGCGTGGCCCTGATGATATCCAGGGCAGCCCAAGGAGCACTCATTGGATGGGAGGCGCATAGGCCTATAATACTCACAGCAACCTTTCGGACCAAAAAACAAAGAATCAATTTGGATTTTTTCCAGTGCTACGCACCAACAAACGAAAGTGAGGAGGAAGACAAAGATGAATTGTATAACACAGTGATTACCATTACCCAGGGTCACCCTAGGCGAAACATTGTCATCATGTCAGGAAGTGTTGGGAAATAGGAAACATAAACACAAAGAATGGATAACAGCAGGTACATTGATAGAAGAGAGAAAAGGGAAGAAGGCAGAAATTAACAACAGCCGTACACGAGCGCAGAAAGTTAGGTTCCAAAAGGAGTACTCAGAAGCAAATAAGAAAAAAAAGAAAAGCGCTAAGATGAACAAAAGGAACTTTGTTGACATGCTTGCCAAAGAAGCGGAAGAAGCAGCCTACCAAGGGAATATGCGGCAATTGTTCGCTATCATCAAGAAGTTGTTTGGAAAGTTCAGGAAGCCGGAGAGACCAGTGAAGGACAAAGATGGTAAGAACATACCAAATGAGGAGCAACAGAGGGGCAGATGGAAAGAACACTTCGAGGAACTTCTAAACAGGCCAGAGCCAAGTAACCCACCAGATATTCAGCCAGCTGACAGTGATCTGGCTGTTGACTGCAACGCACCCACCAAAAAAGAGATCCGTATTGCCATCAAAGAACTTAAAAATGGCAATGCAGGACCGGATGGCATCCCAGCAGAGGCACTGAAGGCTGACGTGCACATTAGTGTAGAGATGCTACACCCACTGTTCTTAAAAGATCTGGGAGGGGGAACAGGTACCTTCTGAGTGGAAGTAGGGATACCTCATTAAAATCGCCAAAAAGGGGGACAAGCTCCTGCTCCAACTACAGAGGGATCACCTTACTATCCATCCCAGGCAAGGTTTTCAAACGCGTACTACTTAACAGAATGAAAGAAGCTGTGACCCCCTGCTGGGGGACCAACAGGCTGGCTTTCGGACCAACAGATCCTGTAATGACCAAATTGCAGCACTGCGCATCATCCTAGAGCAATACCTGGAATGAAACTCGCCCCTCTACATCAACTTCGTTGACTACGAGAAAGCCTTTGACAGTGTGGATAGGCAAACCCTCTGGAGACTGTTGAGACATTATGGTGTCCCGCGGAAAATCATGGACTTGATCAGGAACTTGTGGCAAGTCATTTAGGATCAGAAAAGAGTTCAAATAATGGCTGACCCTTGCGAGAGCCCTTCTTCAAGGCTCCTTTTCCTGCAGGTTTCACTGCCTATTTTCGTGCTGATTGTTTAGTTTGTAAGAAAACCGGCAACCCATCTGTACATGTTGACAGGTACTACCAACTTATGCAGCTTCAACAATAGACCGGACCTCGAGACCCGGTCATAGGCCTGTCAAAGAAAAAATACAACTGTATACGACTTTTTCTGGAGCCAATCCGTGATGGACTAAAGAAGACGGAGCACTTGGTCTACAGGCTGCATTCCCTTGTGGAAGCCCGCCTGTATTGGACTGAGGCTACCGGTACTCTCCAGGTACCACTAACGCCTCTGATTAATCATTCTCTTGGCTATCTTCCCCAAACACGATGTCGGGGAGATCGGTCAGTGGCCGTTCGGTTGATCGAGTTTTTTCCTTTCTTTGGGAATAGGGACGATGGGAGCTAAGCTAAGCTCTTTGTAGGATTCCTGTTAACCATGATCTGTAATGATTGACAATAGCTTTGTCCTAGCTATTGGGCTAAAGTTGTTGATTTTTTTTATTACAGATGTCCGGACCTGGTGCCTTGGCGGCGTTTAACTTATCAATGGCGGTTTGCAATTCAGCCATAGTGTAAAAGGCAGTGAATATCTCGGCATGTGGTCCCCACTGCTTGCGGATACGGTTAAGGTTCCGGCTTTCACTGGACTCCGCTTCCTATTGATCCTTGCAAAGTGTTTATTCAAGCCTCAGCCCTCTTGGCATGCGTGGTAGCCCTGCAAGCAGTCGTTTGCAAAGTATGCAGGTTTCGGACCTTCCCCATGCAGGATATAATGATTCCATCAATCTTTTCCCGTCTTTCAGGATGTTTTCCGCATGTCCCAACCCATTTTTCCTTCTTTGCCCTGTCGATCCTTTGGGACCTCGGCTGTCAGTTTATTGTAAGCTGCACGAGCAGCAGTAGTCTTCAAATTTCCGGCTGTGGTTGGTGCTCTCTTCTGTTCAAGAACCATCTCTGCCAACCTCTTTTTCCAAAAGGGGCGGAAAGTGCGGGTCCTGTTGGTTCTAGGGATTGAACTTCACTTTGCCAGTATTACACACACGAAATTGTTTTAATCACTGACTGCGCTTTCGGAGGTATCGGGAATCGCAGCTGATTACTAGATCGTGTTCTCTGTTCTTCACAAGATTAAGAGGGTTGATGGTCGCTACCAGCCTCATCCAAAACTGTGTCTTTGCCTCCATCTCGGCCCAGACCATTGTCACATTATGATTTACATCGGGGCGTGACATGGCACTATTGCCAGTAATTGAGCAGTGTGGGAACACTGTCGACGTTTTGCAGCCTAATGAGGTTGTTAATATGCTCAACCTCCTCTAAATAGAGCCCTGGCGTTTGTATCGGGATAACCCATATCGCCATTTGACAGTTAAAAATTCCTGCTATAATTCTATTTGTAAAGAGAGAGAGTAGTGCCGTGTAATGGAAGGCACAATGTATTCCGAACTCTACTCTCAGAACCTGCCCCACCACCGTTAGTGCTCTCTCCGCTATGAGGGAGTTTCACGCGTGTTACCAGCCCTCGGCACCTTGAGCAAGTTAAGCTGTATACTGAAAAGCCCGTGATGTGCAGTTGGTGCTTTTTCAGTAAGGTCTCCTGCAAGAGAGCTACGTCCACCTCGTGGCTTTAGGTTGGTGAGTTGAGGGATTTTCCCTCTGACCCCGTTTCAAAACTACTAAGGTTATGGTCAGGTGATTAGCGGCACCTTGCCCAGTGCTCCCAGTAGCACCAGCGCCTACAGTCGGCCTGAGCCCCGTCACTGATATGCATTACGCCTAGTAGTGAATGCCAAAACCTGGAAATTACTAGGCCGACGACCATCATTTCCACCAGGACCACCACCACCATTGGAACATGGAATGTACGCACCATTTATGAGACAGGAAAGACTGCACAAAGAGCCGCTAAGATGAGGAACTATAACCTCGCCTTACTAGGAATCAGCGAGGCAAGATGGATCGGGTGCGGACAGAAGAGACTAGCCTCAGGAGAGATGCTGTTATTCTCAGTGCATGAGGGTGACGATGCACCACACACTCTGGGCGTGGCCCTGATGATATCCAGGGCAGCCCAAGGAGCACTCATTGGATGGGAGGCGCATAGGCCTATAATACTCACAGCAACCTTTCGGACCAAAAAACAAAGAATCAATTTGGATTTTTTCCAGTGCTACGCACCAACAAACGAAAGTGAGGAGGAAGACAAAGATGAATTGTATAACACAGTGATTACCATTACCCAGGGTCACCCTAGGCGAAACATTGTCATCATGTCAGGAAGTGTTGGGAAATAGGAAACATAAACACAAAGAATGGATAACAGCAGGTACATTGATAGAAGAGAGAAAAGGGAAGAAGGCAGAAATTAACAACAGCCGTACACGAGCGCAGAAAGTTAGGTTCCAAAAGGAGTACTCAGAAGCAAATAAGAAAATAAAGAAAAGCGCTAAGATGAACAAAAGGAACTTTGTTGACATGCTTGCCAAAGAAGCGGAAGAAGCAGCCTACCAAGGGAATATGCGGCAATTGTTCGCTATCATCAAGAAGTTGTTTGGAAAGTTCAGGAAGCCGGAGAGACCAGTGAAGGACAAAGATGGTAAGAACATACCAAATGAGGAGCAACAGAGGGGCAGATGGAAAGAACACTTCGAGGAACTTCTAAACAGGCCAGAGCCAAGTAACCCACCAGATATTCAGCCAGCTGACAGTGATCTGGCTGTTGACTGCAACGCACCCACCAAAAAAGAGATCCGTATTGCCATCAAAGAACTTAAAAATGGCAATGCAGGACCGGATGGCATCCCAGCAGAGGCACTGAAGGCTGACGTGCACATTAGTGTAGAGATGCTACACCCACTGTTCTTAAAAGATCTGGGAGGGGGAACAGGTACCTTCTGAGTGGAAGTAGGGATACCTCATTAAAATCGCCAAAAAGGGGGACAAGCTCCTGCTCCAACTACAGAGGGATCACCTTACTATCCATCCCAGGCAAGGTTTTCAAACGCGTACTACTTAACAGAATGAAAGAAGCTGTGACCCCCTGCTGGGGGACCAACAGGCTGGCTTTCGGACCAACAGATCCTGTAATGACCAAATTGCAGCACTGCGCATCATCCTAGAGCAATACCTGGAATGAAACTCGCCCCTCTACATCAACTTCGTTGACTACGAGAAAGCCTTTGACAGTGTGGATAGGCAAACCCTCTGGAGACTGTTGAGACATTATGGTGTCCCGCGGAAAATCATGGACTTGATCAGGAACTTGTGGCAAGTCATTTAGGATCAGAAAAGAGTTCAAATAATGGCTGACCCTTGCGAGAGCCCTTCTTCAAGGCTCCTTTTCCTGCAGGTTTCACTGCCTATTTTCGTGCTGATTGTTTAGTTTGTAAGAAAACCGGCAACCCATCTGTACATGTTGACAGGTACTACCAACTTATGCAGCTTCAACAATAGACCGGACCTCGAGACCCGGTCATAGGCCTGTCAAAGAAAAAATACAACTGTATACGACTTTTTCTGGAGCCAATCCGTGATGGACTAAAGAAGACGGAGCACTTGGTCTACAGGCTGCATTCCCTTGTGGAAGCCCGCCTGTATTGGACTGAGGCTACCGGTACTCTCCAGGTACCACTAACGCCTCTGATTAATCATTCTCTTGGCTATCTTCCCCAAACACGATGTCGGGGAGATCGGTCAGTGGCCGTTCGGTTGATCGAGTTTTTTCCTTTCTTTGGGAATAGGGACGATGGGAGCTAAGCTAAGCTCTTTGTAGGATTCCTGTTAACCATGATCTGTAATGATTGACAATAGCTTTGTCCTAGCTATTGGGCTAAAGTTGTTGATTTTTTTTATTACAGATGTCCGGACCTGGTGCCTTGGCGGCGTTTAACTTATCAATGGCGGTTTGCAATTCAGCCATAGTGTAAAAGGCAGTGAATATCTCGGCATGTGGTCCCCACTGCTTGCGGATACGGTTAAGGTTCCGGCTTTCACTGGACTCCGCTTCCTATTGATCCTTGCAAAGTGTTTATTCAAGCCTCAGCCCTCTTGGCATGCGTGGTAGCCCTGCAAGCAGTCGTTTGCAAAGTATGCAGGTTTCGGACCTTCCCCATGCAGGATATAATGATTCCATCAATCTTTTCCCGTCTTTCAGGATGTTTTCCGCATGTCCCAACCCATTTTTCCTTCTTTGCCCTGTCGATCCTTTGGGACCTCGGCTGTCAGTTTATTGTAAGCTGCACGAGCAGCAGTAGTCTTCAAATTTCCGGCTGTGGTTGGTGCTCTCTTCTGTTCAAGAACCATCTCTGCCAACCTCTTTTTCCAAAAGGGGCGGAAAGTGCGGGTCCTGTTGGTTCTAGGGATTGAACTTCACTTTGCCAGTATTACACACACGAAATTGTTTTAATCACTGACTGCGCTTTCGGAGGTATCGGGAATCGCAGCTGATTACTAGATCGTGTTCTCTGTTCTTCACAAGATTAAGAGGGTTGATGGTCGCTACCAGCCTCATCCAAAACTGTGTCTTTGCCTCCATCTCGGCCCAGACCATTGTCACATTATGATTTACATCGGGGCGTGACATGGCACTATTGCCAGTAATTGAGCAGTGTGGGAACACTGTCGACGTTTTGCAGCCTAATGAGGTTGTTAATATGCTCAACCTCCTCTAAATAGAGCCCTGGCGTTTGTATCGGGATAACCCATATCGCCATTTGACAGTTAAAAATTCCTGCTATAATTCTATTTGTAAATAGAGAGAGTAGTGCCGTGTAATGGAAGGCACAATGTATTCCGAACCCTACTCTCAGAACCTGCCCCACCACCGTTAGTGCTCTCTCCGCTATGAGGGAGTTTCGCGCGTGTTACCAGCCCTCGGCACCTTGAGCAAGTTAAGCTGTATACTGAAAAGCCCGTGATGTGCAGTTGGTGCTTTTTCAGTAAGGTCTCCTGCAAGAGAGCTACGTCCACCTCGTGGCTTTAGGTTGGTGAGTTGAGGGATTTTCCCTCTGACCCCGTTTCAAAACTACTAAGGTTATGGTCAGGTGATTAGCGGCACCTTGCCCAGTGCTCCCAGTAGCACCAGCGCCTACAGTCGGCCTGAGCCCCGTCACTGATATGCATTACGCCTAGTAGTGAATGCCAAAACCTGGAAATTACTAGGCCGACGACCATCATTTCCACCAGGACCACCACCACCATTGGAACATGGAATGTACGCACCATTTATGAGACAGGAAAGACTGCACAAAGAGCCGCTAAGATGAGGAACTATAACCTCGCCTTACTAGGAATCAGCGAGGCAAGATGGATCGGGTGCGGACAGAAGAGACTAGCCTCAGGAGAGATGCTGTTATTCTCAGTGCATGAGGGTGACGATGCACCACACACTCTGGGCGTGGCCCTGATGATATCCAGGGCAGCCCAAGGAGCACTCATTGGATGGGAGGCGCATAGGCCTATAATACTCACAGCAACCTTTCGGACCAAAAAACAAAGAATCAATTTGGATTTTTTCCAGTGCTACGCACCAACAAACGAAAGTGAGGAGGAAGACAAAGATGAATTGTATAACACAGTGATTACCATTACCCAGGGTCACCCTAGGCGAAACATTGTCATCATGTCAGGAAGTGTTGGGAAATAGGAAACATAAACACAAAGAATGGATAACAGCAGGTACATTGATAGAAGAGAGAAAAGGGAAGAAGGCAGAAATTAACAACAGCCGTACACGAGCGCAGAAAGTTAGGTTCCAAAAGGAGTACTCAGAAGCAAATAAGAAAATAAAGAAAAGCGCTAAGATGAACAAAAGGAACTTTGTTGACATGCTTGCCAAAGAAGCGGAAGAAGCAGCCTACCAAGGGAATATGCGGCAATTGTTCGCTATCATCAAGAAGTTGTTTGGAAAGTTCAGGAAGCTGGAGAGACCAGTGAAGGACAAAGATGGTAAGAACATACCAAATGAGGAGCAACAGAGGGGCAGATGGAAAGAACACTTCGAGGAACTTCTAAACAGGCCAGAGCCAAGTAACCCACCAGATATTCAGCCAGCTGACAGTGATCTGGCTGTTGACTGCAACGCACCCACCAAAAAAGAGATCCGTATTGCCATCAAAGAACTTAAAAATGGCAATGCAGGACCGGATGGCATCCCAGCAGAGGCACTGAAGGCTGACGTGCACATCAGTGTAGAGATGCTACACCCACTGTTCTTAAAAGATCTGGGAGGGGGAACAGGTACCTTCTGAGTGGAAGGAGGGATACCTCATTAAAATCGCCAAAAAGGGGGACAAGCTCCTGCTCCAACTACAGAGGGATCACCTTACTATCCATCCCAGGCAAGGTTTTCAAACGCGTACTACTTAACAGAATGAAAGAAGCTGTTGACCCCCTGCTGGGGGACCAACATGCTGGCTTTCGGACCAACAGATCCTGTAATGACCAAATTGCAGCACTGCGCATCATCCTAGAGCAATACATGGAATGGAACTCGCCCCTCTACATTAACTTCGTTGACTACGAGAAAGCCTTTGACAGTGTGGATAAGCAAACCCTCTGGAGACTGTTGAGACATTATGGTGTCCCGCGGAAAATCACGGACTTGATCAGGAACTTGTGGCAAGTCATTTAGGATCAGAAAAGAGTTCAAATAATGGCTGACCCTTGCGAGAGCCCTTCTTCAAGGCTCCTTTTCCTGCAGGTTTCACTGCCTATTTTCGTGCTGGTTGTTTAGTTTGTAAGAAAACCGGCAACCCATCTGTACATGTTGACAGGTACTACCAACTTTTGCAGCTTCAACAATAGACCGGACCTCGAGACCCGGTCATAGGCCTGTCAAAGAAAAAATACAACTGTATACGACTTTTTCTGGAGCCAATCCGTGATGGAATAAAGAAGACGGAGCACTTGGTCTACAGGCTGCATTCCCTTGTGGAAGCCCGCCTGTATTGGACTGAGGCTACCGGTACTCTCCAGGTACCACTAACGCCTCTGATTAATCATTCTCTTGGCTATCTTCCCCAAACACGATGTCAGGGAGATCGGTCAGTGGCCGTTCGGTTGATCGAGTTTTTTCCTTTCTTTGGGAATAGGGACGATGGGAGCTAAGCTAAGCTCTTTGTAGGATTCCTGTTAACCATGATCTGTAATGATTGACAATAGCTTTGTCCTAGCTATTGGGCTAAAGTTGTTGATTTTTTTTATTACAGATGTCCGGACCTGGTGCCTTGGCGGCGTTTAACTTATCAATGGCGGTTTGCAATTCAGCCATAGTGTAAAAGGCAGTGAATATCTCGGCATGTGGTCCCCACTGCTTGCGGATACGGTTAAGGTTCCGGCTTTCACTGGACTCCGCTTCCTATTGATCCTTGCAAAGTGTTTATTCAAGCCTCAGCCCTCTTGGCATGCGTGGTAGCCCTGCAAGCAGTCGTTTGCAAAGTATGCAGGTTTCGGACCTTCCCCATGCAGGATATAATGATTCCATCAATCTTTTCCCGTCTTTCAGGATGTTTTCCGCATGTCCCAACCCATTTTTCCTTCTTTGCCCTGTCGATCCTTTGGGACCTCGGCTGTCAGTTTATTGTAAGCTGCACGAGCAGCAGTAGTCTTCAAATTTCCGGCTGTGGTTGGTGCTCTCTTCTGTTCAAGAACCATCTCTGCCAACCTCTTTTTCCAAAAGGGGCGGAAAGTGCGGGTCCTGTTGGTTCTAGGGATTGAACCACTTTGCCAGTATTACACACACGAAATTGTTTTAATCACTGACTGCGCTTTCGGAGGTATCGGGAATCGCAGCTGATTACTAGATCGTGTTCTCTGTTCTTCACAAGATTAAGAGGGTTGATGGTCGCTACCAGCCTCATCCAAAACTGTGTCTTTGCCTCCATCTCGGCCCAGACCATTGTCACATTATGATTTACATCGGGGCGTGACATGGCACTATTGCCAGTAATTGAGCAGTGTGGGAACACTGTCGACGTTTTGCAGCCTAATGAGGTTGTTAATATGCTCAACCTCCTCTAAATAGAGCCCTGGCGTTTGTATCGGGATAACCCATATCGCCATTTGACAGTTAAAAATTCCTGCTATAATTCTATTTGTAAAGAGAGAGAGTAGTGCCGTGTAATGGAAGGCACAATGTATTCCGAACCCTACTCTCAGAACCTGCCCCACCACCGTTAGTGCTCTCTCCGCTATGAGGGAGTTTCGCGCGTGTTACCAGCCCTCGGCACCTTGAGCAAGTTAAGCTGTATACTGAAAAGCCCGTGATGTGCAGTTGGTGCTTTTTCAGTAAGGTCTCCTGCAAGAGAGCTACGTCCACCTCGTGGCTTTAGGTTGGTGAGTTGAGGGATTTTCCTTCTGACCCCGTTTCAAAACTACTAAAGTTATGGTCAGGTGATTAGCGGCACCTTGCCCAGTGCTCCCAGTAGCACCAGCGCCTACAGTCGGCCTGAGCCCCGTCACTGATATGCATTACGCCTAGTAGTGAATGCCAAAACCTGGAAATTACTAGGCCGACGACCATCATTTCCACCAGGACCACCACCACCATTGGAACATGGAATGTACGCACCATTTATGAGACAGGAAAGACTGCACAAAGAGCCGCTAAGATGAGGAACTATAACCTCGCCTTACTAGGAATCAGCGAGGCAAGATGGATCGGGTGCGGACAGAAGAGACTAGCCTCAGGAGAGATGCTGTTATTCTCAGTGCATGAGGGTGACGATGCACCACACACTCTGGGCGTGGCCCTGATGATATCCAGGGCAGCCCAAGGAGCACTCATTGGATGGGAGGCGCATAGGCCTATAATACTCACAGCAACCTTTCGGACCAAAAAACAAAGAATCAATTTGGATTTTTTCCAGTGCTACGCACCAACAAACGAAAGTGAGGAGGAAGACAAAGATGAATTGTATAACACAGTGATTACCATTACCCAGGGTCACCCTAGGCGAAACATTGTCATCATGTCAGGAAGTGTTGGGAAATAGGAAACATAAACACAAAGAATGGATAACAGCAGGTACATTGATAGAAGAGAGAAAAGGGAAGAAGGCAGAAATTAACAACAGCCGTACACGAGCGCAGAAAGTTAGGTTCCAAAAGGAGTACTCAGAAGCAAATAAGGAAATAAAGAAAAGCGCTAAGATGAACAAAAGGAACTTTGTTGACATGCTTGCCAAAGAAGCGGAAGAAGCAGCCTACCAAGGGAATATGCGGCAATTGTTCGCTATCATCAAGAAGTTGTTTGGAAAGTTCAGGAAGCCGGAGAGACCAGTGAAGGACAAAGATGGTAAGAACATACCAAATGAGGAGCAACAGAGGGGCAGATGGAAAGAACACTTCGAGGAACTTCTAAACAGGCCAGAGCCAAGTAACCCACCAGATATTCAGCCAGCTGACAGTGATCTGGCTGTTGACTGCAACGCACCCACCAAAAAAGAGATCCGTATTGCCATCAAAGAACTTAAAAATGGCAATGCAGGACCGGATGGCATCCCAGCAGAGGCACTGAAGGCTGACGTGCACATCAGTGTAGAGATGCTACACCCACTGTTCTTAAAAGATCTGGGAGGGGGAACAGGTACCTTCTGAGTGGAAGGAGGGATACCTCATTAAAATCGCCAAAAAGGGGGACAAGCTCCTGCTCCAACTACAGAGGGATCACCTTACTATCCATCCCAGGCAAGGTTTTCAAACGCGTACTACTTAACAGAATGAAAGAAGCTGTTGACCCCCTGCTGGGGGACCAACATGCTGGCTTTCGGACCAATAGATCCTGTAATGACCAAATTGCAGCACTGCGCATCATCCTAGAGCAATACATGGAATGGAACTCGCCCCTCTACATTAACTTCGTTGACTACGAGAAAGCCTTTGACAGTGTGGATAAGCAAACCCTCTGGAGACTGTTGAGACATTATGGTGTCCCGCGGAAAATCACGGACTTGATCAGGAACTTGTGGCAAGTCATTTAAGATCAGAAAAGAGTTCAAATAATGGCTGACCCTTGCGAGAGCCCTTCTTCAAGGCTCCTTTTCCTGCAGGTTTCACTGCCTATTTTCGTGCTGGTTGTTTAGTTTGTAAGAAAACCGGCAACCCATCTGTACATGTTGACAGGTACTACCAACTTTTGCAGCTTCAACAATAGACCGGACCTCGAGACCCGGTCATAGGCCTGTCAAAGAAAAAATACAACTGTATACGACTTTTTCTGGAGCCAATCCGTGATGGACTAAAGAAGACGGAGCACTTGGTCTACAGGCTGCATTCCCTTGTGGAAGCCCGCCTGTATTGGACTGAGGCTACCGGTACTCTCCAGGTACCACTAACGCCTCTGATTAATCATTCTCTTGGCTATCTTCCCCAAACACGATGTCAGGGAGATCGGTCAGTGGCCGTTCGGTTGATCGAGTTTTTTCCTTTCTTTGGGAATAGGGACGATGGGAGCTAAGCTAAGCTCTTTGTAGGATTCCTGTTAACCATGATCTGTAATGATTGACAATAGCTTTGTCCTAGCTATTGGGCTAAAGTTGTTGATTTTTTTTATTACAGATGTCCGGACCTGGTGCCTTGGCGGCGTTTAACTTATCAATGGCGGTTTGCAATTCAGCCATAGTGTAAAAGGCAGTGAATATCTCGGCATGTGGTCCCCACTGCTTGCGGATACGGTTAAGGTTCCGGCTTTCACTGGACTCCGCTTCCTATTGATCCTTGCAAAGTGTTTATTCAAGCCTCAGCCCTCTTGGCATGCGTGGTAGCCCTGCAAGCAGTCGTTTGCAAAGTATGCAGGTTTCGGACCTTCCCCATGCAGGATATAATGATTCCATCAATCTTTTCCCGTCTTTCAGGATGTTTTCCGCATGTCCCAACCCATTTTTCCTTCTTTGCCCTGTCGATCCTTTGGGACCTCGGCCGTCAGTTTATTGTAAGCTGCACGAGCAGCAGTAGTCTTCAACTTTCCGGCTGTGGTTGGTGCTCTCTTCTGTTCAAGAACCATCTCTGCCAACCTCTTTTTCCAAAAGGGGCGGAAAGTGCGGGTCCTGTTGGTTCTAGGGATTGAACTTCACTTTGCCAGTATTACACACACGAAATTGTTTTAATCACTGACTGCGCTTTCGGAGGTATCGGGAATCGCAGCTGATTACTAGATCGTGTTCTCTGTTCTTCTCAAGATTAAGAGGGTTGATGGTCGCTACCAGCCTCATCCAAAACTGTGTCTTTGCCTCCATCTCGGCCCAGACCATTGTCACATTATGATTTACATCGGGGCGTGACATGGCACTATTGCCAGTAATTGAGCAGTGTGGGAACACTGTCGACGTTTTGCAGCCTAATGAGGTTGTTAATATGCTCAACCTCTTCTAAATAGAGCCCTGGCGTTTGTATCGGGATAACCCATATCGCCATTTGACAGTTAAAAATTCCTGCTATAATTCTATTTGTAAAGAGAGAGAGTAGTGCCGTGTAATGGAAGGCACAATGTATTCCGAACTCTACTCTCAGAACCTGCCCCACCACCGTTAGTGCTCTCTCCGCTATGAGGGAGTTTCGCGCGTGTTACCAGCCCTCGGCACCTTGAGCAAGTTAAGCTGTATACTGAAAAGCCCGTGATGTGCAGTTGGTGCTTTTTCAGTAAGGTCTCCTGCAAGAGAGCTACGTCCACCTCGTGGCTTTAGGTTGGTGAGTTGAGGGATTTTCCCTCTGACCCCGTTTCAAAACTACTAAGGTTATGGTCAGGTGATTAGCGGCACCTTGCCCAGTGCTCCCAGTAGCACCAGCGCCTACAGTCGGCCTGAGCCCCGTCACTGATATGCATTACGCCTAGTAGTGAATGCCAAAACCTGGAAATTACTAGGCCGACGACCATCATTTCCACCAGGACCACCACCACCATTGGAACATGGAATGTACGCACCATTTATGAGACAGGAAAGACTGCACAAAGAGCCGCTAAGATGAGGAACTATAACCTCGCCTTACTAGGAATCAGCGAGGCAAGATGGATCGGGTGCGGACAGAAGAGACTAGCCTCAGGAGAGATGCTATTATTCTCAGTGCATGAGGGTGACCATGCACCACACACTCTGGGCGTGGCCCTGATGATATCCAGGGCAGCCCAAGGAGCACTCATTGGATGGGAGGCGCATAGGCCTATAATACTCACAGCAACCTTTCGGACCAAAAAACAAAGAATCAATTTGGATTTTTTCCAGTGCTACGCACCAACAAACGAAAGTGAGGAGGAAGACAAAGATGAATTGTATAACACAGTGATTACCATTACCCAGGGTCACCCTAGGCGAAACATTGTCATCATGTCAGGAAGTGTTGGGAAATAGGAAACATAAACACAAAGAATGGATAACAGCAGGTACATTGATAGAAGAGAGAAAAGGGAAGAAGGCAGAAATTAACAACAGCCGTACACGAGCGCAGAAAGTTAGGTTCCAAAAGGAGTACTCAGAAGCAAATAAGAAAATAAAGAAAAGCGCTAAGATGAACAAAAGGAACTTTGTTGACATGCTTGCCAAAGAAGCGGAAGAAGCAGCCTACCAAGGGAATATGCGGCAATTGTTCGCTATCATCAAGAAGTTGTTTGGAAAGTTCAGGAAGCCGGAGAGACCAGTGAAGGACAAAGATGGTAAGAACATACCAAATGAGGAGCAACAGAGGGGCAGATGGAAAGAACACTTCGAGGAACTTCTAAACAGGCCAGAGCCAAGTAACCCACCAGATATTCAGCCAGCTGACAGTGATCTGGCTGTTGACTGCAACGCACCCACCAAAAAAGAGATCCGTATTGCCATCAAAGAACTTAAAAATGGCAATGCAGGACCGGATGGCATCCCAGCAGAGGCACTGAAGGCTGACGTGCACATCAGTGTAGAGATGCTACACCCACTGTTCTTAAAAGATCTGGGAGGGGGAACAGGTACCTTCTGAGTGGAAGGAGGGATACCTCATTAAAATCGCCAAAAAGGGGGACAAGCTCCTGCTCCAACTACAGAGGGATCACCTTACTATCCATCCCAGGCAAGGTTTTCAAACGCGTACTACTTAACAGATTGAAAGAAGCTGTTGACCCCCTGCTGCGGGACCAACATGCTGGCTTTCGGACCAACAGATCCTGTAATGACCAAATTGCAGCACTGCGCATCATCCTAGAGCAATACATGGAATGGAACTCGCCCCTCTACATTAACTTCGTTGACTACGAGAAAGCCTTTGACAGTGTGGATAAGCAAACCCTCTGGAGACTGTTGAGACATTATGGTGTCCCGCGGAAAATCACGGACTTGATCAGGAACTTGTGGCAAGTCATTTAGGATCAGAAAAGAGTTCAAATAATGGCTGACCCTTGCGAGAGCCCTTCTTCAAGGCTCCTTTTCCTGCAGGTTTCACTGCCTATTTTCGTGCTGGTTGTTTAGTTTGTAAGAAAACCGGCAACCCATCTGTACATGTTGACAGGTACTACCAACTTTTGCAGCTTCAACAATAGACCGGACCTCGAGACCCGGTCATAGGCCTGTCAAAGAAAAAATACAACTGTATACGACTTTTTCTGGAGCCAATCCGTGATGGAATAAAGAAGACGGAGCACTTGGTCTACAGGCTGCATTCCCTTGTGGAAGCCCGCCTGTATTGGACTGAGGCTACCGGTACTCTCCAGGTACCACTAACGCCTCTGATTAATCATTCTCTTGGCTATCTTCCCCAAACACGATGTCAGGGAGATCGGTCAGTGGCCGTTCGGTTGATCGAGTTTTTTCCTTTGGGAATAGGGACGATGGGAGCTAAGCTAAGCTCTTTGTAGGATTCCTGTTAACCATGATCTGTAATGATTGACAATAGCTTTGTCCTAGCTATTGGGCTAAAGTTGTTGATTTTTTTTATTACAGATGTCCGGACCTGGTGCCTTGGCGGCGTTTAACTTATCAATGGCGGTTTGCAATTCAGCCATAGTGTAAAAGGCAGTGAATATCTCGGCATGTGGTCCCCACTGCTTGCGGATACGGTTAAGGTTCCGGCTTTCACTGGACTCCGCTTCCTATTGATCCTTGCAAAGTGTTTATTCAAGCCTCAGCCCTCTTGGCATGCGTGGTAGCCCTGCAAGCAGTCGTTTGCAAAGTATGCAGGTTTCGGACCTTCCCCATGCAGGATATAATGATTCCATCAATCTTTTCCCGTCTTTCAGGATGTTTTCCGCATGTCCCAACCCATTTTTCCTTCTTTGCCCTGTCGATCCTTTGGGACCTCGGCTGTCAGTTTATTGTAAGCTGCACGAGCAGCAGTAGTCTTCAAATTTCCGGCTGTGGTTGGTGCTCTCTTCTGTTCAAGAACCATCTCTGCCAACCTCTTTTTCCAAAAGGGGCGGAAAGTGCGGGTCCTGTTGGTTCTAGGGATTGAACTTCACTTTGCCAGTATTACACACACGAAATTGTTTTAATCACTGACTGCGCTTTCGGAGGTATCGGGAATCGCAGCTGATTACTAGATCGTGTTCTCTGTTCTTCACAAGATTAAGAGGGTTGATGGTCGCTACCAGCCTCATCCAAAACTGTGTCTTTGCCTCCATCTCGGCCCAGACCACTGTCACATTATGATTTACATCGGGGCGTGACATGGCACTATTGCCAGTAATTGAGCAGTGTGGGAACACTGTCGACGTTTTGCAGCCTAATGAGGTTGTTAATATGCTCAACCTCCTCTAAATAGAGCCCTGGCGTTTGTATCGGGATAACCCATATCGCCATTTGACAGTTAAAAATTCCTGCTATAATTCTATTTGTAAAGAGAGAGAGTAGTGCCGTGTAATGGAAGGCACAATGTATTCCGAACCCTACTCTCAGAACCTGCCCCACCACCGTTAGTGCTCTCTCCGCTATGAGGGAGTTTCGCGCGTGTTACCAGCCCTCGGCACCTTGAGCAAGTTAAGCTGTATACTGAAAAGCCCGTGATGTGCAGTTGGTGCTTTTTCAGTAAGGTCTCCTGCAAGAGAGCTACGTCCACCTCGTGGCTTTAGGTTGGTGAGTTGAGGGATTTTCCCTCTGACCCCGTTTCAAAACTACTAAGGTTATGGTCAGGTGATTAGCGGCACCTTGCCCAGTGCTCCCAGTAGCACCAGCGCCTACAGTCGGCCTGAGCCCCGTCACTGATATGCATTACGCCTAGTAGTGAATGCCAAAACCTGGAAATTACTAGGCCGACGACCATCATTTCCACCAGGACCACCACCACCATTGGAACATGGAATGTACGCACCATTTATGAGACAGGAAAGACTGCACAAAGAGCCGCTAAGATGAGGAACTATAACCTCGCCTTACTAGGAATCAGCGAGGCAAGATGGATCGGGTGCGGACAGAAGAGACTAGCCTCAGGAGAGATGCTATTATTCTCAGTGCATGAGGGTGACCATGCACCACACACTCTGGGCGTGGCCCTGATGATATCCAGGGCAGCCCAAGGAGCACTCATTGGATGGGAGGCGCATAGGCCTATAATACTCACAGCAACCTTTCGGACCAAAAAACAAAGAATCAATTTGGATTTTTTCCAGTGCTACGCACCAACAAACGAAAGTGAGGAGGAAGACAAAGATGAATTGTATAACACAGTGATTACCATTACCCAGGGTCACCCTAGGCGAAACATTGTCATCATGTCAGGAAGTGTTGGGAAATAGGAAACATAAACACAAAGAATGGATAACAGCAGGTACATTGATAGAAGAGAGAAAAGGGAAGAAGGCAGAAATTAACAACAGCCGTACACGAGCGCAGAAAGTTAGGTTCCAAAAGGAGTACTCAGAAGCAAATAAGAAAATAAAGAAAAGCGCTAAGATGAACAAAAGGAACTTTGTTGACATGCTTGCCAAAGAAGCGGAAGAAGCAGCCTACCAAGGGAATATGCGGCAATTGTTCGCTATCATCAAGAAGTTGTTTGGAAAGTTCAGGAAGCCGGAGAGACCAGTGAAGGACAAAGATGGTAAGAACATACCAAATGAGGAGCAACAGAGGGGCAGATGGAAAGAACACTTCGAGGAACTTCTAAACAGGCCAGAGCCAAGTAACCCACCAGATATTCAGCCAGCTGACAGTGATCTGGCTGTTGACTGCAACGCACCCACCAAAAAAGAGATCCGTATTGCCATCAAAGAACTTAAAAATGGCAATGCAGGACCGGATGGCATCCCAGCAGAGGCACTGAAGGCTGACGTGCACATCAGTGTAGAGATGCTACACCCACTGTTCTTAAAAGATCTGGGAGGGGGAACAGGTACCTTCTGAGTGGAAGGAGGGATACCTCATTAAAATCGCCAAAAAGGGGGACAAGCTCCTGCTCCAACTACAGAGGGATCACCTTACTATCCATCCCAGGCAAGGTTTTCAAACGCGTACTACTTAACAGATTGAAAGAAGCTGTTGACCCCCTGCTGCGGGACCAACATGCTGGCTTTCGGACCAACAGATCCTGTAATGACCAAATTGCAGCACTGCGCATCATCCTAGAGCAATACATGGAATGGAACTCGCCCCTCTACATTAACTTCGTTGACTACGAGAAAGCCTTTGACAGTGTGGATAAGCAAACCCTCTGGAGACTGTTGAGACATTATGGTGTCCCGCGGAAAATCACGGACTTGATCAGGAACTTGTGGCAAGTCATTTAGGATCAGAAAAGAGTTCAAATAATGGCTGACCCTTGCGAGAGCCCTTCTTCAAGGCTCCTTTTCCTGCAGGTTTCACTGCCTATTTTCGTGCTGGTTGTTTAGTTTGTAAGAAAACCGGCAACCCATCTGTACATGTTGACAGGTACTACCAACTTTTGCAGCTTCAACAATAGACCGGACCTCGAGACCCGGTCATAGGCCTGTCAAAGAAAAAATACAACTGTATACGACTTTTTCTGGAGCCAATCCGTGATGGAATAAAGAAGACGGAGCACTTGGTCTACAGGCTGCATTCCCTTGTGGAAGCCCGCCTGTATTGGACTGAGGCTACCGGTACTCTCCAGGTACCACTAACGCCTCTGATTAATCATTCTCTTGGCTATCTTCCCCAAACACGATGTCAGGGAGATCGGTCAGTGGCCGTTCGGTTGATCGAGTTTTTTCCTTTGGGAATAGGGACGATGGGAGCTAAGCTAAGCTCTTTGTAGGATTCCTGTTAACCATGATCTGTAATGATTGACAATAGCTTTGTCCTAGCTATTGGGCTAAAGTTGTTGATTTTTTTTATTACAGATGTCCGGACCTGGTGCCTTGGCGGCGTTTAACTTATCAATGGCGGTTTGCAATTCAGCCATAGTGTAAAAGGCAGTGAATATCTCGGCATGTGGTCCCCACTGCTTGCGGATACGGTTAAGGTTCCGGCTTTCACTGGACTCCGCTTCCTATTGATCCTTGCAAAGTGTTTATTCAAGCCTCAGCCCTCTTGGCATGCGTGGTAGCCCTGCAAGCAGTCGTTTGCAAAGTATGCAGGTTTCGGACCTTCCCCATGCAGGATATAATGATTCCATCAATCTTTTCCCGTCTTTCAGGATGTTTTCCGCATGTCCCAACCCATTTTTCCTTCTTTGCCCTGTCGATCCTTTGGGACCTCGGCTGTCAGTTTATTGTAAGCTGCACGAGCAGCAGTAGTCTTCAAATTTCCGGCTGTGGTTGGTGCTCTCTTCTGTTCAAGAACCATCTCTGCCAACCTCTTTTTCCAAAAGGGGCGGAAAGTGCGGGTCCTGTTGGTTCTAGGGATTGAACTTCACTTTGCCAGTATTACACACACGAAATTGTTTTAATCACTGACTGCGCTTTCGGAGGTATCGGGAATCGCAGCTGATTACTAGATCGTGTTCTCTGTTCTTCACAAGATTAAGAGGGTTGATGGTCGCTACCAGCCTCATCCAAAACTGTGTCTTTGCCTCCATCTCGGCCCAGACCACTGTCACATTATGATTTACATCGGGGCGTGACATGGCACTATTGCCAGTAATTGAGCAGTGTGGGAACACTGTCGACGTTTTGCAGCCTAATGAGGTTGTTAATATGCTCAACCTCCTCTAAATAGAGCCCTGGCGTTTGTATCGGGATAACCCATATCGCCATTTGACAGTTAAAAATTCCTGCTATAATTCTATTTGTAAAGAGAGAGAGTAGTGCCGTGTAATGGAAGGCACAATGTATTCCGAACCCTACTCTCAGAACCTGCCCCACCACCGTTAGTGCTCTCTCCGCTATGAGGGAGTTTCGCGCGTGTTACCAGCCCTCGGCACCTTGAGCAAGTTAAGCTGTATACTGAAAAGCCCGTGATGTGCAGTTGGTGCTTTTTCAGTAAGGTCTCCTGCAAGAGAGCTACGTCCACCTCGTGGCTTTAGGTTGGTGAGTTGAGGGATTTTCCCTCTGACCCCGTTTCAAAACTACTAAGGTTATGGTCAGGTGATTAGCGGCACCTTGCCCAGTGCTCCCAGTAGCACCAGCGCCTACAGTCGGCCTGAGCCCCGTCACTGATATGCATTACGCCTAGTAGTGAATGCCAAAACCTGGAAATTACTAGGCCGACGACCATCATTTCCACCAGGACCACCACCACCATTGGAACATGGAATGTACGCACCATTTATGAGACAGGAAAGACTGCACAAGTAGCCGCTAAGATGAGGAACTATAACCTCGCCTTACTAGGAATCAGCGAGGCAAGATGGATCGTGTGCGGACAGAAGAGAATAGCCTCAGGAGAGATGCTGTTATTCTCAGTGCATGAGGGTGACGATGCACCACACACTCTGGGCGTGGCCCTGATGATATCCAGGGCAGCCCAAGGAGCACTCATTGGATGGGAGGCGCATAGGCCTATAATACTCACAGCAACCTTTCGGACCAAAAAACAAAGAATCAATTTGGATTTTTTCCAGTGCTACGCACCAACAAACAAAAGTGAGGAGGAAGACAAAGATGAATTGTATAACACAGTGATTACCATTACCCAGGGTCACCCTAGGCGAAACATTGTCATCATGTCAGGAAGTGTTGGGAAATAGGAAACATAAACACAAAGAATGGATAACAGCAGGTACATTGATAGAAGAGAGAAAAGGGAAGAAGGCAGAAATTAACAACAGCCGTACACGAGCGCAGAAAGTTAGGTTCCAAAAGGAGTACTCAGAAGAAAATAAGAAAATAAAGAAAAGCGCTAAGATGAACAAAAGGAACTGTGTTGACATGCTTGCCAAAGAAGCGGAAGAAGCAGCCTACCAAGGGAATATGCGGGAATTGTTCGCTATCATCAAGAAGTTGTTTGGAAAGTTCAGGAAGCCGGAGAGAACAGTGAAGGACAAAGATGGTAAGAGCATACCAAATGAGGAGCAACAGAGAGGCAGATGGAAAGAACACTTCGAGGAACTTCTAAACAGGCCAGAGCCAAGTAAACCACCAGATATTCAGCCAGCTGAGAGTGATCTGGCTGTTGACTGCAACGCACCCACCAAAAAAGAGATCCGTATTGCCATCAAAGAACTTAAAAATGGCAATGCAGGACCGGATGGCATCCCAGCAGAGGCACTGAAGGCTGACGTGCACATCAGTGTAGAGATGCTACACCCACTGTTCTGAAAAGATCTGGGAGGGGGAACATGTACCTTCTGAGTGGAAGGAGGGATACCTCATTAAAATCGCCAAAAAGGGGGACAAGCTCCTGCTCCAACTACAGAGGGATCACCTTACTATCCATCCCAGGCAAGGTTTTCAAACGCGTACTACTTAACAGAATGAAAGAAGCTGTTGACCCCCTGCTGCGGGACCAACAGGCTGGCTTTCGGACCAACAGATCCTGTAATGACCAAATTGCAGCACTGCGCATCATCCTAGAGCAATACATGGAATGGAACTCGCCCCTCTACATCAACTTCGTTGACTACGAGAAAGCCTTTGACAGTGTGGATAGGCAAACCCTCTGGAGACTGTTGAGACATTATGGTGTCCCGCGGAAAATCACGGACTTGATCAGGAACTTGGGGCAAGTCATTTAGGATCAGAAAAGAGTTCAAATAATGGCTGACCCTTGCGAGAGCCCTTCTTCAAGGCTCCTTTTCCTGCAGGTTTCACTGCCTATTTTCGTGCTGGTTGTTTAGTTTGTAAGAAAGCCGGCAACCCATCTGTACATGTTGACAGGTACTACCAACTTTTGCAGCTTCAACAATAGACCGGACCTCGAGACCCGGTCATAGGCCTGTCAAAGAAAAAATACAACTGTATACGACTTTTTCTGGAGCCAATCCGTGATGGACTAAAGAAGACGGAGCACTTGGTCTACAGGCTGCATTCCCTTGTGGAAGCCCGCCTGTATTGGACTGAGGCTACCGGTACTCTCCAGGTACCACTAACGCCTCTGATTAATCATTCTCTTGGCTATCTTCCCCAAACACGATGTCAGGGAGATCGGTCAGTGGCCGTTCTGTTGATCGAGTTTTTTCCTTTCTTTGGGAATAGGGACGATGGGAGCTAAGCTAAGCTCTTTGTAGGATTCCTGTTAACCATGATCTGTAATGATTGACAATAGCTTTGTCCTAGCTATTGGGCTAAAGTTGTTGATTTTTTTTATTACAGATGTCCGGACCTGGTGCCTTGGCGGCGTTTAACTTATCAATGGCGGTTTGCAATTCAGCCATAGTGTAAAAGGCAGTGAATATCTCGGCATGTGGTCCCCACTGCTTGCGGATACGGTTAAGGTTCCGGCTTTCACTGGACTCCGCTTCCTATTGATCCTTGCAAAGTGTTTATTCAAGCCTCAGCCCTCTTGGCATGCGTGGTAGCCCTGCAAGCAGTCGTTTGCAAAGTATGCAGGTTTCGGACCTTCCCCATGCAGGATATAATGATTCCATCAATCTTTTCCCGTCTTTCAGGATGTTTTCCGCATGTCCCAACCCATTTTTCCTTCTTTGCCCTGTCGATCCTTTGGGACCTCGGCCGTCAGTTTATTGTAAGCTGCACGAGCAGCAGTAGTCTTCAACTTTCCGGCTGTGGTTGGTGCTCTCTTCTGTTCAAGAACCATCTCTGCCAACCTCTTTTTCCAAAAGGGGCGGAAAGTGCGGGTCCTGTTGGTTCTAGGGATTGAACTTCACTTTGCCAGTATTACACACACGAAATTGTTTTAATCACTGACTGCGCTTTCGGAGGTATCGGGAATCGCAGCTGATTACTAGATCGTGTTCTCTGTTCTTCTCAAGATTAAGAGGGTTGATGGTCGCTACCAGCCTCATCCAAAACTGTGTCTTTGCCTCCATCTCGGCCCAGACCATTGTCACATTATGATTTACATCGGGGCGTGACATGGCACTATTGCCAGTAATTGAGCAGTGTGGGAACACTGTCGACGTTTTGCAGCCTAATGAGGTTGTTAATATGCTCAACCTCTTCTAAATAGAGCCCTGGCGTTTGTATCGGGATAACCCATATCGCCATTTGACAGTTAAAAATTCCTGCTATAATTCTATTTGTAAAGAGAGAGAGTAGTGCCGTGTAATGGAAGGCACAATGTATTCCGAACTCTACTCTCAGAACCTGTCCCATCACCGTTAGTGCTCTCTCCGCTATGAGGGAGTTTCGCGCGTGTTACCAGCCCTCGGCACCTTGAGCAAGTTAAGCTGTATACTGAAAAGCCCGTGATGTGCAGTTGGTGCTTTTTCAGTAAGGTCTCCTGCAAGAGAGCTACGTCCACCTCGTGGCTTTAGGTTGGTGAGTTGAGGGATTTTCCCTCTGACCCCGTTTCAAAACTACTAAGGTTATGGTCAGGTGATTAGCGGCACCTTGCCCAGTGCTCCCAGTAGCACCAGCGCCTACAGTCGGCCTGAGCCCCGTCACTGATATGCATTACGCCTAGTAGTGAATGCCAAAACCTGGAAATTACTAGGCCGACGACCATCATTTCCACCAGGACCACCACCACCATTGGAACATGGAATGTACGCACCATTTATGAGACAGGAAAGACTGCACAAAGAGCCGCTAAGATGAGGAACTATAACCTCGCCTTACTAGGAATCAGCGAGGCAAGATGGATCGGGTGCGGACAGAAGAGACTAGCCTCAGGAGAGATGCTGTTATTCTCAGTGCATGAGGGTGACGATGCACCACACACTCTGGGCGTGGCCCTGATGATATCCAGGGCAGCCCAAGGAGCACTCATTGGATGGGAGGCGCATAGGCCTATAATACTCACAGCAACCTTTCGGACCAAAAAACAAAGAATCAATTTGGATTTTTTCCAGTGCTACGCACCAACAAACGAAAGTGAGGAGGAAGACAAAGATGAATTGTATAACACAGTGATTACCATTACCCAGGGTCACCCTAGGCGAAACATTGTCATCATGTCAGGAAGTGTTGGGAAATAGGAAACATAAACACAAAGAATGGATAACAGCAGGTACATTGATAGAAGAGAGAAAAGGGAAGAAGGCAGAAATTAACAACAGCCGTACACGAGCGCAGAAAGTTAGGTTCCAAAAGGAGTACTCAGAAGCAAATAAGAAAATAAAGAAAAGCGCTAAGATGAACAAAAGGAACTTTGTTGACATGCTTGCCAAAGAAGCGGAAGAAGCAGCCTACCAAGGGAATATGCGGCAATTGTTCGCTATCATCAAGAAGTTGTTTGGAAAGTTCAGGAAGCCGGAGAGACCAGTGAAGGACAAAGATGGTAAGAACATACCAAATGAGGAGCAACAGAGGGGCAGATGGAAAGAACACTTCGAGGAACTTCTAAACAGGCCAGAGCCAAGTAACCCACCAGATATTCAGCCAGCTGACAGTGATCTGGCTGTTGACTGCAACGCACCCACCAAAAAAGAGATCCGTATTGCCATCAAAGAACTTAAAAATGGCAATGCAGGACCGGATGGCATCCCAGCAGAGGCACTGAAGGCTGACGTGCACATCAGTGTAGAGATGCTACACCCACTGTTCTTAAAAGATCTGGGAGGGGGAACAGGTACCTTCTGAGTGGAAGGAGGGATACCTCATTAAAATCGCCAAAAAGGGGGACAAGCTCCTGCTCCAACTACAGAGGGATCACCTTACTATCCATCCCAGGCAAGGTTTTCAAACGCGTACTACTTAACAGATTGAAAGAAGCTGTTGACCCCCTGCTGGGGGACCAACATGCTGGCTTTCGGACCAACAGATCCTGTAATGACCAAATTGCAGCACTGCGCATCATCCTAGAGCAATACATGGAATGGAACTCGCCCCTCTTCATTAACTTCGTTGACTACGAGAAAGCCTTTGACAGTGTGGATAAGCAAACCCTCTGGAGACTGTTGAGACATTATGGTGTCCCGCGGAAAATCACGGACTTGATCAGGAACTTGTGGCAAGTCATTTAGGATCAGAAAAGAGTTCAAATAATGGCTGACCCTTGCGAGAGCCCTTCTTCAAGGCTCCTTTTCCTGCAGGTTTCACTGCCTATTTTCGTGCTGGTTGTTTAGTTTGTAAGAAAGCCGGCAACCCATCTGTACATGTTGACAGGTACTACCAACTTTTGCAGCTTCAACAATAGACCGGACCTCGAGACCCGGTCATAGGCCTGTCAAAGAAAAAATACAACTGTATACGACTTTTTCTGGAGCCAATCCGTGATGGACTAAAGAAGACGGAGCACTTGGTCTACAGGCTGCATTCCCTTGTGGAAGCCCGCCTGTATTGGACTGAGGCTACCGGTACTCTCCAGGTACCACTAACGCCTCTGATTAATCATTCTCTTGGCTATCTTCCCCAAACACGATGTCAGGGAGATCGGTCAGTGGCCGTTCTGTTGATCGAGTTTTTTCCTTTCTTTGGGAATAGGGACGATGGGAGCTAAGCTAAGCTCTTTGTAGGATTCCTGTTAACCATGATCTGTAATGATTGACAATAGCTTTGTCCTAGCTATTGGGCTAAAGTTGTTGATTTTTTTTATTACAGATGTCCGGACCTGGTGCCTTGGCGGCGTTTAACTTATCAATGGCGGTTTGCAATTCAGCCATAGTGTAAAAGGCAGTGAATATCTCGGCATGTGGTCCCCACTGCTTGCGGATACGGTTAAGGTTCCGGCTTTCACTGGACTCCGCTTCCTATTGATCCTTGCAAAGTGTTTATTCAAGCCTCAGCTCTCTTGGCATGCGTGGTAGCCCTGCAAGCAGTCGTTTGCAAAGTATGCAGGTTTCGGACCTTCCCCATGCAGGATATAATGATTCCATCAATCTTTTCCCGTCTTTCAGGATGTTTTCCGCATGTCCCAACCCATTTTTCCTTCTTTGCCCTGTCGATCCTTTGGGACCTCGGCTGTCAGTTTATTGTAAGCTGCACGAGCAGCAGTAGTCTTCAAATTTCCGGCTGTGGTTGGTGCTCTCTTCTGTTCAAGAACCATCTCTGCCAACCTCTTTTTCCAAAAGGGGCGGAAAGTGCGGGTCCTGTTGGTTCTAGGGATTGAACTTCACTTTGCCAGTATTACACACACGAAATTGTTTTAATCACTGACTGCGCTTTCGGAGGTATCGGGAATCGCAGCTGATTACTAGATCGTGTTCTCTGTTCTTCACAAGATTAAGAGGGTTGATGGTCGCTACCAGCCTCATCCAAAACTGTGTCTTTGCCTCCATCTCGGCCCAGACCATTGTCACATTATGATTTACATCGGGGCGTGACATGGCACTATTGCCAGTAATTGAGCAGTGTGGGAACACTGTCGACGTTTTGCAGCCTAATGAGGTTGTTAATATGCTCAACCTCCTCTAAATAGAGCCCTGGCGTTTGTATCGGGATAACCCATATCGCCATTTGACAGTTAAAAATTCCTGCTATAATTCTATTTGTAAAGAGAGAGAGTAGTGCCGTGTAATGGAAGGCACAATGTATTCCGAACCCTACTCTCAGAACCTGCCCCACCACCGTTAGTGCTCTCTCCGCTATGAGGGAGTTTCGCGCGTGTTACCAGCCCTCGGCACCTTGAGCAAGTTAAGCTGTATACTGAAAAGCCCGTGATGTGCAGTTGGTGCTTTTTCAGTAAGGTCTCCTGCAAGAGAGCTACGTCCACCTCGTGGCTTTAGGTTGGTGAGTTGAGGGATTTTCCCTCTGACCCCGTTTCAAAACTACTAAGGTTATGGTCAGGTGATTAGCGGCACCTTGCCCAGTGCTCCCAGTAGCACCAGCGCCTACAGTCGGCCTGAGCCCCGTCACTGATATGCATTACGCCTAGTAGTGAATGCCAAAAC
Source organism: Omphiscola glabra (assembly GCA_964017045.1). NCBI lineage: Eukaryota > Metazoa > Mollusca > Gastropoda > Lymnaeidae > Omphiscola > Omphiscola glabra. The sequence continues at coordinate 29,440,782 of OZ024800.1, read as the reverse complement.
CTGGAAATTACTAGGCCGACGACCATCATTTCCACCAGGACCACCACCACCATTGGAACATGGAATGTACGCACCATTTATGAGACAGCAAAGACTGCACAAGTAGCCGCTAAGATGAGGAACTATAACCTCGCCTTACTAGGAATCAGCGAGGCAAGATGGATCGGGTGCGGACAGAAGAGAATAGCCTCGGGAGAGATGCTGTTATTCTCAGTGCATGAGGGTGACGATGCACCACACACTCTGGGCGTGGCCCTGATGATATCCAGGGCAGCCCAAGGAGCACTCATTGGATGGGAGGCGCATAGGCCTATAATACTCACAGCAACCTTTCGGACCAAAAAACAAGGAATCAATTTGGATTTTTTCCAGTGCTACGCACCAACAAACGAAAGTGAGGAGGAAGACAAAGATGAATTGTATAACACAGTGATTACCATTACCCAGGGTCACCCTAGGCGCAACATTGTCATCATGTCAGGAAGTGTTGGGAAATAGGAAACATAAACACAAAGAATGGATAACAGCAGGTACATTGATAGAAGAGAGAAAAGGGAAGAAGGCAGAAATTAACAACAGCCGTACACGAGCGCAGAAAGTTTGGTTCCAAAAGGAGTACTCAGAAGAAAATAAGAAAATAAAGAAAAGCGCTAAGATGAACAAAAGGAACTGTGTTGACATGCTTGCCAAAGAAGCGGAAGAAGCAGCCTACCAAGGGAATATGCGGCAATTGTTCGCTATCATCAAGAAGTTGTTTGGAAAGTTCAGGAAGCCGGAGAGACCAGTGAAGGACAAAGATGGTAAGAGCATACCAAATGAGGAGCAACAGAGAGGCAGATGGAAAGAACACTTCGAGGAACTTCTAAACAGGCCAGAGCCAAGTAAACCACCAGATATTCAGCCAGCTGACAGTGATCTGGCTGTTGACTGCAACGCACCCACCAAAAAAGAGATCCGTATTGCCATCAAAGAACTTAAAAATGGCAATGCAGGACCGGATGGCATCCCAGCAGAGGCACTGAAGGCTGACGTGCACATCAGTGTAGAGATGCTACACCCACTGTTCTGAAAAGATCTGGGAGGGGGAACATGTACCTTCTGAGTGGAAGGAGGGATACCTCATTAAAATCGCCAAAAAGGGGGACAAGCTCCTGCTCCAACTACAGAGGGATCACCTTAATATCCATCCCAGGCAAGGTTTTCAAACGCGTACTACTTAACAGAATGAAAGAAGCTGTTGACCCCCTGCTGCGGGACCAACAGGCTGGCTTTCGGACCAACAGATCCTGTAATGACCAAATTGCAGCACTGCGCATCATCCTAGAGCAATACCTGGAATGGAACTCGCCCCTCTACATCAACTTCGTTGACTACGAGAAAGCCTTTGACAGTGTGGATAGGCAAACCCTCTGGAGACTGTTGAGACATTATGGTGTCCCGCGGAAAATCACGGACTTGATCAGGAACTTGTGGCAAGTCATTTAGGATCAGAAAAGAGTTCAAATAATGGCTGACCCTTGCGAGAGCCCTTCTTCAAGGCTCCTTTTCCTGCAGGTTTCACTGCCTATTTTCGTGCTGGTTGTTTAGTTTGTAAGAAAACCGGCAACCCATCTGTACATGTTGACAGGTACTACCAACTTTTGCAGCTTCAACAATAGACCGGACCTCGAGACCCGGTCATAGGCCTGTCAAAGAAAAAATACAACTGTATACGACTTTTTCTGGAGCCAATCCGTGATGGAATAAAGAAGACGGAGCACTTGGTCTACAGGCTGCATTCCCTTGTGGAAGCCCGCCTGTATTGGACTGAGGCTACCGGTACTCTCCAGGTACCACTAACGCCTCTGATTAATCATTCTCTTGGCTATCTTCCCCAAACACGATGTCAGGGAGATCGGTCAGTGGCCGTTCGGTTGATCGAGTTTTTTCCTTTCTTTGGGAATAGGGACGATGGGAGCTAAGCTAAGCTCTTTGTAGGATTCCTGTTAACCATGATCTGTAATGATTGACAATAGCTTTGTCCTAGCTATTGGGCTAAAGTTGTTGATTTTTTTTATTACAGATGTCCGGACCTGGTGCCTTGGCGGCGTTTAACTTATCAATGGCGGTTTGCAATTCAGCCATAGTGTAAAAGGCAGTGAATATCTCGGCATGTGGTCCCCACTGCTTGCGGATACGGTTAAGGTTCCGGCTTTCACTGGACTCCGCTTCCTATTGATCCTTGCAAAGTGTTTATTCAAGCCTCAGCCCTCTTGGCATGCGTGGTAGCCCTGCAAGCAGTCGTTTGCAAAGTATGCAGGTTTCGGACCTTCCCCATGCAGGATATAATGATTCCATCAATCTTTTCCCGTCTTTCAGGATGTTTTCCGCATGTCCCAACCCATTTTTCCTTCTTTGCCCTGTCGATCCTTTGGGACCTCGGCTGTCAGTTTATTGTAAGCTGCACGAGCAGCAGTAGTCTTCAAATTTCCGGCTGTGGTTGGTGCTCTCTTCTGTTCAAGAACCATCTCTGCCAACCTCTTTTTCCAAAAGGGGCGGAAAGTGCGGGTCCTGTTGGTTCTAGGGATTGAACTTCACTTTGCCAGTATTACACACACGAAATTGTTTTAATCACTGACTGCGCTTTCGGAGGTATCGGGAATCGCAGCTGATTACTAGATCGTGTTCTCTGTTCTTCACAAGATTAAGAGGGTTGATGGTCGCTACCAGCCTCATCCAAAACTGTGTCTTTGCCTCCATCTCGGCCCAGACCATTGTCACATTATGATTTACATCGGGGCGTGACATGGCACTATTGCCAGTAATTGAGCAGTGTGGGAACACTGTCGACGTTTTGCAGCCTAATGAGGTTGTTAATATGCTCAACCTCCTCTAAATAGAGCCCTGGCGTTTGTATCGGGATAACCCATATCGCCATTTGACAGTTAAAAATTCCTGCTATAATTCTATTTGTAAAAAGAGAGAGTAGTGCCGTGTAATGGAAGGCACAATGTATTCCGAACCCTACTCTCAGAACCTGCCCCACCACCGTTAGTGCTCTCTCCGCTATGAGGGAGTTTCGCGCGTGTTACCAGCCCTCGGCACCTTGAGCAAGTTAAGCTGTATACTGAAAAGCCCGTGATGTGCAGTTGGTGCTTTTTCAGTAAGGTCTCCTGCAAGAGAGCTACGTCCACCTCGTGGCTTTAGGTTGGTGAGTTGAGGGATTTTCCCTCTGACCCCGTTTCAAAACTACTAAGGTTATGGTCAGGTGATTAGCGGCACCTTGCCCAGTGCTCCCAGTAGCACCAGCGCCTACAGTCGGCCTGAGCCCCGTCACTGATATGCATTACGCCTAGTAGTGAATGCCAAAACCTGGAAATTACTAGGCCGACGACCATCATTTCCACCAGGACCACCACCACCATTGGAACATGGAATGTACGCACCATTTATGAGACAGGAAAGACTGCACAAGTAGCCGCTAAGATGAGGAACTATAACCTCGCCTTACTAGGAATCAGCGAGGCAAGATGGATCGGGTGCGGACAGAAGAGAATAGCCTCAGGAGAGATGCTGTTATTCTCAGTGCATGAGGGTGACGATGCACCACACACTCTGGGCGTGGCCCTGATGATATCCAGGGCAGCCCAAGGAGCACTCATTGGATGGGAGGCGCATAGGCCTATAATACTCACAGCAACCTTTCGGACCAAAAAACAAGGAATCAATTTGGATTTTTTCCAGTGCTACGCACCAACAAACGAAAGTGAGGAGGAAGACAAAGATGAATTGTATAACACAGTGATTACCATTACCCAGGGTCACCCTAGGCGCAACATTGTCATCATGTCAGGAAGTGTTGGGAAATAGGAAACATAAACACAAAGAATGGATAACAGCAGGTACATTGATAGAAGAGAGAAAAGGGAAGAAGGCAGAAATTAACAACAGCCGTACACGAGCGCAGAAAGTTTGGTTCCAAAAGGAGTACTCAGAAGAAAATAAGAAAATAAAGAAAAGCGCTAAGATGAACAAAAGGAACTGTGTTGACATGCTTGCCAAAGAAGCGGAAGAAGCAGCCTACCAAGGGAATATGCGGCAATTGTTCGCTATCATCAAGAAGTTGTTTGGAAAGTTCAGGAAGCCGGAGAGACCAGTGAAGGACAAAGATGGTAAGAGCATACCAAATGAGGAGCAACAGAGAGGCAGATGGAAAGAACACTTCGAGGAACTTCTAAACAGGCCAGAGCCAAGTAAACCACCAGATATTCAGCCAGCTGACAGTGATCTGGCTGTTGACTGCAACGCACCCACCAAAAAAGAGATCCGTATTGCCATCAAAGAACTTAAAAATGGCAATGCAGGACCGGATGGCATCCCAGCAGAGGCACTGAAGGCTGACGTGCACATCAGTGTAGAGATGCTACACCCACTGTTCTGAAAAGATCTGGGAGGGGGAACATGTACCTTCTGAGTGGAAGGAGGGATTCCTCATTAAAATCGCCAAAAAGGGGGACAAGCTCCTGCTCCAACTACAGAGGGATCACCTTACTATCCATCCCAGGCAAGGTTTTCAAACGCGTACTACTTAACAGAATGAAAGAAGCTGTTGACCCCCTGCTGCGGGACCAACAGGCTGGCTTTCGGACCAACAGATCCTGTAATGACCAAATTGCAGCACTGCGCATCATCCTAGAGCAATACCTGGAATGGAACTCGCCCCTCTACATCAACTTCGTTGACTACGAGAAAGCCTTTGACAGTGTGGATAGGCAAACCCTCTGGAGACTGTTGAGACATTATGTTGTCCCGCGGAAAATCACGGACTTGATCAGGAACTTGTGGCAAGTCATTTAGGATCAGAAAAGAGTTCAAATAATGGCTGACCCTTGCGAGAGCCCTTCTTCAAGGCTCCTTTTCCTGCAGGTTTCACTGCCTATTTTCGTGCTGATTGTTTAGTTTGTAAGAAAACCGGCAACCCATCTGTACATGTTGACAGGTACTACCAACTTTTGCAGCTTCAACAATAGACCGGACCTCGAGACCCGGTCATAGGCCTGTCAAAGAAAAAATACAACTGTATACGACTTTTTCTGGAGCCAATCCGTGATGGACTAAAGAAGACGGAGCACTTGGTCTACAGGCTGCATTCCCTTGTGGAAGCCCGCCTGTATTGGACTGAGGCTACCGGTACTCTCCAGGTACCACTAACGCCTCTGATTAATCATTCTCTTGGCTATCTTCCCCAAACACGATGTCAGGGAGATCGGTCAGTGGCCGTTCGGTTGATCGAGTTTTTTCCTTTCTTTGGGAATAGGGACGATGGGAGCTAAGCTAAGCTCTTTGCAGGATTCCTGTTAACCATGATCTGTAATGATTGACAATAGCTTTGTCCTAGCTATTGGGCTAAGGTTGTTGATTTTTTTTATTACAGATGTCCGGACCTGGTGCCTTGGCGGCGTTTAACTTATCAATGGCGGTTTGCAATTCAGCCATAGTGTAAAAGGCAGTGAATATCTCGGCATGTGGTTCCCACTGTTGGGCAACTTCTACATGCTTGCGGATACGGTTAAGGTTCCGGCTTTCACTGGACTCCGCTTCCTATTGATCCTTGCAACGTGTTTATTCAAGCCTCAGCCCTCTTGGCATCCGTGGTAGCCCTGCAAGCAGTCGTTTGCAAAGTATGCAGGTTTCGGACCTTCCCCATGCAGGATATAATGATTCCATCAATCTTTTCCCGTCTTTCAGGATTTTTTCCGCATGTCCCAACCCATTTTTTCTTCTTTCCCCTGTCGATCCGTAGGGACCTCGGCCGTCAGTTTATTGTAAGCTGCACGAGCAGCAGTAGTCTTCAACTTTCCGGCTGTGGTTGGTGCTCTCTTCTGTTCAAGAACCATCTCTGCCAACCTCTTTTTCCAAAAGGGGCGGAAAGTGCGGGTCCCGTTGGTTCTAGGGATTGAACTTCACTTTGCCAGTATTACACACACGAAATTGTTGTAATCACTGACTGCGCTTGCGGAGGTATCGGGAATCGCAGCTGATTACTAGATCGTGTTCACTGTTCTTCACAAGATTAAGAGGGTTGATGGTCGCTATCAGCCTCATCCAAAACTGTGTCTTTGCCCCCATCTCGGCTCAGACCATTGTCACATTATGATTTACATCGGGGCGTGACATGGCACTACTGCCAGTAATCGACAGTGTGGGAACACTGTCGACGTTTTGCAGCCTAATGAGGTTGTTAATGTGCTCAACCTCCTCTAAATAGAGCCCTGGCGTTTGTATCGGGATAACCCATATAGCCATTTGACAGTTAAAAATTCCTGCTATAATTCTATTTGTAAAGAGAGAGAGTAGTGCCGTGTAATGGAAGGCACAATGTATTCCGAACCCTACTCTCAGAACCTGCCCCACCACCGTTAGTGCTCTCTCCGCTATGAGGGGGTTTCTCGCACATGTTACCAGCCCTCGGCACCTTGAGCAAGTTAAGCTGTATACTGAAAAGCCCGTAATGTGCAGTTGGTGCTTTTTCAGTAAGGTCTCCTGCAAGAGAGCTACGTCCACCTCGTGGCTTTAGGTTGGTGAGTTGAGGGATTTTCCCTCTGACCCCGTTTCAAAACTACTAAGGTTATGGTCAGGTGATTAGCGGCACCTTGCCCAGTGCTCCCAGTAGCACCAGCGCCTACAGTCGGCCTGAGCCCCGTCACTGATATGCATTACGCCTAGTAGTGAATGCCAAAACCTGGAAATTACTAGGCTGTCGACCATCATTTCCACCAGGACCACCACCACCATTGGAAAATGGAATGTATGCACCATTTATGAGACAGGAAAGACTGCACAAGTAGCCGCTAAGATGAGGAACTATAACCTCGCCTTACTAGGAATCAGCGAGGCAAGATGGATCGGGTGTGGACAAGAGATTAGCCTCAGGAGATATGCTGTTATTCTCAGTGCATGAGGGTGACGATGCACCACACAGTCTGGGCGTGGCCCTGATGATATCCAGGGCAGCCCAAGGAGCACTCATTGGATGGGAGGCGCACAGGCCTATAATACTCACAGCAACCTTTCGGACCAAAAAACAAAGAATCAATTTGGATTTTTTCCAGTGCTACGCACCAACAAACGAAAGTGAGGAGGAAGACAAAGATGAATTGTATAACAGAGTGATTACCATTACCCAGGGTCACCCTATGCGAAATATTGTCATCCTCATGGGAGATTTCAATGCCAAGATCGGCAAACACTGGCTACGAAGACGCCATGGGGCGACAGGGGGTAGGAGAAATGAATGATCTTTCTCCGTTATTTGCCGACATATGTGCCACAACAAATCTAGTCATAGGCGGGAGCTTATTCCAACACAGGACGATACACAAGGCGACATGGGTTTCACCGGACCTCCAAACGATGAACCAAATAGATCATGTGTGTATTGGGAAAAAATTCAGGCGATCTCTCCAAAATGTACGTGTCAGAAGAGGAGCTGACGTTGCGTCAGACCACCATCTTCTAGTGGCCCGGCTGAGACTAAAACTGAAAAGGCACTACACTGAGCAGATATCAGATAGCTTGCGCAATAACACCGCCCTATTGAAAGATAAGGCCAAACAGGAGGAGTTCAGGATCACTCTGTCCAACAAGTTCCAAGTCCTACAGGAACTGCTAGGAGACGAGACGATCGAGGGAAAGTGGCAGGGAGTAGAGAATGCAGTCAAATCAACATGTCAGGAAGTGTTGGGAAATAGGAAACATAAACACAAAGAATGGATAACAGCAGGTACATTGATAGAAGAGAGAAAAGGGAAGAAGGCAGAAATTAACAACAGCCGTACACGAGCGCAGAAAGTTTGGTTCCAAAAGGAGTACTCAGAAGCAAATAAGAAAATAAAGAAAAGCGCTAAGATAAACAAAAGGAACTTTGTTGACATGCTTGCCAAAGAAGCGGAAGAAGCAGCCTACCAAGGGAATATGCGGCAATTGTTCGCTATCATCAAGAAGTTGTTTGGAAAGTTCAGGAAGCCGGAGAGACCAGTGAAGGACAAAGATGGTAAGAACATACCAAATGAGGAGCAACAGAGGGGCAGATGGAAAGAACACTTCGAGGAACTTCTAAACAGGCCAGAGCCAAGTAACCCACCAGATATTCAGCCAGCTGACAGTAATCTGGCTGTTGACTGCAACGCACTTACCAAAAAAGAGATCCGTATTGCCATCAAAGAACATAAAAATGGCAAGGCTGCAGGACCGGATGGCATCCCAGCAGAGGCACTGAAGGCTAACGTGCACATCAGTGTAGAGATGCTACAGCCACAGTTCTTAAAGATCTGGGAGGGGGAACAGGTACCTTCTGAGTGGAAGGAGGGATACCTCATTAAAATCGCCAAAAAGGGGGACAAGCTCTTGCTCCAACTACAGAGGGATCACCTTACTATTCATCCCAGGCAAGGTTTTCAAACGCGTACTACTTAACAGAATGAAAGAAACTGTTGACCCCCTGCTGCGGGACCAACAGGCTGGCTTTCGGACCAACAGATCCTGTAATGACCAAATTGCAGCACTGCGCATCATCCTAGAGCAATACCTGGAATGGAACTCACACCTCTACATCAACTTCGTTGACTACGAGAAAGCCTTTGACAGTGTGGATAGGCAAACCCTCTGGAGACTGTTGAGACATTATGGTGTCCCGCGGAAAATCACGGACTTGATCAGGAACTTGTGGCAAGTCATTTAGGATCAGAAAAGAGTTCAAATAAGGGCTGACCCTTTGCGAGAGCCCTTCTTCAAGGATCCTTTTCCTGCAGTTTCACTGCCTATTTTCGTGCTGATTGTTTAGTTTGTAAGAAAACCGGTAACCCACCTGTACATGTTGACAGGTACTACCAACTTTTGCAGCTTCAACAATAGACCGGACCTCGAGACCCGGTCATAGGCCTGTCAAAGAAAAAATACAACTGTATACGACTTTTTCTGGAGCCAATCCGTGATGGACTAAAGAAGACGGAGCACTTGGTCTACAGGCTGCATTCCCTTGTGGAAGCCCGCCTGTATTGGACTGAGGCTACCGGTACTCTCCAGGTACCACTAACGCCTCTGATTAATCATTCTCTTGGCTATCTTCCCCAAACACGATGTCAGGGAGATCGGTCAGTGGCCGTTCGGTTGATCGAGTTTTTTCCTTTCTTTGGGAATAGGGACGATGGGAGCTAAGCTAAGCTCTTTGTAGGATTCCTGTTAACCATGATCTGTAATGATTGACAATAGCTTTGTCCTAGCTATTGGGCTAAAGTTGTTGATTTTTTTTATTACAGATGTCCGGACCTGGTGCCTTGGCGGCGTTTAACTTATCAATGGCGGTTTGCAATTCAGCCATAGTGTAAAAGGCAGTGAATATCTCGGCATGTGGTCCCCACTGTTGGGCAACTTCTACATGCTTGCGGATACGGTTAAGGTTCCGGCTTTCACTGGACTCCGCTTCCTATTGATCCTTGCAAAGTGTTTATTCAAGCCTCAGCCCTCTTGGCATGCGTGGTAGCCCTGCAAGCAGTCGCTTGCAAAGTATGCAGGTTTCGGACCTTCCCCATGCAGGATATAATGATTCCATCAATCTTTTCCCGTCTTTCAGGATGTTTTCCGCATGTCCCAACCCATTTTTCCTTCTTTGCCCTGTCGATCCTTTGGGACCTCGGCTGTCAGTTTATTGTAAGCTGCACGAGCAGCAGTAGTCTTCAAATTTCCGGCTGTGGTTGGTGCTCTCTTCTGTTCAAGAACCATCTCTGCCAACCTCTTTTTCCAAAAGGGGCGGAAAGTGCGGGTCCTGTTGGTTCTAGGGATTGAACTTCACTTTGCCAGTATTACACACACGAAATTGTTTTAATCACTGACTGCGCTTTCGGAGGTATCGGGAATCGCAGCTGATTACTAGATCGTGTTCTCTGTTCTTCACAAGATTAAGAGGGTTGATGGTCGCTACCAGCCTCATCCAAAACTGTGTCTTTGCCTCCATCTCGGCCCAGACCATTGTCACATTATGATTTACATCGGGGCGTGACATGGCACTATTGCCAGTAATTGAGCAGTGTGGGAACACTGTCGACGTTTTGCAGCCTAATGAGGTTGTTAATATGCTCAACCTCCTCTAAATAGAGCCCTGGCGTTTGTATCGGGATAACCCATATCGCCATTTGACAGTTAAAATTTCCTGCTATAATTCTATTTGTAAAGAGAGAGAGTAGTGCCGTGTAATGGAAGGCACAATGTATTCCGAACCCTACTCTCAGAACCTGCCCCACCACCGTTAGTGCTCTCTCCGCTATGAGGGAGTTATGCGCGTGTCACCAGCCCTCGGCACCTTGAGCAAGTTAAGCTGTATACTGAAAAGCCCGTGATGTGCAGTTGGTGCTTTTTCAGTAAGGTCTCCTGCAAGAGAGCTACGTCCACCTCGTGGCTTTAGGTTGGTGAGTTGAGGGATTTTCCCTCTGACCCCGTTTCAAAACTACTAAGGTTATGGTCAGGTGATTAGCGGCACCTTGCCCAGTGCTCCCAGTAGCACCAGCGCCTACAGTCGGCCTGAGCCCCGTCACTGATATGCATTACGCCTAGTAGTGAATGCCAAAACCTGGAAATTACTAGGCCGACGACCATCATTTCCACCAGGACCACCACCACCATTGGAACATGGAATGTACGCACCATTTATGAGACAGGAAAGACTGCACAAAGAGCCGCTAAGATGAGGAACTATAACCTCGCCTTACTAGGAATCAGCGAGGCAAGATGGATCGGGTGCGGACAGAAGAGACTAGCCTCAGGAGAGATGCTGTTATTCTCAGTGCATGAGGGTGACGATGCACCACACACTCTGGGCGTGGCCCTGATGATATCCAGGGCAGCCCAAGGAGCACTCATTGGATGGGAGGCGCATGGGCCTATAATACTCACAGCAACCTTTCGGACCAAAAAACAAAGAATCAATTTGGATTTTTTCCAGTGCTACGCACCAACAAACGAAAGTGAGGAGGAAGACAAAGATGAATTGTATAACACAGTGATTACCATTACCCAGGGTCACCCTAGGCGCAACATTGTCATCATGTCAGGAAGTGTTGGGAAATAGGAAACATAAACACAAAGAATGGATAACAGCAGGTACATTGATAGAAGAGAGAAAAGGGAAGAAGGCAGAAATTAACAACAGCCGTACACGAGCGCAGAAAGTTAGGTTCCAAAAGGAGTACTCAGAAGAAAATAAGAAAATAAAGAAAAGCGCTAAGATGAACAAATGGAACTTTGTTGACATGCTTGCCAAAGAAGCGGAAGAAGCAGCCTACCAAGGGAATATGCGGGAATTGTTCGCTATCATCAAGAAGTTGTTTGGAAAGTTCAGGAAGCCGGAGAGACCAGTGAAGGACAAAGATGGTAAGAACATACCAAATGAGGAGCAACAGAGGGGCAGATGGAAAGAACACTTCGAGGAACTTCTAAACAGGCCAGAGCCAAGTAACCCACCAGATATTCAGCCAGCTGACAGTGATCTGGCTGTTGACTGCAACGCACCCACCAAAAAAGAGATCCGTATTGCCATCAAAGAACTTAAAAATGGCAATGCAGGACCGGATGGCATCCCAGCAGAGGCACTGAAGGCTGACGTGCACATCAGTGTAGAGATGCTACACCCACTGTTCTGAAAAGATCTGGGAGGGGGAACATGTATCTTCTGAGTGGAAGGAGGGATACCTCATTAAAATCGCCAAAAAGGGGGACAAGCTCCTGCTCCAACTACAGAGGGATCACCTTACTATCCATCCCAGGCAAGGTTTTCAAACGCGTACTACTTAACAGAATGAAAGAAGCTGTTGACCCCCTGCTGCGGGACCAACAGGCTGGCTTTCGGACCAACAGATCCTGTAATGACCAAATTGCAGCACTGCGCATCATCCTAGAGCAATACCTGGAATGGAACTCGCCCCTCTACATCAACTTCGTTGACTACGAGAAAGCCTTTGACAGTGTGGATAGGCAAACCCTCTGGAGACTGTTGAGACATTATGGTGTCCCGCGGAAAATCACGGACTTGATCAGGAACTTGTGGCAAGTCATTTAGGATCAGAAAAGAGTTCAAATAATGGCTGACCCTTGCGAGAGCCCCTCTTCAAGGCTCCTTTTCCTGCAGGTTTCACTGCCTATTTTCGTGCTGATTGTTTAGTTTGTAAGAAAACCGGCAACCCATCTGTACATGTTGACAGGTACTACCAACTTTTGCAGCTTCAACAATAGACCGGACCTCGAGACCCGGTCATAGGCCTGTCAAAGAAAAAATACAACTGTATACGACTTTTTCTGGAGCCAATCCGTGATGGACTAAAGAAGACGGAGCACTTGGTCTACAGGCTGCATTCCCTTGTGGAAGCCCGCCTGTATTGGACTGAGGCTACCGGTACTCTCCAGGTACCACTAACGCCTCTGATTAATCATTCTCTTGGCTATCTTCCCCAAACACGATGTCGGGGAGATCGGTCAGTGGCCGTTCGGTTGATCGAGTTTTTTCCTTTCTTTGGGAATAGGGACGATGGGAGCTAAGCTAAGCTCTTTGCAGGATTCCTGTTAACCATGATCTGTAATGATTGACAATAGCTTTGTCCTAGCTATTGGGCTAAAGTTGTTGATTTTTTTTATTACAGATGTCCGGACCTGGTGCCTTGGCGGCGTTTAACTTATCAATGGCGGTTTGCAATTCAGCCATAGTGTAAAAGGCAGTGAATATCTCGGCATGTGGTCCCCACTGTTGGGCAACTTCTACATGCATGCGGATACGGTTAAGGTTCCGGCTTTCACTGGACTCCGCTTCCTATTGATCCTTGCAAAGTGTTTATTCAAGCCTCAGCCCTCTTGGCATGCGTGGTAGCCCTGCAAGCAGTCGTTTGCAAAGTATGCAGGTTTCGGACCTTCCCCATGCAGGATATAATGATTCCATCAATCTTTTCCCGTCTTTCAGGATGTTTTCCGCATGTCCCAACCCATTTTTCCTTCTTTGCACTGTCGATCCTTTGGGACCTCGGCCGTCAGTTTATTGTAAGCTGCACGAGCAGCAGTAGTCTTCAACTTTCTGGATGTGGTTGGTGCTCTCTTCTGTTCAAGAACCATCTCTGCCAACCTCTTTTTCCAAAAGGGGCGGAAAGTGCGGGTCCTGTTGGTTCTAGGGATTGAACTTCACTTTGCCAGTATTACACACACGAAATTGTTTTAATCACTGACTGCGCTTTCGGAGGTATCGGGAATCGCAGCTGATTACTAGATCGTGTTCTCTGTTCTTCACAAGATTAAGAGGGTTGATGGTCGCTACCAGCCTCATCCAAAACTGTGTCTTTGCCTCCATCTCGGCCCAGACCATTGTCACATTATGATTTACATCGGGGCGTGACATGGCACTATTGCCAGTAATTGAGCAGTGTGGGAACACTGTCGACGTTTTGCAGCCTAATGAGGTTGTTAATATGCTCAACCTCCTCTAAATAGAGCCCTGGCGTTTGTATCGGGATAACCCATATCGCCATTTGACAGTTAAAATTTCCTGCTATAATTCTATTTGTAAAGAGAGAGAGTAGTGCCGTGTAATGGAAGGCACAATGTATTCCGAACCCTACTCTCAGAACCTGCCCAACCACCGTTAGTGCTCTCTCCGCTATGAAGGAGTTATGCGCATGTCACCAGCCCTCGGCACCTTGAGCAAGTTAAGCTGTATACTGAAAAGCCCGTGATGTGCAGTTGGTGCTTTTTCAGTAAGGTCTCCTGCAAGAGAGCTACGTCCACCTCGTGGCTTTAGGTTGGTGAGTTGAGGGATTTTCCCTCTGACCCCGTTTCAAAACTACTAAGGTTATGGTCAGGTGATTAGCGGCACCTTGCCCAGTGCTCCCAGTAGCACCAGCGCCTACAGTCGGCCTGAGCCCCGTCACTGATATGCATTACGCCTAGTAGTGAATGCCAAAACCTGGAAATTACTAGGCCGACGACCATCATTTCCACCAGGACCACCACCACCATTGGAACATGGAATGTACGCACCATTTATGAGACAGGAAAGACTGCACAAGTAGCCGCTAAGATTAGGAACTATAACCTCGCCTTACTAGGAATCAGCGAGGCAAGATGGATCGGGTGCGGACAGAAGAGACTAGCCTCAGGAGAGATGCTGTTATTCTCAGTGCATGAAGGTGACGATGCACCACACACTCTGGGCGTGGCCCTGATGATATCCAGGGCAGCCCAAGGAGCACTCATTGGATGGGAGGCGCACAGGCCTATAATACTCACAGCAACCTTTCGGACCAAAAAACAAAGAATCAATTTGGATTTTTTCCAGTGCTACGCACCAACAAACGAAAGTGAGGAGGAAGACAAAGATGAATTGTATAACAGAGTGATTACCATTACCCAGGGTCACCCTAGGCGAAACATTGTCATCATGTCAGGAAGTGTTGGGAAATAGGAAACATAAACACAAAGAATGGATAACAGCAGGTACATTGATAGAAGAGAGAAAAGGGAAGAAGGCAGAAATTAACAACAGCCGTACACGAGCGCAGAAAGTTAGGTTCCAAAAGGAGTACTCAGAAGCAAATAAGAAAATAAAGAAAAGCGCTAAGATGAACAAAAGGAACTGTGTTGACATGCTTGCCAAAGAAGCGGAAAAAGCAGCCTACCAAGGGAATATGCGGGAATTGTTCGCTATCATCAAGAAGTTGTTTGGAAAGTTCAGGAAGCCGGAGAGACCAGTGAAGGACAAAGATGGTAAGAGCATACCAAATGAGGAGCCAGAGAGGCAGATGGAAAGAACACTTCGAGGAACTTCTAAACAGGCCAGAGCCAAGTAACCCACCAGATATTCAGCCAGCTGACAGTGATCTGGCTGTTGACTGCAACGCACCCAACAAAAAAGAGATCCGTATTGCCATCAAAGAACTTAAAAATGGCAATGCAGGACCGGATGGCATCCCAGCAGAGGCACTGAAGGCTGACGTGCACATTAGTGTAGAGATGCTACACCCACTGTTCTTAAAAGATCTGGGAGGGGGAACAGGTACCTTCTGAGTGGAAGGAGGGATACCTCATTAAAATCGCCAAAAAGGGGGACAAGCTCCTGCTCCAACTACAGAGGGATCACCTTACTATCCATCCCAGGCAAGGTTTTCAAACGCGTACTACTTAACAGAATGAAAGAAGCTGTGACCCCCTGCTGCGGGACCAACAGGCTGGCTTTCGGACGAACAGATCCTGTAATGACCAAATTGCAGCACTGCGCATCATCCTAGAGCAATACCTGGAATGGAACTCGCCCCTCTACATCAACTTCGTTGACTACGAGAAAGCCTTTGACAGTGTGGATAGGCAAACCCTCTGGAGACTGTTGAGACATTATGGTGTCCCGCGGAAAATCACGGACTTGATCAGGAACTTGTGGCAAGTCATTTAGGATCAGAAAAGAGTTCAAATAATGGCTGACCCTTGCGAGAGCCCTTCTTCAAGGCTCCTTTTCCTGCAGGTTTCACTGCCTATTTTCGTGCTGATTGTTTAGTTTGTAAGAAAACCGGCAACCCATCTGTACATGTTGACAGGTACTACCAACTTTTGCAGCTTCAACAATAGACCGGACCTCGAGACCCGGTCATAGGCCTGTCAAAGAAAAAATACAACTGTATACGACTTTTTCTGGAGCCAATCCGTGATGGACTAAAGAAGACGGAGCACTTGGTCTACAGGCTGCATTCCCTTGTGGAAGCCCGCCTGTATTGGACTGAGGCTACCGGTACTCTCCAGGTACCACTAACGCCTCTGATTAATCATTCTCTTGGCTATCTTCCCCAAACACGATGTCGGGGAGATCGGTCAGTGGCCGTTCGGTTGATCGAGTTTTTTCCTTTCTTTGGGAATAGGGACGATGGGAGCTAAGCTAAGCTCTTTGTAGGATTCCTGTTAACCATGATCTGTAATGATTGACAATAGCTTTGTCCTAGCTATTGGGCTAAAGTTGTTGATTTTTTTTATTACAGATGTCCGGACCTGGAGCCTTGGCGGCGTTTAACTTATCAATGGCGGTTTGCAATTCAGCCATAGTGTAAAAGGCAGTGAATATCTCGGCATGTGGTCCCCACTGTTGGGCAACTTCTACATGCATGCGGATACGGTTAAGGTTCCGGCTTTCACTGGACTCTGCTTCCTATTGATCCTTGCAAAGTGTTTATTCAAGCCTCAGCCCTCTTGGCATGCGTGGTAGCCCTGCAAGCAGTCGTTTGCAAAGTATGCAGGTTTCGGACCTTCCCCATGCAGGATATAATGATTCCATCAATCTTTTCCCGTCTTTCAGGATGTTTTCCGCATGTCCCAACCCATTTTTCCTTCTTTGCCCTGTCGATCCTTTGGGACCTCGGCCGTCAGTTTATTGTAAGCTGCACGAGCAGCAGTAGTCTTCAACTTTCCGGCTGTGGTTGGTGCTCTCTTCTGTTCAAGAACCATCTCTGCCAACCTCTTTTTCCAAAAGGGGCGGAAAGTGCGGGTCCTGTTGGTTCTAGGGATTGAACTTCACTTTGCCAGTATTACACACACGAAATTGTTTTAATCACTGACTGCGCTTTCGGAGGTATCGGGAATCGCAGCTGATTACTAGATCGTGTTCTCTGTTCTTCTCAAGATTAAGAGGGTTGATGGTCGCTACCAGCCTCATCCAAAACTGTGTCTTTGCCTCCATCTCGGCCCAGACCATTGTCACATTATGATTTACATCGGGGCGTGACATGGCACTATTGCCAGTAATTGAGCAGTGTGGGAACACTGTCGACGTTTTGCAGCCTAATGAGGTTGTTAATATGCTCAACCTCTTCTAAATAGAGCCCTGGCGTTTGTATCGGGATAACCCATATCGCCATTTGACAGTTAAAATTTCCTGCTATAATTCTATTTGTAAAGAGAGAGAGTAGTGCCGTGTAATGGAAGGCACAATGTATTCCGAACCCTACTCTCAGAACCTGCCCCACCACCGTTAGTGCTCTCTCCGCTATGAGGGAGTTTCGCGCGTGTTACCAGCCCTCGGCACCTTGAGCAAGTTAAGCTGTATACTGAAAAGCCCGTGATGTGCAGTTGGTGCTTTTTCAGTAAGGTCTCCTGCAAGAGAGCTACGTCCACCTCGTGGCTTTAGGTTGGTGTTGAGGGATTTTCCCTCTGACCCCGTTTCAAAACTACTAAGGTTATGGTCAGGTGTTTAGCGGCACCTTGCCCAGTGCTTCCAGTAGCACCAGCGCCTACAGTCGGCCTGAGCCCCGTCACTGATATGCATTACGCCTAGTAGTGAATGCCAAAACCTGGAAATTACTAGGCCGACGACCATCATTTCCACCAGGACCACCACCACCATTGGAACATGGAATGTACGCACCATTTATGAGACAGGAAAGACTGCACAAGTAGCCGCTAAGATTAGGAACTATAACCTCGCCTTACTAGGAATCAGCGAGGCAAGATGGATCGGGTGCGGACAGAAGAGACTAGCCTCAGGAGAGATGCTGTTATTCTCAGTGCATGAAGGTGACGATGCACCACACACTCTGGGCGTGGCCCTGATGATATCCAGGGCAGCCCAAGGAGCACTCATTGGATGGGAGGCGCACAGGCCTATAATACTCACAGCAACCTTTCGGACCAAAAAACAAAGAATCAATTTGGATTTTTTCCAGTGCTACGCACCAACAAACGAAAGTGAGGAGGAAGACAAAGATGAATTGTATAACAGAGTGATTACCATTACCCAGGGTCACCCTAGGCGAAACATTGTCATCATGTCAGGAAGTGTTGGGAAATAGGAAACATAAACACAAAGAATGGATAACAGCAGGTACATTGATAGAAGAGAGAAAAGGGAAGAAGGCAGAAATTAACAACAGCCGTACACGAGCGCAGAAAGTTAGGTTCCAAAAGGAGTACTCAGAAGCAAATAAGAAAATAAAGAAAAGCGCTAAGATGAACAAAAGGAACTGTGTTGACATGCTTGCCAAAGAAGCGGAAAAAGCAGCCTACCAAGGGAATATGCGGGAATTGTTCGCTATCATCAAGAAGTTGTTTGGAAAGTTCAGGAAGCCGGAGAGACCAGTGAAGGACAAAGATGGTAAGAGCATACCAAATGAGGAGCCAGAGAGGCAGATGGAAAGAACACTTCGAGGAACTTCTAAACAGGCCAGAGCCAAGTAACCCACCAGATATTCAGCCAGCTGACAGTGATCTGGCTGTTGACTGCAACGCACCCAACAAAAAAGAGATCCGTATTGCCATCAAAGAACTTAAAAATGGCAATGCAGGACCGGATGGCATCCCAGCAGAGGCACTGAAGGCTGACGTGCACATTAGTGTAGAGATGCTACACCCACTGTTCTTAAAAGATCTGGGAGGGGGAACAGGTACCTTCTGAGTGGAAGGAGGGATACCTCATTAAAATCGCCAAAAAGGGGGACAAGCTCCTGCTCCAACTACAGAGGGATCACCTTACTATCCATCCCAGGCAAGGTTTTCAAACGCGTACTACTTAACAGAATGAAAGAAGCTGTGACCCCCTGCTGCGGGACCAACAGGCTGGCTTTCGGACGAACAGATCCTGTAATGACCAAATTGCAGCACTGCGCATCATCCTAGAGCAATACCTGGAATGGAACTCGCCCCTCTACATCAACTTCGTTGACTACGAGAAAGCCTTTGACAGTGTGGATAGGCAAACCCTCTGGAGACTGTTGAGACATTATGGTG
This sequence comes from Omphiscola glabra, assembly GCA_964017045.1. Classification (NCBI taxonomy): domain Eukaryota; kingdom Metazoa; phylum Mollusca; class Gastropoda; family Lymnaeidae; genus Omphiscola; species Omphiscola glabra. The sequence continues at coordinate 29,422,014 of OZ024800.1, read as the reverse complement.
TCCCGCGGAAAATCACGGACTTGATCAGGAACTTGTGGCAAGTCATTTAGGATCAGAAAAGAGTTCAAATAATGGCTGACCCTTGCGAGAGCCCTTCTTCAAGGCTCCTTTTCCTGCAGGTTTCACTGCCTATTTTCGTGCTGATTGTTTAGTTTGTAAGAAAACCGGCAACCCATCTGTACATGTTGACAGGTACTACCAACTTTTGCAGCTTCAACAATAGACCGGACCTCGAGACCCGGTCATAGGCCTGTCAAAGAAAAAATACAACTGTATACGACTTTTTCTGGAGCCAATCCGTGATGGACTAAAGAAGACGGAACACTTGGTCTACAGGCTGCATTCCCTTGTGGAAGCCCGCCTGTATTGGACTGAGGCTACCGGTACTCTCCAGGTACCACTAACGCCTCTGATTAATCATTCTCTTGGCTATCTTCCCCAAACACGATGTCGGGGAGATCGGTCAGTGGCCGTTCGGTTGATCGAGTTTTTTCCTTTCTTTGGGAATAGGGACGATGGGAGCTAAGCTAAGCTCTTTGTAGGATTCCTGTTAACCATGATCTGTAATGATTGACAATAGCTTTGTCCTAGCTATTGGGCTAAAGTTGTTGATTTTTTTTATTACAGATGTCCGGACCTGGAGCCTTGGCGGCGTTTAACTTATCAATGGCGGTTTGCAATTCAGCCATAGTGTAAAAGGCAGTGAATATCTCGGCATGTGGTCCCCACTGTTGGGCAACTTCTACATGCATGCGGATACGGTTAAGGTTCCGGCTTTCACTGGACTCTGCTTCCTATTGATCCTTGCAAAGTGTTTATTCAAGCCTCAGCCCTCTTGGCATGCGTGGTAGCCCTGCAAGCAGTCGTTTGCAAAGTATGCAGGTTTCGGACCTTCCCCATGCAGGATATAATGATTCCATCAATCTTTTCCCGTCTTTCAGGATGTTTTCCGCATGTCCCAACCCATTTTTCCTTCTTTGCCCTGTCGATCCTTTGGGACCTCGGCCGTCAGTTTATTGTAAGCTGCACGAGCAGCAGTAGTCTTCAACTTTCCGGCTGTGGTTGGTGCTCTCTTCTGTTCAAGAACCATCTCTGCCAACCTCTTTTTCCAAAAGGGGCGGAAAGTGCGGGTCCTGTTGGTTCTAGGGATTGAACTTCACTTTGCCAGTATTACACACACGAAATTGTTTTAATCACTGACTGCGCTTTCGGAGGTATCGGGAATCGCAGCTGATTACTAGATCGTGTTCTCTGTTCTTCTCAAGATTAAGAGGGTTGATGGTCGCTACCAGCCTCATCCAAAACTGTGTCTTTGCCTCCATCTCGGCCCAGACCATTGTCACATTATGATTTACATCGGGGCGTGACATGGCACTATTGCCAGTAATTGAGCAGTGTGGGAACACTGTCGACGTTTTGCAGCCTAATGAGGTTGTTAATATGCTCAACCTCTTCTAAATAGAGCCCTGGCGTTTGTATCGGGATAACCCATATCGCCATTTGACAGTTAAAATTTCCTGCTATAATTCTATTTGTAAAGAGAGAGAGTAGTGCCGTGTAATGGAAGGCACAATGTATTCCGAACCCTACTCTCAGAACCTGCCCCACCACCGTTAGTGCTCTCTCCGCTATGAGGGAGTTTCGCGCGTGTTACCAGCCCTCGGCACCTTGAGCAAGTTAAGCTGTATACTGAAAAGCCCGTGATGTGCAGTTGGTGCTTTTTCAGTAAGGTCTCCTGCAAGAGAGCTACGTCCACCTCGTGGCTTTAGGTTGGTGTTGAGGGATTTTCCCTCTGACCCCGTTTCAAAACTACTAAGGTTATGGTCAGGTGTTTAGCGGCACCTTGCCCAGTGCTTCCAGTAGCACCAGCGCCTACAGTCGGCCTGAGCCCCGTCACTGATATGCATTACGCCTAGTAGTGAATGCCAAAACCTGGAAATTACTAGGCCGACGACCATCATTTCCACCAGGACCACCACCACCATTGGAACATGGAATGTACGCACCATTTATGAGACAGGAAAGACTGCACAAGTAGCCGCTAAGATTAGGAACTATAACCTCGCCTTACTAGGAATCAGCGAGGCAAGATGGATCGGGTGCGGACAGAAGAGACTAGCCTCAGGAGAGATGCTGTTATTCTCAGTGCATGAAGGTGACGATGCACCACACACTCTGGGCGTGGCCCTGATGATATCCAGGGCAGCCCAAGGAGCACTCATTGGATGGGAGGCGCACAGGCCTATAATACTCACAGCAACCTTTCGGACCAAAAAACAAAGAATCAATTTGGATTTTTTCCAGTGCTACGCACCAACAAACGAAAGTGAGGAGGAAGACAAAGATGAATTGTATAACAGAGTGATTACCATTACCCAGGGTCACCCTAGGCGAAACATTGTCATCATGTCAGGAAGTGTTGGGAAATAGGAAACATAAACACAAAGAATGGATAACAGCAGGTACATTGATAGAAGAGAGAAAAGGGAAGAAGGCAGAAATTAACAACAGCCGTACACGAGCGCAGAAAGTTAGGTTCCAAAAGGAGTACTCAGAAGCAAATAAGAAAATAAAGAAAAGCGCTAAGATGAACAAAAGGAACTGTGTTGACATGCTTGCCAAAGAAGCGGAAAAAGCAGCCTACCAAGGGAATATGCGGGAATTGTTCGCTATCATCAAGAAGTTGTTTGGAAAGTTCAGGAAGCCGGAGAGACCAGTGAAGGACAAAGATGGTAAGAGCATACCAAATGAGGAGCCAGAGAGGCAGATGGAAAGAACACTTCGAGGAACTTCTAAACAGGCCAGAGCCAAGTAACCCACCAGATATTCAGCCAGCTGACAGTGATCTGGCTGTTGACTGCAACGCACCCAACAAAAAAGAGATCCGTATTGCCATCAAAGAACTTAAAAATGGCAATGCAGGACCGGATGGCATCCCAGCAGAGGCACTGAAGGCTGACGTGCACATTAGTGTAGAGATGCTACACCCACTGTTCTTAAAAGATCTGGGAGGGGGAACAGGTACCTTCTGAGTGGAAGGAGGGATACCTCATTAAAATCGCCAAAAAGGGGGACAAGCTCCTGCTCCAACTACAGAGGGATCACCTTACTATCCATCCCAGGCAAGGTTTTCAAACGCGTACTACTTAACAGAATGAAAGAAGCTGTGACCCCCTGCTGCGGGACCAACAGGCTGGCTTTCGGACGAACAGATCCTGTAATGACCAAATTGCAGCACTGCGCATCATCCTAGAGCAATACCTGGAATGGAACTCGCCCCTCTACATCAACTTCGTTGACTACGAGAAAGCCTTTGACAGTGTGGATAGGCAAACCCTCTGGAGACTGTTGAGACATTATGGTGTCCCGCGGAAAATCACGGACTTGATCAGGAACTTGTGGCAAGTCATTTAGGATCAGAAAAGAGTTCAAATAATGGCTGACCCTTGCGAGAGCCCTTCTTCAAGGCTCCTTTTCCTGCAGGTTTCACTGCCTATTTTCGTGCTGATTGTTTAGTTTGTAAGAAAACCGGCAACCCATCTGTACATGTTGACAGGTACTACCAACTTTTGCAGCTTCAACAATAGACCGGACCTCGAGACCCGGTCATAGGCCTGTCAAAGAAAAAATACAACTGTATACGACTTTTTCTGGAGCCAATCCGTGATGGACTAAAGAAGACGGAGCACTTGGTCTACAGGCTGCATTCCCTTGTGGAAGCCCGCCTGTATTGGACTGAGGCTACCGGTACTCTCCAGGTACCACTAACGCCTCTGATTAATCATTCTCTTGGCTATCTTCCCCAAACACGATGTCGGGGAGATCGGTCAGTGGCCGTTCGGTTGATCGAGTTTTTTCCTTTCTTTGGGAATAGGGACGATGGGAGCTAAGCTAAGCTCTTTGTAGGATTCCTGTTAACCATGATCTGTAATGATTGACAATAGCTTTGTCCTAGCTATTGGGCTAAAGTTGTTGATTTTTTTTATTACAGATGTCCGGACCTGGAGCCTTGGCGGCGTTTAACTTATCAATGGCGGTTTGCAATTCAGCCATAGTGTAAAAGGCAGTGAATATCTCGGCATGTGGTCCCCACTGTTGGGCAACTTCTACATGCATGCGGATACGGTTAAGGTTCCGGCTTTCACTGGACTCTGCTTCCTATTGATCCTTGCAAAGTGTTTATTCAAGCCTCAGCCCTCTTGGCATGCGTGGTAGCCCTGCAAGCAGTCGTTTGCAAAGTATGCAGGTTTCGGACCTTCCCCATGCAGGATATAATGATTCCATCAATCTTTTCCCGTCTTTCAGGATGTTTTCCGCATGTCCCAACCCATTTTTCCTTCTTTGCCCTGTCGATCCTTTGGGACCTCGGCCGTCAGTTTATTGTAAGCTGCACGAGCAGCAGTAGTCTTCAACTTTCCGGCTGTGGTTGGTGCTCTCTTCTGTTCAAGAACCATCTCTGCCAACCTCTTTTTCCAAAAGGGGCGGAAAGTGCGGGTCCTGTTGGTTCTAGGGATTGAACTTCACTTTGCCAGTATTACACACACGAAATTGTTTTAATCACTGACTGCGCTTTCGGAGGTATCGGGAATCGCAGCTGATTACTAGATCGTGTTCTCTGTTCTTCTCAAGATTAAGAGGGTTGATGGTCGCTACCAGCCTCATCCAAAACTGTGTCTTTGCCTCCATCTCGGCCCAGACCATTGTCACATTATGATTTACATCGGGGCGTGACATGGCACTATTGCCAGTAATTGAGCAGTGTGGGAACACTGTCGACGTTTTGCAGCCTAATGAGGTTGTTAATATGCTCAACCTCTTCTAAATAGAGCCCTGGCGTTTGTATCGGGATAACCCATATCGCCATTTGACAGTTAAAATTTCCTGCTATAATTCTATTTGTAAAGAGAGAGAGTAGTGCCGTGTAATGGAAGGCACAATGTATTCCGAACCCTACTCTCAGAACCTGCCCCACCACCGTTAGTGCTCTCTCCGCTATGAGGGAGTTTCGCGCGTGTTACCAGCCCTCGGCACCTTGAGCAAGTTAAGCTGTATACTGAAAAGCCCGTGATGTGCAGTTGGTGCTTTTTCAGTAAGGTCTCCTGCAAGAGAGCTACGTCCACCTCGTGGCTTTAGGTTGGTGTTGAGGGATTTTCCCTCTGACCCCGTTTCAAAACTACTAAGGTTATGGTCAGGTGTTTAGCGGCACCTTGCCCAGTGCTTCCAGTAGCACCAGCGCCTACAGTCGGCCTGAGCCCCGTCACTGATATGCATTACGCCTAGTAGTGAATGCCAAAACCTGGAAATTACTAGGCCGACGACCATCATTTCCACCAGGACCACCACCACCATTGGAACATGGAATGTACGCACCATTTATGAGACAGGAAAGACTGCACAAGTAGCCGCTAAGATGAGGAACTATAACCTCGCCTTACTAGGAATCAGCGAGGCAAGATGGATCGGGTGCGGACAGAAGAGACTAGCCTCAGGAGAGATGCTGTTATTCTCAGTGCATGAAGGTGACGATGCACCACACACTCTGGGCGTGGCCCTGATGATATCCAGGGCAGCCCAAGGAGCACTCATTGGATGGGAGGCGCATAGGCCTATAATACTCACAGCAACCTTTCGGACCAAAAAACAAAGAATCAATTTGGATTTTTTCCAGTGCTACGCACCAACAAACGAAAGTGAGGAGGAAGACAAAGATGAATTGTATAACACAGTGATTACCATTACCCAGGGTCACCCTAGGCGAAACATTGTCATCATGTCAGGAAGTGTTGGGAAATAGGAAACATAAACACAAAGAATGGATAACAGCAGGTACGATAGAAGAGAGAAACGGGAATAAGGCAGAAATTAACAACAGCCGTACACGAGCGCAGAAAGTTAGGTTCCAAAAGGAGTACTCAGAAGCAAATAAGAAAATAAAGAAAAGCGCTAAGATGAACAAAAGGAACTGTGTTGACATGCTTGCCAAAGAAGCGGAAGAAGCAGCCTACCAAGGGAATATGCGGCAATTGTTCGCTATCATCAAGAAGTTGTTTGGAAAGTTCAGGAAGCCGGAGAGACCAGTGAAGGACAAAGATGGTAAGAACATACCAAATGAGGAGCAACAGAGGGGCAGATGGAAAGAACACTTCGAGGAACTTCTAAACAGGCCAGAGCCAAGTAACCCACCAGATATTCAGCCAGCTGACAGTGATCTGGCTGTTGACTGCAACGCACCCACCAAAAAAGAGATCCGTATTGCCATCAAAGAACTTAAAAATGGCAATGCAGGACCGGATGGCATCCCAGCAGAGGCACTGAAGGCTGACGTGCACATCAGTGTAGAGATGCTACACCCACTGTTCTTAAAGATCTGCGTGGGGGAACAGGTATCTTCTGAGTGGAAGGAGGGATACCTCATTAAAATCGCCAAAAAGGGGGACAAGCTCCTGCTCCAACTACAGAGGGATCACCTTACTATCCATCCCAGGCAAGGTTTTCAAACGCGTACTACTTAACAGAATGAAAGAAGCTGTTGACCCCCTGCTGCGGGACCAACAGGCTGGCTTTCGGACCAACAGATCCTGTAATGACCAAATTGCAGCACTGCGCATCATCCTAGAGCAATACCTGGAATGGAACTCGCCCCTGGAACTTCGTTTACTACGAGAAAGCCTTTGACAGTGTGGATAGGCAAACCCTCTGGAGACTGTTGAGACATTATGGTGTCCCGCGGAAAATCACGGACTTGATCAGGAACTCTTACGAGGGTCCACGGACAACAGGTTACGGATGCTTTCCAGGTGAAGACCGGTGTGAGGCAGGGATGTCTGCTTTCGCCTTTCCTGTTCCTATTGGCCATTGACTGGGTGATGAAAACATCCACACAGCAGAAGGGGAATGGTATTCAATGGACCTTGTGGGACCAGCTTGATGACTTTGATTTTGCTGACGATCTTGCCCTTCTTTCCCATACTCAACAACAGATGCAGGAGAAGATCAGAACTGTTGCAGACACTTCTGCAGGTATTGGTCTTAATATTCACAAGGGGAAGAGCAAGGTCCTCATTGTCAATGCCGCTACCAATACAACACCCATCAGTCTCAAAGAGAAAGCGCTCGAAGAGGAAACGAGCTTTGTCTACCTTGGCAGCATCGTGGACAAGCAAAGTTGGACGGATGCTGACATCAAAATAAGGGTAGGAAAGGCACGGGCAGCCTTCCAACAACTCAAGAATGTCTGGGCCTCCAAACACCTAAATACCAAACTGAAGATCAGAACCTTCAACACCATGGTGAAACCGGTTCTACTGTATAGTGCAGAAACATGGAGAACCACTGCTGTGAACATGAAGAGAATCTAGTCCTTCGTCAATAACTGCTTATGAAGGATTCTCGGGATTCACTGGCCCGACAGAATCAGCAACCAGAAACTGTGGCAGCGGACAAAGAAAGAACCAGTAGAACAAGAGATTTTCCAGAGAAGATGGAGATGAATTGGCCATACACTCAGGAAACCTGCCTCCATCATAACTAGACAAGCCTTGAACTGGAACCCTCGAGGAAAACGGAAAAGAGGCAGGCCGAGGAACACTTGGCGCCGTGAAGTGGAAGCGGATACCAAGAAACTTGGCCACACTTGGCTCAGGATCGTTATGCCTGGAGGGCTCTTGTAGGCGGCCTATGTCCTAACCCCAGACGTCGATGAAAATCGGCTGCTGTTCCTCGAGGACGAAAAGGCGAAAGAAGAAGATGCAGAAGATACAAGTGGCACATCTGGAAAAAAAACATGAGGGTTACTTTGCAATAAAAAGTGTTTTGTAAAAAATTAGCCCTGCAAATATAACTAACCTTCACCTTGAGGATAAATGTTTAGGTTTATTATATTTCACAATAATCACAATCAAGATTTAAAATTCTATTTGGACTATTTATAATTTATTCAATATAATTAAACTGTTAAATAGATTTGTCTTAATTTTTTTCAAAACCTTTCTATGGTGGTAACCCTAACCTTAACCTAAAGTTTACAATGATAACATCCTGAGCACCCTAGATTGAATGGGTTAATAAATGGTACAAAACATTCTTTTAAAATGCATCCATCTCTAGAGTGAATACCTGCGGGTGAAAACTTTTCAACGAATTGCCAATAGTGGTAAGAGTAATTGGCTTGGAGAAAGAATTATTACATGGCGAGACAAACTAAATTTAAAGTTAGCCTTATTGTTAATTACGCTTGTGATTTTCTTTGTCCTTTTGAAGACTTTGACTTTGAATTGCGTTTATTCTTTAACACCTTGTTCGCAACAGAGCACAAAGTATTCATATTTAAGGTGTTCCAAATAGGGGTCTTTGATCTTCTCTGAAGATCTTTTAGTGAAACACACATTGTGTTCTTTTACAAAAATAATTGAAATCGTCTTCAAAAGACGTATAGGTGTCAAACAATGACATGCTGCCAACCTCATTTTTTATAAAATAAAGCGCGGCGAACTTGTCGATTATTAAGCCTCTGATTCGGAGTCCAATGTTCCCTCTAAGGTTTGCTGGTTCGTGTGCAAAATCATACAGTTGTGTGCAAAGTTTTACAGCCCACAAACAAATACACACACACATAGAAATTACATAAACGAACTTAAGTACGCATTTTTCTTTATAAATAAATAAAATAACTATAATTAAATAATTATAATCAGAAATGTCTAAATAGTTCAATAAAAGATATATTTATTTCTATTATTTATCTTGTCGTTGGGTGAAGCAACTAAATTGACTCATTTCTAGATGTACTCTGGCGTCTGTCTTTCAACGATATCCATCTTTTATACCCATGGTCAAGGTTGATCTGATGTCTGTCATTCTGAAACGATTTAATCCTCATAAATTCTTGATTTTATTTTTATTCAATAAGCCAAATCCACGTTTACAATCGATGCTTGATGCAAGAAATGTAGCAAAAAGATCCAGCAGAAAAGGCAATGTCGCCAATCGCTCCTCATTTATTACAAATTGAACCATCTCGTCGAAAGTCTACATCAGCCCACAGACCTTGAGTTACGATACTTTCGGCAGAATGTCATCAAAGTTTTCCAGGAATTCCGCATGTTCTGTTCCACCACTTTTTCTCGAATTCCTGCCCTTCCTATCTAACCGAAATTCTCTCTGTCTATTCACCCCTTCGACAGCTTCGCTCCTCCGCAGACGATCGTATTCTTTCTGTCCCTAAGACTCACACAAAAACATACGGTGAAAGATCTTTCTCTTACTGTGCCCCCAAACAATGGAATTCTCTTCCACTACACATCAGAAATATATCAACCATCACAGCCTTCAAAACTGCACTCAAAACACACCTCTTTAAACTTTACTATCCTGACTGATTCCCCCTCTGAAAGTTAAACGATGCTGCGGAGTGCCGTCCATGGCTTCACATGTAAATTGATATGGAATGGTTGGTTTTTAATTTATATTTTTTAAGTTCATTTTAATTTGCATGTACAGCGTGGTGAGCCCAGCCCTAGGCTGGGGTACCACGCTATAGAAAACTACCCATAATAATAATAATAATAATAATAATAATAATAATAATAATAATAATGTCTAGAAACCAGTGCTGCAAGTTCTTCTTGGCCAAAATTAAAATCTGAAGTGTCGATTAACGCTGATATCCCAAAGATTCGCAATTGCATCAATTCACTTTTAGGGAAACGAGACTCCATGTGCAAATATAAACATTCAACGAATTTTAACAATTCAGCAACCCTCTTCAGACCAGTGCACATTTTCACCAAGGCACTGGACACGGATCTTAGCGATCCTTGCTTTTACAAACTGGTATGCCTCGATGGTCGTATTTTTAATTTTTTTTTTGTAGCCGCTTGCATATTTTAGCTTGTTCACCAACAACTTCACCAAAGACAAATCAGAGCAGTTCGAAACTGCGTATTGATCGATTGAATATTTATATTGCGCTTGTATCAATGTTACTTTAGCATGCTCACTGCACTCTTATGTACTTAAATCCTTTAGTTTCTTCTAACATTACTTATGAACTGGATCATTATACAGGCCAACATGCTCCTTACAGTATTCAGTCAACAATTGTATGTTTCTTAGCAATGCTCTTAAAGCAAAGTGTCGGGAAGCCCTCTGATTTCTTTCAATGGTCTAAAGGCTATGGAATCACATTCCAAAATCTTAGCTAGTTCGGTAAATTGTGCTTTCTGTACTGTCAACCTACTGAAAAATGTTTACACTGTCCTTAGGAATGTTTCAATGTCTGCCATTAAACTTATATGTTTGCAAACATCATCGATGCATACATCTTCACGATGAGCAATGCAATTTTGTTCCAGTAGATTTAGAAAATATTGCTGCAACTCCATTGTTCTTGCCTAACATAACCGATGCACCATCAGAGGTAAACATAACCATTTTCTGCATGTCCAATGAATTCTCTTGGTAAAACTTTATTTTCACCTGCTGACAGAGACAAAATTCAACAAACCCTGTCTTGTAAACAATCCCGGGATATGGCCGAAACTTTGCGTATATGATCAACATTTTTGTCAGTGATATATCAATCATCAATGCTCTACTGTTCATGTGTGGAACTTTGCATTGAGAAGTTCGCTATTTATAGCATCCTTCACTAAAGAGTCGTTAGACTCAACAAACTCAAAAGCGCAATTCTTATTGCGCCAGCTATCAGGGACTGGGTCATACTTAACCATATGGTTGTGTATGTATTGAACCACATTCATAGATGTGTTCACGATGACAGCCAAGAGGACGCTGTAAATCAAAATTTTAACCTGGTCTTCTTTAGCACTTTTACGTTGTGTTGCTTCTTGTCACAATATCTGTAAGCATTCGCAGTACACCTCCTGACTGTACAGAACAAAGTCTTTGTATAGTATCTCTGTGTATTGTTTGCTTGATATATCGTTTAAGATAATCCATCTTCCAAGCTTCCAACCTTTTCCCTGTGGAGTAATCACCACCTGCATTAGCTTTGAAGCACATTTCACAGACATCATCATCAATTTCATGATATTTAAAAATATCACCCAGCTTGACAGACCGCTCTGACGATGAATCTGGTAGTGCTGCATGCACAAATTCATTGAGCCATTCCGCTTGTTATTTGTATACACTTTTGCTTAGCAAGCGATGACGCTGATAGCGTGCTTAACTGCCATTTAGACCTGACGGTTAAAACATTATTAAAAATAATTAGCTACTACATTTATTTTTATAATAAACCAGAGATTTGCGATTTATTTACTTTATACATCACTGCGTAGTTTTCGCCACGAAATTAACATGCATGATTGTTCAGAACGAGGCTAGCTTAATCCGGAATGTATCGGTTAGCATGTAAATCAATAGTTCTCAGTAAAAAGTAGAATACACAAATATAGATCTCAATCAAATAAAAATTGCAATACATGTATTCCTACTGCAGAGTGCAGCGTATCTGTTCGAATTTTTTAATAAAAATTTGCTGCGCGGATACACAAAACTGCTGCGCGGCGTCTGATAGATAGCTGCGCAACAGCGCTGTCGCGCAGCTTAAAGGGAACATTGGTTTGTACCAGTTTCTTTTCGATTACTAAGACTATCGGGTCCGAATAGCCATTTTGTCTAAAGGTACCCGGGTACCTCCTATAGCCACTTCGTTTGGGGCAATTTACCCTGGTTCGCCGATCCTGTTGCATGATTTTTCAATTGCTTGCCTGTTGGGCGTATGCCACAATTTAAGCAAATTTGGTTTAGGGTGACTTAACTTAATTGTCTTATAAGTCAGAATGGTTTATAAATACATTCTTTTTTTATTATGTTTTTTATTTTGTTGGGATAGGGAATGAAAGCCCATTGCTGCCTACGCATTAAGTGAGTGTGTGTGTGTGTGTGTGTGGTGGGGGGGGGGGGGTTGGGCAAACAGTGTAAAAGCTAAAGTTTAACTTTTTGCATGCGCAATATAATATGGACGGTCCTTTACTGCTGAATCACTCGGCAGTTTATAATACTAAATGAAAAAGCAAAATATGTATTTAAGTTTTAAAAGGCAGAATTAAAAAATAAAATAAACAAACAAACTCAAATCGCTTCATTCCTTTAACTTTGGTTAGGGTGGCCTGTTCTATACAATCTAAATTTATCAACTATATATATTTTAGTAGATAATTATGATATAAGGTCAAACTTTTAAATGGAAAAAAAAATCCGTTGAAATCACCAGCAGAAACTGTTGCCAAATTTAAAACTCTCTTTTTTTTTTCAGCGGTTCACAAGTGTCAACAGTGCTACCACATCTTGGGAAATGTCCCACGATCTTGGGAATTCACGAGCCCCATTGGGATCCCACCCTGGGAAATATTAACAAGCGGAAGAATTTTTTAAATAAATATTTCGAAAAGCACAAACAACATATGTGATAAAAATTATATTGAAAATAAAGCAAAATATTTTGTTTAAAGTAACAAGTAAAAAATTAATTGTTTTAATTCTCGTCTGGTTTTAATTTTTAAAACCACTCATAAATAAATAAGAAATCTTCTGAAATTAAAGTTAATATTGTGACATATTAAAAAGTTAATAATTAAAGAAATTCAATTTTCTCTTTTATACGTTGAAAATTTACAAATCACATCTAGGTGTTGAATGTTTATCGAATTGACCTTGTACACCATATGCATAGAACAGTCTCAACAATAAATAAACGGATAATAAATCTTGAAATCTAAAAAAATCAATATAGACTAACTATTAATATTATAGAATGTGTTGGGGTGGGTGGCGGTAAGGTCGGAAACTTTATCATTAGGCATGATTAGGCTATTAGACATTAGCAACCATATACAAAAAATAGTACAAGCCAAGAGTGAACGATAGTGTTCAATCAAGAATCCAAGGTAAAATTGGATGCATTTCAATTACTTCTACAACTACAATGTGTTCAAACTATGATGTGTAAATTTAAAAATCAAACCTAAGTTTTGTGGATTGAAACACGTCACACAGGGAAATAAGATATTAAAATATTAAAATTATCCATTGTAGGATTATAAATGAAAAGTTAATTTAAACAGTACTTTGTTTGAATTTTTTTTATTATAATGTAAATTTACAAGAAAAAGAAGAACTAATTGTTTTCATAATAATATCAGTCCATTTTAACTACAATTATTATTATGAAATTCTGCTGAATTGCTTTGCAAACCCCATTACTAATCAACAGACTTCAATAAAAAAAATTTTTTTATGAAGAATCTTTTGCCATTGTAAAAGGAATTCTATTTTGATTAGCCTTGTGAGCTTTGTTTCCATATGACTTCTGTTACACATGTATGATGTATTGTTGATGATATTTTAACCAGAGAATTTGGAGGTAATATTTAGTAGCCTAACTCCAGTGGGTATTGCATTGATATTTTGGATTATAGATTAATATAATTTTTTTTTCAAAAACAAATTGTTCATTTATTTTATGTGATAAATTTTTAAAAAGAAAAATGTCTTTGAAATTTAAATTCAATTACTGTACCATGTGTTTCAATGGCATTAATTCAAGCTATTATTGCATTAATTACATAGAAAACCCCTTTTTTAAAAAACAACACATATATTTTAAGATCTTGGGAAATCTTGGGAAATCTTTTGACCAAATCTTGGTAAATTTTAAAAGAGTGAGTGGCAGCCCTGTACAGTCAATATCTGTCTTTTTCTAGGGGAAAAATCTGGCAACATTGCAAAAACAGTAACTTCTTCTCGTCTTGTCTAAAGAACTTTGTTAAGGTTTGTTCAAATCGTCTAGCTAAGTAAATTTCTTAAGAAAGATTAAGAAAAATATTAGTACGGGTAGCACCTTTAAAAAATATAACTTAAGTTGGTCTAACAAGACAAGTTACTTTATTAAATTTATTTGAAGTTGAAGTTAACCAAATTGAAAATTAAATCCGTTGTACTAATAATTTTACACACTGAGTGGTAACAGTCTACTTACTTAGATTGCAAGTTGTTACTTTAATAGGCACTTCGGTAACGCCCAGAAAGGCTAATTAAGATAGATAGTACCTCATTTCATTAGGTTAGGTTTAGGGATAGATTTAGGGTTCAGGTTAGGTTTAGGGATAGATTTACTTTGGTAATCTACCATGTGAGCGTGGGCCAAGAAAAAATCCAGTTCTGGTTTGAAGGAGTATTTAAACAATAATTAATAATTATTATTCTTATTGTTTTTTATGACATTGTACTTATTCATTCAAGCACATATATAATGATACAAATAACACATAACAATTTTTAAATAGAAAAACTAAAACAATGTAATTTAAAAAACATAAATATATATAATATATAATAATTTAAACAATTTAATGTTTGAAAATGAAATTATCCATAGTTCTCCCCCAAGGTCACAATGAAGTTTTTGAAAATATCATTTCCGCAAAAACGGTTGCGGTACATAAATTCATGTAAATATGAAGAAAAAAGATTGTGGCTAGTGCCAAACTGTCTCTTTAGTTAGTAACAATTATTTAAATGTTTCGCGCTAAACAACATGAGCGGAACCATTAACAGACAACAATATAAGAATAATTGTTTAAATAGCCCTTCAAACCGGAACAACCGGATGTTTTCTTGGCCGACGCTCAAGTGGTAGATTACCTTTACTTTTATTTAAGGTTCAGGTTAGAGGAAATTTTTAAATAATTTTTTAACGTTTTATTCTTAATTTTACTGGTCACGGAAATCAAGTTGGTGGCCATGTTTAAAAAACGCGGTACGATCTATTCGAATTTACCCCCAGAAATACCAGAAAAACGGGCATCATAATTTCGTTGTCAAAATGGTGACCTCCACTTTTTAATTTACTGAGGGTATTGGGAAATCTTGCAGTTCAGGTGCGTATATCATTTCTGATCAAATTTTGCATTATCACGTGAAACTTAAGTTTAAGTGTATTCTTTATAAAATTAAGTCCAGGCAGTTGAGACATTATTAGTTAACACTAACACTAAATTGTACAGCACTAACTTAACTACACATTACTAATTTTGCTTTTTATTGATTTTTACGGCCCCCATTGGTACATAGCCGCTAGTGTAAATGATCTCTCCATTTTATTTTTTTATTTTTATTTCACCCTACATGCCAGATTGCAATTATATTTATACACCCTATATAAAAAAAGGATTTTGGGCCCCTATAACATGACAGAACATCCAAGTTCAACACCCCTCCACCCCTTAAATCTCCCCCCACCCCCCACCCCCGTATTTAATATTTTTTGTGAACATGCCTACAGTTTGAAAATTTTGTTTAGCATACCAACTGATAGGTGATAAAAAATCTGTCACAGTAATCCAAGAATTTCTAAAGATATTACTAAAGAACAATCATAAATAAAGGCTTGTACTTACCTCAAGCAAATGACTAGAATTTATTTTAATTTCTATCAACAGCCATAGTTAATACATGTTGATTTGTGAAACAAGATTACTAACTTAAAATAAAGAACATACTATTTTTTGGTCATATTCAAATGGGACTAAAATACATATATAGAAAATGGTTTTTAAAAAAGGTATCAATGTCAATTTTAGATAAATGAATCAAATAATCCCTGTATTATTTGATTATACTTCATTTTTTTGTTGGCTTCAAAGTGATTTTAAATTATTATTATTATTAGTTGTTTTATATAGCGCGGTACCCCCAAAAAATTTCCCACAAAAATCGGTGCATCAATAATAGTTTGTTTAATGTATTGTCAGTTGAATGTATGGCCAGATTTTTTCACTTTTTCACAGTATCAGACCAAAAGCAATATTTAATAACCCAGACTCTAACACAGATGCGTTGCTTACAGTTGCATAACAGGATGTGGTATTAACTGATAGAGTAACCTAAGCCCTCACAACCCCTACACACACTTCATAAATTTTTACCAGGAACAAGGTAAGTTTAAAAAAAAATGTTTTATAATGATATACATTCAGTGATTCTTCTCTTTTCTAATGGATTTAACGTTGTATTTTTATTGACAATCTTTGGTAGATGGTTGTAATATAATGACACTGATACTTTAAATTACACCTGCTCCTCTCCCCACTCCCCTCAATCTGTTTGGAATATGCACATAGTATTTTGAAGCTGGGGGGAGGGGAGATTTGAAGTTGATTGCCAAGTTGATTGAAGGCAGTGGACACAATCAGCATTAATTTGTGAATCAAGTTATCTGACCAAGAGTGACAGAGAACTTGGCTAATGATTTTATATAATAGGATTGACTCATTTTGCCGTATTACTGGTAGTGGGGTCTCTGTTTGCAATGGCAGGACAACCAAGATTAGCCAGAATGCAAATTGTTGATGCAACTGAAATTTTAAATCATGCAGCATTACAGAAAGAGATTTGTCTTGTGCACACACATTGCGAAGCAACAAATAGCATACATATAACTAAGGAAATGCTTGCAAGGTACTCTCTTTTAAAGAACACAATGGAATGCGTAACTGCATTGTGGCTTGTAAACTTGCTATTTAAATCTAGGAGTAGATAAAAAGATGTAGATGTGTCCTATTTGGGGTTTGAAGAAAAGTATACAAGATGGCTCATTTTTTACTAGACGTCATCTACCATTAACAAAAATAGTCATTCTCGTTTACTGTTTTGTAAATCTTAAAAAGCATGAAGTTGAAAGACAAAACCAAAACATGGTGATTGACTGTATACATTTTATTTGAAAGGATATTGATGTGTACTTTAATCAACTGTCACAAATGACTGGGTCGGGGTTTAACAACGGCGCTCCATTGTTTCTTCAGGTAATTTATAGGGTGGACGGGAATTGTTATGATTTTATTATGTGTTCTTTTGATAATGTTGTTAGTGAGCAATAAAGGTTGTTTTTTTCCGGAACTTCCCCATATATGGCACCACACTCATTAAATGATGAATGAGCTCACAGGCAATTTCCAGGGAGAGGAGAGTATGTTTTGGTTTTTACGCGTTGGACACATGACACTAAGGGGGGGGGGATAAAGAATTTGTTACTCTTAGTGATGGGGGAGGGTGGTCTAAAAATGTAATTTTTTGCGCGAGTTTATTTCCTTATACTAATAAGGGATTACTTGCATAAGGCTGTAATTCATACTTAAGTCAAAGAATGCCCATGAATGCATATTAACCCTCTTGAGACAGCTTTTTTGTGTCAAGAAGACGGAGACATTTTCACTAGCCCAGCATTTACTTTGCAAAAAAAAAAACTTTTAGCAAAATGAAGTCATTACTTTACAAATAAAATACTATATGTTCTTATTATAAATTGAATGAACTGATACAATCTTTATGAATCAAACTGAAATCTCAACATTTATGCAAATGAGAAATCTTGATTTGCATGATTTATGCATGCGCTTTTTAAAAAACATGGCCTGCCTGCAAAATTGAGGTGAATTTTATGCTTGTTTAAGTCTAAATAAGTCATAACAAACATTTGAATGAGATTCAATGTGAAAAACTACATAAAGGATTCCATTGGGGGACAGGGGCTGCTTATGCCTTATGGAATGTATCTAGTTCCTATATATATTAAGCATGTATTATTTTAACTTGGTAATAAAAACAAATTGATATAAAATGACAGAAGTTGCCGTTAAATGGCAAAATGAACAAGAAATGTGAGAAACTATACGATAAGCTGGTATGTAGACCAGCCAGCCAATCTCGAGGCTTGCTGTATTCCTCTGATAGCTTGTCCCAGTCTTCTTTTTCGCCATTAGACTCTTAGGCCGATCTTCTCTGCCCAGTCATCTCATGAAGGTTAATTATCAAAATCGAAACATCGGTTTTATAAACTAACACTTTTTATTTTTTATTATTATCATCATACACAATGTGCATGGCATGGAGCAAACATCGTAAACGTAATATGTTGCACAATCCAGTAAAATCTAGATACATTTTATACATGCAGTGACCAGACTCATATTATGCAATCTGTAAACTTGTTAATTTAAATTAAACAATAATAATAATATATTTCACAGAACACATTTGCAAAGATAAAGTAACCTCTAATTTTATTCCAAGAGCAAGTCATCTATTTTTCAAAAGACACCTTTTCGCAGAAAAAAAAATTCCAATCCTTACTGGTTTTTGACATCAAACAGCTGACCTTGCAAAACCATTTATGATTACTGTAAAGTACACTGTACATAATAATTCAGTGTATATAACAATACACTACATAATAATACACTGTAAATAATAATACACTGTATAAAGCACCATACACATGTAAGGTAAGAATATATTGTATTCTATGTTCTAACTTCTTTCTGTGGTTGGAGTTTTCCATATTCAAAAATAAAAATAAGCTCTGTTTTATGACATAAAATAATTGATTGTACGGTTGTATTATTTTCACTAATTTTCAAATTTTCAGAGTTCTTTTTCAGATTTACTAATTTATTTTTAGTGTTAAAAAATGAAAACTAAAACAAAAAATCTCTTCATTCTGTAGAGACTACTAAAAAGTAAGTGAAAATTGTTTGCATTTTGCAGACCCATAAAACACATGTAAGGAGGGGTGGGATGACATGAATATGTGATTTAGGTTTCTATTTTATTGTAAAAAATTGTGAAGATTGGGGGGGGGGGGGGGGGGGTACTACGCCATCTACGGAAGGATGGCCCCTTACTTACTAAATAGTCTAAAACAGTAACAACTTTCCACTTTTGTCAACAAATTATTAAAATAACTACCATTATTAAGCCTCCTAACTATTAACTTAATGAATGATAACATGCCTGTGGGAAAGGGCTAAAGCCTAAACCTTTGTTGACTTTGAATCTAATTGTGTAATGGCAATGCTAACTAAATAGGTGAAGAAAAATTATACAAATCAATTTTTCCCAGCCGTTTTTTTTACCCATGCCCAATCTCATGACCCAAATAGTTTGATCGCTCATTTTGGTTAATTAAATCTTAACTCTGCATAATTTGTAATATCCATTAGATTATGTAAAAAATGTTGGTTTGGGTGGATACTTTTAATTTTAAATAAAGTTTTAATTGAGTAATGTCTTTGCAATTATTTTTTACATACCATATTAATATTATGAAAGATGACCATGTGACAGCCATCTCACCTTGGTATGAAATAATAGTATTACTTTGTCAGTATTAGTGTCCTCACAAAGATATTTGAAAAGATCATCATCAGCAGCGCTACAGCTCATGTGAGGCCCCGACCACATCCTTCCATTTGTATCAATCAAAGGCTTTCCTCCTTCATGGGCAACCCTCAGTTGGTGAAAGTTATTCTCTGCATCACCAATCCATCTCACTCTTGGTCGACTGGTGGTGAGTTGTCTGCTCCTAGGTTTTTCTGCCTGCAAATCATTTTTGCTGCTCTACAATTTGGCATCCTTTCAAGGTTTCTTTTCCAGCGCAGTCTGCCTTTTTTAATTGTTGCAACTATGGGTGGGTCTTCTTACAATCGATACATCTCTAGGTTTGTACAGATTCTTCATCCATCATTGTCTATCATTTTCCTGAGGATTTTCTTCTCCCATGTGTTGAGCAGATTCTCTGCTTTTCTGGTAAGGGACCAAGTCTCACTTGCGTAAACTTTAACTGATCTCATGATAGTGGTGTATAATGCCTTCTTTGTGCACCTTAAGAGGTTTTGCATCCTAGTAGCCTTTGTAGGCTGAAATAAGAATTTTTGCCTGCTGTTATCCTTTCTTTCACCTCCGACATTTCCTTGTGCTCATTTTTAGTAGCTCCTCGATATTTGAAAGTAGCCACTCTCTCAAACGCGGGGGTTGCTTATTTTGATATTGTCACCAGTGTGTTTGTTTAGTGACATTAACATATACTTTGTCTTTGCTATCATTTCACCCCAAGACCAGCTTTAACTGGGGCTTCTTCAAATTCTTTGAATGCTCCATTATATCATTGCTGTTTCTGCCCAGTAGTGCTATGTCCTTCGCATATGACAGGTACTGCAATGGTTGGTTATATTTATATAAATTTCCTGATGGTTTGGGTTCTGTAATGTTTTTCAGGAAGTAGTTTGTGATAGTTCCACTGGCGCTCCCATGTTTGTTTTTCATGAATTATTCTAACATGATGTTGAACAGGATACATGACAGGGAATCTCCTTGTCTGGCCTTAATAATTTGAAACTCCTCTGAGTACACCCCCTGTACTTTGATTATACTTTTGGAATTGACCATCGTCATATGTATAAGCTGGGTTAGTTTGTTAGGGACTCCACGTTCCTGTTAGCATCATACAGATATTTCCTGTCTACGATATCATAAGCTGTTTTGTAGTCCACATATAATTGGTGTATGTAGATGTTGTATTCATAGCAATTCTACAGGAGACATTTGATAGTAAAGATATAGTCTGTGGTTGATCTATTCTGACGGAATCCATATTGATAGTCCTATAGGATCAGTTCACTGTACATTTCCAGTTTTCTTGCTATTATTTTGTGAGAATTTTGTAAGTTACATTAAGTAAGGAGATTGCTTTTTAATTTGAGCAACCCATCATATATCGTTTAATGTCAATTGGGATTATAATCACAGTACCCCTTGCTTCTGCCATTTCTTCCTCCTTCCAGATTCTGAATATGAGGTCATGTATGAGTTTGAATTTTCTGTTTATATGCCTCAGTGATTTTTGGGTCCCTACTTAACTTCTGGGCATAGTACTGTTTTTCTCTTTAATTTTTTTGTGTGGATGTTACAGATTCTTTGATTTATATTTTGATTTTGGGTAATCCATCTGGTGATATCTATTTCCTTTTGTGTATTTGTTTGTGATAGGATATTTTGCTGCTGATAGTCACCCAAGCAAGGTCATGCTGAAGGTCATACTGAACCGACTAAGACCATATGCCGACAGTATCTTTGCCGAAGAACAGGCAGGCTTGAGGCAAGGACGTGGCACTACTGAGCAGACCCTAAACCTCCAGATACTATGTGAGAAATATGCTCAACACCAACGAAACCTATACCACGTCTTTGTGGATTTCAAGAAGGCATTCGACGGGGTTTGGCATGCTGCTTTATGGGCCACCATGAGACACTACAACATCAACACAAACTTAACCAGAATGATAAGCAGCCTCTATGATAATGCCACCAATGCAGTCTTCTTCAACAATAACATCGGAGAATGGTTCAAGACCACGGTTGGAGTACGACAAGGCTAGTAAAGCGCCTCGACAAGACTTCATCGTCCTTTGGCATGCAAATCAGTGCGGAAAAGACAAAAAATGATGACGAATAGCACCACTGGCATCACCACTGAAATTAAGGTCGGTGAGGAAAGATTAGAGACAGTTGGCAGCTTCAAAGCAATAGTTTCGGAAGAAGGCTCCAAGCCTGAATTGATGGCCAGGATTGCGCAGACCACAACAGCACTAAAGAGGCTCAAGAAAATATGGAACGACAAAAATATAGCCCCCAGCACCAAAATCAGGCTGATGCGCTCATTAATCCTCTCCACTTTCTTATATGCCTGGACATTAAAAGCAGAACTTGAAAAGAAAATAAAGGCGATGGAGATGAGATGTTTCAGAGGCATTCTTGGCATCTGCTATAGAGACCATATCACCAATGAACAAGTAAAAGAAAGGACTCGTCAAGCAACTGGGCAGTACGATGACCTCCTGGTGTCTTTTAAAAGGCGCAAACTTGAATGGTATGGCCACGTGACCAGAAAACAAGGGCTCGCCAAAGAAATCTTGCAGGGCACTACTAGAGGAGGAAGAAGAAGAGGAAGACATCTCAAGATGGGAAGATAACATCAAAGAATGGACAGGATTACAACTAGACGATGCTACGCATAGGGCAGGAGACCGAGAGGAATGGAGAAAAATAGTTTTTATGTCATCTGTGGCGCCCCAATGGTCGAATGACTACCGGACATGATGATGATGAGTCAGAAAAGATGCTTTGACCTTCTTAAAAAAAATGTGTCTTCAGCAAATGAGGGCTGATAAATGGATATGCGATTTGTTGAAATGGCTACACCTGTGGTACTCACATGCTGTGGTGCCCTAATTTGTTGTTGAATAATTTCTTAGCAATTTTTATAAGAGCAAATTATTTGTTTTTTAAATTTACAACCATATTTTAAATTAAGTTGGAAAAATATTGTGTTGGTATATTTGAAGAGCTCAGTGTGTATTACTTTTCTAAAATGACATCATAGTATTTTTGGCAGTGCAATCAGGGTGTAACAAGTGATCTAGCTGTGATCTCAAACCTAGAGATTTTCTTTGGACCAAAAATGTTAATTATATAAAGCATAGATTTTTCAAAAGTGCATTGTTAATTAAGTTAATGTTTATATATTTTATAGCAATCTGGATTGTGCTGACTATACAATGTTGTATTTGTCCTTTTAAGCAAGGGCATCTGCACAGGGGGAAAGGAAGCAACTGCAGTTGAAGGGAGGGGATAACATATCCCCACCCCGCTTCCTTTTTAAGCTCTCCATTTAACAAAATTAGTATGGGTAAGAAAGCAATACAAATGCTCAATCTTTGTTTTATTATATATATTTTTTTTAAAGGCGGGGGGGGGGGGGGGGGGGAGAGAGTGGTGGTTGTTGGGAGAAAATATTTCTATTTTTTATTTAAATATATTATCAGATTTTAAAAAAGAACTTTGGTGATACATGTTATATCATGTAGTAAATAAAAAATTATTTGCATTTTACCATCATCATCAAGCAGTAATGTAATAACTAATGTGTTATTTTAAACTGCTCAAGTATCAAAAACATTTTATTTTTTCTTTCCTATACAATTCAGGAATTATCTACATTTACTAACTTATACAAGAAATTCTTTAAAGTTTCTGATCTTTCTGTATTCTTTGGTTCACATTTAAAAAAAAGAAAAAGGCTTTGGTCATGTCCCTGTCATCCCTCAACAACCATGGATTAACTGGAGCCAATGCACCTCGAAAGAGACATTTGAAAAAGCCTCGCCCTCTAAGGTCAACACATGCACCCGATGAGAGTTTGGGTATGTAACTGAAACTTGCAATCTGTGTAAACATTAAGCAGTGTTTTTTTTCTCAAGTCACTTATAAAACAATAATTTACCATTTCTAATGTTGAGTATTAAAATCATGTATTTTGTTAAGTTACTCCGTCATATTATCATACTTTAAAAATGTCAATTAAGGGCCAAAACGAGAATTGGTCACTACCTGAAGATAAAACTCAGTTCAAGTCTGTAAGCATAATACGTTTTTAAAATGCATGAGTGTGCTATACAATTCTTTTTCACACATTGATCAAGGAACATTAAATTTGTTATAAGTTATGATTTTTTTTCTTTTTTCAAGTGTATGAAAAATAACAATAACAGTTATCGTGAATTTGAGTTTTCTTTCCAAAATAATTTACGTGTTATTCATAATAAAGTTAAGAATGTACAAATATCTGACCTAATTTATGTTTAATTTCATAATTATGAATGTTAATATGGCTATTTTAAATTACTGAACATCTTAGAGACTAAAAATTCTTCAATAATGCTGGAAAGACATGAGGGTGCCAGTGACTTTATGGAACAGGTATGATATCGTAATATATTTAGATGGTGGCTGTTTAGAATATCATTTAGTATATAAGTAATAATAATTGAAAGCATAGGTTCTCAAAAGTAGAAGGCTGCAGCTATGTTTTATTCATTCGTTTATTGTTATATAATATACTATGCATGCGAAGATGACCAAGGCTTTGACTTGAGTGGTAATCTTGACTTGATTTTGTTTAAGTGAAGACGAGTGGCACAATTCGTCGGCCTCAATATCTCATCCTTGCCTATTTATTCCAATGGCAAGACTTGGTCAAGACGACTGGAAATAGACTAGGATCTAGTAGATGACCAATAGTGTTTCTTGTGTCTAATTGTGCTCTTTATGCATTTGTTATGTACTGTTATCAATATCGAGAAATTAATCTCTTATTTAAGTGTATGGCTCATTTTAAACAGTACACAACAAAAGACGATACCAAATGATAAATACAATAACAAAGAATATGATACTCAAACCAGGGCTAATTACAATTAATAAGCTTTAATATGTTAATTATAATAAATTACAAAATCAAAAGAAATATAATTAAAACTATTGACTTGCAGTATATTGTTTGGCTTATACCGGTACGATGTCAATAAAACACAATTTGCAAAAAGGGTACAATGATGAAAAGAAATCCACACACACACAGTAAACAAAGCACTGTCTCTTAGCACAAATATCACACGCTCTCGTGATAAAATGCTCTGCCTCCCTCGTCATTCAATCTATTGGCCTTTTATAGTCAGTTCTACTCATTTTTCGAGAACCCCCTTAGGCATTGTTTTTCTTTCCAGTTTTCTCCAGATTTTTCTACAGTATTCGAATTATGAAACAGGCCATGGATTTTTCGTTTGTAGCCGAGGTCATTGGGAGACTATTTTTAGCTACCCACACCCTAAATACGGTCTCCAGCGTGTTGTCTGCTAGAGTTCATGACGTAAACACACGTCATCTACATAACACATTCCAGGTCACAGGAGTTGTTGGAAAGTTCCATGTGTCAGTGTCAAACCACAAACAGGATTTTATCTCCGGCTTTGATTTCAGAGTTTGCCTTCTCTTAGATGAGTTGCCAACCAAGGTTAATGATTTCCATCCACCCGGGGTGGTGGTGTATAACATCTGACCCGGTGCCAGTGTATACACACATAGTCCCCATACATTTCTGGTGTAAAACTAATAAAGTGCCTTAGCAATTATTGTACACAACACTAAGATGAGAGCAAATGGATAAAATTGAACCAACATAGGTGTTATATAGGGCTAATTTAAAGGTGCTTTATTAGTTCACAGACTTCATGTGAAATATTAATCAACTGAAAATCTAATATATGCCTTGTAAAACTAATTTTGTTGTGGGAAAAAATCATTTATTATGTATTCAAATTATTAGAGTTAAATGAAATAAGATCGGATTATTTATTTAATGTAATTATTGTTATGGATTATTTATTAAATGTATTTATTGTTATGGATTATTTATTTATTGTATTTATTGATTATTTGTCATAAGTGAATAGTTTTCAATTTTTTTTTTCAAACAAAGTATATGTTTTTTTTTTTGAAAGCCTAGGTTCTCAAAGTATATGTTTTTAGCATTTACATATCATAGTGTTAAACTTAGTTTTTTTAAATGTTATTTTTGTTTATAGATTGTTATCCAAATTCTTGTGTCAGAAATAAATATGTTTGCCTTAGTACTCATAGAAACATAAAAGCATTCAATGCACTTTTAGAAAGGATTATTAACTCTGGGGATGGCTTTTCTCATCAGACTGAGAGATACCATGGTTGCCAGGACTCCTACACATCATTCCTATTGGAAACTATAGTGTTCTTGAATTCATTCGGTGTTTGTGCCTGGGTGTAGTATACAACAAAACTTAACTGATCAGTAATAGCATGATTTATGTAATGTGGGCTCAGTAAACCCTAAATATATTAAGCAATTCAATTAACTATAATAATCTAAAGTTATCTGTGACAGCTCTGGTAGTTGAATCAGTGCTGCACAATATAATTTTGTGTGTAAAACACTACTGAATCATTTCTTTATTTGAAAGTTTGGGATGCAAAACTAATAAATTTCAATATGATTTTTCAGTTGACATTCTATCCATTTCTGTTAACTTTAACGAGACAAAGGATGCAATCACAACTTCTTTGTGTCATAGCACAGAGAGTTTATTAAATATTAGGCTAACTAACTTATACCAGTGTAGAATTGAACTTTTTTAAATTAAAATTATATTTTTTTGCCAATGATTATTTTTTTTAAAACCAATGTCACAGCCTCATTTTTTAAAGTTATTTTGATCTTTCATTTTGACTAATAATTAGTTTTAAAATAAATATGTTGAATATTTGAGGAGAGATTTTAAAAATATTTTTAGGACAACCTTACATACTCGCCTGAAATATTGGGAACATAAAACGCAAAATTAGTGGCAAAAAAATTAAACATCAATTTATTTTATTATAAAATAAATATAAAAAAATTATTGTGCTTTTCTCCCAAAGGAAATGACCTTGGATTTTGACCACAACCATAAGTAAGTTTATCCTATTTGAAATATTTCCTAAATCAAGGGTCTAAAAACTATATCTTTACTAAATTTATTTTAAATAAAAAGAAATGATTTAAAATTAAAAGCATATAATCAAATATACTCGTGTCCAAAAATATTTCTAAGCTCTATAATAAATGCTCATTTTTAATTCAATAATGATTACCCAATTTCTATTGCATTATTAAAAAAAGATTGACTAAATGGTAATGTTGCAGAAATTGAAATAAAAAATGTTGTAATACATGTTAAAATGTTGTGGGAACAATAAATATCATCTCTTCTATTCAGTTTTGCTCACTTTGGCTACATAATGACAACACTTCGCACTGGAGCTGGTGAGGACTTGATCTTGACTGGGCAGAGCTTAAAAACTATATTGGTTGGTATCATTATATTTATTTTAAAAAAAAATTCTTTCCAAGAGAGAATGTTGACGTGAATGAAGAAATAGGCGAAGTAAGTAAACTTATTGGTTAAACTAATTTATGCCAATTTCAACTTTCGTTCATTCTTTATTATCCCAGCTACATTAACCATGTACATTAACAAACAGTTACTGTTATTTGTAGAAAAAGTCCATAAAACTAAAAATATTATATTATATGTAGATTTTAGGTCTATCATTAGTAGTGTTTGTTTTAATTTTATTAAAAATGGTTTTTTATTTTTGCTGGTTGATTCGATTGTTGTCAGATTTTGCTATTAAATTTGAAATCATTTATTAAGTTTTATTAAAATTTCTCTTTACAGGAGGCGTATAGAATTTTATGCAAGGGACTGGATGCAACACTTGTGAAAATGGAAAGTGTTCCTAAGAATGACGCCTCAACAGATCGGGTTGGTAATTTATTTATTTATTTTTTTTTTAAACCGATGGATAAGGAAAGGAGAATATTGTTAAATAATTTAAACTTTTTTTATTTTATATATGTCTGAGAAAAGTAAAGAGAGTTGGGGGTCCCCACGCAGTTGGGAAACAAGAAATAGTCTTGAATTCATCTAATTATTTATCCAGCCTTGAAAACCGGAAAACTGGCATTCTAGTAAGGAAATTTCCGACTAGTGTGGGATTTTTAATTATATAAACAAAACAAAAAATACTTCTACGCCCATGAGGCGATTGTACTGGCTCACAATTTATGAATATTTTTGCAAAAAGCTGGAGATGTTTAATTTTGGTTTTGGGGCCATCCATAAATGGCATCTAGGGGGGAGAGGGGGGTCAGATGTTTGTGACGAGGGGGAAGGGGGGGACCTCAAGTAATGTGACGTCACATGAAAAGTAGAATATTGTAGTAAAGAATTGCACTTAATAACCCTAAATTACAGACATTTTAACTTATTCTTTATACAACAATTATCATTATTTTATTTCTAAACTACTATCATGGAGAGAATCAGTACAGGTATGCTAGGTCCGAAAAATGGCATCTGATCAAGTTATACGACGCCAAGGAGGAGGAGACTCATTACAATGACAGTTGTGAGAAATTATGGCTAAATGTGGACATGGCAGTCATAGAATTCGGAATACCAAGGCGACCACGGGAAGTGGGATGGAAAGAAAACAAGGAAAGAAAAGATTTGACGGGGGGGGGGGGGGATCTTAGTAAATGCTCTTTCTAGGGCAGGGATTCTTACCATTTTTTGCAGCACTGCATGCCCACTCCGTTTTAAACATCAACCCCCCCAACGTATAAGTTTTGTTGTATAAAATTAAAAATAATTAAACAATTTAGTTGTCGTAGTTTTATTTTTTTAATTAACTTTATAAACAAGGGAAAAAATTACCAATGGAAACAATGCGCTGACAAAATTTACCAGAAAAACATTTACTGGTAATCAAAATGCATAAAATTTAAACTTTTTTTAAAAAAGCAGCAACAGCTAACAATGGCAGCAAATCAGTGGTATAGTTAGGGTTGGCGTCACAACCCCCCCTCCCCGACTTCCACTATGTAATTCTTCTTGTTAAACTTAGTCCACAGTATAACAAGAACAATAACAAATAAATTGAACATCAGGAGGTAAATGTATTTAAGAACTGGGACATATACTTATAATCGCTCATTGTTATCAAAGGATAGCTTTATTTCTGTTTCCTGTCACTAACAAAACTTACCCTTCATTTGCCCCCGTTGAAACATGGTCAAAACGGTGTGTTTCTTATCTAATAATTAGGTAACCTAATTGCTGATGCATAAACTTTGAAATTTTATTAAAACACACATTTTGATTGGCTACATGGGTGGAAAATGTGGAAAATCTGTTATCATTTTATGAACTTCGTTTAGACCGAGCAGTGTTTGCTCTGTAAATACGCAATTTTTTAACTTGGTGTCGCCCCCTAAGATGGTGTCCCCCAGTGCGGTCGGCACCCCCTAGCTACATCACTGAATACAATTTTCTGGTCTTCCACACCTCAGGGCTGGGGAGGTACTTTTACCCCAGGTTAAGAACCACTGTTCTAGTGAAATGTTTCTTTTCTGACACAGGTGTGGTAATTTGATATCCACAGGAGGTGAATTTCTTAAGGGTTTGTAAAGGACAGTAGTGGATACAGGGACTTTGTATAGGGGGTGGTGCAGACATTTGTGACGTTATATTTGAGGGGGATCTAGCTTTTTGTGATGATTGGGGGGGGGGGGGAGGTAAAAAATCGGAAAACTTTGCTTGACGTCCCCCTTAGCTTTTTGAAGAAAAACGTCAACCACATTTTAATTGCTAGCCATTAACACATTTCCTAATAAAGTTTTCACTAATAATTTTTTTTTAAAATTCCTGACTACATTTCTAAATACTTTAATAAAAATTACATTAAATTTCCTTTCCATTGATATGCAATATGCGAGTCCATTTTTTGCATTAGTCTTATTTTTGTTCATCTTAAAGGACGTGGTAAAACTGTGAAAATACCCCTGTGAACCAAAAGATTTTAAAAAAAAGTAATTTTGGTTTCATAATCTTCAGTCGAAATCAACTATGGCCACTTTAATCATCATGTATGCTAATTGTGAACTTGTCTGTGGGTGCGCAGATAACTGATGAGACCGATTTTGGAACAAATATTCTTGTGCTGTAAGTGCTGGGGATGGATGGGACATCTCCAGATGCAGAGCTGATCGATGCTTTTCTTTTTGGTTTACATTATTAAAAAAAACCTAAAAACAAACTTTGCGTATAGATATACATTTTTTATTATTTTAAATTAATATTCCAATGTCCCACCCGCTTTTACACCGCATATTTATTTCACCAACTATTTCAGAAAAATAAAAGAAAATATGCACTTGCAATATCTTTTATAAGAATCTCATTAGCACAGTCATCGGGAATTTTATTTCATGAAATCAGTACCATCCCCCTGAAAAACAGACTTTTGGTGGTTGTTGTTGGGGGATGGGGATAAAAATGTGATAGAATGTGTTGTCATCAGCAACGAGTCTATGTGCCAAGTTTCAGCCCAATAGGTTGACAGGAAGTGGGTAAATTTGTGGTCCAAAGTTTGCCCTAAACACACAAAAGCGAAGTTAATAAAAGGATTTGGAAATGGAAGTCATTTGGATGACATTGTGGTGTGAGGAGAAGGGGTGTGTACAGATCCAGGTTTCCTCCTTTTGTCATTTTATTTTCTTTATACTAAAACTATTAGATTTAATTAATTGTTACAATTAGTTTTAAAATTTTAAGATTCCCTGCTTGTTATTTTTATTATTATTCAAGGACTAGATTTCAAGGGGGATGCAAATACATTGAACATCAATTGTATTATTATTTTTATTCCTCATGAAGATTTCAACCAGCCCACCTTATCCCAATTTCATGTTTACAGACCATAAAGAATCAAATGAAGAGATGCTGAAGGAGGATATTCCAGGTAGATTTGATTACTCAAATAATGAACTACAAGTAAAATCTGTCAAACATGTTCTGTCAGCAGTAAACTAATTAAAATATTTTATTTGCACTTTCCTGCAATTTTGTATATACTTAGCTATTCCAGTAATTTTTTTTTTTTTTAACAGACAATGTTACTTATTCGCACGGCACTAATATTTATTCTCATGGCACAATGGTGTAGGGATTTTAAGGAAAAGAATAGAAACACAAGAAAAATGAACAAATTTTAATAGTGTAGGAAGAGTTCATGTTTTTGAGTAGAGGTAAACAACATAATTTTGATGGAGGAGGTTCACATGTTGTATTTCAGTTGGATTTAATTAATTAATTATTGGATACAGTATTGTATTACACGTGTATGGATTTATATATTCTTCATATTACACCTATTATTGTTTTAACAATTCTGATGTCAAGGGGTGGGGTAGCCAAATAATGTTAAAATTGGTTGTCGGGGTGTAAAAAATCAGCTTTCCGATTATAACATATTTTTATACTTGAACATCTTATAAACACAATTCCATATTGAAAAATTGGTTTTTATGATGTTTTTATTGCTTAATTTCACTTTGAATAACATGTAAATCAAAAAATAGTTTTTATTGTCCAAAATGCTCATTTTTGTTCCATTAGAACAGCTATTTATATTACGACTTACCCGTCACATAAGGTATCGTTGGAAAGGTCAAGGAAGCAGCTTGCTAGCTGACCTATTTTTTTCTATATATAGACGCCCATCTAAGCCAAGTGAAATTTTGAAATGGTTCATGATCTTGTAAAACCTATAATTTCATTGGTAACTATAAATATCACAATACTATGTTACTATATTTAGTATGGGAATGCGGTGTCCAGGTTAACGCCAGACCTAAATGCAACCCGATAGTTTACTCGACACCATTTTGTGAAAATATTCGCTCTGTCAGTTTGTTACGTTGTGATCACTTGATCTACAGTTTTCAATACGAATTAATTTCCTGATTGTAATTTTGCAAACAAATTTAAACTTAAACTAATACGGTAAGCATTATTAAATATTTTGTCTTATTTCATTGTCATTGTCTCAATATTGATAAAATATATTTATTATTGTTAAATTTTATTTAGGCCTAGTAGCGATAGTACTAGTAATAATAGTAAATAGTAGAAAAATAGATGGGAGCCACACTGTATACAATTTTACAGGGGTTTAGAAAAGTTATTAATTTCTTTATTTTGTATTTATTATAAAATATAGGAAAAATAAATTATACTATATTATATAGACCTTATAAGGGCTTAACCCTTGTGCCTTTGAGTTATGATTATTCTAGGATATTCATTACTTTACCTTATTTTTATGAAAACACGATAGGAAAGGACATATTGCTGACCATTTCTTACAAAATAATAAATCTCTCTGATGAATTGTAAATAATATTTTGTGCATATTTTTACTTTCAGTGCAATGGCACCAAGAAAACATTCTGCTGTTTCTTGAGCCAAAAATAATGTTCGCTGGTGCAGCTAAATTAGTCAAGAAACTCGAGGCATCAATACCACCACCAATTGATGCTTTGACGTCACCACCAAATGAGGCTTCAACATCTGAATAGAACGTCTCGGCAAACATTCCGGTCAGTGTGCCTCAAAAAGAAAATTGGATTTTTCATCTGCAGAGAGCTCTGTGATAAACAGAGTGGATGGCTCTCTGTCTCTTTTCAAGTTTATCCACCCTATTCAACAAGTTAGGCTGTGAATTTTGTCATGAAAAGTTGACCCTTGTGACAGAGAGGACAGGCTCTGTATGAAAGTGTATTGCAAACATTGCAATCTGCTTCATGCAAGCAATGCAACATCAAGAGCACTTGCTAAAAGAAAACATTATGACACAAATAGATGGCTCGTGACTGTGTTCATCAATGTGGGATTAGGCTATTCTGCCATGGAGTCCTTTTGTGAGGTGATGGGCATGAATGCAATGACCAAAAAAAACGTACAAGGCTCATGTCAAGGAGATATATGAAAGAATAAACAGTTATAATGATTTTGTTAGAGCTAATGCTTTGAAGGATCATGGCATAAAAGAGGCCAACTTCCAAGCATGGAATTGGTGTTGTTATCGAGGCTACTACAAGATTAGCCATAGATTTCCATGTCATGTCCTCATATTGTCAGGTAAGAAAAATAATTTTATTGTCGTTTTTTTTTCTATATTATTGCTATGAAGTTAATGTTTAAACTTTTGTTTGTTTGTTTGTTTGAGCAGCTAACAAATAAACTCTTTTGTTGTATCTTAGCTATGTTCAACCACTGACAAGGCTATGCTGAAGAAGAGTGAAGCTGCCTATCAGAACTGGTATGCTACCCACAAGGAAAGCTGTACAATCAACCATTCTGGTTCTGCTGGCCTTATGGAAGTTGAAGCTGCTAAAGTGATGTGGCAGCTATCTATGAAGCAGAGTCTTCGCTACACTAGTTTTGTCAGTGATGGAACTGTAAGACATATAATGAATTGTTGGCTTTGGCACTGTATGATGTTCCAATAAAAAAGGAAGACTGTACAAATCATGTGGCAAAGAGACTGGGAACTGCGCTGTGAAACAATATTATGTTTAACTTTGAAAAAAAAAAAATTAGGATGTATTAAAGGTATAAACACAGAATAAAATTAATTTCAAACTTTCTTTGCGTTTTCTCATTTGTACATTTTTCCATGTGTTTTGATGGTAGAATCAAAATATTTTGTGAATGACCTGATAGATGTGTTTGAAATTTATATTATATTTTAATTATATGCTTATTTTGTATATATCTATGCACCCTAAGAAGGATTTGCACACAATATGCAACGTTAACAAGTTATTGTGATTTTAAAAAATTCTAAGGAGGAAACATGCTATTTACATCTTAAAATTTTAAAAATTCACAAAAAATTAATTTTTCAATATTTCTTAATTTCCTTCTGAAAGTGTATGGATTTTGATGATGACAAGTGGTGTACAAATAATTTTTTTACATGCTATGAGTAGTTTTTGAAAAACTTTGATTCAATGAAAGTATTTAAAAAATGGCAATTTCTGAAACATTTATTCAAATCAAAAGCAAAACATCAAAATTTTTTTGATCAAATCTGACTTAATTTCATGTTTTAATAACTATTTTTATTAACTAATGAGTAAAGAAGCAGCTTTTATGAGGTATTAAATATTTTAGCTCTTTGGCTACCCCTCCCCCTTAATAAAGTACTGTGTAATATTCATTGGACCTTATTAGTTCCTGGCGAAGAAAGATAATAATAATAAAGTTTATTTGAAAAAGTTTATTTGATAAAGGTATATGAGATAGTTAATTGGCAAGTCATCACTTGCACTGAAGAAATATAATACAATAGCTAACTTTTACAAGTAAAAACACTAAATTATAAATGTTACACAAATGAATTAGCCTTTGGCTTTATATTTTTCCATTTAGCCCTCATGGCTTTCTTCCAATTGGCAGCTACTGAAACTTTATCAATGGTTCTGCACCAAGGTTTTGTTTTTTCGGGGACTGTCCCGGGAAGACAGCTTGCTGGCATTCCACAAACATGTCCAAACCATCTCCAGCAATGTGGCCGGCCCCATTTCTGCAACAATTGTCATTCCTGATCAATGTCTAGGTGATTTCATTGGAGGATGTCTTTTGTAAGAATATTGTACGGATCCTTCACAGGCATTAGGTCTAGAGTACTTTCATCTTCTGTATTAATGTGCTGCTGTCTTCAAGAATTCTGATCCATTTAGGAGAGCAATTCAATACAAGACTGACATATTCTTGGCTAGGTACTAAAGCTCAGGTTCCTTTACGATGTCAGCTTTCTAAATGCATCATAACTCGGTAACATTTTCCAGTGGGTTGTTGCTCTAAATTCTATTTCCTGTCTATATGTTACAGTTACTTTTTATTTGTCCAATTAACAACTTTTCAGTTACCGGTATTTGTTACTCTAAGCAAGAGTTGCTGCGGTACAGCCTATCAAAACTATCGAAATGCAGCCCACCCAATTGGAATGTACTGACCCATATCCACCCTCTCTGCTGCCTACCAGCCAACCAGGTTAGTATTTTTTTTTACACTTTCATCATCCCTGGAAGTTCACATGTAAAAACTAATGCTTCCAAAGTAGATCCATTTTTAGTTAGAAAAAAAGTTATAATTTAAAAATATCCAAAGAGAACCAAGCGAAGTTTGAAAGATCTTTACTAAACAATTATGGGGGGGGGGGGGGGGGGGGTGTTGTGTGTTTAAGTGGGGAGACTTTATTCAAGTTGTAAGATAAGGAACACCATATGTTAGGTTAATAATTTAAGAAAAAAGACACCACAGAGCAAAAACAACAGTAAGTCTTACTTCATGAGCTATTTGTTTAATTTCCAATATGATTTTAACTTGTCATCATTTGTTGTGCACTGAAGTAGAGTACACTAGTACAGGTAAAAGAAAAAAAAACAATGCATATTTAGAAGTGTGTGTTTTAAAGTTTAAATAAAATTTGCTTGTTTTTTTTTTTTTTATGAATCTTGAATATATAAATTTAATTATTAGAATTTTTGGTATTAATTGATTTTTCCAAATAGAATTTTAGGTATTTATTGATTTTTCCAATTATAATTTTTGGTATTTATTGATTATTTCCAGGTAACAGCCTACTTTGATCCATCCCAATTTCATCTTCATGATGGGAATTTTGTAGTGATGTACATGCGAACCCAGAGACATGATTAATTGAGATCAACATTTATTTTCTAATTGTTTTCCATCATCAAGCAGGATTCAGTCATGTTAGAAGTCATCTGCAATTTTTACCTACACACATGAGGTGCTTTGTCATACAAAAATATTACACGCAACTACACAGTACACTATAGCTGCATGCACTATATCAATAGGATATTTATAAAACACAGGCTGTGTATTTCAACTGGCATAGTAATCATTTATTAAAACAAGACAATTATCGCTGTTCCAATGTTTATCAATCACATCTTTCAGTCTGTTAACGCTATAACTGTAAGGATAATGAAAAGCCTTTTAAAATTTAAAGAAAACTATAGTAAGATCTGTCTTTGTCAAACCATCTCTCGTCTATGTCTCTGACTTCCCAATTCTAACATTAGGAATTCAATTCATGAGTTGATTGTTAAGATAAAAATAAATTTTAGGAACAAGGGTCTAATTACAATGGATATGACTTCCTAAGGATTCATGAAGCTTTAATAGACTTTTATAAGAAGAAACTTGTTCTGTCCCATTAAATTTTTTTGTTGGACCGCTTATATTTACTTTTTAAAAAAATCTTATCAGGAATCAGTACTAGTACACATAATTTTTTTGCATTATGTGATTAATATTTATTTGTTTCAAACAACCTCAGCAGTATTTTATTAACGGTCGTCTTGCTGTTATAATTATTTACTATCACAATGCACAAACTGTTTTTTGTTTTGGTTACTGAAAGGATGGTTATTTTAATTATTTAAGTGGTGGCTTTTCATGTAAAATATACATTTTCTGGTCCAAATTCCACAATAAGCTATATTTGCATCAGTTGTGTTGTGATCGCCCATGCACTGGTTTTATGTGCAAGTGTCTCTATTCTTTAACATTATTATTTTATATTATCTGTGTGGGCATTAGCCATAGTGTTTAATCTATCCCTCACATTAACCATTGACTTACCCCTTTTTTCATTAGCCATTGATCTATCACTACTATTGGCCATAGTGTTTTATCTATCTCTAGTCATTACATAATAATATTGTTCAAGTATTCCTGGGTTTTAAGCAGTGATGTTAATTTTGAGTTAGTCTATAGCTGTCTTTTTAGATTTAAACAATATATTGCTAACATTTCAATGTACATTTTTCAGCTATAAAAGAATAAAGTATAGTTTTATGAACAATTTAAGACAGCATTAAAAAGCACTAGGTTTCAAAGGGAAATTTTTTATTAGATTCAAAAACCATTTTATAAGAAAAATATTAAGGGGGCCAATAATTAATTAAAATATAAATTTGTAATTATTTGTTCCTTTAAATAAATTTCAGTTATACAAATATATTGAAGATGAATACTGTAAATGTAAATAAATCAACTTTATTTTTTTGTTTTTGTTGTTGTATATCTTATAGCCTGCACAATTTAAAATGTAAGGCGGGCCATAATGCTTTATGAAAAACTTATGCTAGCCGAAACAAAATAGAAAAGGGGGAAAAGCTATTATTATTCCGTGCCACATGTTGTGCAGGCCTGTTTTATAACATACATCGTGTAACTGCCTGCATTCACTAACAGTGATTCTAGTCACATATTAAGCTCAGGTTTTTTGTTGTGCCTTATAAAAATGCTCAATTTTATTAACTTTTTCTACTGTTGTATTTATTAATAAATTTATTTATATTAAAATGTTTTTCTCTAGTTGAACATATCTCCTAATAAAACGTGCCTTTCAGTTTCTTGTTTTGTTAATTTGTTTGTTACATTGCAGAAAAGTTATTACTGTTGTCATCTATCAAGCATGAGAGTACATAATCAAAAGGTGTTACACACCATGGATGCACACTCGATTATTCGTTTTTTTATTTTCTGAAATTGCCACCTATTATGAAGAATGAAAAGTAAAATTCACCCAGCTATATATATATATATTTTATTTAACCTGAAGTTAATATTTCAAATATTTATATTGTAAAATATATTTACTGTTACTTTTAAAAAGTATAAATTTTTGCCAAAACCAAATTCACCATACTATAAATTTTAAAGGTCCATTCGCCATATGTGTCATTTTGCAATAAGGTTTGCCCACCCCAGATCTAGATCCTCAATTATTAGTAAAAATCCACAACTTGTTTCTATTTGCATGTAGCGTAAATGTTTCTTCAAATCATGCCTTGTTAAATGGCTAGTTGTTTTTTCAACCAAATATAGAATTCCATTAAATTTAATTGTGTGGCATCTTAAAATGACCAAGGAGGTAAAAAATATCAATGGACTACCATACTATAAATACATAATGAGTATAGTTTGCCATGATGTCATCTTTTCATACCCCTATTTAATCAATTGAAAAAATATTTTACATAGGGAATTTTCATGCTAAAAAAAAAAAGATGTGTTTAGAAAATGCTAATTTAATTATTTTTTTTCAAGTTCATTTAATGATTTTTCATCTGACAATAAAATTTGGAAACAAGTCACATTTTGTTTTTGTTGGCAACATTCACTGTATTAAAAATGTATTGTTCCATTTATATATTATGTCTAATGATAAATTTATTTGAAGTGAATATAACTTGATCATTGTTATGCAATGTTAAGACATTTTGCCTTTCCACTAAAAAGGACAAAAATGATTTTAAAAAACCTGTGCGCATAAGATTTGTCAAAAAAAAATGATTTTTTAATATTATTTTTTTGAACCACACAGTCACATAGATTGCCTTCAGGGCAAAGAATGTATTGTTTTTATCCATCTTTTCAAGCCCTTATTGCTTAAGTGCCCAAAAGGTATTTGTTTTGCTTAAGACAGCACTTGATACAATTGTAAAGTAAATTTGTCTTTATAACTTTAAACTGTGGTCATAAATTAACTCACTAGCACTAAAAAGCAGGTATTGTTCGTCATGATATACTTTGCCTTCTACAAGTAACAAAAAACTATAGTTCTCATTCTATGAATGACTGCTCAAACCTTATTATTATTTTTTTTATGTCCACACGCTATAAAGATATTTTCCATTACAAATGTAAAAACCAAACCTGACAGTGACAGTTAAATCTCAGCATTCTCAGCATGAAACTTCATAAACAAAAACATGAAATATCATTTATGAACTAAAAATAAAAGCACCTGCCTTGACCATCTGACCTAGATTAGGAGATGTATTGAGCCTTAAGATAACTAATTTAATCAAGGCTTTAGAAATGAGTGAATATGTAGAAATATATTTGTTAAAAAAAACTATATTGTTTTCCTCAATTTTAATACATGAAATCAACATTTTAATAAACATGAAATAATTTGCATCACCAGTTTCCTGACAGTTTCTCCATTTTTTTTCTCCACATTTTTTATAAAAATAATACTTCCTCTCACAGCTTATATAAGTTAAAGTTCATTTCAATCATTTAAAGCCATGTTTTAGCTCTTTTAATTTAAGTACAGTGGACTATGGCATTGGTTCACAAGTTTGATGATGAAGAGAAAGACATGTAGCAATCCACAAAATCATAAATATTTTATTGATATCTGCAAGTCCCTCATGAGAAGAGGCGTGGGAAAATATAAATCCAGAATACCTTGAGAGCAATGGTTTGAAATTAAATTACTTTAAAAAATGTCTCAATGCCAGCTCTGTGGGGAGAGCAAAATATGATTACAAATATATACAGTTTGGCCAAAGGCAGTAGCCATAAACAATTGTGCATTTCTTTTCTAATCAAATAAAAGTTGCAACAACCTTGTAATACCTTTCTTTTTAAGCGACAGAAAGCATGAAAAAAATAATGATAAAATTTAAACGTTGTGTACAGGTGTGTGGTTATTATAAAAAAATTCCCAAATAAATTCTCACAACTTAACATCTCCAAAGCCTTATGAGACTCCCCACTGGTTCTAAGGATGTATGGAAAAACTCATTGATAAAATTTATAGTTTTGTTAATTTGTTGGCCTCTGAAATGCGTGACCAAATAGCCAGGACTATAAAGACGATGCAAATTTGGACGTGAGTGCATGAACTCAGAAAAAAAAAAGTTATTGGTACTTAAAAGATAATCATGTTGGAGAAATGTCATTCTTCAGTTGATTTTTGGAAGCAAATAGAAATTTCTATGAATCTTCATACTTGACTGGTGGTCCAGTGTGGCCGTGTTACATTTTCAGTCTTCTAAATGAGCCCCATTGAAAATGACTAATACATCACAATTTGTAACAGTCAAGACCTATCAGCAGTGCTTTTTCTGTCTTTTAACTGCATTCTGTGACCATAACAAGAGCACTGCCTATCAGTATCATAATTTTTTTTACCATTCTTCTTTGTTGTTGACGCTATTAAGATGAACTTCCTATGGCCCTGTCACAAGCAAAAACACATTTAAAATGGACCCCCCGACCTTTTCCCGTTATTTTAAAACAATTTGTATTAATACCCTCCCTGGTCTCCAAATAAACTTTCTATCAGGTCATTGTTTGGGTTCAAAGGTCCAATAATTTCTGGGAATTTTGACGTCAGATCATCCCAGATGACACCAGTGACAAAGGCCTGGCCAAGCTGGAAACGAAAATGAATCATTCTCTTTCTCTGAATCAACTTGATTATTACAAACATCGGTTTATAAGGTGCAACAATAAAATAACTGATTATCACTAACTAGAAAGCCCTAACCATTGCAAACTGATATTATGAACTAGACCCACATTAATATTTTACAATAAACCCATTTGATAATCATGATATTCACATATTACATTAATAGAAAATAAATGTATTTACTTACATAAGACCCATATAATAAAAACCCTACCTGCCTATTTTAAAATTAACTCACCTGATTATTATGAAAGCCATCTACAGGTTCAATCAACTCCCAGCTTTGTCTGCCAAGGGACTCCCACTTTTTTATGGCTGATAAGTAAAGAAATCACATAGCTTATAAATGTTTATATAAAAATGGCTGAAGTGAAAGTTTTTAAAGCAGTGGTTCCCAGACTTTTTTAACTTGTGAAGCCCCATTTATAGTTAATTTATATGGGGAAATAGGCCTGCCTTATTTATTACAAGATAATATTAAAAGCGTTTAGGAGAGCCCACAGAGCACAGGTTGGGAAACACTGCTTTCTTCTTCTAAGTTTTGGCTTTAGTGATTAGTTTTTTTTTTTTTTAAATTGTTAGTTATCTGAACAAAGTAGAAGTTATACCCTTAAATTTTTGAGGTAAAGTGTCAATATATAGAAACTTTTAATTTTGCAATAAAGGGATTTTAAAAAAATCATGAACTGCTCATTCATCTACCCATAGCATACAATTGTGATAGATTAAGAGCATTGCCCAAAAGTTGAGCTTTGTATCTCATCAGCGACCAACTTATACCAGGAGCATACCAACATCACTAACCTACCAATTTGAGGATGCAAAAATTCCAGCAGTTATTGTTGATAAACATTGCTTACATATAGGAAAATAAAGGGATGTAAAAGGAAAAAACTCTTATGGTGTGAATCACAGTAAAAATTACATACCTTTATTAATCGGGTTATCCATGTAATACATGTTGAAATTGGAAAATCTGCTTTTTTGGGTTAGGGTCATATTTGCTAGAACTGCACTTAGTTGATCTGCTCTCTGAAATTATTAATCATGACATTAGACCTTTTATTTTCTATTAGCATCCCCTAAGGCAGCGGTTGTCAACCTGTGGGTCGCGACCCCTGTGGGAGTCGAACGACCATTTCAAACGGGTCGCCTAAGACCATCGGAAAACACATATACTCTACAGTTATGTAGTAGCAACAAAAATAATTGTGTGGTTGGGGGTCGTCACAACATTGGTGAACTGTTATAAAGGGTCGCCGCATTAGGAAGGCTGAGAACCACTGCCCTAAGGTCTACTGCCATGCCCTATTGTACTTGTAACATGACACACAAAAAAAATAAAGTACCAAGTTTCAGCAGGATTTAAGATGAAATGTGCTGAATAATTTTCTACACATGACTGCACTGTTTTTGAATGCACTCTGCTTTAATTTATGCCAGTCTTATTTAATTTCTTATTAGAATTCTCATAACATTTATTAACATAATTAATTTATAAGTCAAATGATCCCCTAATTCTGATTGGTCAAAAAGACCATTTTCGCTACGAGGTGACTACATGGCCCCTTAATTAAGCTTCCATTGAGACTCCTTATTGAAATGGTGGAAAGCAATATTGTCTCCCATGTTTTTTTTAAACTGAAAAACATGGTGAATATCCTTCAGTGTCATGAGATTGGTGTGTAAAGTAAACAAATCAGAGATAATCTGTATGCCTACAATATTGTTTATTAAATCAGTACAATGTGCATTTTATTTTTTATTTTTTTTACATGAAAAAATATCCAAATGTGTCCCTTTACTAAATAGATATTAATTAACAAATGAAATTACCATTTGTATAAGGTGATAGATTGAGAAATTGCAGTGTTCCTCTTTATTTACAATATGAAAAGCCTTCACATGAAATTACCTTAGTTGTAAGATCTCGAATGGTTTGGTTCGTGTTCATCCAACCCCTGCAAGGTGAAATCTTTAGAGTAAAATAAACAAGTAATATTTTAATTTTTTAAATTCATTTTTAATTATCGCACAAGAAAAATAAAACATGGTAACAAAAGACAATATCAAAAATTTATTTAAAACTACGTGGAATCAGAGCCACCTTTTGGTTGTTGTTGTTCATCCGCCAAATCGACTAGGACCATCCAGTCATCCGGTTAGGGGGGTGGGTTACGGTGGGTTCGTAGCTGGCTTGCCAATCCTATACGTGCACGGAATAATCTTTGGCACCGCGGGCAGGGGATAGTTGGTGCAGTCGTGGATTTAATAATGCTCATTCGGGCTAGCCTGCGTGTCTCAATGGTGGCCATCCTACTGGCTTCATAAGATTTAGCCCCTATCTTGACCGCTGATCTCCACCTTACTCTATCCTGAGCTGTCTGCTCCCATTTAGTGGGGTCGATGCTGAAGGCCTTTAGTGCCACTTTCAGTGAGTCTTTGTTACGTTTTTTTTTACCTCCTTGGGAGCGCTTGCCTGTCGTGAGTTCACCATAGAATATTTGTTTAGGGAGCCGATACGGGCAACGTGTCTTGCCACCTGATGCCGAGGAGTTTCCTGGGGCTGGTTGTGTGAAAAGGTTTCAGTTTTTGGCGTGACGCTGGTAGACTGTCCACGTTTCCCATCCGTAGAGCAATGTCGAGAGGACTGCTGCGCTATAGACCTTGATCTTCGTTTCACGTCTGATACCTCTCCTGTCCCAACAGTGCTGCGGAGCCTGCCAAATATGGCACTAGCTTTTTTGATAATGACACTATTACAGAGGTGAAGCTAAGGGAGCAACTGTCCCTGAATGCCAGACAATTTGGGGGCTCCAGACTCGTGGGAGAGCTGAAATGGGCTTTGAGGGTATTTTATTGATCAAGATAATGAGTTTCAGATTTTGGAGGGGGATAAAAATGAATCTTGTCTCCGGGTGCTAAACACCAATTCATTTTTTTAATGTTTATCATTTCATTATGTCAAAATTACCTGCAAGCAGTTCATGTAGTCATAAAACTTGGCATAGGTGAATGTCCCCCAGTAAGTTGATGCTGGGTGGATCCTAGAGGACATGCTGTCGAATAAGACACGCCCATCGGCCAGACCCATGAGTATCACGTGACTGTTGTTTGGAAGCACTTGATTCTTGAGAGGAAATAAAGTTTGATTATAAATGGAGGTGAAAATGTAACAATGAATTTTTTAAAAACTTTAACTAATTTAGATGACTAATTTAATGATCAGCAGCATGGAGACACGACTCAGTTAAATAGTTGCTCTTAAGTCAATCAATTCGACTAACACATTCAAAATACTCTTCAGACAACATTAAAAACTCTAGTTATAGCAATGATGCCGCAGCTTCATTTTTTTAAATCTCTGCCCATTTAAAGCTGTCAAGACAATTTGAAGGCAGTGAGCCAAGGAGTGGGGAGGTAACGGTAGGTACACCCAAAACAAATAAAAACGTTCAATATATTAAACTTGTTTTAAATTTTGTTCAATATTTGATTAAAGCAACTGGGTAACAACTTATCATTTATTATGAGAACAAAAGGTTTACGTGAGTAGAAGATTAGCATTGGCTCCAGGGTAAATTAGAGGATATAATTCTTTGATCCAAACACAGTAAATATGCAATGGAAATTCGTCGAATTTGAATTTCGGTATCTCTTCATTGACTTTATTCCTAATTTCCAACCAGTTCAGTGGCATAGCTACAAATATTACAATGGCGCAGGTGGTGCCATCGCACCAGGGCCCAAAGTCAAAAGGGGCCCGAGCATATAAAATAAAAATATTAATTAAGATTTTAAAAAATTACTCATTGTTTTATACACGCCACAAGTTTTTATGGTGCAATGCTCAGGGACCACATTTGGGTAGGACACGGTGGGGAATTTGCCCCCCTCCCCTTGAATTTGCAGGTTTTTATTGAAATTGCTATGTACTGTGGCGCCACCGGTAATAAACAACTTAAAAAGCCGACCAAGTTTTGGTTTTGCCCCCCCCCCCCCCCCGCCAAATCCCTGAAAAAAACCTGAAATGACGCCCCTGGCAATGCTACTACGTACGTACATATTTCATATTATTTGTTACTCCCGATTATTAAAAAAAATAATTTCTTTGTAAACCTTTAAATCAGTGGTGTAGTGAGGGGGGCATCATGCCACGGGCGATACTCACAAAGGGGCGCCAAATGGTATATTTCACTATAATATTGTATGGTTTTCGAATAGGGGGGGCGCTAAAAATTTATTGGGGGGCGCTAAAAAGGTATTGTGTCCCGGGTGCGAGTTAAGCTCGCCACGCCACTGCTTTAAATATGATAATACAATCAGTTAATGCAATAAAACTAAAGAAAGTTTACAAATTTAATAACGAGCAATGTTTCGATTGTATGTATTTTTGGACGCAATATTAATAGATGGAACATTTGGTCTGAAATGGGGAATACAAAGACTACTCTGAAACGATTATGTCCTCACGATATTCATCCAGAAATGATTGCTTACTAGCAAATATGTCGATAGCTCTTTCAAAAACAATATTAATAATACTATAAAATAATAGTTCTGAAATTAATGAGGCAAGATTATTTTTAAAACGTTAACAGATGTTTGAAACAAAATTTCTAATTATTTTGGAAGCAAAATGTTAAAATCCGTTGATAACATTTCAATACAACTTCAAAATCCAAAATTGGATTTTTATTTGGCTAAAATATTATTAGAACAATATTCTGAGTGTTATGAATATGTGTCCCGACTTTGATATATGAAGACCACAAGGGGAAAAAAAGACAGTATCACATATTGGTTGTTTTGAGATATTCCATTTTTCAAGTTCAAAACTATGCACATCAAAAATTGTAAACATTGTAATATGCATTTCACAAGAGTGTCCATTTTCCTGAGTTATTAAATTTAATAGATAAAGTAATTCAATCTTCAATGTAACATGCTTTATTTTATTATATAAGAGAGTGGGGTCAAAATGGACTCTGTCGTTTTTTCCCTTTTAGTAGTTCATAAATGTTTGATCATTGATACCTATCTATTATCTATATAAAACTATTTTATTAGTAGGCCTACCGGGTAAATGTTCACATTTCGGCTAATCCTTTTTTTTTTACACTATAAGTATAAAAATATGTATCACGCCAATAACTATCATTTAAAAAAATATATTAGTAAGATTTTAACCTGACAATCAGGTTTAAAATAATACTTTATAAGTTTCTGGTGTGCTTCTTACAATTTTGGCACAATATTAGTTTATTTTCTCTAGCAGTAGCTGTATGAACTAAAGAGACTAACACTACAGAAACAGACAGAGATAGCAAGACAGACACTTAGAGATAGAGAGTTCAAGGGAGTCAGACACAGAGTTAGAGCAACAGGGAGAGAGACAGACC
Organism: Omphiscola glabra; assembly: GCA_964017045.1. Taxonomy (NCBI): domain Eukaryota; kingdom Metazoa; phylum Mollusca; class Gastropoda; family Lymnaeidae; genus Omphiscola; species Omphiscola glabra. The sequence continues at coordinate 29,377,174 of OZ024800.1, read as the reverse complement.
TATAACAAACAGAGATACTGGGGGTCGTCCATTAATTACGTCAGCAATATTTACGCAATTCCCCCCCCCCTGTCAACAACTGTCAAACTTTCGATGACCCCCCCGCCCCCAAATTTAATTATGTCAATATTTTATAACCCCTCCCGCCCCCCCCAATTAATTATAATATAAATAAATTTATAAAAACGTTTTACTTTGCGCTGATGTACACTAAATTGTAGGCAAAACATTTTATAACATATTTAGCTTTTTAATCAACAAGTTAAAAAGTTTTTACACTTAAATTTTATAATGCAGAATCAATTAAAAGGTTGTTAGACTAAATATCATTGTTTGTGCAAGTGTAAATATGATTATTATCAGGATAACTGACAATTATAGTATAGTTTCTAGCTGCTATCATCTTCCCATGGAATAGCCAGGTTTTGCTCTGTCATAACAATGGGCATCAGGCACATAATTTTTGCAGGTTTTATTTAAATTGCTATGTACTGTGGCGCCTCCAGTAATAAACAACTTAACAATTCGACCAAGTTTTGGTTTTGCCCGCCTCCCACCCCCCTGGAAAAACTGAAATGACGCCACTGATGGGCATAGTCTATAGTAGCTGATTTATCATTTTCATCTTGCTGGACTGATATACCAGACAAGTCAACACCATCCTTATCTAACCATTCAGCTCTTAAAATAAAAGAATTGTCTGTGTGAGCAATAGTTGCAATAAGCTCTCTCTGTCCCTGATGGTATAGTTGTTATTTAACACCGATGAGTTGGTGTATTTTTTTAATTGAACACCGTATACAATGATGTGTTAATAATTCTAGTGAGCGGATACAGAGGAAAAATTACAGGTGAAGAGATGTGAACTTTTGACTTCTCTTTCACTAACAAAGTGTGCTAACATTGTGACCAGCCATCTGCAGTGCACAGACAGACACACATTAAATAACTCTTATATTGTTAAAAGCCTAAAAATATAAGTCTATTTGCACTCATTAAATTGTTTAAAATAATTTAAAAACCAGTCAATTTTTAAGATTAAAATTTTAATAGAAAAAAACATTATTGTTGACGTCATTAATCTACCCCCCCCTGCCCCTTGTCAACAACTGTCAAACATTTCCTATTTTGTTGACGTAATTAATGGACGCCCCACAGAGCGACAGGGAGAGAGACAGACACACAGTCGCATTTTAATTAACTGAATATAACAATACAAGGGTATAATCTGAATTTGTATTTTTTAAAATGTTTTTAGTCCAATTTATCGTTCTTATGTTCATATGTTTTATTTTTGGGATAGGAAATAAAAGTGAACATTGACACAAAAGATATCATTATCATCATCAATTGTTTTGAGGAAGTAACAGAAAGAAACCATTATTTTAACTTGATAGGTAATTATTAAACATGATCATGTATGGCTACTTAGTTTCAAACAGTTGTTAACAGAATAAAATTTTCCGTGGCCAATTTTATATCTCGCCCAAGCAACTCTAGCCACGCCACTGTTTCCAGCGGTTCAATTTTAATACAACTTATCCCTGTAAAGCTTATACGTACTTTTTAAAATTATAAAGCCGGTATTATTACATTGGTATGCGCACCGTAGACTATGTGTTTTTTTTCCTTTTAGACTAGAGGCATTATGGGATGGCCCGCCTCGTATCCGGAAATTTGATCGAAGGAAAATTCGTCGACGGAAAATTGATCGACGGAAATTTGATCGAATGGAAATTTGGTCGAATCTTTTTTTTAGTTTACACGTTAAATTACTTTACGCGCCTAATTACCTTTTGAACGCATTATTTGGTTTTACTGTACAGTATAGTGACTTCAAAAAGAAATTTGGCGAACATTTTAACGTATGAACTGAAAAAAAAGATTTGACTAAATTTCCGTTCGATCAAATTTCCGTCGATCAATTTTCTGTTGACGAAATTTCTTTCGATCAAATTTCAGTAACCGGCACGCCTAGCATTGTCTTGCTGCACCGGTTTGCGGAGCTCTGCATTATACAGAGAAGCCTTTCAGACACCATTCTAACACTATTGTGACCTTTCTCATACATTGTTTGTACAGTCTAGCTACATGATTCATAACAATACTTATAGTTTAGACCTGTCATTTAGACGCATTCAAACCCAGAAAGACATATAGGTATGAAATTACCAGATATTCTAGAGTGGTCATTGTGTTATTAAACATCTGGGCAGGTGTCGTCATACGATCAAAAGTGTCGGGGTGCCTGATATAGGAATAAATTGAAAAATGATTGATTAATTGATTGATTGGATACTTCTATAGCGTTGGTATCGATGCTACTTTAGCATGCTCACTGCGCTCTGGTTTCCTCAAATCTATTTAAACAAAAAAGTATTTAAATGTTGCCTAAATGATTGAAAGAAAAAAAAATGACGGCCCATCTTGAAGATAGCGTTAAGAAATTGCACCAATTTTGTTCAACAGTTATTAAAACAGTCTAGGCATTTATTCGCAGTTTAAAATTGTTATATGGTACTAACCCGTTGCACACATCATTTCCTACAAGAGCGTAGGTAACAACGATAGGACGATCTTGTCTTGGTCGTCTGGCGAGCCTAAAATTCATAAGAAAGAACACACACCATGAATGATTGAATCCATCCCCAATTTGAGGAGTCAGATTAAAAAAAAACAAAACAAAAAAACATTAGACTATACTGGGTCGGTATTTCACTGAATACCTAGACTGAAGGACGAGACCGGATTCGGTATGCCATAACAAAGTGAACATGGCTAGATTTGCTCAGGTGACATCAGTGACAGTCGGTGCTACACAGAGATGTACCACCGAGCGCCGGTCTAAATAAAAATATTTTGTTTTTTCCGTTAGAATGGTCCGATTGATGATTCGAAAGCAAATAAAATGGCGGCTGGATTCGAGTGTTTATTCCAGAATTTCATCGCGTAAACCAGAGGCGTAGCTAGGCGGGCGCGGGGAGTGCGGACCACACCGGGTGACACCAAATTGAAAAATTGCATATTTACAGAGCATACACTGCTCTGTCTAACTGAATTTCATAAAGGGATCACCGATCACACAAAATTTTCCACACATGTAGCCAATCAAAATGAGTGCTTTATCAAACGTTCAAGGTGGTTAGATAATTAAGATAAGATAATATTCTTTTATTGATCCAAACAATTGGAAATGCTTTTTGATTGCATAGCACATATTTATTTTCAGGAGATAGTTATTTTAATAAAGTCCACATTTTCAAGTAAAGCAATTTAAACACAAGACATGTACATTAAATTATTTTACTAGTGGAAAAAAACAGCCATTCATTGAAATCTCTTTGTCAGGCACTGTTTTGACCATGATTCAACGCCGATTGAAATGTTCGGTATCTGTCACAAGAGAGAGGAAGCTATGGTTATTTAATTCTGAGAAAAAATGCTTTCCCTTAATACCACATACGATGTGATCGGGCGTTTCTCAGTACATGTTACTGTTCTTAAATACATTTACCTCCTGACCTTCAATTAACTTTTCTTTGTTCTTGTCATTGTTATAATGTGGACTTATTTTAACAAGAAGAAATCCATCGTGGAAGTCGGGGGAGGGGGCGATTGACACCATGAGTTTACTGCACCGGGTGACACCAACCCTAGCTACGCCACTGGTAGAAATTTTCAATATTGTACTGATACAATTTATAATTTAAATTTATAGGGGAAATAATTGGTAGTCAATAAATGTTAATTTGCTTTGCTTGCGACCATGAATCATATTTGACAATAGCTTAACACTATGCATAAAAGGTCAAAGCCTTTGTTATCTCTAATCTCTATTATATATTACGCTTCTGGTGTGACTCGTGGACTGCTTCCCAAGGTCAATGGACTGCTTCCTAATGGATTGCCTCCTAATCAGCGAATTTGGTATTGAGGGTATATTACAAATAATTCGAAATGTTGAAAGAAATTATGGTTCAATAATGAGTTCAATAGCGCACAAAATATAATTCCCGATAACTACGTTAAATGATATGTTTTTTGGTTACCGGAAATTTGATCGAAAGAAATTTCGTTGACGGAAAATTGATCGACGGAAATTTGATCGAACGGAAATTTGGTCGAATCGTCAAATTTCCTTTTGAACGCACTGCAATATATAGTAAAACAAAATAATGCATCCAAAAATAAATTTGAAGCAAAATAAAGCATATAAAGAAAAAGTGACATCTCGCTGGACCACTCCATCCGCCCTACATCGACGCCACTAGAAATATATACAGTATTTGGCGTCAGGGGACAAGATTCATTTTTACGCCCCCTCCAACTCTGAAACCCATTATTTTCAACAAATTAGTTCCATCAAAGCCTATTATTGCCCCCCCCCCCCGCCCGCAAGTATGGCGCCCCCAGAACGTATGTCCACTCTGCCACCCCTTAGCTACGCCTTTGGCCACTGATAACTGGCATAGCCCCCCCCCCTGAAAATCTGAATTGCCACCCCCCCAAAATCTGAAGTGCCCCCCCCCCCCACCCGGGGAAAAATTTCTGAAATGAAGAGTGCTCGTGATGACCTGAAATAAAAAGCTAAATGTTGGACTCAGGCGTTTGATGCACTGGGTTCAGTCAACATAGGGACACATAATATCTGTCCACTCATTGGGGCACCTTGAGCTTGTGGAACCAAATACCCCTTCAATGCTTGTACTTATTATTATATTTTATAAATGAAAATAATAGTACATTCATTGTACAAGGGGGAAAAAAAGGATATTACTGGTGCGGTCAATTCATCGTGTCAATTCAACACCGCCCCCTCCCACTCCCAACTGAGTAATTCTTAACCAGATCAGATAGAACGCTAAAAGTTTTTTTGATAAATGTTTGACCTAAAGCAAAGAAAAACATAGATTTTGTTGTACTAACAGCATTTAGAAAAAATATTAATAATAAATTATCGAGGCATTATAATTTACTTAACAGATTAATTTTCTGGTCTCCAAAGATGCAAACATGTCAATAACTTCATCAAAATCAACATTCTTTACCATTTTACTTTCCATTAACGAAAGTGCGAGACTTGAAAGCCCGGACTGCGCCCTCGTCGCCCAAATATAATCATTTATAAGTTTCGGTTTTGAAAAGCTCCTCTCACATGAATCCACAGATAGAAATAATTGTAGGCTTAATGAGAGGAATGAGAGAGATGCCCAGCTCTGGTGGAATTCTGCTCAGTTGGCACCCTGTTTTGTTTGCAACCTACTCTTGATGGCTACCTGCTCTGTCTGGTGGCACCATGTCCTGGTTGCACCCTTGTCTGGTGGCGCCCTGTTCTTGTATTTAACTATATTTTACTATGAAACCGACGCAACCAAAACTGTCAAATTAGTATTTTCCAGTTGCCCCTCCCCCCTTTTCCGTGAGAGTGTCACATGGTTCGGTTCTCACCTTCGCACCCTTAGTGACGACACTGCACAAATGTAATTAAGATTTCCCCAAGCAATGGCTACATTCAATTGCATTGATACTCACGTCTTCATTATTTGATTGACAGATGTAGAGTCTTCGCCTGGAAACAAAGCATAGAACAGTGTTTAGTTTTAGATAAATGGTGAAGGAAAATTACTCACGTCTTTACAAGGTTATTCATACTTCCAGACCTTTCCCCTGAAACGAAGAAAAACGACTAAATGAGCCGCTGGCAAATTAGTTTGAGTTACACCACAAATATGCCCACCAACAAACTCAAAACAAGTTTAGTCGCAACTTAGTCTCCAAACTATGTTTTAAAAAAAAAAAAATCCTTTATATTAACTTCGCTTTTGTTCGTGATTGGCTGGCAGGTGAAATTCTATGATGGCTAATTGACCCACTTCCCGTCAACCTATCGAGCTGAAACTTGTAACATAGACTTGTTACCAATGACAACACATACTAACACATTTTTATCCTCACCCCAACCCAACACCTCAAAATTAGTTTTTCCTTTTTTTCCCCCAAGTTCAATTGGTGCGTAATATTTTCTTTTGATTTTCTGAAATAATTTGCGAAATAATTCTGCGGTGCAAAAGCGGGTGGGTCATTAGAATATTAATATAACTAAGGGGCGTGAAAAAAAGGTGCGGTTGCCAGCCTGGGGGGGGGGGGGGATAATAGGGATTCTAGTAAAGTGCGTTATTAGTTTGCATGTTTTGTTAAATTTTAAAACCCATCCTCCCTCCCATTGCTCGATATTACATTTTACAAAAGATTAATATGACTTTTTTCTAGGGGCTCCTTAATATATAATATATATATAAAGAATGTCTGTATATATGTATGTATGTATGTATGTCTGTGTGTGCGTGTGTGTGTGTGAGAGTTGTTGTGCGTACGCCGGAAAAGGTTTCTGAATTATTACAACCCATGGGTGGATAGCATTTTAATCAAATACAAATAGCTACATTAAATTTTGTGTGTGACATAATAAGTAGGTTTCTGAAGTAGTACAACCATTCTACCATATTCCGTTTGTTGCCGTGGGCCCTAAATTCGTTTTCACCCTTTTCTTATAGCTTTATAAATATAATTTCCGTATGCCTTCCTTATACCATCATCCTAAAGCGATAAAATTTTGGTGAGTTGTGATCACGCCCGAAAGGTTTCTGAATTATTACAACACTTTTAAAATATTAAATTTTGAGCCTGGGGCCTTAAATTCGTTTTTTTATACGAGCTATATACATATACTTTCAAACAGAATAATGCATGGGTGGATAGAATTTTAATGATTTATAAAAATATAATTTTAAACAGAGCTAATGCATGAGTGGTTGGAATTTAATCAAATAAAAACATCGATATTTCCGTTTGTGTGTGACATAATTTAGTAGGTTTCTGAATTTTACAACAATTTTGCAATATTCAGTTTTGGACCGGGGGCTCTAAATTGTTTTTTTCTGATGAGCTATTTAAATATAATTTCTGTATGTTTTCCTATACCATTCATCTGATAGCTATAAAACTTTGGTGAGTTGTGTGCACACCCTCAAACGGTTTCTGAATAAGTACAAACATTTTACAATATTCCGTTTGGGGTCGGGGGCCCTAAATTCGTCTTTTTCTTATATGAGCAATGTAAATATAATTTCAAACAGAGCTATTGCATGTGTGGATGGAATTGAATCAAATACAAACTGCGACATTTCAGTTTGTATGTGACATAATAAGTAGGTTTCTAAATTAATATCCCCATTTTACAATATTCCGTTTGGGGCCGGGGCCCCTCAAATTGTTTATATATACTAAATGAGCTATATAAATATAATTTCAAACATAGCCATCGCATGGGGGGATCAATCGATACGAGTGTGTGGACTAATTTTTGAAAATGCTTGCTACTCACGTGAACAGCTGTGTGGCATTCTCACGCTTCGAAAAAACTTCTAATTTATTCGAGTACGCACCAGACGGTTAGAAAAATTTGTGTGTATAAAAAGTACTTTAAAAAACTCAATTAAAATATAAACACTTTATTTGTTTGAGTGGCATTGCAAGGCATGCTGGGTACTCGCTAGTTTAAGTTCTTTGAGTGGCATTGTAAGACATGCCGGGTAGTCGCTAGTTTAAGATCAAATACGATTCTTCATTGATCCAAATAAATGAAATTTTTAATTTTTTTAAATGACACTGTGCATATTTATTTTCAGCATATAAATAAATACACATTTAAATCAAGACAACTTTTTATAATTATAACATTTAAAGGTTTATTGAACATTAAACTACGCGGAGGCGTTTCTAAAAGGGGGTATAGGGGACATAATTCACTGGGCGCCAGAATAGTTAGGGGCGCAAAAATTGGCTTTGGTAATATTTTATTAATGAAAAGAATGGGTTCAGAGTTGAATCTTAAAATGAATCTTGTCCACGGGCGCCATACGTTCTATTTACGCATCTGAAGCTTCGTAGTATTTCCAAGATGGACTTAAAATAACGTCAAGTTAAAGATTAAGAGATTCTGCTTTTACCATTGGCTGCGATATTCTGATAGTCCCTGTGGTTGCACCGATTTCTCTCTCTTAATCGAAGATAGATGGAGTCGACAGGTCCGGTTATCACATCCGGCCATTCATTTGTACCGTGACCTGGAAATAATGTTCAGTTACCGAACTTATGTCAAGACAGGTTTTTTTTTTAAAAAATAAGAAATATGAACGGTTGTGAAGTTGAATGATTTTGAATAAAAATACGACTTGACCTTACAAATAGATAACACAAGTAGGGATTTCAATAAACTTGTTTGCCCTTGTAACTACTGTAACTACCATGTTCAATAATTTATCACCATCCATTCTCTTAACTTACCTGTAGTAGTAGACATCATTGGCCAGTCCAGTTCATTTTCAATTATTGACACCGCATGAAAGAAGGCTTTCTGTCAAAAAAAAATAAATAATAAATTTAAAAAAAAAAAAAGAAAAAAGAAACAGCCATGTTTCATAATTTAATTTTTGTTTCGATTTTAAATTGATCTATGAACTTAAGTTCTTATTACACCCCACTCCCATTTAATAGAATTGAAAACTCTGATGTGAAGATTTTATTGAAGCTAGAGCCAGAGAAGGCGGTGCCGTGAATTTTGGATGCTCCCTGCCACTTTTCGGATTTTGTCGCCCCTCCTTCCCCAGATTCAAAGTTAATAGTTAAACTAGATCCTGAATACAGCATAGCTATTAATAAACGAATTAATATTAATAATTAGGACTATTACCAAGTAGTAAACCAATAATATAATTGTACCTTCCTGCATGCTTGAATGATGTACTGTTATGAGTGCAGAGTGGTCACGTATCTTTTAGAGACCCCAATACCCACTTGCCACGTATTCCCCCCCACCCCCATTTTGCATTTAGATAGTTAACATTTTTTTCCCCACAATGTTGAGCCTTTAAAATTTCCGAGGAATCAAGCGACTACTGATCTGGATGTGTTTGAATTATTATGCTTGCAACTGTTGGTCAGAAGAAAATGGAATATGTCTCAGTGCTTTTCTTTCTCGGCAGTGGTTCCATTAAACATACGCATTAATTTGTATTTCGTTCCACAGCCCCTACGATCTAAGGTGTCTTCGTCTTTTGTTCCACAGCCCCTACGATCTAAGATGTCTTCGTCTTTTGTTCCACATCCTCTACGATCTAAGGTGTCTTTGTCTTTTGTTCCACAGCCCCTACGATCTAAGGTGCCTTCGTCTTTTGTTCCACAGCCCCTACGATCTAAGGCGTCTTTGTCTTTTGTTCCACAGCCCCTATGATCTAAGGTGTCTTTGTCTTTTGTTCCACAGCCCCTACGATCTAAGGTGTCTTTGTCTTTTGTGCCACAGCCCTAACGATCTCAGGTGTCTTCGTCTTTTGTTCCACGGCCCTTAAGATCGCAGGTTCCTAGGTCTTATGTTCCACAGCCTCTACGATCTAAGGTGTCTTGGTCTTTTGTTCCACGGCCCTTAAGATCGCAGGTTCCTAGGTCTTATGTTCCACAGCCTCTACGATCTAAGGTGTCTTCGTCTTTTGTTCCACGGCCCTTAAGATCGCAGGTTCCTAGGTCTTTTGTTCCACAGCCTCTACGATCTAAGGTGTCTTTGTCTTTTGTATTAAAGCCCCTACGATCTCAGGTGCCTTCGTCGTTTGTTTCACATCCCCTACGATCGCACATTCCTAGGCCTTCTTTATCGTGGCCTCGACAGTTTCAGGTGCTTAATTAAGTCCTTTGTCCCACAGCTGCCTATGGTTTTATGGGGCTAGGTTCCTTTTATTCTGGCAACAATTACTGTCTCATGTGGTATACAATTTGTACCAATGATTATCAGAGCTCAAGCGACACCGTTCCAATCATTAAATTTGCTGATGATACCAACATCGTTGGCTTAATATCTGAAGGAAAAAGGCTTGTACCACAACTTAGTTACAAGCTTTAATTTTTTTGGTGCGATGAAAAATTTGTCCAGCTGAATGTCTCAAAATCAAAAGAAATGGTTGTTGATTTCAGGAGATGGAAACACCAGATTACAGATCTCAACATAAAAAATCAAAGTTTATAGAAAGTAGAGGCATAAGAGTACTTAGGTGTCACCATTAATAGTAAGCTAACATGGCATGAGCACGGTCAAATGCTGTATAAGAAATTCAGCCAAAGACTGTTCTATCTCAAAAAACTGTACAAGTTCGGCGTCAACAAAGAAGTCGTTAACTTATTCTACAGTGCAACATTTGGAAGCCTAATTAATTTAAAAATTACTTGCTGGTGTGGGATATCAATGTCTGATATTAAACACCGCATAAACCGACTGATCAAGAAATCTAGGAACTTAACACAAACTAAACATCCTTCACTTAAAGAACTATTTGAAGAGAGATGTTATTGTAAAACTGAACAAATTTTGGATGATACATCCCATACTCTTCTCACAGGTAATTAGGATCGACCCGTTCGGGACGAATTCTCTTTCTCAGGGCGAGGACTGAAAGATATAAAAATTCTTTTATTCCCCAATCTCTGCGAATTTACCAGCGTGCTCCCCCTGAAGTCACAAATCTAAGTGAGAACTAATTAAGTCCCTGATATGGCTAAGAGAATTCACCGAATGGCTGTTTTTTCACTTGTGAAATAATTTAATGTAGATGTCTTGTGTTCAAATTGTTTTATTTATGTGCTAAAAATGTACAATGCAATCAAAAAACATTTCGATTTTTTTCGATCTGATCTGATCTTAAATGATATGATCTGATCTTATCTTATCTAATCTTATCTTATCTTATCTTATCTGATTTTATCTTATCTTATCTGATCTTATCTGATCTTATTTTATCTGATCTTATTTTATCTGATCTGATCTTATCCGATCTTATACATTCATATCCGGAATTTTTTTTGAAAGAAATTTGTTAGACGGATATTTATTTATTCAATTTTTTTTTGCAAACGGTTTTATATTATTATTGTTATAAGAAGTTTTCTATAGCGCAGTACCCCAACCTAAGGCTGGGCTCACCACGCTGTACATATAATTTAACAAACATAATCATGAACTTAAAAATTAACATACATTAATTAAATACATTAACAAATGTGTATTCGCTCCAACCATTCCATAACTTTTAAAATATCAACATATGGAAGGGTGCCTCTAAGAAATGGGTAATTATGAAATTGGGAACATAAAATGGGGAACATTTTAAGTTTTAAATACAATTTATTTTTTTATTTCTTTCTACATATAATTTCATTTTAAACAAAACTACATTTGAAAAAATTTGCATCGAATAATTTTCCATGGTACAAATTTCTTTGGGATAATTTTGCGGTCAAGTGAACACTGGATTACTCTTTCTGGGTATTCAATAATGTGTCATACTTTTCAGCCCGCAAAAGAAATAAAAAAAATACCTGTGCTATTGCATTTTTCTCATTTCATAATACGTTATCAATCATATCAAAATATTTCCTCCAAGTTCAGATTCTTAACTATAAAAGAGATTAAAGGGTGTGTTTAGGAAGTGGCGTACCTAGTGATGGGAAGGGGAACCCCGGCAGGCTCTTCTAAGGTGTTTATATATACCATTATATAATTAATGTGTGTGTGTGTTTTGTTGGTGCTTCAGTTTGGAAGTTGATCCTGGGTGACATTTAGTCAAGGCACATCCCCGAGTGTCGGGCCCTCTAGAATGTTTGAAAATGTTAGCAGAGAAAAACGAGGGTACCACCTCCTAACCTCCTCCTTATATTTTGACAGGGCGTACCTCAGAAATAAGAGTAGCATCAAACCACTGAGGTGGCAAGTGAAAGTGAGCACCGACAGAATCCCCCAGGACGGCGACGCCCCTGGGCTGGGAGTTGGCACAGAGTTCATCTTCGTAGGTTTTCTTGGTTAGTGGATTCACGCCCTGTTAATTAAACTAAATATTGTTACATTAAATGCCTCGGCAGGATTTTAGTTTTCATGGAAGTTCAGTCTGTCAGTGATGGCCGAGAAACTTAGTTGGATAATCCCTCGTTTCTCACGTGGACCATATGGCCTTCAAATGGACCACAGTATATTTCTTGGAACAATGAATATTTTAAAAAGAAATTGACTGGGCTACGAGGCTTATAGATTTAGATACATGAAAGAACAGTTTTTAATACATTAAAAACTAACTGGGAATCAAACTACAGAGTTAAACAAATGTTAAAGTGGGTCAATGGCAAAACAAAAATGTTGAAAACGGTGAGATAATCAATCATGTCTTTAAAAACATGAGAAATCATTAGGGTCTTTAAGATTAAATTTTAGTTGTCTTGATTTCGCTCCCTCCTCCGTCCTTTTCCACAATACTAATTAGTAACTTCATGACATTGGGGGTAGCTCTTCCTTTGGGAGAAAAATGGTTTGAGAAACATTCGGGGAATAGTAGGAGTATTACTGGACTGGAGGTAATTATTCATTGAATGTGAACACTCCAAGGATTAGAGGACGTAATGCCAGGTGCTTGAAACCCACACTTCACCATTGATTAAATCCAATATCCAAAAATATCCAGGAATGTAGACAGAATATGAAAAGTTCCAATTATTAACGATGGTGGAAGCGAGAATTATTCACAAATTTAATATAATATTGATACTCGTCAGTCGTCGGATATAAAAAAAAGCTTTAGGTCAAGCGGCAACTTCCCTACTGGCTACACTGCTGATAAAACTATTGGAAAACCCTTGGAAGTGGGGGGGGGGGGGCGGGGGCTTCTCTCAGACACTTTCTTTTCACATCATAAAAGAGAAACCGCCGTATTTCGTACTTTTAAAGAAACACACATTTCAAGCAGGCATACTTATCATTTCATTTAAACTGACCTACTTACCAGTATCCCGTTACAGTTTGAATCCAGTTCTTTGTCACCGTCTTTTGGCCTGCATTAAAACCAATAAAAAATAAATATCGAAGCTGATACCAACAGCACATCGACGACCATTATGAACCTTTCAAACTTTTGCCCACTAAATGCTATTCGATTATTTAAATACGTAGACTATATATATGTATAGTTGAGTGTCTGAGAGCGTAAAATAAGCTTGAGGGCCATAGGGCGATGAGAAATAAATCATTCAAATGTGCCAGAGGGTGCTTGGGGCAGTGGTTCCAAACCTAAGAGCTCCACGTGCACTTCTTAGGGGCGCCGTGGCCGCTCTAGGATATAATATAACACCATTAAAATGCAATACAAAGTGCAGACCGCAGAGGATCCCCCAAAGAAAATGGTTGTTAAAAAAAGGGTTTCGCAAGTCAAAAATTTTGAGAACCACTGGCTTAATGCAATGTTAAGAATATAATTCAAATATACCGCAAAATACAGAACAACCCCAAGATTAAGCATATCTTGGGGCCATTACTGGCCCTAACAATTGCGGGGCCCTATGCGAAACGGATTGCGCGGGGCCCAGCCTGGGTAGGGATAAGGAGAATACGTGAAAATTAAGATTTTGTTATAGAAAATAAATCCGCGCGGGGCCTATGAAAGTGCGGGGCCAACTGCGGCCGGATAGGTTGCAGTGGCCTAAGGCCGGCCCTGCTTGGGGCATCTTAATCCAAATTATTCCGCAAAAGTGACACCCCCGGCAATCCATAAACGCCATATCTACTCACAGAGCTCCAGGGTACATGTTGGGGTCGTCATCAAAACAGTCTTTCCCTCGCCAAGCCGAGCCTCTGAGATTCTGAAGAGAAAAACACAAAAATTATTTCACTCATTTTATGATGGATAAATGTATGGTTTAACTGCCTTTAATGTTCACCACTAATTAATATCTAACATATTTCTTTCTTAACTCTCGTTCTTTCAGTCTATCTACCCTCTAAGAATCTAAGACGATGGCTAACCCGATTTGAATCCAGCTCTCTTTCTCTCTCTCAAACATTGTCACATACACCCACGCTAAACTATCACAAATTTAGCCAAGTACACCCACTAAACTATCTCAATTTTAGTCACACACACGCAAAAACTATCACAAATTTAGTCACAAACACTCATTAAACTATCACCAATTTAGTCACAAACACCCACTAAACTATTTCAAATTTAGTCACACACTCCAACTAGCCTATCACCAACTTAGTCACAAACACCAACTAAACTATCACCAACTTAGTCACAAACACCCATTAAACTATCACCAACGTAGTCACATACACACACTAAACTATCACCAACTTAGTCACACACACCAACTAAACTATCACCAACTTAGTCACAAACACCCACTAAACTATCACCAACTTAGTCACAAACACCCACTAAACTATCACCAACTTAGTCACAAACACCCACTAAACTATCACCAACTTAGTCACAAACACCCACTAAAATATCACCAACTTAGTCACAAACACCCACTAAACTATCACCAACTTAGTCACAAACACCCACTAAACTATCCCCAACTTAGTCACAAACACCCACTATACTATCACAAACTAAGTCACAAACACCCACTAAACTATCACCAACTTAGTCACAAACACCCACTAAACTATCACCAACTTAGTCACAAACACCCACTAAACTATCACAAACTTAGTCACAAACACCCACTAAACTATCACCAACTTAGTCACAAACACCCACTAAACTATCACAAATTAAGCCACGCTCATCCACTAAACTATCCCCAACTTAGTCACGCACACCGACTAATATATCACCAACATAGTCACACACACCCACTAAACTAAACCCAACTTAGTCACAAACACCCACTAAACTATCACAAACTTAGTCACAAACACCGACAAAATATCACAAATTAAGTCACGCACACCCACTAAACTATCATTAACTTAGTCACAAACACCGACTAAAATATCACCAACTTAGTCACACACCCCCACTAAACTAACCCCAACTTAGTCACAAACACCGACTAAACTATAACAAATTAAGTCACGCACACCCACTAAACTTTTACCAACTTAGTCACAAACACCCACTAAACTATCATAAATGCTATCGAACCGACTTACTGTGTAAGCACTAAAAGCATCGTTATCAAAATCAAAAGCCGGCTCTTGGTGAGCGACACTCCTGGAATTGTTGTAAGGTCAAGGTTACCAGATGCAAGAAAAGCAAGTTACGTTTTAACAGCCTACTTCTCACGCCTATGTATCCAGCCCTGACCTCCCCACTCTGTATCCACTACTTCCCTCCCTACTCTCTATATCTATTAACTATTGCTTTTTTTCATTGCTTTTTCCCCTAACAAATTGTCTGAAAGAAACACTTCAAGCCAAGCCATGCAGAATTAACAAAGGTCCATGGTTGAGGGGGAAGTTCGACTTCAACCAATCAAAAAGAACTGGGGGGGGGGGCGCCCTGGGGGCGCCCTGCTAATAAAGAAAACCAGAAATGTACAGACAAAAGACACAATACGTGAAAATAAAGACGCCTGTTGATATTCCTGAATCTGATCTACAAATTGTAATGGCCTTTGATTTAAAAAATAATTAAGGGGCCATCTATAAATGACGTCATGCTATTTTGGCCGATTTTGAACCTCTCCTCCCCCATCGTCACAAATTGTCACATAATTTTGACACCCTCATAATACTTTGTCATAAAACCATGATCACCCCCACACAGTCCGCACCGGGCCCTTCTTTGTAAAAAAAAGCAATGGATTTATATTTTAAGTACTTAAGTATTCTTATATCAAATCTTTCTAATCAGAGCCTATGTGCCCTAATGTTCATGGCACCAGATTTATGGCACCTCTTACTTTTTAATCCAGTCACATATCTCCTTTACCCCAGGAATCTCGCAGAATTTCAAGCCCAATCTCAGCTTAGTCTGTGTTGAGTAAAAGAAATGGTTTAAAATGAAATATTGGAAAAGAAGGCTTCAATAACTTGCATAGTTTTTAAGGAGGCCAATATGCGTCGTCTTTAAAAATACAAACAATTTTATCTAAAGATTACATAATATGCGATCTAATAATAATAATAAGCCTTGGTCATTTCGGAAGAGGCAGGCTAAATGAAAATGGGCAGAGGCTACTGGAAATATGCTGCTTACATGGACTATGTGTAACAAATACCTACTTCAACTGTAAGGCTATTCACCAAGTATCATGGAGGCATCCCCGCTCCCAACACTGGCACCAGATAGATCTCATAATTACAAGACGCACACAACTGGCTAGTGTCCTCCTCACTCGCAGCTACCATAGCGCAGACTGCGACACAGATCATTCCTTAGTGGCTAGCAAGATAAGGTTACTGCCAAAGAAACTGTATCACACCAAAAACAAGGGCAAACCTCGCATAAGCACATACTCCACCAATAACCCAGAGAGAACGGAAGAATATAACCATAGATTACAAGAAGCTCTTGAACAAATGCCACCAATAGACACTGTTGAGTCCCAATGGTCACATCTGCGGGACACTATCTATAACTCGGCTATCACGGCATTTGGCAAGAGAGAACGCAAAAGTGCAGATTGGTTCGAGGCTCACTGGCAGGAAATGAAGCATGTCACTGATGCTAAAAGAAAGGCTCTCTTGGCTTATAAAGACACGCCTTGCCCAGCCACTCTACAAACTCTTAAAAGTGCCAAGACAAACACCCAGCAGGCAGCTCGCCACTACGCTAACACATATTGGCTCAATCTAAGCTCCAGCATACAGTCAGCTGCTGATAGAGGAGATGCAAAGGCTATGTACGAGAATATAAAACAAGCAACAGGGCCTCTGACCTCCAAGACTGTGCCCTTAATGTCAAAAACAGGGGAACTTATTACTGATCGGGATAAACAACTCAAACGGTGGATTGAGCACTACTTGGAACTATACGCAACAATGAACCATGTCTCAACCGCTGCTCTGGACGATATCCCAGACCTGCCGGTCATGGATGAGCTTGACACCCTACCCACCCTAGAAGAGGTACGTAGAGCCATCGATTGTCTCGCCTGTGGGAAAGCCCCTGGCAATGATGGAATTCCACCAGAGGTTCTCAAATGTGGAAAGGAAGTTCTATTACGGCCCTTGCACGATCTCCTTACCATGTGCTGGGAACAGGGACAGCTACCACAAGAGTTGAAAGATGCAAACATTGTTACATTGTACAAGAACAAAGGAGACAAGAGTGACTGCAACAACTATCGTGGAATCTTCCTTCTTAGCATAGTTGGAAAGGCCTTCGCCCGAGTTGCATTAACACGCTTGCAGACCCTAGCAGCGCGTGTACTCCCAGAATCGCAATGTGGCTTTCGAGCCGGTAGGTCAACCATGGACATGATCTTCTCTCTGCGCCAGTTGCAGGAGAAATGCAGGGAACAACATATGCCTCTATACATAGCGTTTGTCGACCTCACTAAAGCTTTTGATCTTGTCAGCAGAAGCGGCCTCTTCCAGATCCTAAAAAAAATAGGCTGCCCTGCACGTCTGCTTAACATCATCGAGCAGTTCCACTATAACATGCAGGGCACAGTATGCTATGACGGTGCCACCTCAGAAGCTTTTCCAGTAAGTAGTGGAGTAAAGCAAGGCTGCGTGCTAGCTCCTACTTTATTTGCAATCTTCTTCTCCATCTTACTCCAGTATGCCTTCAAGAACAACAGCGAGGGGATATACATCCACACTAGAGCAGACGGGAGATTGTTCAACATTGCGCGCCTTAGAGCTAAGACCAAAATAAGAAAGGTCATGCTACGTGAGCTCTTATTTGCAGATGACGCCGCTTTAGTATCTCACTCAGCAGACGGCCTGCAGAGCCTTGTATCCAGTTTATCCGCTGCCTGCAAAGAGTTTGGCATGATCATCAGCTTAAAGAAAACCAACATTATGGCTCAGGACGCTGAATCTCCTCCCACTATCTCCATCGACGACTGCAACTTGGATGCTGTTGACAGATTCACATATCTAGGGTCGACCATTTCGAGCATCCTCTCAATGGAGGATGAGATAAGTGGTAGGATAGGGAGGGCCGCAACTGTCATGACGAGATTGAAGAAAAGAGTCTGGTCCAATGCCAAGCTCACAACAAGAACTAAGCTGCAGGTATACCAGGCCTGCGTACTGAGCACACTCCTCTATGGCTGCGAGTCTTGGACCACATACAACAGGCACGAAAAAAGGCTCAATGGCTTCCACCTCAGATGCCTGCGCCGCATCCTTGACATCAAATGGCAGGAAAAAGTCCCCAACACGGATGTCCTGTCTCAAACAAATATGTGCAGCGTCCCAGCCATTTTAATCCAAAGACGCCTCCGCTGGCTTGGGCACGTCAAGCGAATGCAACCTGGTCGCATACCTAAGGACGTGCTGTACAGCGAGCTGGCGATAGGGAAAAGGTCAGTTGGACGGCCTCGTCTCAGATACATAGACATTTGCAAAAGAGATATGAAGGCGGCTAACATCAACATCTCAAATTGGGAGGGCTTGGCGGAGGATCGATCCACATGGCGGGGCATCGTGAAGAAAGGATCACTACGTGCCGAGGAGGTCTACAGGGCGGAAGCAGCTGTGAAGAGAGCGCGGAGAAAGGCAAGAAAACACTACTCCACTGCATTCGTGTGCGGGACATGCACAAGAGACTGCCATTCAAGGATCGGTCTCATTAGCCACACGAAGAGCTGCAACCAGACAAGATAATCTATCGTCTCTCGTAGACGGAAAGATGCCATACATACAATAATAATAATCATAATAATCATAATAATAATAATGCTTCATGGACGGCAAATGCGCCATTGGCCCGCGGCTAGTGACAACCACACTAACCTTCAGCATCAGATGTTCCATTTTCTTCCTCGCTTTAAGAACCTTGATCTCAAATCCTGAATCCTAAACCAAATAATTTCAAAAACAATAACATTTTAACATTTAAAATAAAAAACAACCAAAACAATGGGAAATAAAATTATCAATTAATGTGCTTCAATAACAAGAATTAAAAAATTCCAATAGTCATTAAAACAGGGTTCTCAAAATCCATTGTGTTGCGAGTACGTGGTCATGGAAACAATCGGATCTTTCCGTTTTAGACTACTTGTTTAAAGATTGTGATAATAATAATTAAAGAATAATGTCGAATTCTGAACTTCTTACCGTCTAAGAAAACGAACAGCGTTAAAAAAAGAAAAAGAAATTACCCAAGAGGGCAATAGGATTTTTTAATGGTTTGATTTTCTTTAGAGTCTAGACCAGGGGTGGGCAAACTTTTTATGCGGAGGGCCACATTGACAACTGTAAAGCTATTTGGGGGGGGGGGCGCATGTATATTATGTTCAATTTTTACATGTCGATAAACATTTCTCTATATAAAAATCGGTAAATTCGCATTTTAGCATTACATGACAAAAGTCAAGGACTGTTTAAAAAAATAGAAAGTTAGAAAGAAAGTTGATCAAAAAATGTTAAAACAATCATAACGGTATATGAAATTCTGTAAAATTCAACAAAATAACTTAAAAAGCCAGAATTTTTTTAAATTTCTAAATGCCTTCGAGGGCCGCATAATATCAGCTGCCGGGCCGCATGCGGCCCGCGGGCCGTAGTTTGCCCACCCCTGGTCTAGACTGTAGCATTACCGTGTAGATGGAGGAAGGGGGCAAAATGCCTCGACACGTAGGTTGTCCTGGATCAGTTTGGCAGAATCTGAGGGCGTGACATGTGACATCTGGGTCAGCACCATTCACGATTCTGTTCGTTTGAATACGAGGAAATATTAAAATCTTTGACAGATGTGACCGTTTATCTGGTACGTGATTGCGGGTTCATGCCATAGTGGTACACACGATACCCTGAAACTAGTAGAAAGTTATTTTTGTTGTTGTTTTTGTTGCGGGGTTAGGAAGGGAAGGGGTCCATTTTCAGTCCATTATAGATCACAAAATCTAATTCAGTAGACAATTTAAGTCATGAACCCTTTTTTTTGAGAGGAGACAGTTTTACAAATTATTTGATATCTGCTCAGAAAATATTGAGAGCCCCATGCAGGGCTGGATTAACCTCTAGGCAAACAAGGCACGTGCCTTGGGCACCAAGCGTTTGG
The DNA here is from genome assembly GCA_964017045.1 of Omphiscola glabra. NCBI lineage: Eukaryota > Metazoa > Mollusca > Gastropoda > Lymnaeidae > Omphiscola > Omphiscola glabra. The sequence goes on along the minus strand of OZ024800.1, from coordinate 29,357,111 downwards.
GGGCACCACAATTCCTCAAGAAATTATTTTTTTTGGAACAAATTTAAGTCCAGAAACAACTGAAAATTGAACAAATGCTATGAAAATGAAGAAATACATTATAATAAAAATTCACATTGAAGTTTGGTACAATCTTGAATGCTTAAATAAGTTAAAAATTAAGCGCATAAAAAATTTAAAAAACTTCTGGTAAATGGTAATGAGCAAAATGCGGACCATGCGGACTCACTCGTCTTGTAAATAAATAATGCGGTCGTATTCGAATTTTTAAAATTTTTGGGAAGTTTTATAAAAATTTTAAACCATTTTTATATTTGCAATAAATAATAATAAAATAATAACATTAATTAATTAATTCGACCGGGAACCCCTTAGTAATAGACACAAAATGAGCATGTGAACTTGAAAACGTGTGCTGATTTGTATTCTTCACTAGCAGATCACTTGCATAAATCTAGGAATGAATTTGAAAGATTTGAAGAAGCTGCAAAAATAATATTACCAGGTGTAGAATGATGTAGCAGTTCGATTTTCTTGTTTGGTCGATGTATCACTATAACAAACATCTCAGTGCTGTGAAGAACTAATAAATGCTTATCCTAAAGATCTGAACAATAATTTATGTACGGAACTACAACTGTTTCATTCATATATTCGCCACAAGTTTCAATCATGGAGAATTATACGAAGTAATAGTTAGAGACAACATCGAGTGTGCCTTTCCAAATGTTGAAATCGCCTTGCGCATATTTTTAAAATTAATGGTAACTAACTGTTCAACTGAGCGCTCTTTTTCTCAGTTGAAACGTACATAAATTCCAAATAGATCATCAATGAAACAAGAAAGGCTCGATTCCTTATCTCTGCTTATGATCGAGGCAGATGTGTTGCGCAAAATTAACTTTGACGATATACACAAAAACTTCGCTAGATGTAAATCAAGGAAAAAATTTTCATCTAATAAAATATAAAGTATTTTGTCTATCATTATTTCAATATTTATTAACTATTAATTTTAATACCGAAATACTTTATTGTAGGTTTTATATAAGTGATAGTAATACAAACTACAAACATATTTGTTAACAACTGTTTTCTTTGAATAATATTGAACATACCAGCGGTCACGGTCAGTGAAAGATCAGGGGCCGCGGGCAGAAGGGGGCACCCATGTGGGTTTGTGCCTTGGGCACTAAAATGGCTTAATCCGGCCCTGGCCCCATGTCATATATTTAAAATAAAATATATATATAAAAAACTGTCAAAGACCGTCTGATCTCAACTTCATCCGAATCAGTGCTAAGGCGCACCGATTACTCAGACTCCCCTCCGAACTGTAAAACCTACCCATTAAATAAAGTGAAATTACGATATGACTATCTTTACCGCTTATTATAAAATGTGTTCGAGGCTCAGGGCTAATTAATTATTACGTCAAATTCTTAGTGCAAACTGTCAAACTTTGCCGGCAGTTCACAGAAATCACGACTCAATGCAGTACACAGAAATCACGACTCAATGCAGTACACAGAGCTCGCGGTTCAATGCACCACACTAAGTTCACGACTCAATATAACGCATTGAGCTCATAACTCAGCGCAACACACCGAACTCACTACTCAACACAACACACTGAGTTCACGACTCAACACAACACATTGAGCTCACGACTCAACACAACACACAGAGCTCACGACTCAATACAACACACTGAGCTCACTACTCAATACAACACACTAAGCGCAGTACTTAATACAACACACTGAGCTCACGACTCAATACAACACACTTAGCTCACGACTCAATACAACACATTTAGCTCACGACTCAAAACAACACACTGATATCACAACCCAATACAACACACTGAGCTCACAGCTCATACAACATACTGAGCTTAAAATTCAATACAACAGAGTGAGCTCACAATTAAATACAACACGTCGAACTCAAGACTCAATACAACACACTTAGTTCACTACTCAACACAACACACTGAGCTCACGACTTAATACAACACACTATGCTCACAACTCAATACAACACACTGAGCTCACAATTCAATACAACACACTGAGCGCACTACTCAATACAACACACGATGCAAACTTTGGACCAAATTTTAGTTCCTCGTCTAATGGAGATATTTTTTCGTACTGTTTCTTTTATAGATTTTAAACTAACTGCTACGTACTGTTATCAATATGGAGAAATTAATTTCTTATTAAAATATATGGATCGTTCTAAAACAGTACGCAGCAAAGACGATATCATATGTTAAATACAATAACAAAGAATAAGATTCCCAACCAGGGCCAATTACAATTAATAAATTTTATTAAGTTAATAATGAATTACAAAATAAAAAAGAAATAAAATTAAAGCTATTGACTTACAGAATGACGAATCGCTTGTCCCGGTACAATGTTGAAGAAAATACAATGTTGTAAAAAGGTACAATGATGAAAAGGAATCTACACACGCAGCAAAAGTTAGTAAACAAAATCTCGTGATAAATGATAGCATACACAGCACACACCCAAAAATAACTCTCGTCCCCTTTTTTAGTCTATTCTAATGATATTTCTAGAAAGGCCTTACACTATGTTTTCCTTTCCAGATATTTCTACATAATTCTACATAATTCTAAGGATACGGAATATTAAGTGTATTTAGTTGTAAACAAGGTCAAGAAAGACTATTTTTAGCTAGCCACACCCAAATGGGTGCCGAGCTTGGGGTCAGCTAGAGTTCATTCACGGGGAAATATGACATAAACACGTCGTATACATAACACTAAATTAATTTAGTAAAATTTAAATGTTCACCTAATTTAAATCTAATTAACATAATGTGTGATTTTCGCATACCCGACCGCCATGACTTAATTCAGGTTTCCAAAACCTTTAGCAATTAGACACCTTACCAATCTCAAGATGCTTGGCTATAGGTCTGTACTAATTTACTGATCACAAAGAGCAGTTGGTCTCAACTTTTAGCGCCACAAAGAACACTCATAGATCAAGTGATTGAATGACGTTTTAACAATTACTTACAGAACAATATGGCAGGACCAAATGCCTTGTCATATCAACTATTACTTACAGAGGTCCTAGTGCTTTTATTGCCATAACAACTATTACTTACAGTCATATCAAGGCATGACCTTTATTGCTTTAACAATTATTACTTACAGAACTATCAAGGCAGGACCTATTGACGCGTTTGCCATATAAACTAAACTTACATCACTATTAAGACAGGACCTAGTGCTTTAATTGCCATATCAGCTATTACTTACAGAACTATTAAGGCAGGACCTAGTGCCTTGATTGCTGTGTCACACAGAGGTTTGAATTGGGCGGGTAGAAAGGAGCAGAGCTTGTCCAGGGTCTCCACGACTGTGCTGTTGTTGAGTTCTGTCAGCTGCTCGACCAACGCAACAATAACAGTGCAAGCTGGCAAATAGGTGAAGGGAAATCGCAAGATATTAAAATTTCTTCATTTACCGAGATTTGTTATTTGGAGGAAAAAATAAAGGGGGGGGGTGAGATCTTAAAATGATTAAAGGAAAGGTTAAAGGCAATGATATTGTCGAGAGAAATCATATGTGAACTGTCGAGCGAAGATATCTTCTTCTTATAACATACTAGCCAATATATCCGAGGATTCGGGGATTGCATTAGGAGAAAAAACAAACAAATTCTACAGCCTTTTAATTAACATTGAAATTAAGAGCCATGTTGAAAAAACACAACCAAAAGAAACAGCAACACCGCTATAGTAAACAAAAAATAATAATAATTTGTCTCCTAGAAAAACACATTGTTAATAACTTTTGTAAACCTTTCGTTTCCCGATGGGACCCCAATCCCGTTTGGATCCAGAACGGATCCCTTTTCCCGATGGGGTTCATTTTTCCGATGGCATCCGATATGTATACAGGACGAATCCCGATGGGATCCAGATTCCATTTGGATCCCGATCCTGGTTGGATCAAGATACCAATGGTTTCCCGATTCTGCTGGGACCCCGATCCCGGTGGGTTCCCGATCTCAGTGAGATCCCGTTTTCAGGTGGGATCCCGAATACGTTAAGATCCCATTTGCCAGTAGGATCCCGTTTCCCTTTGGGATCCCGAAGCTTGTGTGTTCCCGCTTCCAATTGGCTTCCCGACCCCGATCGCGGTTGGTTCCAAATCCCTGTTGATTCCCGATCTCGATGGGATCCTGTTTTCAGGTGGGATCCCGATTACGTTAGAAGCTGGTATTCTGTAGGATCCCTTTTGCGTGTCGGGCTCCATCTCTCCAATGTCCAATGTGATCCCGTTTCTCAATAGGAAATCCGATCCCGGTTTGATCCTTTTACTCGATGGGACCACGTTATCGGTGGGTTCCAATTTACTGTTTGATCTCATTCCCTTTAGGATCCTTTTCCTCGTTTGGATCATGTTCCCTGTGGGATTTTGTTACCGCTAGGATTATGAAGGATATGTTACGAGAAAATCCCCACAAAAGTATAGAAATGAATTGACCTTAAATAACATTTCAGTAAACTTTGAGGTCCCACTATATATTTCCGTGAATCAATTGGGAACTTTCTGGAATATTCTAAATAACATTGAATAACCTCCTCGAAACCTGTGAATGATGACTTTTTAACGTAATTATTTTTTATTTTTCGAAATTCTCGATAGAATCCTGATCCTTGTGGGTTCACGATCCCGCCTGGATGCCGTTTAATGGTGGGATCCCAATCCCGATGAGATTCCGATCCTGGTGGGATTCCGTTTTCCGATGGCATCGCGTTTCCCGGAGGGATACCGATACCGTTTTGATCACGATCCGGGTGGGATCATGTTCCATTATGTGATTATATGATATATGATTATATAAATAACAGACTTAGTGAGAAAAATAGTGTAAAATTAATATTAAAGCACTATTTGTTAAAAAAATGTGAACCTACTGGCGCAGCTACTTCCTCCGTTGACAGACTGCTCGGTGACTGGCAACGATGACAGGACGCACAGGGAAACAAGCGCTAAACACCAAGTGCTGTTGAGCTTCATTGCAGTTATATCAGTTTTCACGTCGTGTTTCTCCGACATCCTACGTATATATATAAAATGTAAGGTTGTAGCCTTAAGTATAAGACGCTTTTGACATGCAAAATAATGGAGGAAAACTGCGAACAGTTCAGTCCCGGATTTAGACCCATGGAGACCAATGCGGAGTCGAAATTTTTAAACTCACTGGAGTGCAAAAATGTCAACTCCCCATGGGCCTCCAAGGCGTACCAAGGCGGTGAGAAGCATCTGGTTATGGTAAGCTACAGCTTCCCCCCCACCCCACGCCATCCCATCGCTCGCCCCACCTCAAAGAGAAAAATCCATATTCTTGACTCTTAGTTTGATTCAATCTTTTGATGAAAATCAGGAATGAGA